>CM033395.1:28013814-29225480 GCA_019426215.1 Buddleja alternifolia
CACTTGAATTGGTTTGTCTTATTTACGTAGAAACAGTAGGAAGCAGAATTTTGGCCTTCCAATTGATAGGAGTCATTTTTACGTGTTTTTAAGCCCCTTTGCGTTTATGTTTTAGGTTCATTTATCTTGATTTTGTCACTTGTGCGTTTAATTCGTGCATTAAGTGATTTCAGGCCTTAAGTGGATACAATTGAAGAAAGGGTGGAAAATGATGTATAAAACAAGTTTACGCCAAGATGTTTCACACCTCCACGACCAAACAAGCAAGAAATAAGCTGGAGTTAGCCAAAATCATGTTTTAGTACCATTTCTGCACACCTGGGCGCCAAATCAGAAACAACCTCCACGTTGGAACGCCATTTTGATATTTTTAGAGACAGAATTGGATGAAGTGTCCTTCTACAAAGTTTTAGATCTATGTCTTATCTTTACATGGGTACTTGAATCATCCAATTCGGAGATCTGTGGAGACGTTTATGAAAAAATACTATCCCTGCGCTGGAAAACACGAAAGTGGCAGCTCATGTTCTTGTTAGGTGGAAAACAAGAGAATGGTAGGTGCAAATTCTTGGTAGGTGGAAATTCTTGGTAGGTAGAAACAAGAGAATGGTAGGTGCAAATTCTTGGTAGGTAGAAATTCTTGGTAGGAGGAAAGAAAGAGAAGGGTAGCTAAAATTCTTGGTAGGTGGATTTTTGGGTATTTAAAGGGGAGTGGGGAGCTCACTTGAGAGCATCAAAAATCATCCTTTGAGAGTGTGAGGACGAAAATTCAGGGGTTTTTGGGGGAAATTCTCTTGGTTTTGAGTCATCCTATCATCATACTTGAAGAGCTAAGAAGAGGAAAAGGAGGGATTCAAGCTTCCAATCAAGAATCGATCATCAATCCAAAATAGGGAGTTTCTTAGTTTGATATTCATCTTTATCTATGAGTAATTCTATGTTTTTATTGTTTTTCCAATTTCAATTATGAACTAATTTTCCCTTAACTAGGGCCATGTGAAGGCCAAAGTTATGAGTATATATATATGATATTATTCTTCGTATTAATTCTACAATTGCTTTGTGTTTTGATTTTGTGCGTAATTACTTGCATATGTTTGATCGCCATATGTTTGTCATATTGCCTAACTTAATAGTTTGAAAGAATATAAGTTAGGGTTCAAAGAAATCATCACATCATCCGTAAAAAATAGGGAATTGCCCCTAGAGATAGGTAGAGATTCCCGGGTGCAGTTAGCCGGATTTATTCGGGGAAATTCTAGAACTTGAATGCATGATTATTGATTAAATTCTCGGATAGACATATTTAGAGAACTGTCAATTTATCATAGGATTATTACAGCCGAGACATCGGGTAGTAATTAATTAAGGAATTTTCACCAAAGCAATAGTAGTCTAATAATACGAAGAATAGTTCATATTTATATTAACAAGTAAATTTGGTTGAAGCATGTGCCTTAGTTGTTTTATCTCATAAGAATCTAAATCTATTTGCTAAGTCTCGTTTTCACATTTTTATTGTAAATTAATCACAATCTTTTAATTCAATTTTAATTGCTTTTAAATTCCTAGCTTTAAATAATCTTGTCTCTGTGGGATCGATAACTCGGACTTAAAGTCCACTTTATTACTACACACGACCAGTCCACTTGCTGTTTAATACACGTAAGGATTTTTCGTGTCAAGTTTTTGGCGCCGTTGCCGGGGACTTGATTTATTTTAGTTTCGGATTTTATTGCAATTTTTAGCTTTAATTTCTTTTGTCGTTTTATTATTTTCTATTATTCTCACTGTTATTTTCTATCTTTAAATTTCTGTTGGTTTGCTTCTTTGTTTCAAACAGGTTGATCTTTTGGTGAATGACTCGAACCTCAGGAGAGGCTTTAGAGGAATTTGACCCTGAGATCGAGCGTACACTTCGTGCAAACCAGAGAAATCGAGCTATGGCTGGCAACTTCCCTGATATGAATCTGCCCGAGAATAGAGAATGGTTGCAAAATCTGTTCCAAGCTATGCAACCGGCACTACCAGCACCACCTCCATCTGTTCGTGGTAATCAGCCAGCCCGTGTACACACTACGCCGGGACCTGTTGTGGTCCCCAATTTTGCCACGCCGAACTTCCACATTCCACCTCACATGTTTAGCATGGTTCAGGCTGAACAATTTTATGGTGATCCGAAAGAGTCACCTCATGACCATCTAGAGCACTTCGAAAATGTGTTATCTACCATGCAATTCCACCCAAGAGATCTTGATGCCATCCGCCTCCGATTATTCCATTTTTCGCTTAAGGATAAAGGGACTTTGTGGTATAAGTCGTTGCCCCCACAATCCATTGAAACGTGGGAAGAGTTAGTCGAAGAGTTTCTCAACAAGTTCTTCCCTCCATCAAGGATTAACGAGTTAAGAAGCGAGATCAAGGTTTTAAGCAAAAACGGGATGAATCGTTAGCATCAACATGGGCAAGATACAAGAGTCTGCTTCGAAAGTGCCCCGATCACAACTATTCAAGAGACGAGCGAGTGCTACATTTCTTTAATGGAGTCCGGTCTCGGATTCGTCACAGACTTAATGCAGGAGCAGGCGGTGATCTTTTGGGTCTCGATAGCAGAACAGTGTGGGCTAAACTAGAGCAGATGGCACGGGATGATGAACTGTACCCTGAAGATGACGATGAGTTTCCTCTACAAACCCGAAGGGTTGCTGTTGCTCAAGAGGTAGAACAAAATGTTAATCTAGAGGCAGAGCCAACCATTAGTGATGTGAACTATGTCGGAAATTCAAACAAGCCTCAATTGAGCTTCCACATACCCGAGAATTTTCCGAAAAGGCCAAATCCCGCACAAAATTCACAACAAGGCATCTACCAAGCACCGAGGCCTCCGTTTTACAACAACCAAACTCAAAGGCCTGGAAATTTTAAGCCACAAGGTCAAGTTCCAAGACCTTCGACTGTCGAAGAAAGATTGGCGGCTCACATGCAAAAATCAGACGAATCATTCGCAGAGCTTCGATTGATGTTACAGGGTGTTATGACGGGAATGAAAGAGATGCAGCACCAATTTGCACAATTATCGGTTGATGCAGGTGGAAGAGCACCCGGGACACTGCCGAGTGATACAGAGAAAACCCAAAAGAGCAATGCCATGCCATCGCTCTGAGAAGTGGCAAAGAATTGAAAAGTGCACCTCCCAAGCAGTCCAAGTCCGCACTTGAAGAGGACAATGTTCAAACTTTTGATAAACTTGAAAATTCAAATCTGTCTCCCAAGTACGTACTTGACCAGAACCAAGTAAGTACTTCACACAGCTCAAGTACGTACTTGGGGCAGGATCAAGTCCGTACTTCACAGGCAGACAGGGCGTCTTCTAAAACTTTGACTCCTTCTTTGCTAATCCTATTGAAATACGTCTCCCTTTCCCCCTAGCACATAAAAAGAATAAGAAAGATATGGATAAGAGTTTTCTTAGGATTTTAGAAATTCTTCGAGAAGTTCGAATTAATATTCCTTTTATTGATGCGATTTTGCAGATGCCCAATTACATCAAGTTCTTCAAGGATATTCTATCCAATAAGCAGAAGTGGGAAGGCAATGGAACGGTGTGCTTGACTGAAGCATGCTCAGCAGTGGTGTTGAACAAGTTGCCACAGAAACTCAAGGATCCAGGGAGCCTCACAATTCCTTGCACTATTGGGCAACTCAAATTCGACCGAGTGCTATGTGATTCGGGCGCCAGCATAAATCTTCTTCCTTACTCGTTGTTCCAGAAATTGGGTTTGGGGAATCCAAAGCCAACCTCGATGAGCCTCCAACTTGCAGATCGATCAATCAAACACCCGAAGGGAATCATAGAGGATGTCATCGTGCAAGTTGACAAGTTTTACTTCCCGGTGGACTTCGTGGTTCTGGAGATGGAAGAAGATGTTGAAGTTCCTCTCATCCTAGGAAGACCCTTCCTAGCCACAGGTAAAGCTATGATCGACATAGCCAATGGTAAGTTAACTTTGAATGTGGGTGAGGAGAGAGTTACTTTTGACGTATACAAGGTTATGAAGCATGTTGGTGATGATGCGTCATGTTTAAGAATAGATGCTTTTGATCCTTTGATTATTGAGCACTTTCAGGAAAACATCTCTGATGATCCACTTGAGGTATGCATAATGAACTCCACGGATGTTGAGTCGGCCAGTGATAAACAACTGGAAGTTGTTCATAGCTTAGAGAGGCGTGCACAATACCCCACGAAGAAATTTGAGAAGTTGGATAGCCCACTGTCTAGCCACTCCAAACCATCTATTGAAGAGCCACCAACTCTTGACCTAAAAACTCTACCCTCTCATCTTAAATATGTTTATTTAAATGACGATGAAACCTTGCCACTCATCATTTCTTCTTCTCTTACAGATCAACAAGAAGCAAGGTTACTGGAGGTGTTGAGAGATCACAAAAAAGCCTTTGGATGGAAGATTGCTGATATCAAGGGGATTAGCCCAGCCATCTGCATGCATAAGATTTTAATGGAAAAAAGCTCAAGGCCCACTATACAACCACAAAGGAGGTCTAATCCTCAAATTCAAGAAGTGGTGAAGAAAGAGGTAATCAAGTTACTCGATGCCGGCATTATCTTCCCTATCTCTGATAGTCCATGGGTAAGTCCAACGCAGGTAGTGCCCAAGAAAGGAGGTACGACAGTAGTTCGTAATGACAATAATGAGTTAATTCAATCTAGAATTGTCACTGGTTTTAGGGTTTGCATAGACTATCGTAAATTGAATGAATATACCCGAAAAGTCCACTTTCCCCTCCCCTTTATCGATCAAATGTTAGAAAGATTAGCCGGGCATGAATATTACTGTTTTTTGGATGGGTACTCCGGCTATAACCAAATTGCTATTACACCCGAGGATCAAGAGAAAACTACTTTCACTTGTCCTTACGGCACTTTTGCTTATAGGCGTATGCCTTTTGGCTTATGTAATGCACCTGCTACTTTTCAAAGATGCATGATGGCTATATTTCATGACATGGTCGAGCAATTTCTTGAAATCTTCATGGATGATTTTTCTGTTTTTGGCTCTACATATGATAGATGTTTGCACAATCTAACCTTAGTTTTGCAGAGGTGTGAGGAGACTGATCTAGTCTTAAATTGGGAAAAGTGTCATTTCATGGTACAAGAAGGAATTGTTCTGGGTCATAAGATCTCCCACAAGGGGATTGAGGTGGATAGAGCGAAAATTGAAGTGATAGCTAATCTTCCACCACCCACCACGGTCAAAGCCGTGAGAAGCTTTTTGGGACATGCCGGGTTTTACAGGCGTTTTATTTCAAATTTTTCTAAAATTGCTAAACCCCTGTCTAACTTGACCATGAAAAATGCAGTGTTTGACTTTAATGATGCATGCATGCAGGCCTTCCTCACCCTGAAGGAGAAATTAATCTCATCACCTGTGATGTCCGCCCCAGATTGGAGCCTACCATTCGAGTTGATGTGCGATGCGAGCGACATTGCCGTTGGAGCTGTACTAGGTCAAAGGAAGGGTAAAATCTTTCATACTATTTACTATGCTAGTCGTACCTTAAATGAGGCCCAACTCAATTATGCTACGACTGAAAAAGAGCTTTTAGCTGTCATTTTTGCTTTTGACAAATTTCACTCCTATCTTGTGCTTAACAAAGTAATAGTATACACTGATCACTCGGCCTTGAAATACTTGCTTGCTAAAAAAGACGCAAAACCTAGACTACTCAGGTGGATCTTATTACTACAAGAGTTTGACTTAGAAATAAAAGATAAAAAAGGATCTGAAAATGTAGTAGCTGATCACCTATCTAGACTAGAATTAGTGGATAAGAAAATGGATGAGACCCCAATAGGAGATGAATTCCCCGATGAACAGCTTTTTACTCTTTCTTCTATTTCAATCCCCTGGTATGCTGATTATGCTAATTATATAGTTGCTGGAATTTTACCCCCTGATTTGACATTTCACCAAAGAAAGAAGTTTTTGAAAGATGTTAGGCACTATCTGTGGGAAGAGCCCTACTTGTTTAAAATTGGTGTCGAGGGAATTATCAGGCGTTGTGTACCCGAGGAAGAAATGACCTCCGTCTTGGCTCATTGCCATGACATGGTGATAGGTGGCCACTTTGGCCCATCCAAGACTGCTGCCAAGGTTCTGCAATCAGGTTTTTTCTGGCCTACTTTATTTAAAGATGCACACGCTTATGTTCAAAAATGTGATAGATGCCAAAGAGTAGGTAATATCTCTAGACGACATGAAATGCCTATGAATAATGTGCTTGAATGTGAATTATTTGATGTGTGGGGTATAGATTTTATGGGACCTTTCCCTAGTTCTTGTTCCAATAAGTATATTCTAGTCGCTGTTGATTATGTGTCTAAATGGGTCGAAGCTGAGGCTTTGCAAACTAATGATGCTAGGGTTGTTCTTAGATTTCTGAGAAAACATATTTTTGCACGATTTGGAACCCCGAGAGCAATTATAAGTGATGGAGGCACACATTTTCGTAACAGGCAATTTGAAAACTTGTTGAACAAATATGGTGTTAAGCATAAAATCTCGACCCCTTACCACCCTCAAACTAGTGGGCAAGTCGAAGTGTCTAATAGGGAAATTAAACGGATTTTAGAAAAAACGGTAAATAGCCATCGAACTGATTGGTCTCTGAAATTAGATGATGCATTGTGGGCTTACCGTACTGCTTTTAAAACCCCTATTGGCATGTCCCCATATCGTCTTGTATTTGGAAAAGCTTGTCATTTACCTGTCGAACTTGAACATCGTGCTTATTGGGCTATCAAATTCCTGAATTTCGATACAAGTGTTATAGGTAATAAGAGGTTGCTTCAACTGAATGAGCTCGAGGAGTGGAGACATGAAGCATACGAGAATGCAAAACTGTACAAAGAACGGACCAAGAAGTGGCACGACAAGCATATTCTACCCCGGGAATTTGAGGAAGGTGAGAAAGTTCTTATGTACAACTCTAGACTCAAGCTCTTCCCAGGCAAGCTCAAATCGCGTTGGTCGGGACCCTTTCGAGTCACCCGAGTGTATTCTTCCGGAGCTGTGGAGCTTATCACTGAGGATGGACAAGTATTTTTAACCAATGGACATAGGCTGAAACATTACTCGGGCACTGACTGGAGCGCAGACACATTATCTGTCAAGCTCCGAGAACCATCGACTTAAGTCGATCCTGAATAGTCGAGCTATTGACTATAAACAAGCGCTTCTTGGGAGGCAACCCAAGTTTGTAAGTTTTTTTTTTTTTCTTTTGTTTTTGTTTGTTTAGATTGTTTGTTTATGTTTATGTTCAAACATGCACTTTTGGCATGTATGTTTTCGTATGCTTGATGGTTTGAAAAGTTGAAGTATTAGATATGATAGACATTTGGACCCCATGTTTAGAGATGCTTATTTTACTCGAGAGGAGAAGAAGCTTTGTAACGATGCATTGGAAGTTAAAGGATGTTTTTCAACATCCTTGGTTGTAAGTGTTCTTTTACCGTTACGTATACTTGTTGTAACAACATTGAGGACAATGTTGGATTTGAGTTTGGGGGTAGAAGAGTGCTTATTTTGAACATTGAAAATGCAATGCTAATTTTTAGCTTGAGTTTGGGGGAAAGTTTGTATGATATCATGTTTAAATATTTTTTTTGTTGAGAAAATCAAGTATAAATTGTTTTTTTTTTTTTTCCAATTGATGCATTAAAATTGATTAACTTGAAAAAAATGGCATGATTTCTTGAAATAATTTGAATTTAATGGAACATATATATCTTTGAAATTGCTCATGGAGACCCTAGACTAGGATTGATTTCTTAGATGATTCACATTGCACAATAAATCAAGGGTAGAGGAGTTGAGAGGATAACCATCTTGAGACACTTAAGGAGTTTTTCCCGGAAAAATTAACTTAGATTTTTCATAAGGTTATAAGTTGAGTAGTAATTTTTTTTATGCTAAACAATGAATTAAAAAGGTTGAAGTTTGGTATGACCACAAGTGGTCAGGCTAATATGTACTGGAGGTGAAAAGTTTCATGCCTATATACTGTACTATTATGCTAATTTGAGCTAAGCTCAAGCCAAAAAGAAGCGAATTGTTTAAAAGATCTAGTTTTATTTCGTGGCCTTTGACACTCGAGTGATTAAATCCTTAGGAGTGTCTTTACACTTAATGCCCCAAAACTATCTAGTTTGGGAGTCATTGATCTAAAGCTTGTTACATGGGTGTCATAGAAAGCCTAATGGAATAAAACATTGCACATGATCTAGTCTTAATGAAGTTAATTGGAAAGTTTCATATGAATTGAAAGTTTGAATGGTTGAGATAATGAAATTTAAATGGCTATGAGATTTTCTATGATTCTTATGCTTTGTGTTTGATCAAAAGTTGATAGATATGGGATTAATGTCCAAAATTTGGTAAGGATGCCTTTCGACTATAATACCTTAGATTTATTTTCACTACACCCTATGGAGTCTTTTCGAGTATTGGTGTCACATGAGCAAAAGTAGTTGATATGTATATATATTTGTGAGCTATAAAAGGATGAGTTTGTGCCATTTATTCTTGTTAATTATGTTGAGATGTATTCATTTGGTTGGGATTGAAAGTTTGTTAGATTTTGTGGGTATATCTTCTGCAAACCCTCACGAGACTATAACTCGTCCTTTGAGGTAACTCAAAGGTTTAAAGGCTTGTTGCACATGCTAAGTGCAATCGTTTACTCCACGAAAGTGAGTTCGTTTGTTGTTTTTGTTTTCTCCTTTTGGTTGATGATGTTTTTCATGTCTAAAACTTTTATTTCTCGAGGTCGAGCAAATGATAAGTTTGGGGGAGTTGATAGGAGTCATTTTTACGTGTTTTTAAGCCCCTTTGCGTTTATGTTTTAGGTTCATTTATCACTTGATTTTGTCACTTGTGCGTTTAATTCGTGCATTAAGTGATTTCAGGCCTTAAGTGGATACAATTGAAGAAAGGGTGGAAAAATGATGTATAAAACAAGTTTACGCCAAGATGTTTCACACCTCCACGACCAAACAAGCAAGAAATAAGCTGGAGTTAGCCAAAATCATGTTTTAGTACCATTTCTGCACACCTGGGCGCCAAATCAGAAACAACCTCCACGTTGGAACGCCATTTTGATATTTTTAGAGACAGAATTGGATGAAGTGTCCTTCTACAAAGTTTTAGATCTATGTCTTATCTTTACATGGGTACTTGAATCATCCAATTCGGAGATATGTGGAGACGTTTATGAATAAAACACTATCCCTGCGCTGGAAAACACGAAAGTGGCAGCTCATGTTCTTGTTAGGTGGAAAACAAGAGAATGGTAGGTGCAAATTCTTGGTTGGTGGAAATTCTTGGTAGGTAGAAAACAAGAGAATGGTAGGTGCAAATTCTTGGTAGGTAGAAATTCTTGGTAGGAGGAAAGAAAGAGAAGGGTAGCTAAAATTCTTGGTAGGTGGATTTTTGGGTATTTAAAGGGGAGTGGGGAGCTCACTTGAGAGCATCAAAAAATCATCCTTTGAGAGTGTGAGGACGAAAATTCAGGGGTTTGGGGGAGAATTCTCTTGGTTTTGAGTCATCCTATCATCATACTTGAAGAGCTAAGAAGAGGAAAAGGAGGGATTCAAGCTTCCAATCAAGAATCGATCATCAATCCAAAATAGGGAGTTTCTTAGTTTGATATTCATCTTTATCTATGAGTAATTCTATGTTTTTATTGTTTTTCCAATTTCAATTATGAACTAATTTTCCCTTAACTAGGGCCATGTGAAGGCCAAAGTTATGAGTATATATATATGATATTATTCTTCGTATTAATTCTACAATTGCTTTGTGTTTTGATTTTGTGCGTAATTACTTGCATATGTTTGATCACCATATGTTTGTCATATTGCCTAACTTAATAGTTTGAAAGAATATAAGTTAGGGTTCAAAGAAATCATCACATCATCCGTAAAAAATAGGGAATTGCCCCTAGAGATAGGTAGAGATTCCCGGGTGCAGTTAGCCGGATTAATCCGGGGAAATTCTAGAACTTGAATGCATGATTATTGATTAAATTCTCGGATAGACATATTTAGAGAACTGTCAATTTATCATAGGATTATTACAGCCGAGACATCGGGTAGTAATTAATTAAGGAATTTTCACCAAAGCAATAGTAGTCTAATAATACGAAGAATAGTTCATATTTATATTAACAAGTAAATTTGGTTGAAGCATGTGCCTTAGTTGTTTTATCTCATAAGAATCTAAATCTATTTGCTAAGTCTCGTTTTCACATTTTTATTGTAAATTAATCACAATCTTTTAATTAAATTTTAATTGCTTTTAAATTCCTAGCTTTAAATAATCTTGTCTCTGTGGGATCGATAACTCGGACTTAAAGTCCACTTTATTACTACACACGACCAGTCCACTTGCTGTTTAATACACGTAAGGATTTTTCGTGTCAACAATTCAAGGGGATGAGAATGTTTTTGCTAAGAATTCCACTGAAAACTGCTGAAGATGCAAAGATGCCTTTCCAAATGACAAGAAGACAATTCCCACTTTGCTTGAGTTTTGCATTGACAATTAATAAATCTCAAGGACAAACTATTCCAAATGTGGGAATCTATCATAGAAATCATGTTTTCAGCCATGGACAATTGCATGTAGCTCTATCACGAGGTGTTTCTGAAAAAACAGCAAAAGTTCAGGTTAAGAAAGGTTCCATCTCAGATCACGAGGGTGTTTACACAAAGAACGTGGTATTCAAAGGAGAAAATGCTTAAACCTAACTAGTTATAGTATTCATATCTTGAAGTCTAAGTGAACTTTCTAAAAACAGTATTCAGTAGACGCTTAGGCAAGCGCCTGCATTTTCAAGTGTCCACTCACAATTTAATACGAATAATATTTGAAGTTGAAAAGGACTTCAGGGTCTATTCAACCCCCCCTTCTAGACCCTTTCGTGTGCCACTTAGGACCAATACTCCTAATCTGTTTGAGGCTTCAACTTCACATGTTGAACCAAACGAAGGTATATGCAGTTTAATAATTATTTTTCTCAAAGTTGTCCCTTCAAATTGAAAACAACTTAACAACTACTTGAAAATTGTAATGTAGGTCATGGTGAAATAGACGATACTTCTTCTTCAAATTCACTGGGGCATTTCAATGATCCACCTGATGTTAGTAGTTGAAGAGCTTAAACAAATCATTTTCAGAACTGCGCAAGAGAATGCTATCCCGCACTCCATGTCCCTAGATTACAACTTCCTTCTCCTAGAATTTGCTCCCGATGTCGTGCTAAGTTGTTTCGTCAAGAGTCACAAAACTTTGTTGTCGAGGCAGAAAGATAATTCTACCAGAAATACATATTCCAGTGGAATTAGTGCGTCTTTTTACTGATCAATCTGCAGCAGGACGTATTTTCATAATCACGTATTTTTGTTTACTTCTATGGGTGTGTCACTAGATGAAAATTTAGCTCCATTTGATCAAGGAATCTACACTTTCAGGGCTCATGGGCTAATATAACACAAGATTGGCTCTCTATTACCTGTTCCTGGCATCAGACCAAGGTACTTACAAATGTTCATTTATGACACTGACCATGAAACAGAGAATTGGTTGCAAGAAATTGCTAGTTTGGACAGAGATCTACAACTTGCTCAACAACAAGATGTTAATGATTGTAAGTTGCTTATCAAAGAGAGGCCTTCTTCTAATCTACAATATGCACTACCCAGTACCTCACAAGTTGCAGCAATTGTGGTTGGTGGGGAAGATCTGATGGATGCAAATCATAGATATTTAGTTGTTCAAACCATTAGTGGTCAACTTATCAACATCAAGGAATTCTCTGGCTACTATGACCCACTTCAATATCCATTATTACTTCCCTACGGGACGTACGTTTGGAATAGTGGCTTCCGTTCAATTCATGGAAGTAAACTTACATGTTGTGACTATTATGCGTATATGTTGCAGGTACAAATAGCTTTATGTACTTTTAGTAAATGCATTGTTTAGAAAATGTCATACTTAAATATAAATGTATTTATCTAATGTCAAATTCGTGGAGTTATTCCATCAATTCTTCTTCATGTAGGGCGTTTATTACAACAATATGTTGTCGAAAACTACGTCAAGCTTGAGACTCAAATATTAAGATGTGTAATATTTCACCAAATTGAAATTTGTGCCGAGCAATATGAAGGATTGCAAGATAGCTTAGCTGCTGGATAAAATGATGCAGGTTAATGCATTTATGTTAACTTATAAAAGTTTATTATGTTTTTATGTTAACTACATAACCTCTCGAATTATTTTATCATTGCTATATCTTAGGTAACATAGGGTGCTGTACAATCTTGCCATCATCATTTGTGGGAAGTCCAAGGGATACGTATAAGCGCTACCAAGATGCTATGGCAATAGGACAAAAATATGGAAAGCGTGATATCTTTCTTACAATAACATGTAATCTTTCATGGGAAGAGATAAAAAGAGAACTCCTCCCTGGCCAAACACCACAAGATCGCCCAGATTTACTTCCAAGGGTTTTTCGTGCAAAATATGAAGAATTAAAAGAAGATATTTTCCATAGAGGCGTGCTTGCAAAAGTTGTAGCGCACGTACATGTCATTGAGTTTCAAAAACGTGGGCTACCACATGTACACATGCTAGTAATTTGTGATGAAGATGACATGTTGAATAGTCCTGAAGACTATGATTGTGTTGTGAGAGCAGAAATCCCATGACAAGATGAAGAACCCGAGTTATATGCTGCAGTCCTAAAACACATGATACATGGACCATGTAAACACATTAAGCCAAATGCTCCATGTATTCAATTACTTGAAAGTGCATTGTCAATCTCTAACTGTTTTTAGAATTTACTAATTAGACATTGACAAAACTAAATATTTATATGTATAAGTTCTACCATCTTACGTTTTGCATACTTGATCTCTCTCCAGTATAATTCAATAGTTTTGACAAATAGTATAAAAAGGTAACTATTACAAGTTTAGAACACCACGATCAGTTGCAATATCTGAAAGTGAAGCGCACTCCAGCATAAAATGGGACGTTTGGGTAAAAGGGACCGATTTGCACATGTGTGAAGTTACATGGATGGTTATGTTTTTTTGGATGAAAAGACCGAAATAGCCCCTGTTAATATTTGGCCAAAAGACTTAAATAACCCCTCTTAAAGAAGCGTGTTTTCTCAAGCGAAACGCTACATCGTTGTTTTTTCAAAAAAGATAAAAATAAATGCGTGTAATTAGTTTTTCACCCTTCCTTTTATAAAACTGGAACTGGAGAAACGTTCTTAACGCGCCATTATCGAGAGAGAAGAGATAACTACACAAAGGGAAGAAGAGAAGTGAGAAGAGCTGAAGAACAGGAGTAAATCACATCGATTTAGTTTGATTTTGTTTCTCCCAGCCTTACTCGTCAATTTTCTGAAGGTGATTTCTACTTTTGAAGCATATTTCGCACTTTATGATTTTTGCTTTTTTTAAAATTTTTTTGTATTAATCAAGCATTTGCATTGAATGGCTCCTCCCTATCGTCTAGATTTTGGACTGGTCTCTCACGACTCCGAGTCATCATCTTCATCGACTCCCCCTGTAAGTAAAATTATGTGAATAAACCCTAATATTTATAAGTATTTATATTTTGTGTTGTTTGATAAAATAATAGAATGTGAACTACAAAGTCGAAATTTGATTAGATAGTCTTATTTTACTAAGTATAGTGGCTTCAAGCTAAGGGATGTGGCCTAGTGGCCACAAGGCTTTCAGCCATGAGAACCCACCCGAGTTCGAAACCTAGCAGAAGGGGATGGGGAGAAAGGGATGGGGGGTTTACTCCTACATCCTTCCCTGGGGGTCCCTGCGCTTATTGAGCCCGTCGCCTATGGGTAACCTAGGGTAGATTACCTCTATACGTGGTTTGCGGGCTATTGCGTATGGGCAGGTTTGCTCTGCTGGGTGACTGGTGGAGATTTATCCTGGAATTTCCCAAAAAAAAAAGGTATAGTGGCTTCGTGTGAATTAGTATTTCAGTATTGGCTTCTTGTGATCCAATATCTTATTTATTAAATGGAAACTAAGATATATTTCGCAAATTCTAATCCCTTTATTAATTCTTTTTAAGTATACTGGTTTCATTATGATGGATGAATTTAGGTAATTTTAGAAGAAGATGTTTTTGGAACCTTACACTACATTAAAGTATGACAAAAGTTCAATAGTTTTGAATAATGTTGTATTATTTTTGGTTCAAGTCCCCAATCTTTGTTTGCATCTTGAAAATTATAATTTCAAGGGTAAAATTTCTATGTACTACAAAATGGGAGAAGAATTCAAATTTATTGAGAATTGTTTGAGTGACCATCCTAATGGAATGGCTTGGTTGAGGGATTCTCAGTTTGGGCCCCCTTTCGACGCAGCTCCTAACATGGAGATGATTTTAACTCCTTTGTGGATGCTGCTAAGCCACAAAGTGAAGTCTGAAAACAAATCCAAGGTTTGGTTTGTGTTGAATAGCATCCCTATTAGACACTCCATGATGGAGCATGCCGTTTTTTCTAGCTTGATTGTGATGAGTATCTTGAAGCGACCACCCCTTTGCCAGCTCATAATTTTTGTACAAGACACGTTGGAAAGAAAATCACAGTTGGAGGTATCAAGAAAGCACCTGCAAGTTTGTGATCTCTCCCCTTGAAGAAGACGTACCTCCCAGTGATAGTGATAGTAGCAGTCTAACGAGTGTTAGGCATGGAGCCCAAAGGACCATTGAAGACGACAAGTTGAAGCTTTCTTTGTTGTACTTGTTGTGCTCGGTATTTTTTTGTTGGGGTAATGATAATGCAAAGATAGATTCCAAACTAATTTATATTGTTAAGGATCTAGAGTTTGCGAGAATCTATTCCTGGGGTCGGCGGTCTTATTCTTTTTTGATTGAATCCGTGACAAGTTTGGACATGCAACAGAAAAAGCTAGCTCAAAGCCTACAATGGAAATGTCCTAGATTCATTATTCCTCTGATGGTAATGAAATACTTTTCTGTAATGCTGCGTTTCTTTCTTGTAAATAGTCTTTTTTATATTTTGAAATATATAATTTGACGATTACTTTTGTTCATTTTGTTAGCTTCTTCCTTTTGAGTGCATTCCTGCACTCTCTCCTAATGTTGGTCATTTGAGGGAGAATGTGAATTCCACTTTGCCCAGAATTTGCAAGTGGTCTACCAAACTGAAACACAAGAAACAATATCCCAGTTTTGATGAGGTGCTGAAATGAGTTTTGCAATGTAAACCCTGTGAAATGAGTTTTATGTTTTGAAAAAATCATTTTTCTATTATAAATATTGTATTTCACTGATGTTTATTATTGAATATTGGCTTTTGTATTACAGTATTAGTGACTCAAATTTATAAAAGTTGTCTCTTTTATTGTCCAATCTGTCCTTGTAGAATACTTATAAAAAATTCTTAATGTAGAAGGAATTCCCATCATTTAAAAAAGCACACAGTTTCATATTACACTGATATATAGAATACTTAGATACAGGCTTCAGTATGTATTCCAGTAAGGAGCAAACTGGTAATATGCCTAATTGGTCTTCTCCCTCTAATTTAGTATATATTATTTTCTTTTTAGGATATTTTAGGCATAATGCAGCCGACTGTGGGGGAAATGTCTTCAACACACATGTTCAAATATGCTGCTTATAATGCCCCCAACTCCTCTGTGAAGGATCCGACCACCAAATGTTGGACTGCAATACTTGAGAAGGGAGGTCGTATTATATTTGATGATCTGTACCTAGAAGATGTGGATGGTAAACGTTCTTTCCTTGGATATGAAATAGGAGACATTAGTGTTCTTTCACCGTAAATCGAACCATGCGTCTCATCAGCCATTCTGCCCAATAGCATTCCTACTTTTTCATCCATCCCACAAAAGGAAAGTGCCCCCAGTAATTCATCAGAACCTAACAATGAGGTTCTTAGAGTACTCGGTGAAATACTGGAAAAATCTCTGCAGTTGAAAAGACTTATCATTTGATGGATTCAAATGTAAGTGCAAGGTTATCCTGTGTAGAAAGCAGGTTAGAAAAATTAAAGAGATTTAAGAGGGATGATTTTTCCGCTGATTTACAACCATTTCATGCTTCACCGGCCAGTGAACAAGTTAGGGATCATGATGATTTTGGTGTGCGTAAAGATGAGGCTGATGTTTCAGATGGCGATGTTGTGGATGATGATGTTGCGGATGGCAATATTGCGGCAACTCTTATGGAGTTGAATAAGGATGAGGACATGGTAGAGGTGCCTCTTGATGTTGACAATCAGTATCCAAAGACGGACGTTAAGGAGTATCCAAGGAGGGAGAGGAAAAGATCTCATAATTTGCAGTCCCCATACACTGAGTTTTATGCAACTAAGAGGAAAGTAAGACAGTGAGTTCGTATGTTATGAATTGTTATTTTTTTGTTGATATATTTATGTTTGCTTTAGATGCATATCGTTTTATTACTTTGGGAAACGAAGACAGTCATAGACCCCCTCCAAAGCCAATTGATAAATGATGAATTTTTGAACTAAGATGGGCAGGGGAACTTGGGCAATGATTTGGAGAGCAATGAAGCTGAAGGCATCACCTTTTCTGATAAAAAAGTTGTGTTTAAAGAAGTGAAGATCGAAAAGGAAGATGATGTGGATAATAAAAGGAAGGTGCCTGATGAAAAGACTTAGGAAATTGTGCCAAAGAAAGTGAAGGTGGAGAAGGATGACGATGATTCCAATTATTATTATTTGCCTCTCACCACAGTTGAAAAACAACTGATTTCTGAACACTTGTTTCGTTCTCTCAACAAATTCAAAGCAGAAAACCCCCTAGTGAAGCATCACTCATCTGGTCTTAGTATTTTTGCTGGAGAATTTCAATGTTTGAAGTCTACCGGATGGCTTAATGATTCAGTGATTAATGTTTACCTCGTGTTAATGAAAGAAAGAGAGTTGAGGGAGCCAACAAAATATCTGAAATGCCATTATTTTAGTTATTTCTTTTACCCTATATTGAGAGTTAGTGGTTTTAAATCGGCGAGAAAATGGACTAATTCTAGAACTTGTCGACTTGATTATTCTCTACTTGAGTGTGATAAAATCTTTTTCCCTATCCAAAATGAGGAACATTGGACTTTAGTTATCATCAGTCCGAATGACAAAAAAATGGAGTATGTTGATTCCCTTGGTTATGGTTCTGATGGGGTTCATGCTCAAGTTTTTGGTGAATTGGATGAGTACCTCAGATTCTACGCTAAAACCTTTAGATATTGATTTGTCTGATTGGATGCACAAACTCATCAATGGCAATCCAAAGCAGGGAAATACTCATGATTGCGGTGTGTTCATGCTTAAATCCATCGACTTTTATTGTAGCGGAGAACACGTTAGACGTGTAAAAATGTAGCGGAGGACAAAATGTTATACTTTAGGTAGAAGATTGCCTAGGAAATTCTGAAAAATCTGCATGTTGTATGATTGTTGGTAGAGAAAAGGCTGAATCTGCTTGTAGTATTGATTGTATTTTTGAAAAAATTTGAAATGTTAGCGATATGTAATATGTAATGTAATTGTGCCCAGGATGATTTTTGAGTAATAAATGATTGTCAATTCTTACCACTTGTATTTTCACCCATTTTGTATTTTCCTAACCACTTGTATTTTCATTATTTTAGAGTAAATTGAGTAACAATTGTTAATGCAAGACAAACCTTTACCTCTTTACCTAAAAAAAATCACAATTCTATTTCGTAAACCTAAAACAAATTGAAAATGTAGCGTGAATACTGAGAAAATGTGAAAATCCTATTTCGTAAACCTAAAAAAAATTAAAAAAAATTGCATAAACAATACTCGGATACAGGATCCCAGTATCCTGTTTCATTAGTAATTCTGGGTTATAGGATCCACCAGTATCCTGTTCCGTGTGAGGGTTGCAAAAGTTATAGAATATTCGGATACAGGATTCCCCAGTATCCTGTTTCGTATGAGGGTTATACCTTTCTTCTCAATTTATGTAAATACACAGACACAGGGTCACCCCTGTATCCTGTTCCCAATTCCATTTCGTAAAACTAAAACAAAAACAAATTGAAAATGTAGCGTGAATACATTGACGTGGCAAAATGATAAAATTTTATTTTGTAAAGTCAACATTCTTTTGTTCACATTCTATTTCTTTTGTAAATTCTATTTCTGGAAATTGAAAATATATATGTTTAAAAAATTGTAAAACCAAACAAAAATAATATCCAACATTCTTTTGTTCACAAATAAAACAAAAGCCCCATAACATCTACAATTGATATGTACTTCTCTTGATCTTCCTCATAAATTCGCATCCTACTATCTCTGCATCCCAATATCCAGTTATCTCGTTTCCCAGTATCCCACTATATCTGTATCCAAATATCCAGAAAGACACGGGAAAAAAATATATATATAGAATACTCCACCCTTTTCAGGGATCCATCAGTGTTCACAAATAAAAAAATTATGTTAGTATTCATAAAATCATTAAAATAATTAAAATTATCATGCGCAAAACATATAAATATAATAAAAAACACCTGGTAATATTACAAAAAAAAATAAAATTATTGTGCATCCATAAACACATAAAGATACAAACTTAATCATCATAACATCATTAGAAAACTTAAAATTCTCCAGCCCTAACGTCCGCATGCTCCTCTGTCCATGCTTTTGCAATCCGTATGTACCTGTCGTGATCTTCCAAGTACACTTTCAGCACTTCAGTTGATCTTGGATGTGGAGCATCCACATTTGGTTCTGTCATCAACTGGCGGATTCTTTCAAGAACCTGAAAAAAATATACATTATGTGTGGCATAGATACATTGGATTTTATAGTTACACATATATAATATATTATATTAGAAGCAGCAATACCTGTGGGATTGTAAGAGCCGGGTGCCATCGTGAACGAAGAATATCAAGTTCGATGCCACCTGCAATGGAGATGTTTGGATGATAAACCTGTGTCCGGAAATTGACCTTATCAAACAACAAAAACAAAAGATCCATTAGCATGATGATCATGCAAGTCTTATAATATTGCATTTATTTAATGAAAACCTGTTCAAGGAATGAGCCTACAATCGGTGGACTCAATGGGTGGTTAGGCCCAAAACGAATCAACAACTTAAAGAAGTGATCGGTATACGGGCCGTTGATTGGGCCCGACATCCAAGCCTCCCACTTGTAGTCATTGTTGTCCACCGGCCCTGTCGAAAAATATGACACAAACAATTTAATTGAACAAGGACGAAGTCATGAAACTGAGGAACCATAGATGACCTGAATATGAAACTTACCAGCAGTAAACCAAAAATTATTTTCAATTGTGTGTTTTTTCTTTTCAATCCTCCTCCTCCTAACAGCATGCATTTCCATACTCGGGTTTGTGTGTGAAGAGAATAAAAAATTAAAGTGTGTGTCTGTTGATTTGGGGAGTGAATATTGAAGAGTTGGGTTAGGCAGGGTGTATAGTGATGTTCTTATATAGTGATGAATGCGGAATGTTGTGGCTGTTGGAATTCTTCTAAAGTGTCTGATGGAATGTTGTAAAATCAAAAAGGAATATGTCTATTCTAATTCTAATACTGTTCGAATGTGTCAGTTGAATGTTGCAATTTCTATTGAAGGACACCTGTACAAGGATAAAAATTTATTGGACACATGTCATTCTATGAATACAGTGTTAAAGTGGCTGATGGTAATAAAAAGATGTATATTCAATATGAAAACAAGTCAAATATTTTATTATTATTTTTTGGTGCATGCAAATAGGTCCCACACCTGGTGTATGCAAGAATTTTCCGGCTGATGGAATGTTTAAAATCAAAAGGAATGTGTCTGTGTCAGTTGAATGTTGTAATTTCTAATGACGGACACCTGTACAAGGATAAAATTTGTTGGACACGTGTCATTCTATAAATACAGTGTTAAAATATGTGGGGGGTCACCAATATATATATATATATATATACATATACATATTTTATATTTTAACACTTTGTGTGGTGGATATTGTCCAGGAGTTGGACTCCCGAAACCACCAAGTTTCAGCCCTCCCGAGCCACTTGCACTTTATTATTATTGATGGTCCCAAGTGGCATATGAAAGGGTCTAGAAAGGGGGGGGGGGGTGAATAGACCCTTAAGTCTTTTTCGACTTTAAAAATATTTTGTATTACTTTGAAAAATTTGAACGCTTGGAAAGCTTAGCACTAGGTCAGACGCTTAGGAATAGATAACTTAGACTTAGTGATTTCAACAATTACCAAAGTAGGGTAATGTTTCAATTGCTTAATCAGGGTTAGCAGAGCGGAAATGATTTTATAGCTTACCGTTCTCTTGAACTTGAATTAGTCGCTTAACTGTTTTGAATGTTTTTTCAAGATATAATATGCAAATGTAAAGTAAAGCAATAAAACAGTAAATAACACAAGATATTGTACGGTTCACTGGGTGATGTAATCCCAGCTACGTCCTTTTTCTCCTATTCACTTGGAGGAATTCACTAGATTGATTATCGAAAAGTCACACAGAGACTTCTACAAAATAGATGAAAGGGAAGATGATCTTGAGCTCCTTGATGACACAGACTTTTGCTCCAATGAAGATCTTCTTCAACAATCTTCTCTCACACAAAAATGTTGTTTTTAGAATCAATAAACTTTCTCACTCAGATGAAAGATGTTGAGAGTTTTGTCACGGGTTTGTTTGATGTTGGAAAGTTCAAACAACTTAGGATATCTCAATAGGAATTTAGGGTTCTTCTCTAAAGAGGTTTGAGATATCTATGACTGTCTTTGGAATGTATTCCGAAAAGCTTGAAGGCTTTTGGCTATGGAGTTTGTAAGCTTTTCTCTCAAGTAATTTCAGCAAAGTTTTGACCATTTTCTTGTGCATGGACATGTGTAATTAGGGTTTGCTGAAGGGTACTATTTATAGGGTTTCTTGGGATTTGTCCGTTGGACACATGTGAGTGCGTGTAACTCACGCAGCGCGTTAAACAATCCCTTTCTGACATTCCTGAAATTCTACTAGTTCCGATTGGACAGGAGCAAGTTTTGAACTCTGAAATCTGACAGTCTAGTCAAAAGGTGGCTTGTCCACAAGTCATAATAGCTTATCACATTTAATGCATTTATCAGGCAGTTAATGCATTTGAATTTATTTCTCGTTGGAAATAAATGTCCGTTGATGATTGCATTTAAGTCCTCCATGACTTGAGAATTTATTTCAGGTGAATCTGATCTTTGATTGCTTGAGTGCTTTGAGCGCTTGATTCAACAACCCTGAAACAGTCATTTAGCGTTTCACAGACGCTAAGAACAAATCTTCATCTTTACTTGACTTCAGATGCTGATCTTCAACTTCATCTCTAATAAACTCACCTAGAATTCTATTAGCGACATGGTATCAAATACTTAGTCTAAAATCTACAAGGATAAAAATTACAAGCCTAATAAAATAACAAACATTCAAACGCTTATACGATAGTTCTATGAAAACATAAACTTACATTCTTTTTGGGGTCTAACAAAAAATCCTATCTTGTCATCATCAAAACATCTAACATGAAATTTCCTAACAGTTATTGAATGTGAATGTTTGATGATGTGTATTAATGGTAGGTGAATATTTGATGTGTAATATTACTTTAATTTCAGTTGTGAACAAACAGTAATTTCTGAGTATACCAGTATCTCTGCATCCAGTATCCAGTTATCAAAACTCGATATTTGTGCCAACTAATGCGTGTGTGATGATGATGCGTGTCATGTCTATTAATTTTTCAACCACCCAACTGTAGTGTTATTATTGCAAAATATTAATATAATTTCAATTCCCAATAAACAGTAATTTCCCAATTTCCAATATACCCGTATCTCAGCATCCAATATCCAGTTATTAATACTCGGGTTTTGTGCCTACTAATTCATGTTTTGATGATGCGTCATGTCTGTTAATTAAATTTCCAATCTCCCAACTACCACTGAAACGTTATTATTGAAAAATTACAACGCACATGCAATGTCAGGTTTCCTAGTATCCCTTAATTCTACACAAGTATGCCAATAAGTTCCTGAATGTCTCTTAACCGGGCCATATGCTTGGATAAATCTTACGTGGCAAATCATCACGGTAAAAGCCATTAGCTATCACTAGTTATACCACTACTATCTAATGCAAAAATTGTTGATAGTAGTATTATAACCAGTGTTAGCTAATTGCTTTTACCGTGATAATTTGCCATGTAAGATTTCTCCAAGCACATGGCCTTGTTAAGAGGCATTCAGGGATTTATTGGCCTACTCATGCAGAATTCTAAGTAAATGAAGTCCAAATTAGTGACACCATATTATTTTGTAGCAGCAGCGCCATTCCTGCTGCAGTATAGGGCGGCGGCGGCTTAGGGAGTGTTGGGCTAAACCTATGTGCTCAGCGCTGGGCTTGGCCCAGCGCCGAAAGGAGCATATGTGTGCTGGGCTTCACCCAGCGGCCCAGCCCAGGTTATTTTTCCAAGCCCAGCGCAAGGAATTAATAATGCTCGGTCAAGCCCGACTGTTGTTTAATTAATTGGGTATTTTTGTATTGGGCCTAATGTAATTAATTATAGAGTTTGGCTTAAATGATTTAATTGGATTGACCAATTATCAATTCATTAATTACATGGACTCAATCCAAGTTGAAAAACTTAACTAAATATTTATCAAATAAACAACCCTAATTAAATTTCGTTTCAACTTCTAAATTGGATTTAGTGAATAAATTTTAATTAGATTTAAATTTATTCAAAACCCTAAATTAGATTTGGGAAATTTAAATTGAATTAGTTACTGTATTTAAATTGGATTTAAACTTGAAAATTTTCAATTAAACTTAGAATTGTTAAAAACTTTAAGTTGGATTTAAAACTCCTTTTCTAAGATGATATATATTAAATTGAATTTATTAAATTAGAATTAAATATCTCTTTCCTTTTACGTGATATTGCTATGTGTTTAGATTAAATTACCCATTAGACTTTATTTGATGATACTCAATCTTTAATTAGATTAAAGTATTCAAACTAAATTGGATTTATTTTGATGATATTAAATTGGATTTAATCAAGAGATTGAATTGGATTCAATTATAGATTAAATTAGATTTAATCTTAGACTAAATTAGATTTAAAGGATAAATTCACATATGTGTTTTAAATTTTTTATGTGCTCCTTACATATGTGAGACTTAGGGTTTTATTTAAGCTGTCTTACTTGCATTGTATTGGGCCGGTTTTGAGCCCCCCAGTTTGTATCTTCAATTCATAGAATTTTGTATAGGTTATTTCTATATAATTGTTTTAGAGATAGGCCCAAATGGCGGTTCATAGTGACACATGAAGTCTTGGAGAATCAAGAAGATTAGATCTTTGTATAGGGCCCAACCCTTGTAATAGATAGTACCCCTCGCCGATCACTCACTAGCTCGAGTTGATCTAGATAGTCCATACTTGTGTGTGTTGTTAGAATTTCTAGGCTTATTCTTATGCATTTCCAATTATTCCGCGATAAAGAAATTAATGTGCAAAGTGAGATTAACTTAATAACATTGTCGAATGTTATCATTCTCCCATATTAAAATACTGAGTAAGTAAAGGGGCATTGGATGTCCTAGCTCTCCATCAAACTTTAGAAGGTGGGTTCATTTCTAGTGCATGGCATCTTCATGGAATAAGGGGGTCGTGCATCAAGACATGGTACTCTATCTTCTCTAGTGTATTTGATGCCTTCATGTCGAAACAAATTTCGCCTCATATATCGTTCAAGTTGCAAGGCGAGATTACATTGTTAGACTGAAAGGAGTTGATGGAATAAATGACTTAGATGGATCACCCCCTATATATCGAAAAAGTTTGCAGTTCAGTGATCCATGAGCTAAAGGAGATTGAATTATCGGTTGGACTGATTGATGCTTGACATCACCTCAATGATCTAACGAGCCATATATTGTTCAAGGTTGCATCTTGTTTAGATCGCTGGGGAAATCAATCACTCACTATGAAGCCATCCAACGATGTTTTCGATTATTGTAGTGGGAGTGCAATATTTCAAGAAAAATAGTGAGAGTCAAGTAAATATTGAAATCATTGATTTTACTTGAAAGTACATAATAACACATCTAATCGAAAATCTTGGTTATTTTTCTTTCGTTTATTTCCATCACAATGACAAACCCTTTGACAAAACTACTTAAGAAAATTGTCCTCACTGGACCAAACGACTCTGATTGGATTAGGGCTTTGAGGATGGTCCTCAATTATGAATCACCTGAGTATACACTAGACATGGATCGACCACAGAGGCCTGGGGTCAATGAGGAGGATTCTGTCATAATAGCGTACTTGGATTGGATCTCTGATGTAAGAAAAGTAAGGGATTATATGTTGAACTCCATGTGCACTGCATTGCAACGCACGCATGAAAACATGGATAGTTCCAGGTCTATCATGCTCCACTTGGAGGAACTGTGCGCGGAACAGGGCAAGTCCATAAATACTTTGTATCAAATGAGCTTTCAACACAAAGATGAGAGAAAGAGATGACGTTGCTGATCATGTTTTGAACATGATATCCATGCTAGAAAAACTCCACTCTACGGACTACTACATGGATTTCCACCTTCAGTTGGATCTCATTCTCCAGTCCCTCCCTAACTTATTCTCTGCCTTTGTCATCAATTTCGATATAAATGACATGGAAGGATCACTGTTAGTCTTGTTGGACAAGCCGGTCAAAGCACAGTCACAAATTGAGAAAAGATTTGGTGCTTTCACAGTTCCTATTCTATCTTTTAAGAAAGGACCGAAGCAGGCACATTAGAAAACTAATCATATCCAAGGTGAAAAAGTCTAGGACTAAGCGCATGAGGGACGTAGACAACTGCCTCCACTGCTGGGAAGTGGGGCATTGGAAGCATGACTATCCCATACTAAAAGCTGAAAGCAAATCAGGTATAGAACTTTATGTTTTTGAAACGAATTGTTCTATGATGATTTTTTCTACTTCTTGGATTCTAGATTCCAGAGCTAGTGCTCATATTTGTGTTTTGAACCAGGATCTGCAAACAAGTAGAAAGCTAGATGAGAACGAAGTGATGATCAATGTAGGAAGCGGACACAGTGATAAGAGGCATTTTTACGTGTTTTTAAGCCCCTTTGCGTTTATGTCTTAGGTTCATTTATCGCTTGATTCTTGCCACATGTGCGTTTAATTCGTGCATTAAGTGATTTCAGGTCTTAAATGGATACAATCAAAGAACGGGATGAAAAATGACGTATAAAACAAGTTTAGGCCAAATTGCTATGCACCCCTACGCCTAGGCGCCATTTTGCCCACACCCGGGCGCCATATCTACACCACTTTCCACGTTCGAGCGCTTTTTCCGTATGTTTAGAGACCGAATTGGATGAAGTTCCCTTCTACAAAGTTGTAGAACTATGTGTTAGCTTCAAATGAGGACTTGAATCATCCAAATCGGAAGTTTGTGGAGAGAGTTATGAAGGAAATACAATTACTGCGCCAGACAGAGGCAAATACTCCCAACATTCTGCTGACGGCGCCCGAGCGCCATAATTCCCGCGCCTAGGCGTGGCCACATCCGAGATTTGATTCCTTTCAGCCAAAAGATCATCATTTGATGGGGGAATGGAACATTTAAAGCCAAGAGGTCATCACATGTATGGGAGGGATGTCATAAGTATGTTTCTTACTAGATCTACTTTAGGGAATTTTATACTACTCACTTTAAGAGTAGTGGAGGACACTAGGGGAGACATACACATGAGGAGCTGATTTGTGGTGGTCTTCTTAAGGATTTTTTAGCACAATTGACCGAACACATCTGGGAGGAGGAGAGAGAGAGAGGCATTTTGGCCATCACTTTTCACTCATCATCATTCATCACCATTTCTTCATCACTTTTGGAGGGGAACAAAGAGAGAGGAGCTAAGGATTGAAGATCAAGAGAGCAAAGATCCATCATCAATCAATTGAAGGAGTTTTAATTATTTGCATTTACATGTTTATTTCCATGAGTATGTATATGTTTGTATTAGATTTTCTTAAGGCTTTGATGAGAGGCTAATATTGTAGAACTAAGGCCATGTGAAGGCCAAATTTATGAATCAATATATGTGAAGTTGCTCTTTGTATTAATTCTCCTATTGGTTTGTGTGTTAATTCTATGCTTTTATTCCAATCATGTGTTTGATCACCATATGCTTGCTATCTTGCCTAATCTAGTTGTTCGAGAGAAAATAGATTAGGGTGCAAGAGAATTAACACATCATCCGAAACAAATGAGAGATTGCCCTAGAAATAGGTAAAGATTCCCGGGTGTTGTTAGCCGGATTCATTCGGGGAAGCTCTAGAACGTTAACGCGTGATTTTTGATTAGATTCTCGGATAGACATATTTAGAGAACCGTCAATTAATCATAGGATTATTATGTGCCGAGACATCGGGTAATAGTTAATTTAGGAGTTTCCACCAAAGCAATAGGAGTCTAATAATTCGAAGAGTAGCTCATATATATTGACGAGTAGATTTGGTTGTAGCATGTGCCTTAGTCATTTTATCATACGTGAGATTAAATCTATAGTACGTTTCTCTTTGGTTCTTCGTTTGTTTAATCTTTTTCTTGCACTTTACTTTAATTGTCTTATCTTTTATCGAAAATCATTAACTAGAATTCAAGTCCTTGTGGTTCGACAACCCGGACTTTTTGTCCACTTATTACTACACACGTCTAGTGCACTTGCTATCATAGCACGTTAGCTTTTAGCGTGTCAAGTTTTTGGCGCCGTTGCCGGGGACTTGTTTATTTTAGTTTTTTTTATTTTCGTTTACATTTTTTATAATTCTTAGTTTTCGTTCATTTCTTGATTATCTTTTATTTTCGTGATTAGTCTAATTTTGTTCTTGTATTTAATTGTTAGGTTCTTGAGGTGCATGACCCGCTCCTCAAACAAGCCTCTATACGAGTTGGAGCCCGAAATTGAACGAGTTCTTAGGACTAGTAGGCGAGCAAGAGAAATGGCCAATAATCTCAACCAAAACCCAAATGGAAATTTCCCGGACATGAACTCACCGGAAACTAGGGAGTGGTTACAAGGTGTTCTACAAGCCATGCAAGCGGTACCTCCTCCACAACTCCCGTCGGTTCGGGGTAGCTTACCACCTAGGGTCCATACCATTCCGGGACCCGTAGTCGTGCCTAATTTCTTCACACCAAACTACCACATTCCGGCTCACATTTTTAATATGGTGCAAGGAGATCCTTTCTATGGAGAACCGCACGAATCACCACACGCTCATTTGGAAACCATAGATGAGGCTCTTGTGACCATTCAATATCACCCACGAGATCTTGATGCGATTCGTCTAAGAGTCTTCCATTTCTCATTGAAGGATAGGGCGACAACATGGTACAAATCCTTACCTCCACAATCTATTACAACATGGAGTGAGTTGGTCGATGCCTTTTTAAATAAATTCTTTCCACCCTCAAAAATCAATGAGCTACGGAGTAATATAAAAGGGTTTAGGCAAAGGAGCAATGAATCTTTAGCCGAGGCTTGGGCTAGATATAAGGGCATGCTCCGTAAATGTCCCGATCATAATTTTGGGTTGAATGAACAAGTACTCCATTTCTATGATGGGGTTAGGTCACGTATTCGGCATAGACTCAACGCGGGTGCGGGAGGAGATCTCCTTGGGTTAGACTGTCAAAGTGTATGGGACAAAGTCGAACAGTTGGCCCGAGAAGACGAGCTTTACCCCGACGATGAAGAGGCCTCATCCTCTAAAAAGGTTGCTTGTATTGAGGAAGTAGTTGAGGAAGTAGTAGTCTTGGAACCGGAGGTTGGCAATGTTAATTATGTGGGGAATCAAAATAAACCTCGGGTGAACTTTCATATACCCGAGAATTTTCCAAAAAGGCCCAACCCCGCACAGAACGCACAACCGGGGATCTATCAACCGGGGATCTATCAAGCTCCACGACCACCCTTCAATAACCCACCCCCGAGGCAAGGCAATTTCAATGGACAAGGTCAAGGTCAAGTGCAAATGCGACCTCCCACAATCGATGAGAAACTGGATGCTCACATGAAAAAGTCCGATACATCTTTCAACGAACTTCGGAGTATGATAAAGGATATGTGTATGGAGATGAAGGATTTGCGAACACAAGTAGGGAAACTTTCTAATGCGGTTAACGGTAGAGCCCCGGGGACTCTCCCAAGCGACACGGAAAAGAACCCGAAGGCCCAATGCAATGCCATAGCCTTGAGAAGTGGCAAACAATTGGAGAATGACACTGCCAGCACATCCGCGCCCGAGCGCCCCGACATGCACGCCCAGGCGCCTGATCTAACCTGTTCTGGACAAAACTCTCTGCATCCCGCGCCCGAGCGCCCCAACCTGCACGCCCAGGCGCCTACAGATACGCGCCTAGGCGCCAATATACGCGCCCAGGCGCCACCCACAAACCTGCCAGATGCATATGTTCTGCATCCCGCGCCCGAGCGCCCAGAAATGCACGCCCAGGCGCCAACAGATCCGCGCCTAGGCGCCGATATACGCGCCCCGGCGCCGCCTACTGTTTCTGTGGGTTTTCATCCGTCTAATCCAACACTTTCTCCCCCTATCGAAGTTCGTCTCCCCTTCCCAAATGCTCACAAAAAGAAGAAAAAGGAGATGGATCCGAGCTTTCTTCGAATTTTGGCAATCCTTCGGGAAGTGAGAATTAATATTCCGTTTATTGACGCCATTCTCCAAATGCCGAATTATGTGAAGTTCTTCAAGGACATACTCTCTAACAAGCAGAAGTGGGAAGAGAATGAGACGGTGTGCCTCACGGAAGAATGCTCCGCCGTATTACTCAATAAATTGCCAACTAAGCTCCAAGATCCCGGGAGTCTCACAATCCCATGCACAATTGGATCCCTATCATTCAAGAAGGTGTTATGTGACTCGGGGGCCAGCATCAATCTTCTTCCATACTCACTGTTTAAAAAGCTAAGCCTTGGAAATCCCAAGCCGACCTCAATGAGCCTTCAACTAGCCGACCGATCGATCAAGAGGCCCAAGGGGATAATCGAAGACGTTATTGTCCAAGTCGACAAGTTTTATTTTCCCGTTGATTTCGTAGTACTCGACATGGAAGAAGATGTGGAGGTACCATTAATCCTAGGGAGACCATTCCTAGCCACGGGTAAGGCGGTAATTGACATTGCTAATGGTAAGCTTACCTTGAATGTGGGCGATGACAAAGTTACCTTTGATGTTTACAAAGTCCTTAAACATCCTATTGATCATGACTCGTGTTATCGAATTGATACATTTGACCATTTGATTGTTGAGTATTTACAGGACAATACAATTGAAAATTCTCTCGAACAGAATCTTATGAAATCCATGCAAGTGGACTCGGAGAAAGATGATCTAGTGGAAAAGGTTCTAAGCTTGGAGTACAAATCTTCCTCTCATTCGGGAGGATTCATCAAAGTTGATAGATCATTGTCAGGATCACCTCGCCCATCTATTGAAGAACCCCCCTCTCTCGAACTCAAACCCCTCCCCTCCCACCTTAAATATGTGTACTTGAACGATGACGAAACACTCCCATTGATCATTTCCTCATCTCTTTCAGGATCACAAGAAGAGCAATTAATGACGGTGTTGAGATCTCACAAACGGGCTTTTGGGTGGAAACTTGCGGACATCAAAGGCATTAGTCCAGCGATATGTATGCACAAAATACTTATGGAGGACTCCACCAAGCCTACACGCCAACCCCAAAGGAGATCAAACCCACAAATCCAAGAGGTAGTAAAGAAGGAAGTGATTAAACTGCTCGACTCAGGTATAATCTATCCTATTTCTGATAGTGCGTGGGTGAGCCCTACCCAAGTGGTGCCTAAGAAAGGGGGGATAACGGTAATTGAGAATGCGAATAATGAGCTTATCCCAACTCGTATAATTAGTGGGTGGCGTGTATGTATAGATTACCGTAAGTTGAATGATGCCACACGTAAGGATCATTTCCCCCTCCCCTTTATTGACCAAATGCTTGAACGATTAGCCGGGCATGATTTCTATTGTTTTCTAGATGGTTACTCCGGCTATAATCAAATTGCCATAGATCCTGAGGACCAAGAGAAAACCACTTTCACTTGTCCTTATGGCACATTTGCTTATAGAAGGATGCCATTTGGCTTGTGTAATGCCCCGGCCACTTTTCAAAGATGCATGATGGCTATTTTTCATGATATGGTTGAAGATTTCCTTGAAATTTTTATGGATGACTTTTCTGTTTTCGGAACAACTTTTGATATTTGTCTTGCTCATCTAAATGTTGTGCTTAAACGTTGTGAAGAAACCAACCTTGTTTTGAATTGGGAAAAATGCCATTTAATGGTCCGGGAGGGGATTGTGCTTGGCCACAAGATCTCTCAAAAAGGGATCGAAGTGGACCAAGCCAAGATTGAGGTCATTGAAAAACTTCCCCCGCCCACATCGGTAAAAGCTGTTAGGAGTTTTCTCGGGCATGCTGGTTTCTATAGGCGATTCATCTTGAATTTCTCTAAAATTGCGAAACCGTTGTCTAATTTGCTTGTTAAAGATGCACCTTTTGATTTCAATTCTTCTTGTATGCAGGCCTTTCTTGATTTGAAGGAACGCTTAGTTTCCGCCCCTATCATGTCATCCCCCGATTGGAGCTTACCATTCGAATTGATGTGTGATGCGAGTGACACCGCGGTTGGAGCGGTCCTTGGCCAAAGGAAGGAAAAGGTATTTCGAACCATTTACTATGCTAGTAAAACTCTTAACGATGCACAATTGAATTATGCCACCACGGAAAAAGAATTACTCGCCATAGTCTTTGCATTCGATAAATTCCACTCTTACCTCGTGCTAAACAAAGTGATAGTTTACACCGATCATTCGGCTTTAAAATATTTGCTTGCCAAGAAAGATGCTAAACCAAGACTCCTTAGGTGGATTTTGTTACTCCAAGAATTTGATTTAGAGATAAAAGACAAGAAAGGCACCGAAAATGTAGTAGCCGACCACCTCTCACGATTAGAGCTAGTGAATGATCCGTTAGATGAGACACCAATTCGTGAGGAATTCCCAGATGAACACCTCCTTGCTATTTCTGAAAAAATTTCACCTTGGTATGCTAACTTTGCCAATTACATTGTTACGGGCCGTCTTCCCCCGGATATCACTTTTCATCAAAAGAAGAAATTTCTATCTGATGTAAAGCAATATCTTTGGGACGAACCCTTTTTATTCAAAGTTTGTGCAGATGGTTTAATTCGACGTTGCATACCCGAAACGGACGTGCATGCTATCCTATCTCATTGTCATGATATGGCGGTAGGTGGCCATTTTGGGCCTTCCAAAACGGTAGCTAAGATCCTCCAATCAGGTTTCTTCTGGCCTACTCTTGTTAAAGATGCACATCATTATGTCAAATCTTGTGATCGCTGTCAACGAATGGGGAACATCTCTAAACATCATGAAACGCCCTTAAATAGCATGTTAGAGTGTGAGTTGTTTGATGTATGGGGTGTGGATTTCATGGGCCCTTTTCCCAGTTCTTGTTCAAATAAATATATCCTTGTTGCGGTAGACTATGTCTCCAAATGGGTGGAAGCCGTGGCCTTGCCTACTAATGATGCTCGGGTTGTCACTCGTTTTCTGAAGAAGCATATTTTTACTCGATTTGGAACTCCCCGAGCCATCATTAGTGACGGGGGCACCCACTTCTGCAACAGGCAGTTTGAACTTTTATTGACCAAGTACGGGGTGAAGCATAAAATTTCGACCCCATACCACCCACAAACTAGTGGCCAAGTGGAGGTCTCGAATAGGGAGATTAAGCGTATTTTAGAAAAAACTGTCAACGCATCAAGAAAGGATTGGTCCCTTAAATTGGATGATGCTCTTTGGGCTTATCGGACCGCCTATAAAACCCCAATTGGCATGTCCCCGTATCGTCTTGTTTTTGGTAAAACATGTCACTTGCCCGTTGAACTCGAGCATCGTGCTTATTGGGCCATTAAGTTTCTAAATTTTGACTCTCAAAGTGTAGGTACACAACGTTTGCTACAACTCAACGAGCTCGAAGAATGGCGTCATCTTGCCTATGAGAACGCAAAACTCTATAAGGAGCGGACCAAAATGTGGCATGACAAACATATTCTCCCCCGGGAATTCCACAAGGGAGAGCGGGTGTTGCTATACAACTCTCGACTCCGACTCTTCCCCGGGAAGCTTAAGTCTCGATGGTCGGGCCCATTTTTGATTTCCCAGGTCTATCCATCCGGCGCCGTTGAGCTTACAACAGATAAAGGACATACTTTCTTGGTCAACGCTCAACGTCTAAAACCTTACTTAGGGATGGATGGACCAAGAGACAAAGAGTCCTTCATCCTCGCGGACCCTTCGTGATTCTTCGCTTTCAGTCGAGCTAATGACTCTAAACTAGCGCTTCTTGGGAGGCAACCCATGTTTTCTTTCCGTTTCCTTTTCTTTTTCCCTTATTATCCCGTTTGTTGCTTTATTTTCTAGTCTTACATCTTTGTTAGTTTGTGTTTTAAGTGTTTTGTCTCTTCCCTTTTGAAACAGGAAATGAAATTCTTTACAAAATTTTTCTGAAAGGGGCGCCCAAGCGCCGAGAAAACAGGCGCCTAGGCGCCCGATTCTGAAAGGGGCGCCCAAGCGCCGAGAAAACAGGCGCCTAGGCGCCCGGTTCTGAAAGGGGCGCCCAAGCGCCGAAAAAAATGCCCGCCTAGGCGCGGGCATTACCACTCAAAAAAATCCAGGTACGCTGTGTCGCGCGCCTAGGCGCCCAAACACGCGCGCCTAGGCGCCCGATTCTGATTTAAGCACATATGTGGGTCAAAACGGTCAAAATTCTCCCAAAATCTTCGCAACTCCTCTCCCACGCGATTTCCGGCGACTCTCTCACCATTTCCGGCCATTTCCACCGTATTTCACCGCCACTTTCCATCAACATAATTCGTTGCACAAGAGGCTCTTCTTTCACATCGACTCGGTGCGAAAATTTTGGGGATAAAAGGTGAGTTTTAGCTTTACCCTTCTTCCATTTCCGATTCATAGCCGACGAGTAGGTGCCTTGCGTTATATTTTGAGGATTAATTGGGGCATTGTCCGATTGTAGATTGATTTTTTTTGTTATTGCATTTGAGGACTTTTATTGGATTTGTGGGTTGAAATTGAATTTGTGGGTTGTTGTTGTTGAAATTGGATGCTATATTGTTGATTAAATCTGTGGATTATTGCTTAAAAATTGAGGAATCTGTTAAATCCGTGGATTGTTGCTAGATTGTGGGTTGCTCTCTGATTTTGGTGTGTTGTTGGGCGTTGACGATTGTTGTGTTGGGTTGGTTGCATTTGGGTTGATTTGAGTAGTTGAGAAGTTGACCATTGTTGTTGCAAATGACGAGAACTACCAACAGACCGTCCAAGGGTAAGAAAAAAGTGGGTGAGGGTTCCTCTAATGAGCCCGAGACTCCCGATAATACCCGTTTTGAAAACCCCCAAGTCCAAATTATGTGTCAGAGTTTGAGCACCCCCCGCACCCTTATTAAGGAGCACTATTTAACCACCCGGGGACAGCCCTCTGTGCACGAATTGATACAGTTTCATCGCTTACAGTTTTTCTGTCAAAAGCCCGAGGCCATTCATCTTCCTTGGGTCCTGGAATTCTTCAGCTCCGGGGTTTATGATGAGATTGAGACACGAGGATGGCTGGGGACTACCCTTTTGGTCCGGGGCAAACATGTCAATTATGAGTTGAGACAGATTAGGGAGAGCATAGGCACCCCGACCCCTCAGACATGCGAGTTCACCACTCTTTACAATGCAGGGCGCCTCCGAGTTAGCCTGTCGGATATTTTGCGGGTTATTGGCCGAGAAGGGTGGGAATGGGTACCCGGAGAAGCTCATGTCCCCCGTAGGGCTCTATTACCCGAGGCTGCTTTCTGGCTCGACTTCATCCGATTCAATTTAATACCGAGTACCAATCGATCAGAGGCAAACAAGGAACGGGCCACCCTCATCTACGCTATTATGTCCAAGAAAGCTGTGGACTTTGCCCGGGTAATCCACAAGTCTTTGACGGACCACTTTAGGAAGTTGAAGAATGAGTTAGGGTCGTTGATTAACAAAGAATTGGCTAATCAAAAGGGAGAAGGTCCCACTCGGAAGATTCCCATCATTCTCCCGTCACTGATCACAGCTTTATGCAAGGCGGCTAAGGTTCCCACATTTCCTTTGGAGCGTACTGAGCTTCCTGGTTCTTATCTCACCGTGGTAGATGACGACTCCCAGGCTCCTCCACCACCAGCTACTTCCAAGAGGCCTCGCCCGTCTTCATCCCGGTCTACTAGCTCCCCACAGTTTCCACCTATGGATGCCGCCGCCATTAGACAATTAAAGGATGAATTGAGGGATGAGTTGCGAGATGAGATGAGGGTGGTCATGTCCAACACTTGTGCTTATTTCCGTCAGCTTTTGGTAGAGCATGATGCGTTTGTCGGTTGGGGGCCGTTTGATTATTCTGCTCCTCCACCTTACCCGCACCCCCCGCCTCAGCAGCCCGCAGATATGCACGAGTCAGGTGCTCTCGTTCCTGAAGGAGGTGATGATGAGGCTCATAATGATGAGGGTAGCCCGTTGATTGATTTGGATGATCTCGGCGGAGAGGATGAGGATTACATTGACCGTTTTGGCACCACCGATTAGGCTTATCTTGTTTTATTTCCATGCATGTTTCTTTTTGTTTTTGGATATCTTTTGTTGGGATGTTGGATATTTTATGTTTTATGTTTGGATGCTTGATGTTTTCTTTCCATGCATGTTTCTCATTTTTGTTTATCTCGTTTTGTTTTATTCTATTCTATCCAATGTTTGATGCTCTGTATGGCTAGCATTTGTTTACCTATGTAGTGATCGACACAGTGATTGCCATCCGTGGACTTGATTGCCTTAAGTGGACTCGGGTTTGCTTTTCAGCTTCCCTATGGTGACGTGTACTTTGCCTTCTCTTTTTCAAACATTGGGGACAATGTTCATGATAAGTGTGGGGGGGTATACTAGATCCATTATAGTCATGTTGATTCATGTTTTACATATTTCGGTCCAAGTTTGGGGGGTGTTGTACCTCTACATGTGAAATGTGTGCAATTTTAATTTTTTTGGATAGAATTTCAACCCTTCACTTGAGGCATTGAGTATGGTTAATTTGAATACATGGTATGTTTTCTCTATCAATTTGGTTTTTAATGGCTATACACATCGTTCCTTGCTTATGGGATCCTAACTAGACTAGATTAACCTTAAGATGATTCACATATGCACCTAAATCGAAGGTAGAGGAGTTGAGTGGGCAATCATTTTGAAAAACTTAAAGGCTTGATCCCGGAAATATCAACTTAGAATTTTCACATGTGTTATGAGTTGAGAACGTTAACTTCGTGTGCTTAATAATAATAAAAAGAGGTTGAACATTGGTATGACTGAAAAAGTCAGGCTTAATAGATACTGGGGGCGAAGAGCACCATGCCTAGAATACTGTACTATTTTGCTAATTTGAGCTAAGCTCAAGCCAATGCAAGTGTTAAGTGAATAAGGACCTAGTTTGATTTTGTGGCCTTTGACACTCGAGCGATTAAGCCCTTAGGAATGTCTCCACATTTGATACCCTAAAGCCATCTGGTTTAGGAGTTATTGGCCTAAAACTCGTTACACGGGTGTCATAGAAAGCCTAAGAGGATCAAACATTGCACATGGTCTAGCCTCTAATGTTTCGAGTTGAAAGTGCATAAGATAAATCCGAAAGTGGAATGAAGTGATGAATTTTTAAGTGGCTATGAAGTTGTATTCAATTCTCGTACCATGTGAATAATCAAAAGTTGATAAATATGGGGTTAATGTTTGAAAAGTGGTAAGAATGCCACTTGACTATAATACTTGAGATTTATTACACTACACCCTTAGGATGATCTTTTCAATGTTAAGGCGTAACATGAGCAAATGTGTGATGTGTATATATTTGTAATATGAGCTTAAACAGATGAATTCATACCATTGTGTGCTATTAATCATTGTAATTTACGTTGAGTGATCGGGGTTGAAAATCTTTCGATTTTGTGGGTATATCGTCTGCAAACCCTCACGAGACTATAACTCGTCCTTTGAGGTAACTAAAAGGTTCAAAGGCTTGTTGCATTCGCCAAATGCAACCGTTTACTCCACGAAAGTGAGTTAGGTAGTTTTCTTATTGTTTCTCTCTTTGATTGATGATGTTTCCTTATCTTAAAACTCTTATTGCTCGAGGACGATCAATTGATAAGTGTGGGGGTGTTGATAAGAGGCATTTTTACGTGTTTTTAAGCCCCTTTGCGTTTATGTCTTAGGTTCATTTATCGCTTGATTCTTGCCACATGTGCGTTTAATTCGTGCATTAAGTGATTTCAGGTCTTAAATGGATACAATCAAAGAACGGGATGAAAAATGACGTATAAAACAAGTTTAGGCCAAATTGCTATGCACCCCTACGCCTAGGCGCCATTTTGCCCACACCCGGGCGCCATATCTACACCACTTTCCACGTTCGAGCGCTTTTTCCGTATGTTTAGAGACCGAATTGGATGAAGTTTCCTTCTATAAAGTTGTAGAACTATGTGTTAGCTTCAAATGAGGACTTGAATCATCCAAATCGGAGTTTTTTGGAGAGAGTTATGAAGGAAATACAATTACTGCGCGAGACAGAGGCAAATACTCCCAACATTCTGCTGACGGCGCCCGAGCGCCATAATTCCCGCGCCTAGGCGTGGCCACATCTGAGATTTGATTCCTTTCAGCCAAAAGATCATCATTTGATGGGGGAATGGAACATTTAAAGCCAAGAGGTCATCACATGTATGGGAGGGATGTCATAAGTATGTTTCTTACTAGATCTACTTTAGGGAATTTTATACTACTCACTTTAAGAGTAGTGGAGGACACTAGGGGAGACATACACATGAGGAGCTGATTTGTGGTGGTCTTTTTAAGGATTTTTTAGCACAATTGACCGAACACATCTGGGAGGAGGAGAGAGAGAGAGGCATTTTGGCCATCACTTTTCACTCATCATCATTCATCACCATTTCTTCATCACTTTTGGAGGGGAACAAAGAGAGAGGAGCTAAGGATTGAAGATCAAGAGAGCAAAGATCCATCATCAATCAATTGAGGGAGTTTTAATTATTTGCATTTACATGTTTATTTCCATGAGTATGTATATGTTTGTATTAGATTTTCTTAAGGCTTTGATGAGAGGCTAATATTGTAGAACTAAGGCCATGTGAAGATCCATCATCAATCAATTGAGGGAGTTTTAATTATTTGCATTTACATGTTTATTTCCATGAGTATGTATATGTTTGTATTAGATTTTCTTAAGGCTTTGATGAGAGGCTAATATTGTAGAACTAAGGCCATGTGAAGGCCAAATTTATGAATCAATATATGTGAAGTTGCTCTTTGTATTAATTCTCCTATTGCTTTGTGTGTTAATTCTATGCTTTTATTCCAATCATGTGTTTGATCACCATATGCTTGCTATCTTGCCTAATCTAGTTGTTCGAGAGAAAATAGATTAGGGTGCAAGAGAATTAACACATCATCCGAAACAAATGAGGGATTGCCCTAGAAATAGGTAAAGATTCCCGGGTGTTGTTAGCCGGATTCATTCGGGGAAGCTCTAGAACGTTAACGCGTGATTTTTGATTAGATTCTCGGATAGACATATTTAGAGAACCGTCAATTAATCATAGGATTATTATGTGCCGAGACATCGGGTAATAGTTAATTTAGGAGTTTCCACCAAAGCAATAGGAGTCTAATAATTCGAAGAGTAGCTCATATATATTGACGAGTAGATTCGGTTGTAGCATGTGCCTTAGTCATTTTATCATACGTGAGATTAAATCTATAGTACGTTTCTCTTTGGTTCTTCGTTTGTTTAATCTTTTTCTTGCACTTTACTTTAATTGTCTTATCTTTTATCGAAAATCATTAACTAGAATTCAAGTCCTTGTGGTTCGACAACCCGGACTTTTTGTCCACTTATTACTACACACGTCTAGTGCACTTGCTATCATAGCACGTTAGCTTTTAGCGTGTCACACAGCGTGGCTACAACTCACTTTGGAATTACTTCTGTTTCGTTAATTTTTGGACATCAAATTAGATTAGATGATTGCCTTATTTTTGCCCAATGGGCTTAAAAATATTATTTCTATTCCTGTATTAGTTAGGAAAGGATATTTGTTTACTTTTAAACATAATTCTTGCGATATTTATTTTGGAAATAAATGTGTTGGCTCTGCATCTTTAATTAATGGTTTATACTATTTGAATGTCCGAAATAGATGTATGGTTAATACTATGACTAGAAAACGTAGTATGAATGGAATGAACCAAAAAATCATATGGCACCTTTGACTAGGACATGCCGGTGAATTTAAGATTTACAAGTTGGAAAAACGTGGGCTCATTGGTCCACTTGGGTCTGACCCATATCCGACTTGTGAATCGTGCCTCAAAGTCAAGATGACTAGGTCACCGTTCACTAGACATTTTGAAAGGGCAAATGAAGTTTTAGGATTAATCCACAGTGACATTTGTGGGCACCTCGAGGATGCAGCCCTTGGAGGTTTTCAGTACTTTATAACCTTCATAGATGACCACTCTAGGTACGGTCTAGTTTATCTGATGAAGTATAAATCCGAAGCACTTCAATGGTTCATGGAATTCAAAGATTTGACAGAAAAACAAATTGGGCACATTATTAAGGCACTGATATCTAATTGAGGTGGCGAATACATGAGTGCCGAGTTTGACGAGTTCTTAAAAGAATAGTATTACAACTAACTCCTCCAGTAACCCCACAACTCAACGGAGTAGCAGAAAGAAGGAATCATACTCTGTTGGACATGCTACGCTCCATGCTTAACTACACCAGTTTACCCATCTCGCAGTGGGGACATGCTTTGCTTACAACTGCGCACATTCTGAACAAATGTCCCTCGAAATCTATTCCCACTACACCATATGAGATATGGAGCGGTAGGAAGCCTTGTCTGAAATACATAAGAATATGGGGTTGGCCAGTATATGTAAAGAAGACCAAGGTAGAGAAACTAGACGATAAATCCTTGAAAGGACGTTTTATCAGTCTTCCCATAGATTCGATGGGATACCTCTTTTACCTGCAAGATGATCATAGGATCATCGTGGCCTTGCAAGCCCACTTTCTTGAAGAAGAATTCATTCGAGAAGGTGGTGCAGGTAGAAAGATTGTTCTGGAAGAACAAGATAACATCCCTTCGGAGACATCTGTCCAAGAATCTGAACCCAACTTGACACAACCGTCGCAGCGATGATCAAGCAGAGTATCTCAGCCGCCCGAGAGATATGGCTATCTACACAAAACGCAGCATTATTTGTATGTCGTTGCAGAAGGAAGCCATGGAGATGATCTCTCTGACTATGATGAAGCAGCGACGGATATAGATTCATCTAAGTGGCTTGAGGCTATGAAAGTAGAGATTGATTAGATGTATTCAAACCAAGTCTGGACTCTTACTGATCTACCAAATGGAGTACGACCAATGGATGCAAATGGATCTATAAGAAAAAGATTAGTCCAAATGGCAAGGTGGACACCTATAAGGCCAGGCAAGTGGCAAAAGGTTATAGTAAAAAAGAGGGCATTGACTATAAGGAAACTTTTTCGCCAGTAGCCATGATCAAATCTATTAGAATTCTGCTAGCCATAGCTACAAACTTAGACCATGAAGTCTGGCAAATGGATGTAAAGACCGCATTCTTAAATAGACACTTGGATGAGGACATTTATATGCAACAGCCCAGGGGCTTTATATTCGAAGCCGACTCTCATAAAGTTTACAAACTTAATCATTCCATTTATGGACTGAAGCAAGCCTCTCGGAGTTGGAATCTGAGGTTCGATAAAAAAGCCAAGAAATATAGCTTCATCAAGAATGAAGACGAACTGTGTGTCTATAAAATGGTCAGTGGGAGCAAGTTGGCATTCTTGGTTCTATACGTAGATCACATACTACTTATAGGAAATGACATAGGCTTATTGACTTCGGTCAAGACAGTACATTTTCCATGGAAAACTTAGGATAAGCGGCCTATATTATAGGAATTTGCCTTTATAGAGATAGAGCGAATAAAATGATTGGTCTCTCCCAAGCACTCTACCTAGAGAAAGTCCTTAAGAGATATGAAATGCATAAGTCTAAGGGAGGAATTTTGCCCATGAGACATGGCATTTATCTTTCCAAATCTATGAGTCCCAAAATGGACAAGGATAGAATGAAAATGAGGAATATACCATATGCATCCGCTGTGGGTAGTCTCATGTACACAATGTTATGCACGAGGCCAGATCTGGCACATGTTGTGAGCATGGTCAGTAGGTTTCAAGCTAATCCGGGGGAGTCTCACTGGACAACAGTGAAGTGTATCTTAAAGTACTTAAGAAGAACTAAAGATATGCTTCTAATATATGGGAATGGAGAATCGAAGGTGGATGGTTACACTGACTCAGATTTCAAATCTAATTCGGATGACCTTAAATCTACCTCTGGGTATATATTCACACTCAGTGGAGGATAAGTGTCTTGGAAAAGTTACATACAAAGCACAACTGCAGACTTCACAATGGAGACAGAATATGTGACAGCCTCTGAGGCAGCGAAAGAAGTTGTTTCGATGAGAAAGTTCATAGCCGAACTTGGAGTTGTTCCTAGCGTGGAAATGCCGTTGCCACTATGGTGTGACAACAACGGAGCAATTGCGCAAGCTAAAGAATCAAGGTCTCACAACAAATCTAAACACGTGATGAGGAAATATCATACAATACCAGAAATCATTCGAAAAGGTGATATAGCCGTGCAGAAAATAGCCTCATCCGAAAACGTGGCTGACCCATTCACCAATCTATTATCACAGGCGGTGCTAGATAAACATCTTGAGAAGATGGGAATCAAATACCATAGCGATTGGCGTTGAGTGCAAGTGGGAGATTGTTAGGTGTATGCCTCTAATGCCTATGAGGAATTAGATTGTGTAGGACTTAGATAATTTATTTGTATAAAACGTTTGATATTTCTATTTATAGAATAAAGGTTTTGATGTTGTTCATATAAATCTAATGACATTGAAATGTATTGAACAAATTAGTCCAAGAGATTTCAAGATAGAGTTTCCACCTCTTATGGACAAGAGGAGGCACTGGAACAGTCTAGTACTTAATCTCTAAAATTGGGAGTTCGTGAGTTAACAAATATTAATTAGGTATTAATATTCAACTCATATGACACCTTCTTTGACAAGGAAGTGCTAGTCGTACACTGATTAGATAGTGGGAGCTGGTGTCATGAATATGATTAAAGGAATTAACATATTTGAACTCGACTCCCATTAATCCGATCACATGGGTATTTACTCTTTGACAGTCAATGATTGGCATTAAGATTGGGATAGTATGTGTGAAATTTAGACCTGGGGAGTTATTTATAACATGCTTGTAGTATTGGATATGTTATCACAGTAGTTAGACCTGTATCACCTGATAGGTGGGGTCTACCTCGAAGTACGATCCAATAGTTCATTCAATGTTAGAAGATAACTTGCCAAAACAAGATTCACCGTCTCGACAATAAATGAGTATGTGACCTGTACGATCGTAAGTAATTGAAATTATAAGTTTTTGGCCAAAGCATATAAACTATCCTGTGATTGTCACTGAGGGTAGTTTGGTAATTTCACATTATTATGATTCTTAGTACAGTATCAAGTTCTATGAGTTTGACTAAACCATGACTCTTACTTGATCGAGTCACGTCGGTGAAGACTTTATACACATATGGTATTCGTAGTCAAGGTTCGTGCTGACATGATCCTCTTGTTTTCAATTGGGTTACGATTTGGTTCCACGGTGTTGGCTAGGTGACAACCTTATCCTTTGGAATCCTCCCATGCCAATTGAATTAAGCCTACAGAGTCGCACTATGTGAAGAAAAGGAATATTTTCTTAAGCTAAGGGTATTTTGGTAAAATCACATTTGATGTGAATTGTTTGACAAAATAGATGGCATGATTTAATTAAAGATATTTAATTTGATTAAATAGATTAATTAAATCATATTAATTCATAAGTTAAATTAATTGGAAATTAATTTATAAGTTGAATTATATTAATTGGATTAATAATAATTGGATTAATGTAATTAATTACTTACCAATTTGATTGGACTTGGACACATAGGCTAAGTAAAAACAAAGCCTGAAGCCCACCTGGAAAAGGCCATTTCGGCCGCCCCTCACTGTGTAAACCTGGGGGAGTCTTTTACTTGGTATAAGTATTTAGTCAATGTCAGAACTCCAAACAGGTAACTCATTGTTTTAGAATCTGACATTGAGCCAAAATAAACCTAGAGCATTAGGAAAGAAATATCCTTCCGTCTCCATTCGTCTAGCCGCCTACAATAGTTTTTGAGGAGGAGGTCGGGCTTTTCTTAGACAATTTTTCTTCCGCATGATTATCTAGAGACAAAAGCCCAAGGCTGCTGCTGATAATTCAAGATTCAATAAAGGAAAAAGGTAATTCGATTGCTCTTGAAAATTCTTGTTAATTGATCTATATGCTAATATCATGAATATCCCCGAATTGGATTCTCGGGTGTGATTCAGATTTAAATTTTTATCCGCTAGACCGAATCACAACACTCTCCACTTCAGGAGTGAGTTTTTGTGACAAGGACCCCGCTACAGCGTCGTTACGGTGCTTGTTGAACCACTTACTTACTAACTTCACAATCTCATCCAACAAAACAATTATCGGATGTGATCTTGCATGAGTTAGGCCGAAATTAATGGACTCCACTCCATTCATTTTCATAATATTGTATCGTGAACCTCTGGAGTAACAACGCGCCCAATGCTCTTTCGCAGCAAGTGTTTCTTTAAGATATTGATAGTACATAAGATTTGATTCAAACGGCCTTTGTTGCATATCAGGAAACAACTTTTTGAATTCGGGCACAGTATATGCTTCAGCGCAAGCCACAAACTTCGCCACAATGCTATCCTTTGCCTTTTTCTTTTGCTTAGCGCCCCTACCAGCAGAAACATTGTTCTTGAGATTTTGAGCTATATATGATACGTACAGGAGCCATGTAAAGACTGTATGAACAACATTTTTAATAGATACCTGTCTATTAGAAATGATCACTAAATCGTCACGATCGGGTATTAGATCCCGCAATCTGTCTAAGAACCAAATCCAACTTTCATCGCATTCTTTATTAACCACAACAAACACAAGTGGATACTGATGTTTATAGCCATCTTCTGCAGTACAAACAACATTACTACAAAAATACACTATTACAAAGCACCTATTACAGCGGTTCCCAATGAACCGCTGTAATAGGGTATCGCGGTCTTGACCTATTACAGTGGTTCAAAAATAAACCGCTGTAATAGGACAATTTATTACAGCGGTTCGTCTCTGAACCGCTGTAAAAAAAAATTAAAAAAATAAATATCCGTTGTCTATTATAGCGGTTCAGACAGAACCGCTATAATAGGCAGCGGATATTTTCAAAATTTTTTTTTTTTCAAAAAATCAGCCTATTACAGCGGTTCTTATAAGAATCTTTGTAATAGGCCGAAACCAAAAAATTAAAACCCTTGTAGATCTTCCCGCTTCTCTTTCTCTCTTAGTGTTTCTCTCTCGATCTCTATCTCTACCCTCTCGATCTCTCTCTCTCTCTCTCTATAGCACCGCCGCCACCATCACCGTATAGCACCACCGCCGCCTCCACCACCACCACCACCACCATCACCGTATGTGTGGGTGTATGTATATTTGTGTATTGTGTGGGTGGGTATATGTATATTTGTGGATATGTGGGTGTATGTTTATTTGTGTATATGTGGGTGTATGTATATTTGTGTATATGTGGGTGTATGTATATTTGTGTATGTGTGGGTGTATGTATATTTGTGTATGTGTGGGTGTATGTATATTTGAGTATGTGTGGGTGTATATATATTTGTGTATATGTGGGTGTATTTGTGTATGTGTGGGTGTATGTATATTTGTGTATTTGCGAAAATACGGAAAAAATAATTTGCTGTGTCGGAATGACACGAAATTCTCACGGTCATAGCGAAACGACATGCTGAGCAAGACACAAATTTCGAAATCACAAGGTATGTGTGGGTCGATTTCGAAATAAAACACAAATTTCAGGCCTTAAACGATCTCAGATGGCTAAATCACAAGACCGCATTGCAAAAGCAATGCGTCTTGTTCATAATGCCCTTTCGCTATGACCGTGCGAATTTCGTGTCATTCTAACACAACAAAATTACAAACGAGAAAGTGAAATAAAAAACAAAAAAATCTTCCCTATTACAACGGTTATAGTTATAACCGCTGTAATAGGGTGAAATAAAAATAGAAAAAATACTGCCCTATTACAGCGGTTATAACTATAACTGTTGCAATAGAGGTCCTATTACAGCGGTTGTTAACCCTTGTAATAGGCCAAAACTCTATTACAACAGCGCCTATTACAGCGGTTAAATAAAAAAAATAGTTGTAATAGTCGTTTTTTGTAGTAGTGCAAGTAATACACCCTTATACTAGGTCTTCAAATGTGTGCCTTTAATAACAAGCACTTTCCTCATGGCTGCAAGTTCTTCTATGCAGACTCCCAAAGCAAAGAACAAAGACTGGAAAACATTATTTGCATATTTACACAAATGAGTTACTGTACCTGAATTGACCTTCTCCAACGTGTACAAATATTGAGGACGAATCCCATAACTAGCCTTTGGACCACCCTTGCTATTTATAGCAATATTTCTACCACACCTAGCTTTGTAGTAAGAAACACCAATGCCTCCCTTATTCATAATATCCTCTATCACCCTAGGAGGTGGTGAATCTAACTAACATACAAACATATTTTTCAAAGCTCCAGCACCCATATTTGAAGTGGACTTTTTATCTCCATTTACCAATGTAGAGGCGCATGTATGGGTGTAAAGAGATTTTAATGTGAAAACTTTTGACTTTCTTGTAATTGACGCACGAATTCTGCATTGGCAATCCTGGACTTTACACTTATATATCGAGGTATCTTTGCATGACTTGGATACAATAATATCGAAACAAATCTTGCTCGCAGATTTATAAACCAATTCTTTCAGCTCTTCCTTGCTAGCAAATTCCTGACCAAGCACATGTTAGGGATGGTAGCACCAGAGCACGAAGAATAATCAAGAAACAACATAATCTAAGCCTAAATACGAAGAGGAACAACACGAGGATTTAACGTGGTTCGGAAAATTGCCTACATCCACGAGCCAAGACTACATCTTTATTTCTTTCAAAGTACATCAAGAGTTCATCCATCCAGTTACAAGAGAGAGTTCACATATTTATAATGGTGGAGAAGTCTAAACCCTAAAAAATTAGGAAAAACACTCCTAAACAACTAGGGAATAATTCCTAACACAATAGGAAACAATTCCAATCAAAGACATGCCAAAATAAGGAAAAACCGTCAAAAAACGCATCTCCAGCGCTGTTGCCCGCGCCCAGGCTCCATACAGTGGCGCCTGGGCGCACCCCTCTGCCTGTGGCGTCTCTTCATGGCGCCTGGGCGCACCCCTCTGGGCGCCTGGGCGCAACTGTGCATATCTGCACTTCCCAGCTTCAATTTTTCAACTTCTTCTTATCCTTTTGCGATCCCAGTCAACCCCGACTCTTCTTGGATCTATTTTGGCTCCTCTTCTTGACCTTATTTTGATCCGACTCCACCAAACCCATCAATCTCCCACTTGGAGACTGATCAAAATAACCCGAACTCAACTCGAATCACCCTTTCACTTTTTTTAAGTGAATCTTAGTCTATTCGACGCATCCCCAAATCCAATGGAGATCAAATCCAGGGACTTCTCCCTGTCAATTCATTCGTCCTCTAGTGTCACCCACTTGACGAACTCTCTCTGTGAACATCGTTCCCCCTTTTGAACCCTCGCCACTACCCTATTCTTTTTGGTGATCAGCCAACTCCTGAATACTGTGGCATATCCATCTTGGTCCAACTGACCCTCGGATATAGGTTACTCTAAAACCCGAACATGTCACACTCATACAGCCTCAGTCTACCCGTCCACTGACATCTTTCCACCAAGGACTTTTTCCAACGGCAATCTCGGATCCCTCATGTATCTGCTCCATGCCTCTGCATAAGCCATGTCTGATCCATCCGCCTACTTGGTTTTTCAATGGCTAACTCGGGCTACTGACATATCTGCTCGAGCTCCCACTCCACAAGCTATGTCACATCCCTCTGCCAATAAACCCGATGCTCTGCGAATCTACCTACCCGGTTTTCACATCCTGCCACCATGGCTTCCGACTCCACGGTCAACCCCTCCCGGCACCGCTTTCTGTCCTCATGGTCTCTCTACGTGGTCATGCCTCCACAACCCTGCCCTCTGGTCTCTCGACTACAGGGCTCTACCCTCTCGGTTACCGATTCTATCATTCTGACCTCTGGCTCGATGGATTTGCTTTCTTAGCACCATAGCTCTGCCTCCTCGATCTAGCAACTCGTTCATCCCTCTCGGAAATACTAATTTGCTCTCTGACCTCTGGCTCTATGGTTCTGCCTCTGGCTCCACAACTGCTCCCACTGGCTTCATGTTCTACCTACCCGGTAACACAAATCGGCCTCTGCTGCTGCGGATCTGCCTCTGCTGGCACCATGATTTTTCAACGTTTTCTCGTTAACGTTCAACGGGATTACTCTTCTATGGCTGACGATCTACCTGATCTCATCCTCCACTGTCATCTTCTCCGGCTTCACCACGACCTCAATCCGTGCTTCTCTGCAACGAAATCGTCGAGCTTGATTACTCTTCCTTCTCCTACCATCGTTCCCACGACGAAATCCGTGTTTAGCCAAAAACACTTCCCCATAGATCTAGATCTAAGACGTCTCCTAAATCTACAACCTATGGCTCTGATACCAGTTGTTAGGAATGGTAGCACGAGAGCACGAAGAATAATCAAGAAACAACATAATCTAAGCCTAAATACGAAGATGAACAACACGAGGATTTAACGTGGTTCGGCAAATTGCCTACATCCACGAGCCAACCTAGACTACATCTTTATTTCTTTCAAAGAACATCAAGAGTTCATCCATCCAGTTACAAGAGAGAGTTCACATATTTATAATGGTGGAGAAGTCTAAACGCTAACAAATTAGGAAAAACACTCCTAAACAACTAGGGAATAATTCCTAACACAATAGGAAACAATTCCAATCAAAGTAGGACTCAAGACATGCCAAAATAAGGAAAAACCGTCAAAAAACGCGTCTCCAGCGCTGTTGCCCGCGCCCAGGCGCCATACAGTGGCGCCTGGGCGCACCCATCTGCCTGTGGCGCCTGGGCGCCGCCATGTTGGCGCCTGGGCGCACCCCTCTGCCTGTGGCGCCTCTTCTGGGCGCCTGGGCGCAACTGTGCATATCTGCACTTCCCAGCTTCAATTTTTCGACTTCTTCTTATCCTTTTGCGATCCCAGTCAACCCCGACTCTTCTTGGATCTATTTTGGCTCCTCTTCTTGACCTTATTTTGATCCGACTCCTCCAAACCCATCAGCACAAGATCTAGACCGTCATCAAAGCTGTATATTTTAGGACTCTCATTAGGAATTGCATCATCGACGAAATCTGATCGGGGATGGGAGTAGAGTGAACTTTATAAGAAGGTGGAGTGGTTGCGGCAGGACTTGAGTTCACATTTTCAACAATTGGAGTACAAAGGGGAGTGAGTTTAGAAGGAGTGGTTGCAACAGGACTTAAGTTCACATTTTCAACAATTAGAGTACAAAGGGGAGTGGGTTTAGAAGGAGTGGTTGGAACAGGACTTAAGTTCACATTTTCAACAATTGGAGTACAAAGGGGAGTGGGTTTAGAAGGAGTGGTTGCAGGAGGAATTGAGTTCAAATTTTCCACACTACTAAGAGTACAAAGGGGATTGGGTTTACAAGGAGTGGGAGCAGAGGCTTTCAACATGAGCGGGGATGTGGGCAGATTTATAATCATTCACTCTATCATTTTCAAAACAAATTTTCTCTTCCTCCTCCTCCTTCTCAACATTCTTCAAAAAAGGCTCGACATACAGAAGGATTCGTTTTTTCGATAATGGATGAGTCCGGAAAATAACGCTTTACGTCATTATCAGTCAACATATATGCGGGGGTGCGAACGTTACAAGAGGATGGAATATAACTCAATCTAATTTCATAATGCTTCCATTTAAAAGGAACCAATTCAAACACGCAATGTAAAAATTCAGAATGTGTCATCGACTTTCCATCAACTCCGGGTAGTGCAAAACTCCGCATTTCATAACCATTGTCGGACAACCATTCCTATTCTGGAGGTCTACGGTCTCCCTCTATTACCTTCCACTCACCATCGTACATATAGTAGATCACTAATCCACACATTTTACTATAAAAATAAAGAACAGAGTTAAAAAAGTGGTTGTTAAACACTAGTATATAGTCATCCTAAAACAATAGAAAAGGGAGAAAAACCACAGTATGTTATTACCTCTTGTTAAAAAAAGTTAAATATAAATTTTTATAAAGTCTAATATATATAAGCATCTCTATATAAACTTCAAGTGATATAAGACATAAAAAAGAACAAAATTTATGCTTCGAAATAACAATAGGGAAACTTATGCTTTCTCTGCTTATTTTGCAATTTCTTAGCTGGTGAAAAAAGGTCGGAAGTAGAAAAATTAAATTATATTCTTGAAGTTTTGCATACAATTAAATTTAACAACATATATCTTGAACAAATAATTGTTCAGTTTACATCTAATGAATGAATATTCATTCAACTGAATACAAACAAAGTAAAATTACACACACCCCTTAGTATTACGATCTTCAATTTCCTCTAAACAGGAACAATCAACACTACTTTCCCAAAAGACCTTAGACGACATCAAGTTCTAAACTAAGTTCAAGTAAAACGAACTTTAAGCAAAACAAACTGTTGATAATTTAGGTTACATGTAACGGGCAATCAAAACTTTAAGCAAAATAACAGTTTTGTTCTTTAAACAGGACAACAAAATTTACCTTCCAATTTGCGGATCGAACGATGTAACGTGCAAGAATTGGGGAAGAACGGGATTTGGGTTCTAAGGTTTGGTGGGATTTGGGGGGAAGATCAGGACAAGAAAATGTACCTTCCAATTTGCGGATCGAATGATGTAACGTGCAAGAATTGGGGAAGAACGGGGGATTTGGATTCTAGGGTTTGGTGGGGAAGAACACATTTGGGGAATGTACCTTCCAATTTGCTGATCGAACGATGTAACATGCAAGAACGGAATCCAATGTACCTTCCAATTTTCGGATCGAACGATGTAACGTGCAAGAATTGGGAAAGAATGGGATTTGGGTTCTAGGGTTTCGTGGGGAAGAACAAAATAAGGGATTTGGGTTGGGAGATTTTCCCTTTTCCCGATTTAGTATGGATTAGGGGTTGGTGAGTAATTGTGTTATTGTAAAAGGTTATTTTGGGTATTAATTATATGCTGAGTTTTTTTTTAATTGCAAAATATAAGTAAGGGTAACTAGGCATTTCAAATTTAAGTTAAATGAGAGAGGCATAGGTTTGTAAAGTGTATTTGGATGGAGCATATATATTTATCCCTTTGTGCATTTTAATCCATTTGACCTAATTTTCGCCATAAAATGCATATTTCTTGATCAGGGAGTTTGTTCTTTTTTTTCTACAAGAGGTTTTTGTGGTTTCTTTGACTTTTCACATTAAGGTAAAATGCATTAAACATTATATTAAGGGGTACGAGGTCAAGTTCGGACGGTTTTATGAATAAAATTCAACCCGACTCGACATGTGCGGGTTGACAAAATATCAAACCAAGTCCATATAATTATTTTTTCAAACCAAGCGTTTCGAGTCAGTCGGGCGTAGTATATTTAGAAGGCGGGCTGTCCGGTTGTTGAATTATAATAATAATTTTTACAAGTTTTTTTTCTTTTTTTGGAGAATAGTAAGCATATCATAAAGCCTCAATCAACTGTACACTTACACCAAGCATACCTGGGCTCTCAAAACATCTCAAATTTACATATTATCACCTGTCAGATTATATCAACTAACTCATCTATTGATCTATAATTTTGTAAAAAAATCAGATTGTTCCTTTCTATCCACAAGTTGTAAACTAATGAAGCAAATAATGCACGTTTCCTCTTACTCAATAGAGTACGCCCCTTACTGATTTTCAGAACCCACTCAATGATCTCGTTCCAGTTCTCTCTTCCACAAACAAGGTTGAAGTTACCCTAACATCTTTTACCCACTTCTTTAGCAAACTCGCATTTAAAAAAGAGGTGATCTCTGCTCTCATCTTCCTTGTTACATAGGAGACAGCTCGAGTTATCAATATCTCTCCATACAATCAGCCTATCCTTAGTTTTAAGCCTATTTTGACATGCAAGCCATAAGATGTATCTATGTCGTGCTACCAGACCCATGCCCCAAACAAGTTTCCTCCACTTCACTTCATCTTCATGTTCCATAATATGAGTATATGCATTCTGAACTGAGAATTTCCCTAAGGTCCATGGATTATGTAGTACATCTATAGCATCCAAAAAGAGGTCTTTGATCCCCAATGGTTTCTTCCAAAACCAAGAGTCACTCTCTTTCCTCTGAACCTCCCATATAATTAGCGAAATTAGCAAAATGCACACGCGTTGTGCATGGGCTACTGCATAAGTTTCTTTTAATTTTCAGGTAAAATAGTATTTGTGGTCAAATAAGATAAGATAGGGGTTGTGCATTTTGTCCTATTTTGGGACTTTCACATCTAGTATCACTGCTAAAATATGGAAGCACATCGAGTTATTTCCGTTAGAAATGAACAAAAGTCGTTAGTCAACTTCTTAAAGTTGCATAACCCTTCCAGAAATATGTCAAATTTGAAAAAAAAAAAAAAAAATCACCCCAACGCACTATGTCTCACCATTTCCACCCTCCCCCACCCCACGTGCCCACCCAGCCTGGTGATCTAGTTCCCCGCCCACCACACTCAACTTGTCCCTTCTTTTCTCCCCACTTCACTTCCACCACCATATCCGGCACCATCACTACTTGCCCTCCCCCTTCTTCTCCCCTCAACTGCATTGGCACCACCATCTCTGTTAGGAATTTCATGTTAGATGTTTTGATGATGACAAGATAGGATTTTATGTTATACCCCAAATATAATGTAGGTTTCTGTTTTCATTGATCAATTGTATAAGCGTTTGAAAGTATGTAATTTTGTAAATTTTATCTTTGTAGATTTTAGACTTAGTATTAGATACCGAATCGCTGATAGAACTTTGGGTGAGTCTATTAGAGATGAAGTTGAAGATCAGCGTCTGAAGTCAAATGAAGATGAAGATTTGTTCTTAGCGCATGTCAAGCGCTAAAGGACCATTTCAGGATTTATGGATCAAGCGCTCAAAGCACTCCAGCGATCAGTATCAAATTCACCTAAAATAAATCCTCAAGTCATGAAGGACTTAATTGCAATCATTCAACGGACATTTATTTCCAACGGGAAATAAATTCAAATGCATTAAATGCCTGATAAGAGCATTAAATGTGATAAGCTATTATAACTTGTGGACAAGCCACCTTTTGATTAGACTGTTAGGATTTCAGAGTTTAAGTCTGCTCCCGTCCAATCGAAACCAGTAGGATTTCAGGAATGTCAGAAAAAAGGCTGATTCACGCGCCGCGTGAAGGACACTCGCTCACATATGTCCAGCGAACAATTTCCAAGAATAGCCTATAAATACCTCATTCTAGCAAACCCTAAAGATAGAATATACATAACAATCAACACATGAAAACTTTGCTGAAATATTATCTCAAGAAAAGCTTCGAAACTCCATAGCCAAAAATCTTTCAAGCTTTTTAAATACATTCCAGACAGTCACAAATATCTCAAACATCTTCCAAAGAAGAAACCTAAATTCTTACTGAGATATTCCAAGTTGTTTGATCTTTCCAAAAACAAACAAAACTTGTGTGACAAAACCCTTAACCTTTCATCTGAGTCAGAAAGTTGTTGAAACCCCTTACAGGCAGTATTTCTGAGTGAGAGAAGCTTGTAGAAGAAGATCTTCATTGGTGCTGAAATCTATGTGATCAAGGAGCCCGAGATCATTTTCACCTCTTTACTATCTTGTAGAAGATTCTGTGTGATTCTTTGATAATCCACTTAGTAAATTTCCTCCAAGTGAAAAAGGAGAAGAAGGACGTAGCTGGGATTACATCACCCAGTGAAGCTTACAATTTCTTGTGTTATTTACTTTTATTATTGTCTTATTTTATATTCTGTTATTTATTCTAAAAAGGACAAGCTAAACTGCTAAGCAACTATTTAACCAAAACGAACGCTAAAAGCTTTAAAATTATTTCCGTTGTGCTAACCCTGATTAAGCGACCTAAGCGTTACCCTACTTTGTTAAATTGTTAGAATCACTAAGTCTAAGTTATCTTTACTGAAGCGCCTGACCCAAGCGCTCAGCTTCCTAAGCGTTCTAATCTTTAAAAGTGATACAAAATTTTTGAAGTCGAAAAAGACTTCAGGGTCTATTCAACCCCCCCTTCTAGACCCTTTCGTATGCCACTCGGGACGACCAAGTGGTATCAGAGCAGTTGAAGTAGAAACCTAAGCGTTTCCGAGCATAACTGCTTGTTTAGATCCATTTTTCTAAAAACTTAGTCACTTTAAAATTTTCTTTTAAACATCTCATATGGCTTTTAACAAAATGCCTATGTTGGTGGAGTCAAACTATGACTCTTGGAAACTTAGAGCATTCACGTTTTATGTTCTTGCAATAATGAAATGTGTGATGTAATTTCAGATGGCCCCATTAAGATCATGAAAGTGATAACCAGAGCCCCTGGAGCAACTGAAGAAACTCCAGATGGATATGCTGAAAAACCCAAGTTAGAATGGAAGCCAAATGATAGAAAAAGAGCGAATCTTGATAATGTTGGACAAAGTGCACTTCACTCAGCGTTAGGAGATAATGATGCATTGTTCAACAAAATCAAACAATGTAAGACGTCAAAAGAGATATGGGATAAGTTGGTTGTAGTATGTGAAGGTTCAGCACAAATGAAGGAGAGCAAGCTCTCCATAGCCATACAAAGATTTGAGCATTTCAAGATGCAGCCCAATGAGACGCTAGAACAATTGGACACAAGGTTTACTTTGCTCATTACAGAGTTAGTGTCATTAGACAAGGAGTTGACCGACAAGGAAATGGGCAATAAGATTTTCAAAAGTTTTCCAAGCAAGTATTTGATTAAGACTGTTGCTATGAGAGAATCACAGATATTGGAGACTCTTACTCCAAAACATGTGTTTTCAGAGTTAAAGGCATTTGAGTTTGAATTGGGTGAAGTCAGCGACACATTGACTTTAGCGACTGAATCAGGAGCTTTAATCGCTACCACCAAAAGTAAGGGTAAAGCGATTAGTGAGATGAAATCAACAGAATCCAATGAAGAAAAAGAAATGGCTTTATTGGTCAAGAAATTCAAGAAATTTCTAAGATATGAAAAGAGAAATCCTATTGGACAAACTTCATTTCAAACCCCTCCCCCTGCTCCAGTGCCTTAGTATCAAGCGCCAGTATATTCTGCACCTCAACCAGTAGCGCCAGTTCCTTACTAAGCGCCTACAACTCCTACTCAGAATCTCTCAGTGCCAGTTGTCTCAAAGCAATTAACCACTGAACAAAAAATGAATACTATGCAGATAGAAACCAATTCAGGACCAACCTTCGCTATAATTGCAGGAAACTAGGGCACTACCAAGTAAATTGCCCTTATCCAAATGTGTCTAAGCCCACAAGGTAATACTATGCAGATAGAAACCAATTCAGGACCAACCTTCGCCGACAAGATTTGCTAGCAGAATCTGAATCATTCTCCGCACCTGAAGAGGATTTGGAATCATCAGATGAGAGCAGTGATGATGAACCAACAAGCGACTCAGCGTTGATCTGTCTCATGGCAAGAGATGATGAAGCGTCTGATGATTTGCTACCTGAGGTAAAAACTGAATTATCTCATCCTCTCTCGTATGATGAAATTACTTGACAAAGTTAATGAATATTATAAAGATTGTCAAGATGCTGCCAAAATATATCAAAATCACTTCGCTATTATCTCATAGCTCACAAGTGATAAAGTAACGCTCAAAGCAGAGTTGCAAGTTCAGCAATAATGCATTGAGAAGAACCAATCACTTGAGAGTGAAATTACTCAATTGAAAAGCGATCTTGATATAATAGTCAAGAGAGAAGCTGATCTGGTTGCTAGACTTGCAAAATCAGAGCAGCTCGTCTCATCATTATCAAAAGCTTCAAGAAAGTTGGATAATGTGACTGAGGTAACAAGAATGTTTGCTGAAAAGACCGGTTTAGGATGCAGTAAATTCGGTAAACAACCAAATAAATCTAATGTTACGGCAAACAACAAAGGAAAGGGTGTTTTCTTTGTTGAGAAAGGTTCACAAAGTCAAACGCTGAATGAACCAAGCGACAATGGTAAGAGGCCAAATGAGAAAGCCAAAGCTGACTCAGGTAAGGGATGGGCAAAAGCAAACGATTCACAAAGACGGGTTCATCCAAATGCTCAAAGGGCTAAGGATAAACCTGACCACTGTGAATCAAGCGCTAAGCGTCCAGCACCAAAAGTGCAACCTAAGCCAGCGCCAAGGAAATTCTAGCATCAATATCTAAGGCAGTCAAGATCATATTATCGATACTATGATAATTGTTAGTCCCAAGTGGCATACGAAAGGGTTTAGAAATCGTATCGCTTTTGAAGTATTTTGAACGCTTGGTAAGCTTAAGCGCTAGGTCAGGCGCTTGGACAAGATAACTTAGACTTAGCAATTTCAACAATTAACAAAGTAGGGTAATGTTTCAATCGCTTAATCAGGGTTAGCACAGCGGAAGTATTTTTATAGCTTAGCGTTTGGTTTTAGTCAAATTAGTCGATTGACATTTTTAAAAGCTTTTTCAGAGATAAAATATGAAATGAACAGTAAAGCAATAAAACAATAAATGACAAAGAAAATTTGTAAGGTTCACTGGGTGATGTAATCTCAGCTACGTTCTTCTTCTCCTTTTATCAGGGAGGATATTCACTAAGTCGATTATCGAAGAGTCACACAGAAACTTCTACAAAGTAGTGAGAGATTGGATATAGATCTCGGAACTCCTTGGTCACACAGATTTCAGCTCCAATAAAGATCTTCTATCCCCTAGCTTCTTTCACCCAGAAATAATGCAACTTACAACCGATCTCGGAACTCCTTGGTCACACAGATTTCAGCTCCAATAAAGATCTTCTTCAAAAAACTTCTTTTACACAAAAAATACTGCTTGTGAATCAACAAACTTTCTCACTCAGATGAAAGATGTTGAGGGTTTTTGTTACGGGTTTGTTTAATGTTGGGAAGTTCAAACAACTTGGAATATCTCAGTAATAGAGTAGGGTTCTTCTAAAAAGATGTTTGAGATATTGGTGACTGTCTTTGTAATGGTTAAGAAAAGCTTGGAAGGATTTTGGCTATGGAGTATGTAGGCTTTTTTTTCAAAGTATGAACCCTTTTCTTGTGTCTCTTTGTATATATTTATATATACAAAAGTGTGTCTTTTCTTGTATTTGACTTATATCTTGTGTCACTTTTTTTTTTCACACTTGTCATACTTTGGGTTTTTACTGAGGAGACTATTTATAAGTTCCTTGGGATTTGTCCGTTGGACACAATTACGAGCACGTCTCCCTAAACATTCCTTGTCTGACATTCCTGATTTTTGGCTATATTTTATTAGTCAGGCGTGTTCTTGATTTCTGGAATCCGACAGTCTTGATCAAAAAGGTGGCTTGCCCATAAGTTATAATGCTTATATTTTAATAGCACTTATCCGTCTTTTAATGCATCTTGTTTTTATTTCCCATTGGAAATAACTATCCTTTGATGATTGCATTTAAGTCTTTGATAACTTGGGTTTTACCTTCAGGAGAATCTGGATGATGAGCGCTTGAATCGCTTTGGACGCTTTGCATTTATAGTCTTTAAGCGCTTGACAGATGCCTAAGATAGTTCTTCAACTTCACTTGACTTCAGACGCTTGATCTTCTACTTCATCTTTGATAGACTCACTCAGAATTCCATCATTGACTTAGTGTCAAATACTTAGTCTAAAATCCATTCAGTTCTTGAGCACTTGATTCATAACTCCTGAAACATGTTCACAAGCGTTTGACGGACGCTTGGAACAAATCTTCATCTTCTTCAGACTTCCGACACTGGATCTTCAACTTCCTCTCTAATAGACTCACTCAAAATTCTACTAGCGACTTAGTCTCAAATACTTAGTCTAAAATCTACAAAGATAAAAATTACAAGCCTAAAAAAAATACGTAAACTTTCAAACGCTTATACAATATTTCTATGAAAGCATAAACTTACATTTTTGGGGTTTAACATAAAATCCTATCTTGTCATCATCAAAACATCTAAAATGAAATTTCCTAACAATAATTATGATTGACTATGATTATGATTACTATTATAATCGAGGATATTATTATACACCCAAAAAGCACACACAACACAAGGTGAACAAAAAGCACACACCACACAATGTGAAACCCAAGAAGGCCAGTATTCCTACAATGAAGACTAGGCAAATATGGGATCCTAAAGTTTTAATTCAAACCAAAGTTACTAATGTTGAAGGACCCAAGACAACATGGGTACCTAAGAAGAATTAGAACTGTCCTTTAAATGCAGGTACCTAGAGCCAACACCGATATATCAGTTTGGTACATCGATAGTGGATCGTCAAGACACATGACGGGTTCCAAAGATCTCCTAGTCAACTATCGAGCTACCAACGGTCCTCAACTTATATTCGGTGATAACTCCAAAGGTAAAACTAAAGGTATATGTATCATACATAGGGGGAACATCATGATTAGTGATGTATATTATGTTGAGGGTTTTTAATTATAATTTGTTAAGCATTAGTCAATTTTGTGATAAAGGCTTTGACGTAAAATTTTCAAGTGAGTTTTACTATGTTAACGACGCTAAGACTAAGTGTACTAAATTAAGAGAAAAAAGAACATACAATGTGTATTTAGTAGATTGGATTCTACAATTGATAACAACCCCACATGCTTTGTTGCTAAAAGGATGAATTGGGTTGGTTATGGCATAGAAAAATGAATCACCTCAACTTTAAGGCAACATCTCAATTAATATCGTTGAATCTAGTAGAGGGATTACCTAAGGGTTCCTTTCATAAAAATTTCTTATGTGATTCATGTCAAATGAGTAAATAAGTTAAATCATCTTTTAAGAAGAAACCATGCCTATCTACTTCTAGAGTTCTTGAACTATTGCTTCTAGATTTGTTTGGTCCTATTCAAATCATGAGTGTTAGTGGTGAAAAGTACTCGCTAATATGATTTCTCTCGCTATACATAGGTAGAATTCCTAGCAACCAAATATGAAACTAGTGTCAAGCTCACATCGCTAATTCGTTAATTGCAAACTTATAAAGATCTCAAGGTGACAAGAATTAGAAGCGATAGCGGAACTGAATTTACTAATCAATTTGTTGAGAAGTTTTGTATAGATTTTGGAATAATTTATGAGTATTCTGCCCCTAAAACACCTCAACAGAATGGAGTTTTCGAGCGATGATGCTAGGACGATGCTTGCAGAGTCTAAGTTGCCTCAAAGGTTTTGGGCCGAAGCTATCAATACTGCTTGCTACACTCAGAACTGGTGTATGATCAACAAGCAACATGAAAAGGCTCTATATGAGTTGTGGAAGGGACGTAAGCCTAACGTTTCATATTTTCATGTATTTGGTTCAAAATATTTCATTCATAACAATGGATCCCAAAGCCTAAAGACGTTTAATCCTAAAGTGGATGAGTGAATCTTTCTAGGCTATACCAAGAACGGAAAAAGTTTTCGCATCCTAAATAAGATCAAATCGAAGGTTGAAGAATCCATTCATGTTGTGTTTGATGATGCTAACCAAGAACCGAATAAGGTTAATCTTGATGATGTAGGAATTGAAGATCTTGCCCAACAAGCGTCACAAATCAATCTTGGTGATGATAGTGATGATGAGGAGGATGATGAGATCTTTGTGTCTAATCCTAAGATTACTTGTGAGGTTACTAATGAGGACATTGTCAGAATCGTTGATGATCATGAGGAGAATGATCATCAAGAGCAAATTGGAACTGTGAATGATGCAGCGACTGTACCAGAGACAAATGAGGGTCACGTGATTGACAATCAAGAGTCTCTCAACCCGTTCCAACCAGACCTTAAATGGCATAGAGACCATCCACCAGAGCTAATAATTGGAGATATTGGAGCACTTGTTAGAACTAGGCCCGCTACAATTAATGAGGCCATGTTCGCAACTGTCTTATCTCAAATGGAACCAAAGAAAGTGGATGAAGCACTTAGTGATTCAAGTTGGGTAGAATCGATGCAAGAAGAGCTTAACCAATTTGAGAGAAGCAAGGTTTGGACGCTAGTACCAAGACCAACTCACCAAGGAGTTGTTGGGGCTAGATGGGTTTTTAGGAATAAGATGGATGAAGATGGTATTGTTATAAAAAACAAAGCTAGATTAGTCGCTCAGGGTTATTGCCAAGAAGAGGGTATTGATTTTGATGAAACATATGCCCCAGTAACCCGTCTTGAAGCAATTCGTATATTCCTAGAGTTTGCCGCATTCAACAAGTTCACAGTATACCAAATGGACGTGAAGAGTGCATTCCTGAATGGTAAATTCCAAGAAGAAGTCTATGTAGAGCAACCTCTAGGATTCATGAACAATCATGGCAAAAATATGGTCTACAAATTGGATAAGGCACTCTATGGCCGTAAACAAGCACCAAAAGCATAGTATGACACTCTCTCTATCTTTCTTATAGGTAAAGGCTTTTCAAAAGGCAGCGTTGATACAACGTTATTGAAAATTACCCATAATGAAGATATTCTCTTAGTCCAAATTTATGTTGATGATATTATATTTGGTTCTACTAATAAGCGATTGCGTGAAAAAATTTCGAAAAGGATGCAAAAACAATTTGAAATGAGCATGATGGGTGAATTAACTTTCTTCTTAGGATTACAAGTTAAACAACTCCCTAATGGCAAATTTATAAACAAAGCTAAATATACACGTGATATGATTAAGAAATTTGGTATGGAAAATGCATCATCTTCAAAAATTCTAATGAGACAAACGCTTAAGTTAGATAAAGATGAAAGTGGGAAGAAAATTGATATCACTAACTATAGAGGTATCATTGGATCACTTCTTTATCTTACCGCTAGTAGACCTGACATTATGTTTTCAGTATGCATGTGTGCACGCTTTCAAGCTGATCCTAGAGAATCACAGTTAATTGCTACCAAGAAGATCCTTAAATACCTAAAAGGCACACAAAATGTGGGCTTATGGTATCCAAGGGACTCTTCTTTTGAACTAATTTGTTATACAGACGCAGATTTTGCAAGATGCAAAATAGATAGAAAGAGTACTAGAAGTACATGTCAATTTCTAGGTAATAGACTAATTTTGTGGCATAGTAAGAAACAACAATCCATAGCGACTTCTACCGCTGAAGCAGAGTATGTAGCCCCTAGGAGCTGTTGTGCACAAATCCTTTGGATGAGGCAACAAGTTAGAGATTATGGAATCCTCTTAGGTCCTAATCCAATCCATTGTGACAACCAACGCGCTCAATGAACAACGCTTTCTCAATTTGAGAAGTGAATTAGGTATGATCGATTTAAACGCTTAAATCATAAAGCATCATATTCTATAGGCATATAATTTATGGGGAATTCACTTTATTTTTATGTCGAAAAGTGTTTTTCAAAATTGAAATGAGTCATCAATTTTAAGGGGAACTTTAAAATTGTACTTGTCTCAATTCATAAGCGATTGTGATCAAAAATAACTTTGAAAATTTCTATGCATTGATCACTAGCGCTTATCTGTTATGCATGACAAAATCAATCTCTTATAAAATTAAACAAAAAAAAATTCTTATCAAAAGTGATTGACCTTTATCGAAAAGACTTCAACGTTAAGAGATTCCCACTTTAGCGCTAAGTAACTTTTTTCTGAAATTCATACATAGTTTTCATCTCTAAAAAGTAGCGTGTGGATAAGTCCAAAAGATTAGATTTGACAACTGCTCACACGTGCTTATCAAATCAAACTGACGATTAATGATTCCTATCTAAAAACTAGGCGGTTCAGTAACTGCACCTGTCTGAGTACGTGTCAGTGTACTATCAGGCGTGTGTAATTCGCGCTGAAAATTTCAAAATTATTCAAACATTTTGAAAAAGTAACTGCGGATTTCAAACTTTCAATATTCACAGTTGTTACCCTATTTTACCGCACTTTTTGACATCCGTATTTATATGTAAACGGCTCAGATTCATTTGTTAGTTTCAAAATTAATTGTTGTGCACGTGTCACTCATCTAATTGTTGAAGGAGTTACTTTTTGCCTCTTATTTAAACCCTTTGCAATCTTTACAGTAAAACTTTATCACTTCCAAATACTCCTATTGTAAAAGTTTTCTCTCTAAGGCAAAAAGACTCTCTCTTCTCTCACTCAACCGAAGCTTTTTACGATCATCAATGGCACCCAAAATTTTAAAATCTGTTGTCGGAAAATCCTCCAAATCTGAGAAACCAGTCACTGTTAAAGCCGGTTTTCTTGTTAACTAGGACTACCTTTTTGATAACCAGAACTCCCCTCTAAGGATTGTTCTTCCACTCGTCCAGGACTTTGGTTTGCGCGACATGATCACCTCCTTCACAAATATCTTTGAGGAAGAAACCCTTTTCTTCTTCAAGAATCCTAAAATCTCCGACGATGGAAACTCCATTTCCTGCGTCTTTCCCTTTGCTCGTGAGACCTTTGTTCTCACTCATTCTCTTATTTCTTCGTTACTCATTTTACCAAACGATGGTGATGAAGTTGAAAATATTACTCTTAGTGATGCTACCAAAGTCTGGGCTTTGATCAAGAAGGAAGTTGTTGAAGTTGCGTATGAACCCAACTTCAAGAAGAATAACATGAAGGGTGAATATGTCATTCTCATTGACATTTGCGCGAAGATGATAGGGTGTAGGAAGGGTAGTTTTGATAAACTTTCTAATATTCAAAACAAAATGATGGTTGTTATTTTGACCAAGTTGAAAGTCAACTGGTCGCTTTACGTTTTTAATCGCTTCAAGGCAGCGATGGCCAAGTCAGTAAATCCCAAGCCTTAAGGGATTGTGCTGAGTCATATTTTAAGCGCTAGTGGTTTCATTAACACCGCTAGAAAGAAAGTCCTAGCACTTAAGTTCTATGGAAAGAAGATGATCAGCGAGCAGCTCAAACTAAGGAAACGTGGCGGTGCAGCTATTCCCAAAGAAGAGCGTGAGCGACTTCTTGCCAAAGGAGTTGTTCGCAGCGATGATGAAGAGCAAGCGACCTCATCTTCATCAAAAGAGGCTGTGGTGGTCAAGAAACCTAAAAGGAAACTCACTTTGAAAGTTGCTGAGCCATCAAAGCTAGTGAAGAAGCAGAAGAAGAAGCCAGAGCCCAAGAAGAAATATAAGTCTCCCTCTCCTTCTCCCAAATCACCCTCTCCCCCTCCAGCGTTTATCTTCAATGTAAACGAAGAAGAAAAAGTACCGCTAGCATGCAGGCATACTCTTTCATCCACTCCAGCTGCATCAACAAGCGCTCCAGTCGAGCCAGCGCTTGAAGACTCGGCGAGTGTCCCTCCTACTTCTTCGGACGCTATTCCAGAATCTACACCAAAGCCTGCAGTTGCTCCTGGAGCTCTCTCAATAGAGCTTGGTGATTATCAGGGTAAGTACTTGTCCTAGACAATGTATTTTATCCTTTCCTATGTTTTTCCTTTAACACTAGGATAAAATTGCTCTTTCAGCGTTAAGTGAACGTAGAATCCAGCATACTCGAATATATTAGAAGGATTCAAAATTTCTCTCACTTCTTTCCTTGATTTAGATCTTGAAGAAGTGATCCGCAGGGTAAGCGTTGTAGTATTTTTCCAATTTCTACTTAGTAGAAATTTTGCTTGCTTTTCTCAAACGCTTGCATGTATCAGCTCAAAAGTCCCCGAAAGCTGATGCACCTCCATCTTTCGAGATTTTTGTTGAAGTAGATGTAGACATGACAGCAGTTATGGATATCGCTAAGGAACTAGCACAAGTTCTTCCTGACGCTGAAACATCTTCAGCCAGTGAAGCGACTGTGCATGCTGAGCAGTCGATAGAAGTGGCCCCTATCCCAACTAAGTCCATTGCATTTGTCCATACTCCAACCGGATCTCCTCCCCGTGTCATAAATTTCTATCCCCGTGGCTATGATGCAAATGATGAGTTCTACTTTGCCAAGCTTGACACCAGGCAATTAGTCGATATGGAGATCAACTTTCAAAACACTCTCCATAGGACTGATGTCTCCAATTCTGCTAAATTTGAATTCTTCGAGCGATTTGCTGACCTGGATCTCTACTCTCTTGAGCATCTTCAATCTCGCCCTGAATACTTTCGGCGACCATCGTTCAACATGACAGTATTTGACGAGAAGCGTTTCAACTTTACTGGCCATTCTAAAGAATCTTTTTATCCTTTGCGCCAGAATAAGATTGTCATCAAGAATCCCCATATGGGTGATTGGTCAAAGAATCCTGACGAAGAAATTCTTAACAGAATCGGGTACTCCGCTGACCCCAAAGTCGTTCAATCTCCTCAGAACGCTCTATCCTCCAAAACTCTCAAATTATGGAAAGGAAATGGACTAGTTGTTGCTGAGCATCCCAATCCTATTGATTCTTGGATAGAAGCTGAAGCCCGCGAGTATCTAGCAAGAGTATGGGCTGAGGATTATGATAAAGAATTTGAAAGCTTTGAACACTTTCTTGTAGTTAGAAAAGAACAGAAGAAAGCTAATAAACTTGGAAAGCGATGAATGATGGATACTGCACGATGGGCTGAAGAGTTCGTGTTGCATTTTTACACGCTAGAAGAGCTTGTGAAGTATCCATTTTTGTTTCAATTTGGAGTAGATTACAGGCGCAGAGGGTTCGCTGTGTTTTTACTCGAGCAACGTAAGAATATGGTAGGCAATATTAGCGCTTTGCCTTATTATCGGTAATCGATAGAACGCTATGTTCGCCAGCATCTAAGCTTAATCGCTCAGGGAGGACGCTATGTTTATCATCCGTCTCAAGACTTTGTACAGTGACTTCTTCCTGATTTGAATGAAGATGCCACCACCAGTAAACAACCGCTTTTTCCAAGACAAATTGAAGTTCCTTTGAGCATTGATAACGATCACGCTGAGTTTTCTAAACTTCACAGAGACAGGAGAGCGATTTTTTAAAATGCGCAATCGCTAGATATCTCCTTTATTGAACACTTTGGCCTGAATAACTTCAGAGGTTATAGTCTTCACCCTTACTTTGTTTGTGAGCAGAACGTACAAGTGGCCAAGATGTTATTACTGATCAGGCCCGTAGACCAAGAGGCTGCTCAAGCCCTTATGCCTTTTTTATTGGACTTCTACAACTCTTACATTTCAGGATTTGATCTGCCAGAAGATGTGCAATTTGCAATAAGCAATGAAGAGCACAAAGACGCTATATTCTTTATCCCGGAGACCTACCTGATTAGTCCAAGGAATTTCATGGAAGCGATTGGCCCCCTTTGGGTCATTGCTGTTGAGAATCCTTCTCCTCCCATGGAGATAGTTGCGGTAGTAGAGGAAATCACTCCTACTATGGAAGCCGCCCAAATTCCAGACGCTTCTTTGCAAGATATTTTTAGCGCCTAAGTAGTCGAGATCCCTACTCAAGAACCTGTTCATCAACCAGCGACTGCAGATCCATCCATGGATCAAGCGATTCACGAAGTTCAGGAAGTCCTTGATAAGCCTGAAGAGCCTTTTGTAAGAGACAAATCTAAAGGCAAAGCTCCAGTTTCCAGCTCACATGGCCCTGAAGTTTCTTCCTCCGACTTGGACTCAGATTTAGAAAGTGATCCAGAGGCACGAGATTTCAAGAAAGCCGTACACAATTCTCTTAGCAATCTAACAGGCTCTTGTTCTCGTTTGGAAGAGCGCAGCAACGCAATGTTTCATAATGTGGAACGACTGCTTAAGGCTGACATGAGTCATGCAACCAAGCTTACCATATCTATGATGAACAGTATCGCTCCCCTCATCAAAGAACTTTCTGACAATTTCAACAGGACGCTTGCTCAAAATGCATCAGCTGATACTGAGCGTCACAATTCTTCCAATCCAATCTCTCAAAGTATTGCTGAGCAAGTTGCTCTCCTGATCGATGAAGTTAAGCTTCTCTGGCGGGACATCGCTGACTTAGAGACCTCCCTTGATGATGCCAAGAAGGGGCAAGATCTTAAAGAAAAGTCTCAGTCCAAGGCTATCTCTAAGACGAACAACAAGCACTGGCGATCTATGTTTGAGGAGATAGTGAGCATAAAGAAAATGCTTACTAAGAAGAGAAAGCCTAGATATTTTCAAGGCAGACACTTACTCCCAGACTTGGACGTTGAGTTCTTAGAGAGTATGGGTTTTCACCCATATGCCGGACTGCTTAGAAGACCTATCAACTGGAAATCCACCAATGATCATAGACAAGACATTTATCATGACTTGATCCGATAACTTGGAATCCCTTGGAGGGACTGGGTGGAAAGGTGGATGCAGCTGGAAGAAAGCGCTAGATAGAGAAGAGGTGACTACAATGAGTCCAGCATATAACCAAGATAGATGTTGACAGACTTCTATTGGACTTAGCGACTAAGATCTATGAAGGAGAAGAAGCAAAAAGAAAGCTATAGAAAAGATGATCGCTTACATTGCTATATATATTTCTGTTGTTGCTTTCTTTAATTATCTATCTTCAATGTAAATCATGTATGCTTAATTATCTCATATGAATGAATGAATGATTTATCGCTGAAACATCTTGTTGAGGCTAATCTAACATTAGCTAACTTTACTAACTTTCTAAGCACTAAATTATTTTTGGGCTTTTCATTGAACTCTTAATCTATAAAAGAGTTATAAGATTTAAGGTCTTGACATCATCAAAAAAGGGGAAATTGTTAGGAATTTCATGTTAGATGTTTTGATGATGACAAGATAGGATTTTATGTTAGACCCCAAATATAATGTAAGTTTCTGTTTTCATTGATCAATTGTATAAGAGTTTGAAAGTATGTAATTTTGATTAGGCTTGTAATTTTTATCTTTGTAGCTTTTAGACTAAGCAGTAGATACCGAATCACTGATAGAATTCTGGGTGAGTCTATTAGAGTTGAAGTTGAAGATCAGCGTCTAAAGTCAAATGAAGACGAAGATTTGTTCTTACCGCATGTCAAACGCTAAAGGACTATTTCAGGATTTATAGATCAAGAACTCAAAGCACTCCAGCGATCAATATCAGATTCACTTGAAATAAATCCTCAAGTCATAAAGGACTTAAATGCAATCATTCAACGGACATTTATTTCCAACGGGAAATAAATTCAAATGCATTAAATGCCTGATAAGAGCATTAAATGTGATAAGCTATTATGACTTTTGGACAAGCTACCTTTTAACTAGACTGTCAGGATTTCAGAGTTTAAGTCTGCTCCCTTCCAATCGGAACCAGCAGGATTTCAGGAATGTCAAAGAAAAGGTTGATTCACGCGTCGCGTGAAGAACGTGCTCTCACATGTGTCAAACGGACAATTTCCAAGAATAGCCTATAAATACCTCATTCCAGCAAATCCTAAAGATAGAATATACATAACAATCAACACAAGAAAACTTTGCTGAAATATTATCTCAAGAAAAGCTTAGAAACTCCATAGCCAAAAATCTTTCAAGCTTTTTACATACATTCCAGACAGTCGCAAATATCTCAAACATCTTCCAAAGAAGAAATCTAAATTCTTACTGAGATATTCCGAGTTGTTTGATCTTTCCAAAAACAAACAAAACCTGTGTGACAAAACCCTCAACCTTTCAGCTGAGTGAGAAAGTTGTTGAAACCCCTTACAGGCAGTATTTCTAAGTGAGAGAAGCTTGTAGAAGAAGATTTTCATTGGTGCTGAAATCTGTGTGATCAAGGAGCCCGAGATCATTTTCACCTCTTTACTATCTTGTAGAAGATTCTGTGTGATTCTTTGATAATCCACTTAGTAAATTTCCTCCAAGTAAAAAAGGAGAAGAAGGACGTAGCTGGGATTACATCACCCAGTGAACCTTACAATTTCTTGTGTTATATACTTTCATTATTGTCTTGTTTTTATTCTCTTATTTATTCTGAAAAAGACAAGCTAAACTGCTAAGCAACTATTTAACCAAAACGAACGCTAAAAGCTTTAAAATTATTTCCGCTGTGCTAACCCTGATTAAGCGATATAAGCGTTACCCTACTTTGGTAAATTGCTAGAATCACTAAGTCTAAGTTATCTTTACTGAAGCACCTGACCCAAGCGCTCAACTTCCTAAGCGTTCTAATCTTTAAAAGTGATACGAAATTTTTTAAGTCGAAAAAGACTTCAGGGTCTATTCAACCTCCCCTTCTAGAACCTTTCGTATGCCACTTAGGACCACCAATCTCTGACACCACCTCTCCTCTTAAACCCAATCTCTGAATTCAAGTAATAAAGAACTCCCCCAATCCTTTATTTACATAATTCAGAACTCAATGGAGAAAACTCAATGTGCTTATAAATTTTATCCGTCCATTATTTAATGGAGAGAACTCAATGTGCTTATAAAATTTATCCGTCCATTATTTAATGGAGAGAACTCATTGTGCTTATAAATTTTATCATATATGATTAAGAGAACTGCTATTGTAGCTCCAAAAATTATTATATGAGCTCCACTTTTATTCTCCTCCCGTAGTAAATGACAAGAATACCCATTATTAAATAGAAGTCAATATTTTTTTTGTTTTTCTTTTTTGTTTAATCATGTAGACCACCATACCACCAGATTCTTCTTATACTTGGTATAGATAAAGAAATCGAATCTTCTTTTATTTTACCTAAATAATTGCATCAAAATAATATGTTTATAAATAACATAATACAGTAAGACAAATGCTTTTATATAAGCATAAAATTATTCATAAAAAATATTAAAGAACGATTTTTTTATCTTTATGCATTCAAATTTGAAATTTATCTATTTTCACATGAGTGTTGCATGAAAAGTTGATAACGATTTCTAAAATTACTGTTTTCTGGTTTGATATGGCAAAGACTGATTTACAATTACTTTTTTATCCGTAATTGTGTCGATGAGTTCAACTTATTACTCTGACAAAAATATAAAATTGATTGTCAGATACTAATATAGAGTAAGTGAAGTGAATTAATTAAAGTTATTGCCATGTTCGAATTTCAAAGGGCGTTATTCCCATATTCGAGTGCAAAAAATCAAACTGGAGCTCCTTCAGTAGTTTGTGGAGTGCCAATGTATTTCCCCTATGATTAAATGTGAAAATCTCATAATCATTGTGACCGATTGGGCAACCTCTATCAAACAAGACCAAAGTGCAATTTTTTGCTGATTTTTAGTATTAAAATAAAATTTTATATCATATAGCAATAAACATCATAGACATATATAAATAAACGAACTTGATAGTAATTATCCTGTTAATGAAATATTTTACTTGATGGTAATCCGCAACTCTAATATCCAAAGTATGCACTATCCTATTTTATTTTCTTAATCTAGTTTGATCAGCTAATATATCTAGTTTGATAAGCTAATTTATTTATTTAGTTTATTCAATAACATCACTTAAATTTCATTTTATGTTTGTGTTATTAAAAAATAGAGGACATTTAACTTGATAGCATTTGTAATCAAAATACACAAAACATATTCATCAACGAATAATATCTAATTTGATTAGAAAATTGCATTATTCAATCAAATTACTTATATCTAATGTTCTTTTACATAATACTATGCTTGAAAATTTTTGTAGCTCAATTATTTGTCATATTGACAAAAAGATCCAACGAAAAAAAAGAAGAAATGCTTAGTTTACCAGTTACTTTGTTTTAATTCTTGTGATGGTCCCAAGTGGCATATGAAAAGGGTCTAGAAGGCGGGGGGTTGAATAGACCCTAAAGTTTTTTTCTAACTTCAAAAATTTCTTGCCTCTTAAAATATTTTGAACGCTTGGAAAGCAAAGATAACTTAGACATAGTGATTTTAGCAATTACCAAATTAGGGTAACACATAGATTGTTTTATCAGGATTAGCATAGCGAAACTAATTTTGTTACATAGCGTTCGGTTTGCCAATTAATCACTTACTGATTTCAAAACTTTGGACAAATGATATGCAAAAATATGGAAAGCAATAAAATAGTAAAGTAAATGACACAAGATATGAAAGGTTCACTGGGTGGTGTAATCTCAGCTACGTCCTTCTTCTCCTTTGTACTCGGACGAAATCCACTAAATGATAATCAGAATATTCACACAGATGATTTCTACAAATGATGAATGAAACGAAGACGATCTTGAGCTCCTTGATCACACAGACTTCAGCTCCACTTAGATCTTTTCAACAAGCTTCTTTCACATAAAAATAATGCTTGAACACAACTTCTTCTTCACATAGATAAAAGAGGTTGGAGGGTTTTGTCACTAGGGTATGTTTGATTTTGGAAGTTCAAACAATTTGGAATACCTCAATAATAGTGAGGGTTCTTCTATGGAAGATGTTTAAGTTGTTGGTGAGTGTCTTTGGAATGAATGAAAAGCTTGAAGGATTTGGATATGGAGATTTGAAAGCTTTTCTTGGAAAGATTTCAGGAAAGTTTTTGCATATATCTTATGTGTGTGTTTAGGGTTTGCCGAAAAGTACTATTTATAGACATTTTTTGAGATTTGTCCGTTGGACCCATGCTGGCGTGTCTCTAACACTCGGCGAGTGAATAACTCCTTTTTCTGACATTCCTAAATTTCTGCTGCACCAATTGGATGTTGTAGACTTTGAACTCTGACAGTCTAGTCAATGGTGGATTGTCCGTACATCAATAGTTCTTATCACATTTAATGCTCTTATCAAGCATTTAATACTTTTGAATTTATTTCCCGTTAGAAATAAATGCCCGTTATTGATTGCAATTATGTCCGTTATGACTTTGAAATTTATTTCAGTTGAATCTTGATTCCTGGATCGCTTGGTCGCTTAGACGCTGATTCAGAATTCCTAAAATGTCTTTAGCTTTTGACAAATGCTTAAGACAATCTTCATCTTCACTTGACTTCAAACGCTGATCTTCAACTTCATTTTTGACAGACTCACCTAGAATTCTATCAGCGACTTGGTATCTAATACTTAATCTAAAATCTATAAAGATAAAAATTCAAGCCCAACAAAATAATAAACTTTTAACGCTTATACATATTTTCTTTTGTGGTCTAATATAAAATCCTATCTTGTCATCATCAAAACATCTAACATAAAACTTCCTAACAATTTCTTTTATTGATGTCAAGACTTTAACTCTTTTATATTTTAAGAGTTAAGAAAAAGCCAAAGATGTTATAAGTTAGCATTAGAAAGTTAGTTGAATTAGCTAAGTTAGATTAGCTTCAACAAAATATTTCAGCGATAACCATTCATTCATATATATATATATATATATATATATCATTGAAAGTATAAAATGATTATATTGAAAAATAAATAAAGCGAAAGAAGATATTAGAATTTTGAAATATATTTAAGAGATCATCTTCATTGTCGCTTAGATACCTCGCACTGTTCTTCTTGGTAAATCTCATTTTCTAACTCAAGAAGGACTCTATCGATGTCAATCATAGTGGTATGATATTCTTCGATGTAGTCATCTCTATTTTCCTTAGCATTTTTGTTGAGCTTTAGCAACCTCTCAACCTAATCTCTAGGTTGTATGCCAAGCGTCCGAATTGGAACATGATACAGATCTTGGACCCTGTCAATTGAAGGCTTCCAGTTTAACGGCCTTCTTAGAGGTGCAGCATAAGGGTGAAAACCCATGCCTTCAAGGAAATCTATGTCTAAGTCAGGAAGTCTATGCCTTTGCCTGAAATATCTTGACTTGCACTTCTTGGTAACCGTTTGTCTCAAGTTTTTAATTTCGTCGAACAGAGGGCGCCAATTTTTATTATCTCTTTTTTAATCGGGCTTGGCTTTTGACTGATTTTCCACCTTCTTGACATCAGCAAGCGCTGACCGGATAGCAGCCATGTGTTCATTCATAATTTTGAATTCTTCCACAAGGGCGGCAACCTGAGTAGCTAATAGAGAGTTAGTTGAATCTAATTGAAGATGGTGCTTAGCGTCTGCGGCTGCAGTAGCGGCGAGCAATTGGTTGAAATTTTCTGAGAATTCGGCGATCAGGGGGCCCATTTTGTCAAGCACTTTCATTGTGCATTGATTAGCTTGATTTCGCATATCAACGATTCTTGTAGAGTATACCCCACTCAGCACTTCTTTAGATTGATCTTCAAGTCGAGAATAGGAACCTCGAATTTCAATAAGAGAATTTCTTACCGCTTTCTTGAAGTCTTTTGCTTTAGGGTCATTCTCTAAATCGGATAAACTATCGCTGAAGAAAGATGAATGCTTGAGGAGGCAAAGGTTCTTTGGACATTGGGGCCTTTCCTTTAGTAGGATCTCTGATGAGTGGTTTCTCTGGATCTTCTTCAGCAACTTCATCAATCGCTTTGTCCATTGACATAGTTGCATTATCAATTTATGCAACTTGGACATCAAGTGAAGCCTCAGTAGATGGAGCGCTTAGAATATCTATCATGATATCATCTTCCACAACTGGAGTTTCTTCCACTTGCAATTCTGTGATCACAACAGAAGGAGAAGGTTTGGGAACAAGGATGACCCAGAGTGGACCAATCGCTTCCATGAAATGCCTTGGACTTAGGTAGAAGGATCGCGGAATAAAGAATAAAGCATCATCGAGCTTATCTGAGCTGAACGCTAGGCTAGTATTTTTCGGAATCACTATACCTGAAATGTAAAAATTGAAAAAGTGCATTAAAGAAGGCATCATTGCCTGAGCTAGTGCTTGATCCACTGGCTGAATAAGGGAATGAATTTGAGCCATGTGGAAGTTTAGTTCTGCAAAGAGACTTGGAAGCACGGTGTCGGCTCTGAACTCATTGAAACCAAAATATTCATTGAAGGTTATGTCCAGTGATTGAGCATTATCAAGAACTACTCTGTCTGTCCTGTGGTCTTCCTCATGCTTAGATGTTAGTCTCATATGTGCTTTACTCTTCTTAGGGGCTTCGTCTCGCTTACTAGTGGAAGCATCTTCATTGAGGTTAAAGCCATTACCTCTGATAATTTAGAGAAGCTGATGCTGAAGGTATAGTTCCATGTCTTGTCGATAGTAAGACAAGTTGCTAACCCTTTCCACTAGCGCTTTCCATGTCTTGAAAAGAAACAAAGCGAATCCCCTATGCCTGTAATTGAATCCAAACTCGAAAAGAGAGGGACATTTGATTATCTCTTCAAGAGTGTGAAAAAGAAGTACGAAATCTTCTATCCATCTGGATGTGTCAATCATCCAGCGTTTTCCTAGCTTTTCAACCAATATTCTATCCATTTTGGCCTCGACTAACTTTTTGAATCTTTCTTTTTTAATATCAAAGTCGTCGGCTCAAACTCCCGCTAGTTACTCTCGGGCTTCAGCTTCAACCGACTTGTTAATAGGATTGGGTTCTTTAGCGAACATTTCACCCTTTCCTTTCCATAAGCGTTGGGGCTTTGAAGAAGATTTATTAGCAGAGGAATTGATGATTTATGGCAAGGCTGAGTAACCCATAGAATTAAAGCGTTTCTTCATCAGGGTTCTTCAGCCAGTCGCCCATATGAGATTTCTAATGCTGATATGAGTGCGTCTATATGGAAAGTTCTACTCTTCATTCTTGCTAACAGATTGAAAGCGATTGCTATCAAATTCTGCAATGTCGCTTTGAGGAGCGCTCAGGTACTCCAATCTGGCCAAGATATCTTTCTTTGATTTGAGTCCCAGAGATCCTAGCGACTCAAAGATTTCTGACTTCTGAGCATCTGAAAGAGCAAGATCGTGGAGCATTGTCTGAAAAGTTAGCTCCATGTCGATTATATGCCGAGTGGTTTCTTCTCTCCAGGCATAGTAATTGATATCAGTGTCATAGCCTCTAGGAAAGAAATTTACCATGGGAGGAGGAGGAGAAGTTGGAGTGGGAATGATAAGGGCCACTTCTGTTGATCACTCAGCGTCTGCAGTCGCTTCCTTGGCTGGAGAAATTTCAGCATCAGGAAGGACTTGAGCAATTTCTTTAGCTATTTCCACCACTGACATCAGATCGACATCCAACTCCATTGAAACCTCGCGAGAGGGAGGAGGAACTTCAACTTCTGCTAAATTTGAAGCTGAAACAAGAAATCGTTTTGAGAAAAAGAAAATTTCTACTAAGTAGTAATTATACTGGACAAGGCAAAAATGGGATGACACTGAGGACTTTCATCGACCTCAGTCGCGTGGGCTTCTGGAATGGATGGTTCCTCTGCCTTGAGCTCCAAAGACTCATCATCATCAAGAGGGATGAGAGTAGTAAGGGAGTAGCAAATATGGGAATATTCTGAGCAGCGAGTGCATTGATTACAATTTGCATTCCCGCTAAACTATGAGCTGAAAATTAATCTTAGTGTTAGATAAACTAACTAACAAAGGAAGGATAATGCACACTATAAAATTACAAGTACTTACCCTGATCACTAATCACGTTAGCGTCTGAAGATGGATTAGCTTCAAGCTCTATGATTACTTCGGGAAGAGGGGCACTTGAGGTTTCTTCAAGCACTGGTTGTTCTGCTAGGGCGCTTATCGATCCCTTTTGTGCAGACGATGGTGTCCGGCTTCGGACTAGCAGCACAACATATGCTATTACTTATTTTCCCCATCATCCTCAGTTTCAGGAGAGAATGCAAGTTCAGGAGGAGAAGAAGGGGATTTCTGAGGAGAGGGAGACTTTGGCTTTTTCTCCTTCTTGGAATTCTTTGACTTTTTGGATAGCTCAGCATCAGTCTTTGAAGCCTTCCTCTTGGGTCACTTGACGACCTCTTCTTCAGGTTCATCCGATGAGGAAGTCGCTTGTTCCTCATCATCACCTTTAAGTATTGCTAAAGTGACGAGTCACACTTTTTCTTCCTTCGGAATCGCTACACCACCCCTGCGTTTTGGTTTTAGCAATTCAGCGATCATCTTCTTATCATAGAATTTGAGCACTGGGACCTTAGTTTCTGCGGAGTTGATGAATCCGCAAGCGTTTATAATGAAATTAAGAGTGATTCTGTAAGGCTTCGGATTTACGGACTCCTTCACCACAGTCTTAAAGCGATTAAAGACGTACATGGTCCAGTTAATCTTCATCTTCGTCAGGATAGCGATAATCATCCTATATTGAAGATGGAAAATTTTTTTGAATGATCCTTTTCTGCACTCCACCATCTTAGTGCAGAGATCAGGAAAGATGGCGTATTCACTCTTCATGTCATTCTTTTTGAAATTGGGCTCATAGTCTGCATCAACAGTCTCTCGTTTGATTATAGCCTAGAGTCTGGTGACATCCCCCATATTGACTTCTTCGACCAAGCATCCCTCAGTCGGCAGTTTTAGTAACTCAGAAATAAGTTTTGGGGTGAGAACGAAAGGTTTAGGATCAAACGGAAAGGTGCAGGAGATGGAGTTACCATTGTCAGAAATGACGGCATTCTCAAAGAAGAATTTAAGTTCTTCTACGTGAATTCTATAATGAGAAGTAAGAAGAGTTTGAGTCCAGAATCTTCAACAGGAGAAAGAATTGTTGGGAAAAATTGCATAAAAACAAAAACGCAGCGGAAGAATTATAAGTTTAATCCCAGTGGCTCATCTCTATTTCTCGTATTTAAATTGGGTTTTACGAAATTAATTACCATTCTCGCGTATGTTGAAATCTGAACTAGCTATGCAATCCTTTCTTGAACAGCAAATCTGTCGCTGTCTCTAAATTTCCACGCCGCAGTCAAAAACAAAAATCTCCTTCTTCTTTACCTTGATGGACGGCTAGTGTGAGAGAGGAAGGGAGGAACGTTTGACTTGGAGAGAAAGTTTGTAAGCTAATTCTCTTTACCTAGTTATTTTTCACTAAGCAGTATATATCTACTACAATAGAAAACAATAACTTAGGCTTCATAAGCCCCATATGTGGACGCCCACTTGTGGGCTTTTGAGCCTTCGGGCTTTGGTTATTAATTAATTAAATAATTAATATTATTTATTCAATAAATAAATTAATTAAATTCATGTTAATATTATAATTAAATTCCCATGAGGAATTAATTAATTCATTAACTTAATTAATTAATAAAATCATCTAATGATTAATTAATTAATCTCGATATCCAATACCGAAAATTCTCTCAAGTCTTTTTCCCATGATTTTTTTTTTGCACTTCCTTTAAGCGCGACTCTTTAGGATCGTCTCAAAAGGCAATTGGGAGGAAACCAAAAGGATGTGAGTAACACCTAGCCAGTCACGTGGCTCACATAGTATCCTAATTGAGAACGAACGAATAGGATCATTCCAAACCATATATGCTGTGAATACCGTACTTGTATAAGCCTTTTATTCTTATATCCCAGTCAAGTGAGAGTCATGGTTTTAGTCAAACTCACATGACTTGACCATATGCTTAACTCATAATGAGTCAAGGTCATTTTATGCTTTGGCCAAAGACTTTTAACCTCACTCATTCATGACTGCATAGGATATTTAGCTCATTCACTTATGAGAGAATAAATCTCATTTTGCTAATCAGTTAACAATGCTACTTGCCCATCAAGTCGCACTTCGAGGTCGATCCCACCAAAGGGTAATTTGGATCTAACTACTCTAATGACAGACTTGGTGTCACAAGTACATCTTCAACTCGACTCCTCAGGTCTAAGGTTCACGTGTACCTATCACAACTTATCAGTTTCATCATTGACTGTCAGTAAGTGAATACCCATGTGATGAAACTGATGCGAGCCGTGTTCGAACATATTAGTCCAACTTATATGTCCATGACATAAGTTCCCACTATCATTCCCATAGTGTTCGACTGGCACTTTCTCTTGTCAAAAGTTATATCATGCAAGTCCTTGTTCTGTATTGATGTCCAGTCAAATAATTTCGTAAACTTGCGAACCCTATTTAGAGAATAAGGATCAAACCCTTCTAGTGCCATTCTTCCTATCCCATAGGAAGTAGAAGGTTTTCCTTATACTCAAGGACTTTACGTTGTTTATTAACACCTTACAAACGCCTATAAGAAAACAACAAGATAATGCCTTATTTATAATAAAAGGATATTGTTTAATTACAAGTTAATGCCCTATAAATCTATCCTCTTTATGGCATTTGAGGGCATACACTCTAACAAGAATTTCTCTCATGGGTAAGTTTTGGTTATTGAACAAGTACTCCCAGTTGGCCAATAATCCCTTATTCACGAACATAGGTTTATCTTTTTAGGATTCAAAAGGAGTTCTGGCAGCAGATTTGGTGGATTTTCGTGGCGCCATTGTTGAAAGTTGAAGAAAGGTTTGAGCTTTTTGAGAGAGAGAAAGCAGTTCTTTTTGCCTTAGAATATTTTTGCAGAGAGAAAATATGAAAATGATGAACTTCTCTATAAAATTTGGAAGTATTTGAATGAAATGGCAAAAAGTAACCTCTCATATCCTCAGATAATGGCCATGTGGAAAATACATTTAATCTGATAAATAAAAACATTTAATATGAATCGTTTAATCATAAAAACTGATGTAAAAGGAGGTGATATTTTGGGTAACTGCATGTGGTTAAAATATAAATAATAATTTTTGAAATCCGCAGTTACTTTTTCAAAAACGTTTGAGATTGTGAAATTTTCAGGTGAACTGTAGGCGCCTGTTAGTACACTGACACATACCTAGGCATGCACATACCCTGAACCGCCTATTTAGATAGGTATAATTACTCGCCAGTTTGATTTGATAGGAGCGCATGGGGAAGTCATCAAAATGGAGTCTTTTACACTTATCCACACGCTACCTTTTAGTGATGAAAACAATGCATGAGTTTTAGAGATAATTACTTAGCGTTAAACGGGAATAATTTTAGCGCTTGAGTTTTCTTTTGAAAGTAAATAAATGAATTGCTTAAGAAATAATATTTTTATGTTAATTACTCATTAATTTTTCATGCATAAGAGTAAGAGCTTATGATCAATGAATAGATTTTGAAAAGTCATTTTTGATCATTGTCACTAACTGACTGAAATAAATACAATTTCAAAGTTTTCCCTAAAATTGATGACTCATTTCAATTTTGTAAATCGCTTAGACACAATAATAAAGTGGATTATCCGTAAATTATATGCCTATGAAAAGATATGATCCTTCATGGTTGTAAGCGTTTAAATCAATCATAACCTAATTCACCTCTCAAAGTGACAAAACATTGTTCATTAAGCGCTTTGGTGAAGATATTTGCCAATTGTTTGTCAGTTCCAATGAAATGCATGGAGATATCTTTCTTTTGAACATGATCACTCAAGAAATGGCAGCGAATGTTAATGTGTTTGGTTCTAGAATGAAGAATTGGGTTTTGGGTCATGACTAAGGCACTTTGATTATCACAATGAATGTGTGTAGGACCTAAGATTACTCCATAATCTCTAAGTTGTTGCCTCATCCAAAGGATTTGTGCACAACAATTGCCAATGGCTACATATTCTGCCTCAGCAGTAGAAGTCACTATGGATTGTTGTTTCTTACTATGCCATGAAACTAACCTATCACCAAAAATTGACATATACCACTTGTACTTTTTTTATCAATTTTGCATCATGTAAAATCTGCATCTGAATAACCAATTAGTTCAAAAAGAGAGTCTCTTAGATTCCATAAGCTCACATTTTGTGTGCCTTTAGGTATTTAAGTATTCTCTTGGTAGCAATTAAGTGTGACTCTTTCGGATCAGCTTGAAAGCATGCACACATGCATACCGAAAACATAATATCAGGTCTACTAGTGGTTAGATAAAGAATTGATCCAATGATACCTCTGGAATTAGTAATATCGATTTTCTTCCCACTTTCATCTTTATCTAGCTTAAGCATTTGGCTCATGAAATTTTTGAAGATGATGCATTTTCCATACTAAATTTCTTCATCATATCTCTAGTGTATTTAGCTTGGTTTATAATTACGGAGTTGTTTAACTTGTAATCCTAAGAAAAAAGTTAATCCACCCATCATGCTCATTTCAAATTGATCTTGAATCATTTTCCAAAATTTCTCAGACAATCGCTTATTAGTAGATCCAAATATATTATCATCAACATAAATTAAACTAAGAGAATATTTTCGTCATTGGTAATTTTGAATAACATTGCATCAACGATGCCATTTGAAAAGCCTTTACTAATAAGGAAGATAGAGAGAGTGTCATACCATGCTCTTGGTGCTTGCTTAAGGCCATAAAGTGCCTTATCCAATTTGTAAACCATACTTTTGCCACGGTCGTAGATGAATCCTGGGGGTTGCTCCACATATACTTTTTCTTGGAGTTTACCATTCAGGAATGCACTCTTCACATCCATTTAATACACTGTGAACTTATTGAATGTAGCATATGCTAGGAACATCCGAATCGCTTCAAGACGGGCTATGAGGCCATAAGTGTCATCAAAGACAATACCCTCCTCTTGACAATAACTCTGAGCGACCAATCTGGCTTTATTTCTTGTCACAATGCCATTCTCGTCCATTTTGTTCCTAAATACCCATCTAGTCCCAATGACTACTTGGTGAGTCGGCCTAGGAACTAGCGTCCAGACCTTGCTATGCTCAAATTAGTTAAGCTTCTCTTGCATTTATTCAATCAAAATTGAATCACTAAGCGCTTCATCCATTTTCTTTGGTTCCATTTGAGATAGGAAATTGGTGAACACGGACCCATTAAATGTAGCGGCTCTAGTCCTAACCGGGGCTCTAATATCTCCAATTACTAGATTTGGTGGATGTTCTCTAAGTCATTTACGATCTGGTTGGAACGGGGTAAGAGATTTTTCATTATCAATCGCTTAATCTTCATTTATCTCTTGCGCAGTCGTTTGACCATTCACAGTTCCAATTTGCTCTTGATGATGATTCTCTTCATGATCATTAGCATTTCTTACAATAATATCATTGATAAACTCACGAGTAACCTTAGGAGGGAGGGGGCACAAAGGTCTCATCATCCTCATCATCGTCACTATCATCATTAAGTTGATCTGAGACACTTGTTGAGAAAGATCTTCAACTCCTACATCATTAACATTAACCTTACTCGGCTCTTGGTTAGTATCATCAAACACGACATGAATAGACTCCTCAACCTTAGACTTTTTCTTTTTTAGGATGTGAAAATTCTTTCCATTTTTGGCATAGCCTAGAAAGATTCCCTCGTCCATTTTAGGATCAAATGTCTTAGGCTGTGGGATTCATTGTTATGAATGAAACTGATGTAGAACACAAAGCCGACACTTTTTTGGATAGGTTCGAAGGAAGAAAAGTGAAAAACAAGCGAAAAGTTGCCGGTGAGCAAACGACCATAACTTTTGATCTGCCACAAGATACCAAATCAAAGCTCTTTTTGAGAGGAGTCTAATCAAATGGCTAGGGCCATTTTATGGCTAACAGATTGACCTCAAATTCCATCGTTTAGGCCTTCGTTTCGTCCATTTAGTGTTTTTTTTTTTCAATTTTCAGCATTTTTATTTTATTTTTAATTAATTATCTAGTTGTTGAATGGGGTCCAAATTTGTACACATGTCATCTAGTAAGGTGAAGTATTTTTTTGGTCAAATTTGGTAACGCTTTGAGTCCGTTAGAATTCTAGTAATTTTTGGAGTCAAAATAGGAGTAGAAGTAGAAGTCCTAGTTTATTTCGATTAGGAGTCTTTCTTTTATTTCCTATAAATAGTTGTTGCAATTTATATTTTTTTCAGATACAATTTTTATCATTAATAAATACTTTAAGTTTATTTTACTTTCAAGACTTCTTGAGTTACCCGAGATTTTAAGACGTGTTCTTTAAATTCTAAAAATTACTAGCTTCCGCTCCGTCAAAAAGATTTTGAACCAAATACATGAAAATAAGAAACTTTAGGCTTACGTCCCTTCCATAACTCATATGGAGTTTTCACATGTTGCTTGTTGATCATACACCGGTTCTGAGTGTAGCAAGCGGTGCTGATTGCTTCGGCCTAAAACCTTTGAGGAAGTTTGGACTCTGCTAACATAGTACTTGAAGCCTCTTTAAGCCTTCTGTTACGTCACTCAGTGACTCTATTCTGTTGAGGCGTTCTAGGAGCGAAATACTCATGAAGTATTCCATTCTTTGTACAAAACTTCTCAACAATATGGTTAGTAAATTCAGTTACTATATCGAATCTAATTCTCATCATCTTTAGATCTTTTGCGGTTTGTAATTGAAGGATTAGCGTTGTGAGTTTGTCGCTAATTTCGTCTTTAGACACTAGGAGTTCTACCCATGTATAGCGTGAGAAATCATCAATTATTACTAACGAATACTTTTTACCACATACACTCAAGATTTGAATTGGACAAAACAAATTCACATGCAATAGTTCAAGAATTCTAGAAGTTCATAGATGAGGTTTCTTCTTAAAAGATGATTTAACTTGTTTACCCATTTGGCATGCATGACATAAGTGATTTTTCTGAAAGGAACCCTTGGTTAATCCCTCTACAAGATTTAGTGATATTAATTGAGAGATTGCCTTAAAGTTGAGGTGGTTCATTTTTCTATGCCATAACCTACCCATTTCACTTTGATTTTTAGCCACAAAACTTGTAGGATTGTTATTGAACCTCAATCCACTAAATAGACATTGTGTGTTCTTTTTTCTTTCAATTTAGCAGATCCAGTCTTAGCGTCTTTAATATAGCCAATAGTCACTAGAAAATTTGACTTCAAAGTCTTTATCACAAAATTGGCCAATGCTCAATAAATTATGCTTAAGATCCTCAACATAATATACGTCACTTATCATGACATTACCTCTATGCATGGCATCAATACATTTAGTTTTACCTTTAGAGTTATCATCAAATATGACTTGAGGACCATTGGTTGCATGATAGTTGATCAAAAGATCATTTAAGTCTGTCATGTGCCTTGAAGACCTACTATCAATGTACCAAATAGATGTATCGGCGTTGGCTCTAGGTACTTGCATGAAAGAGCAGTTCTAATTATTTTTAGGTACCCATTGTGACTTGGGTCCTTTCTCATTAGTCTTGTTAGCATTATGAATTAAAACTTTAGGAACCCATATTTGCCTAGTCTTCATTGTGGGAGGATTAGCCTTTTTGGTTTTCACATTGTGTTGTGTGTGCTTTTTAGGTGTATAATAATATCCTTGATTATAATCGTAATCATAGTCATAATCATGATCATCATAATATTGATAATATGATCTTGATCTTTATGGATATTGACGTTGGTATTTCCTTGTCACTAGCTCAGGGTGCGCTTTGGGCATTTGATGTTTAGTGTTTGATTCACATGTGCAAGGTTTCTCCTTAGCCTTTTGAGCATTTGGATAACCTTTTCTCTGTAATTCATTCACTTTCGTCTTTGTCTTATTACCAGAGTTAGTTTTGACTTTCTCATTTGGCCTCGTACCATTAGCCTTCGGTCCATTCAGCATTTGACTGTTTGAACTTTTCTCAACAAAGGCTACACCTTTTCCTTTATTGGTTGTCGTAACCTTTGATTTTTTTGATTTGTTACTGAATCTATCATAACCTAAACTGGTCTTTTCACCAAAAAGTCTGGCTAACTCAATCAAATTGTCTAAATTTCTTAACACTTTTGACACTGATAAGACGAACTGCTCTGATTTAGCAATTTTGGCGATCAGCTCAGCTTCTCTCTTGACTACCATACCAAGATCATTTTTCAACTGAGCAATTTCAGCTTCAAGTGATTGGTTCTTCTCAATGCATTGTTGTTGAACTTGCAACTCTACCTTGAGCGTTACGTTTTTACCTTTAAGCGCTGAAATCTCTTCAGAGTGTTTTTGATATAGTTTGGCAGTACCTTGACAAGCTCCATAATATTCATTGATCTTGTGAAGTAATTCTTCGTAAGAAAGAGGATTAGATAGTTCAGTGGTAGTGAGTCTTCAATCGCTTCTCCGCTTATCACCATAAGACAGAGTAGCACTGAGTTACTGGAAGGCTCTTCATCGTTACTCTCTTCTAAAGATTCCAGATCCTCTTCAGGTGCAGAGAATGGTTCAGATTCTGCTAGCAAACCTTTTTAGCGAAGATTGCTCCTGAATTGGTTTCTATCCACATAATCTTAGTGCCTTGTCTTAGCTAGCCCTTTCTTTGCCAGAAGCCTTATGGGCTTAAACACATTTGGATAAGGGCAATTTACCTCGTATTGCCCTGGTTTTCTGCAATTCTAACAAAGATTAGTTTTCATCTTTTGTTCAGTTGTTAACCTTGAATTACTATGTGGCCTGGAAACCACTGGCACTGAGAGATTCTGATTGGGAGATGCTTAGTACTAAATCGGTATAGATGGAAGCGGTGCAGAATACACAGTTGCTTGATACTGAGTCGCATGTGCAGGAGGAGGGGTTTGTTATGAAGTTTGTCCGTTGGAATTTTTCCTATCGTATCTCATGAATTTCTTAAACTTCTTAACCAATAAAGCCATTTATTTTTCCTCACTTAGCTCTGACGCTTGCACCTCACTAGCCAATTTACCTTTGGCAGTTGCAATTAGCGCTCCAGATTCAATCGCTGAAGTTGGCGTATCACTGACTTTTCCCAACTTAAATTCGAAAGCCCTTAAGCTCCAAAAACATATATTCTAGCATTAGAATCGACAACATTTGGGATTCTCTCATTGCAACAGTCTTCATAAGATATTTGCTTGGAAGACTTCTAAAACTCTTGTTAACCATTTCCTTATTGGTCAAATCCTTATCTAATGATGCTAACTCTATAATAAGCGCAGTAAATCTCGCATCCAGTTGATCTAGCGTCTCATTGGGCTGCATTGTGAAATGCTCAAATCTTTGCATGGCTATGGAGAGTTTGTTCTCCCTCATCTGTGCTGATCCTTCACACACAGTAGCCAACTTATCCCATATGTCCTTTGAGGTTTTGCATTGCTTAATCTTGTTGAATAAACTCTCATTATCATTCAATGCTGAGTAGAGAGCATTACGTCCAACATTGTCCAAATTTGCTCTTCTACGTTCTTTTGGTGTCTGTTCTACCTTAGACTTCTCGACATAACCATCTGGAGTTGCTTCAGTCGCTCCAGGATCTCTAGTTATGACTTTCATGATTTGAATGGGGCCATCTGAAATAACATCACATATTTCATTATCATATAAACATAAATATGTAAATGCTCTAAGTTTTCACGAGTCATAGTTTGACTCAATCAACTTTGGCATCGTTGTAAAAGCCACGATATGTGATAAGACGATTTTTCAAAAGCGACTATGTTTTGAAATTTTTTTATCTAAACAAGCAGTTATGCTTGAAAACACTTAGCACTACTATAGAAATGACCTATTACAGCGGGTTTTTTTTACCAATTACAGCGGTTTTAACCGCTATGATAGGTCCTCCGATCGATTTTTTTTTAATGCCTATTACAGCGGTTATAAAAATAACCACTGTAATAGGATTTTTTTTTAATGTCTATTACAGCAGTTATAAGAATAACCGTTGTAATAGGGTGGTAATTTATTTTTTTATTTTTTTTAGCAATTATAGATTCAATTTACATTCACGGCCAGCAATATTAGAAGACGCATTGCTACGCGATGCGGTCTCGTGATTTTAGCCATCTGAAATCATTTAAGACTTTAAATTTGTATTTTATTAGTTTTAAAGGTATTTTCATAATTTTACGTATTATGAAAAATCGAACATACAAAATAATCAACACGAGATCTAGATCTACACCATTGCCAACACACCGAAAATATGAAAAATAAGGCGAATATCATTAGATCGAGGCACATACGTAGATACAACATTCAACAAACTAAAAATACAAATATTCAACAAGAAATTCGAGATGATTTCGGATCAAAACCTCGTTTGTGGTAGTGGTGGTGGTTGTGGCAGCGGTGGTGAGAGAGAGAGAGTCGAGGGAGATAGAGGGCGCGTTGGTGGAGCTCGTGCATGCGGCGATGGTGAAGACGTGAGAGAGAGAGAGAACGGGCAGCAGTATACGGTGGTGGTGGTGGTGGTAGTGTCGGCGGCATTGGTGGAGGTGGTAGTGTCGGCAGCGTTAGTGGTGGTGGTAGTGAGAGAGAGAGAGGAGTGAGAGAAAGAGGGGAAATGAAGAAGATGAAATTTGAAATTTGAAATGAAAAAGAGAAAGAGGGAAAGGAGGGGCGGGTTTTTTTTTTTAATTTTTGGTCAAAGCCTATTATAGAGGTTCTTCTCAGAACCACTGTAATAGGTCCGAACCAATTACAGCGATTCTGAGAATAACCGCTGTAGTAGGCTAAGCCTATTACAGCGATTCGGTAGAGAACCGCTGTAAAAGGCCCATTACAGCGGTTCTCTACAGATGTTGAAATCAAGCTAGCAATGGAAGAGAGAAACTAAGACACATGTGTTGGCATATCAATTCTTATTAAAATCACGTTTTCATATTATTAGACTAATGTTGCTAAGGTTGAAAATTCTTTAAGATTATTACCACGCGGGTCCCTCGCTCATGATAACCTATACTAGATTGGTTGTAGCAATTTCTACTACATGCATTAAATTCACTAGAATTTTTCCCAAATTTATTCCGATTTATCCGTCCAAACAAACTCGGCTAACAGCATCCGCTATTGTCCAACGAACTTAGAAGATGTTTTTATTCCCTTTTGCACCTTAAATTACTTTCTTCCGAACAGATAATTTAATCATAAAATATTACATGTGGTAGCTAATCATATGAACATCAAGCACAAGATTATAACTCAAAGCAACAAAAGAATTAATATGACAAACTCAATTTATAACTCAAAACTCATAATTTAGCCTAAATATGGCCTTAGTTCGAAGAATCTAATTCATCAACAAATATAAAAGATAGAAAAATATAGAAAGATTCATATTCATAGACAAATATAAATCTAATCTAAGAAAACTCCCAATTAAATTTGATGGTTGAAATTCGATCTTCCTCCCTTCCCTGTTTCTTGATTTCTTCACCTTCAAGGGTTTGTGTAGATCTTCATGAATATGTAAAAACTAAGCCTAAACCCTAATAGGGCTCTATTCTATGTGTATTTCGTCTGCTATATCGTGTGTCTAAAGTTGTGTCAAACCTTAAAGAACTGATCTAGTATTTATAACCATTGGGTGGAAGAATTCTTGTTGAATTAAAATTGGAAATTTCCAAAAACTACTGGTCCCGACATCCACGTTCGAACGTTGTGTTTCTTAATGTCTGTGTGTAAACCACTCCTCAAGCCCGTGCGTAATTTTCACTTAAAATCTGACTTTTCTCGGCTTCAGCACGTCTGAACGTCCAGTATTTCATGTTCGGGCATTGACCAAGTCAACGTACGGACGTCAGCTTCTTCACGTTAGAACGCTGGAAACAGTCACTTTTTCTGTCTGCGCAGAGATTTTGTTTCCTTTATAACTTCTTCCAAAAATCTCCGATATGGGTGATTTAAGTTGACATGTGAAGCTAAGACAGATCTCGACAATGTTCAGAAGGACAGTTCCTCAAATTCGGACTTTAAATACTCTTAATTTCTGCATTTCCGTCCCATTTTCCTCAATTACAATGATTTTCTACCTTTATTCAATAAGCACACAAATTAAAAGCATATGTGGTATATATCATGCATAAACCAATGTAAATAACATGAATATGAGGCTCTAAAATACGTGAATTCATAACATATCAACACCCCCAAACTTACCCATTGATCATCCTCGAGCAATGATAAAGCATAGAAAGATGATCAAGAACAACAACCAAAGAGAGATACAAACCAAAACAAAAAGAATAAATTCACTTTCATGGTGTAAACGATTACACTTAGCATGTGCAACAAGCCTTTAAACCTTTATATTACCCAAAAAGAACGAGTTATAGTCTCGTGAGAGTTTGTAGATGATATATCCACAAAATCCAACAAATTTCAGATCCCAACCAAATCAATACAAATCAACATAATGAACAAGAACCAATGGCACAAAATCATCCTTTTGAAGCTCAAAAATATACATACATATCAAATAATTTTTGCTCATGTGACACCTTAACTCGAAAAGACTCCAAAGGGTGTAGTAAAAATAAATCTAAGGCATTATAGTCGAGAGGCATCCTTACCAATTTTTGGACATGAATCTCATATCTATCAACTTTTGATCAAACACAAAGCACAAGAATCATAGAAAACCTCATAGCCATTTAAATTTCATTACTCAAATATTCAAACTTTAAACTCATATAAAACTTCTAGTTAAATTCATCAAGGCTAGACCATGTACAATGTTGTATTCCATTAGGCTTTCTAGGGCACCCATGTACAAGCTTTAGATCAATGACTCACAAACTAGATAGTTTTCATTAAGTGTAGAGACACTCCTAAGGGTTTAATCACTCGAGTGTCAAAGGCCACTAAAATAAAAAACTAGATCTTTCAACAATTAAACTCTCTTTTGGCTTTAGCTTAGCTCAAATTATCATAATAGTATAGTATGTAGGCATGAGACTCTTCACCTCCAATATATATTAGCTTGACCTCTTTGTGGTCATACCAAAATTCAACCTTTTTCCTATGTTAAGCATACAAAATTAAGTAATCAATTCATAACCTTTATGAAAAATCTAAGTTAATATTTTCAGGAAAAACTCCTTAAGTGTCTCAGGATGGTTATCCAACTCAACTCCTCTACCCTCGACTTATGTGCAATGTGAATCATCTCAGAAAATCAAATCTCATCTAGGGTCTCCATAAGCAATTTCAAAGATATGTATGTCCTATTAAATTCAAATTATTCATAGAAATCATGCCATTTTTCCAAGTTGTTGACCTTTTTGGTTCTCTCATTATTTACTTTTGACGATGACAAAGGACTTGTTTGATTGTCACTAATTTCTCTCAATTTGTTTTCGCAGGAACTATCCTGGAGTTTCGCAGGAACCATCTGGAATACTTTTGGAATATACATCTCTTCTTCCACAAGAATTTAAGGGAAATATTTTTGTCTATCCTTCTTGCCTTTTATATAGATATTCTGCACATGTTTTATGTGCTTCATATGTCTTGCCAAATCAGAATTATTATCTACTTATAAGGGAAGTCCCATATTGCTGGAATTTCATTTATGGGAAGTATCCTAATTATTCTCCTTTCCTTTTATTTATGCCTTTGCATATCTATCATAGTTGACTTGATTTTATTTCCTTTCTTATGCTTTGGTAAGTATCCATTTTATGGAAGGAGTCATTATTCCTTATTTCCTTTCCTTTATCGTGTTTTATGATCTACCTATATATACATGCTTTATTCATTTCAGTAAAACACGAACTCTACAAGAATCTTTCAGCATACTATTGATAAAATTATTATATGCGTTTTAGGTACTTTCTCCAGTTAAGTTCCAGTGAGGAAGGAACGGTACCAGAGAGTGCTTGGAGTTTCGAGTGACATACACGAGTGATCAGTGAGGAGTTTGTTGAGTCAAGTCTCTTTTGTAATCCATATTAGAGTAGTTGTGTGGAAATTCCATCAGGTTCCACACCTAGTCTCTAGGATCCTTGAGCATTACTCAATTCCTCATATCGAGTGTGTTTGTTACATCTTTTAGATAACATTATTTATTTTCCATTTTTCGTTTGGATTTTGTTTCTGAAACTTATATGTTCCATTCTTTCTCATTCAATAAAAGAAGTATTACTCAGTTTATCATTTTCGGTACTTATTAAGTTCCGTTGTCAAATTTTTTTAATACCCTAATTTAAACCCCCCCCCGCCCCTTCTCTCTTAGGCACATCTTGAGTTACATTTGGCATCAGAGCCAGGTGGCTCATTTCTAAGGGTTTAACCACCCGATTCAAAAGATCTACATGGCCGCCTATATTTTTGATATGTATGTAGAGGGGCACCCTCCTTCCCGTCCAACTCTCTTCGACGGTTCAAATTATGCTACCTGGAAGAACGGAATGGAGGAGTATTTTATTTGCATTGATTTTAAACTTTGGAAAATAGTTATGAAAGGACATACAATTCCAATGAAGAAAGTTGATGGACAAAACGTTCCAAAAGATTGGGATGACTTTAACAGTAGTGATGAGAAGATTCTACAAATGAATGCAAGCCCTAAAAACATCTTGTCATGTGCTCTAACTAAGGATGAATACAATGGAGTAGGCACTCGTATCTCAGCCAAACAAATGTGGGATATGCTACAAGTGACATATGAAGGTACCAGTCAACTCAAACAAGAACGGATCGCGCTTCTCGTTCACCAATATGAAATGTTCCAGATGAAACAAGATGAGACGATCAATCAAATGTACACTCGATTCATGCAGATCATCAATCCCATGGCCGGTCTTGGAAAATCATTCCAGAAGATGAACAAACTCGCAAAATTTTGAGATCTCTTTCAAAAGAATGGACACCTAAAGTGACTGCCATTCACGAAGCCAAAGACATGAATGTCATGACAATGGGAGAACTCATTGGTTCTCTTACCTCTCATGAAATGACTCTCATGTCGAAAGAAGAAAGTTCCGGAGCAAAGATCCAGAAGTTACTTACCTTTTCTTCAAGTTCAATAGAAATTCCTGCTGATCCAGAAGAAATGAGTGATGAACAGTTCAATGAAGAACTTACAATGATCACTATAAGAATGAAAATTCTCCAGCAGAGCCGGAAGTTCCAGCGAAATCCCAAATCTAACTTCCAACAAAGAGAACCTCCGAAAAATAATAAGAAAATATGTCATGAATGTTTTGAACAAGGTCACATCAGACCTGACTGCCCTAAACTGAGGAAGTTCCAGAGGAATGATCAAAATTCCAGACAACGAGCTCTATCCACACCTTAGGATAAATCTGAATCAAATGCATGCAATGATGAGGACAACTGTCTTATGGTAAATAAACAGGAATCTATTGAATCGAAATCTGATTTAAATTATACCGCTGAAAATTCTGACTTTTATGATATTTTTAAAAATTATGAAACTCAGACCGAAAACTTGATTTATAAGAATAAATTGCTTCAAAGTTAACTTAAAATATTCTCTTTAGAAAAAAGGCTGTATTGGAACAAAAATTTGATAATCTCACGAAAGATAAACTTTGTCTTGAGAAAGAAAAGGAGTATCTATTTGAAGAAAACACTTCTGTGTGGAAACAAGTTTCTGATTTGAAAAATCAAGTCAAAGGAGAAGATGTCATGCTCACACCACATATACATCATAATCATAATTGTCATGCATCTACTTCCAGAACATGTCCCAACACTAAATTTGTGAAAATTCCTCATGATCATGCTCATCGTGCTGAAACCAAAAAGGACACCACTCATTATCATGCTCTTCATGCTGAAACTAGAAAGAACACTGCCTCTTATAAAGTCTGTCATACATGCGGTAGAAATGGTCATGTTGCATACAGGTGCTACTCTAAAAAGGATATTGGTACAAAACTTATATGGGTACCAAAAATCAATTACGCTAACTTTGTAGGACCCATAGATAAATGGGTACCAAAACGAAAATAGCAATTATTGCAGGAAATTCCTCGGAACCAAGTCTGGAAGAACAAATGGTACTTAGACAGTGGATGTTCTAGGCATATGACCAGTGACATCTCCAAATTTGTCACCCTCGGTACTTTCACTAGTGGTAAAGTCTCATTCACAAACAATGTAAAAGAAACCATTGTTGGTAAGGAATCCATCGGTAAGAATGGATCCACTATTATCGATGAAGTTTGTTTAGTTGAGGGCTTGAAACGTAACTTGCTTAGTATAATTCAATTATGCAATAAGGTTAATCAAGTCCAATTTTTTCCTACTCATTGTTGTTTTATGCAAAATAATGAATTGATCTTCAATGCCTCTCGAAATGGAAATGTTTACTGCATAAATCTTGATGAACTTACCAAACAAAAGGTAGAGTGTCTGGTAGTTGCAGATGAAGGAAATGGGACTTGGCATCAGAGAGTTTGGCCTGCCAACATGGAACTGCTAGTTACTTAAATTGGAGTAAATCTTATCGTACTTTTTGCAAAAACATTATCCAAAAACCTATAAATGTCACATTTAATGAAACTCACTCTCTTTAAGCCAAAGTTACTTTGAGCTCAAAACCTGTAGGTATTCCAGAATTATCAAGCAACACTAAAGCAGAACCTGGGCAAAAGAACATGGATCTTCCAGATGAAAATCTTAATACTTATGGGAGTTCCAGTTCTCTTGAGCCAGAACCAGAATCTTCAGACTCAAATAGCTTTTCTACTCCTAAAGAGAGAAAATTCAATTATGCGTCCAGTCATCCTACCAGTGTTATTATGGAAAATCTAGTTGTTGGTATTACCTCTAGATCCAGCTTAAAGAAGGATTTTAGAAGTTGTGCTTTCTTGTCCCATACTGAGCCTATCAATGTTGAAAAAGGTCTTAATGATGAATCGTGGGTCAAAGCCATGGAAGAGGAATTTGTCCATTTTGACAGAAATCAAGTCTGGAACCTAGTTAAAAGACCCACAAATCATCTGATTGTTGGCACCAAATGGTTTTCTGAAAATAAACTTTGCATGATTTTCATTTTGATCACATTCCTGTTTTATGTGATAACACTAGTGCCATCAGCATCACTAAAAATATAGTGCATGATTCTCATACCAAACATATTGAAGTTAAACATCACTTCATCCTTGATCATTTTCAAAAAGGTGATGTTTCTATTAATTTTATTAGCACTGATTTACAACTAGATGATATCTTTTCTAAAGCTCTTAGAAATGTTGGATTTTCGGTTTCCAAATCTAAACTTGGTATTATGGAACTTCCTAAGTTTGTGCATACCCGATATCGTTACATTTCTCACACTTAAATTCTTTTTGATGATGAAGGGGGAGAGAAACGGTACCTCAGTATGATCCTTTATATAGTCCTTTATTATCATATATGCTCTGTGATCTATGATATTATGCTTCTTGGCAATTATTATTTAGACAGGGGGAGGAACCAACTACTCAGGGAGAGCTCCTGGTAAGATCGTTCCAATCAATACTCTGTTGACCCGAGAGAGGTATCTCATTACTTGTCATCATCAAAAAGGGAGAGATTGTTGACCTTTTTGGTTCTCTCATCCTTTAGTTTTGATGATGACAAAGGACTTGTTTGATTGTCACTAATTTCTCTCAATTTGTTTTTGCAGGAACTATCCGGGAATTTCGTTAGAACCATTTGGAACTAATTTTGGAATATACATCTCTTCTTCCACAAGAATTTAAAGGAAATGTTTTTGTCTATCCTTCTGGCCTTTTATATAGATATTCTGCACATGTTTTATGTGCTTCATATGTCTTGCCAAATCAAATTATTATCCACTTATAAGGGAAGTCCCATATTGCTGGAATTTCATTTAAGGGAAGTATCCTAATTATTCTCCTTTCCTTTTATTTATGCCTTTGCATATCTATCCTAGTTGACTTGATTTTATTTCCTTTCTTATGCTTTGGTAAGTATCCATTTTATGGAAGGAGTCGTTATTCCTTATTTTCTTTCCTTTATCGTGTTTTATGATCTACCTATATATACATGCTTTATTCATTTCAGTAAAACACGAACTCTACAAGCATCTTTCAGCATACTATTGATAAAATTATTTTATGCGTTTTAGGTACTTTCTCCAGTTAAGTTCCAGTGAGGAAGGAGCGGTACGAGAGAGTGCTTGGAGTTCCGAGTGACATACACGAGTGATCAGCGAGGAGTTTGTTGAGTCAAGTCTCTTTTGTAATCCATATTAGAGTAGTTACGTTGTGTGGAAATTCCATCTGGTTCCACACCTAGTCTCTAGGATCCTTGAGCGTTACTCAATTCCTCATATCGAGTGTGTTTGTTACATCTTTTAGATAACATTATTTATTTTCCAGTTTTCATTTGGATTTTGTTTCTGGAACTTATATGTTCCATTCTTTCTCATTCAATAAAAGAAGTATTACTAAGTTTATCATTTTCGGTACTTATTAAGTTCTGCTCTTAGGCATATCTTGAGTTACACAAGTTAATCAATCTCAATGCATCAATTGGAAGAACTAAAAACTTTATTTTTCAACAAAGAAGCATATAAACATGTAAGCAAACAAATTCCCCCCAAACTTGAACTAAACTAGGAACACATGATTTGATTAATCTAGGCAATATAACAAACACTTGGTGATCAATCATATGAATGTATTAAAACCACAAAGTTCTACACACATATACCCACAAACTTAAATTCAACATTGTCTCTAATGTTGTCTCACATAATAGCATGTAAAAGGGTATAAGAGTACTTACAACCAAGGATGTTGAAAAACAATCCTTCATCACAAATATGTTCCAAATCAAGCTCATCTCATCAAAATAGGCATCTCAAAACAACGGGAAATCTCTACTGACATGCTCAACACACTTATCAAACAAACCATCAAGCAGATAAACACATGCCAAAAGTGCATGCTTAGAGAAAACAAACAAAAAGAAAGCCTAAAACTAAGAAAAGCAAAAACAAACAAAAAGAAAGCAAAAAACAAAAGAAAACTCACAAAGCTTGGGTTGCCTCATAAGAAGCGCTCTTTTAAAGTCACTAGCTTGACATTATGCAAGAGATAGGCTCAAGGTGGTTTATGTATGAATGCCTTGTTTGTTATCCAATCCACTATCAAGTATCGCTTCAACTTTTGGCCCTTTGGAGTGAAGATTGGCCAATTATTTGCGCTACATATCTTAGGGTTAGACCAAGTAATCATCCACTAGCGAATTTTTGTATTGTCCATCAACACTTCAATTACCCTATATTTCCCATGCTTCGGATAGTGGTGTGGATTTCCCTCCAAGCTAAAGACAATTTCTTGTTTTTCTTCACCAATCCCTTGACATCTGCGGAATCCACGATGTAGGGATGTAGAAGATTATTGGCTCATTTTTCCTGAAAATACTCAACACTAAAATGATCAAAAGCATCAATGTGTAAAGACAAATCAAAATCAAGTGGATGCTTAAAAACCTCATAGTTAACGAAATAACCATACCATGTTCTTTGTTCAATAACAACTTACCCTCATCGGCATCGAGTGCCGATTTACCTAGGACTGAGGGAAAAAGGTGAATTGATATCAATGGGCTTAGAAAGAATAGGAGTCAAATGTACAGTGTAAGAAGAGTCTGCTGCGGACGTCCGAACGTTGGAGGTGCCCACGTTCTGGCATGGATTGGATGACGTACAGACGTTTTTTTCATCACGTTCGGACATCCTGTTCTGTGGTGTATAGTCTTTCGAGAATTTTTCGAATGTTCGAATGTTGACTGCCTCACGTTCTAGGGTGCTGTTCAGGAATTGTTTGTTCGGATTTTCCAACTTTCCTTGATTCACAGTAACCCCGTTACATTGCTCCTTCAAATTCTCATCAGTGTCATTCGGCAATGTTTTGGGTGCTCTCTAATAGAAGATGCTCGATTGTTGCTCTATTTGACAACTCATCTCCTTTATTCCCCGACATACGTCCTAAACCATAAGGCGAAGCTCTCCAATGGTGTTATCAAGTTCTTCCTCCGCAACAGGAATTTCCACTTAGCCTTGTTGAAAATTTGCTTAGCTGTGATGGAAGTAGGGTATGGGTATGTTGATACGATCAAAAGGAAAGACCGAACGATGAAAAGAAATCATAGCTTGAAACCTGAAAAGAAAAGTGCAGAAAATTAAAACTTGCAATAAAATCAAAAAACTAAAATTAAACAAGTCCCCGGCGACGGCGCCAAAAACTTGACACGGTAGAACTCTACGTGTTTTTACAGCAAGAGGACTGGTTGTATGTAGTAATAAAGTGGACAATTAAGTCCAGAATAACGAACCCACAGAGACTTGTATTTTAGTTTTATGAGAAATTAAAGCAAGCAAGAACTAAAACTAAAACTAAAGATTTAAAGATTTTAAAAGCAATAAAATAAACTAAAATAAGAATGAACTAAAATATTATGGAAGAAAAATAAAAGAAAACAAGAGGTTGAAATCAAGATACCAATGGAAGAGAGTAACTAAGACACATGTATTGGCATAAATTAATCAATTCTTATTAAAATCACGTTTTCATATTATTAGACTAATGTTGCTAAGGTGGAACATTCCTTAAGATTATTATCACGTGCATCCATCGCTCATGATAACTTATACTTGATTGGTTGTAGCAATTTCTACTGCATGCATTAAATACTAGAATTTCCCCCAAATTTATTCAGATTTATCTCTCCAAATAAACTCGGTTAACAGCAACCGGCATTGTACAACGAACTTAGAAGATGTTATTAATCTCTTTTGCGCCTTAAATTACTTTCTTCCGAACAGATAGTTTAAGCATAAAATCTCACATATGGTAGCTAATCATATGAACATCAAGCACAAGATTACGATACAAAGCAACAAAAGAATTAATATGAAAAATGCAATTTATAACTCAAATCTCATAATTTAGCCTAAACATGGCCTTAGTTCGAAGAATCTAATTCATCGACAAATATAAAAGATAGAAAAACAAAGAAAGATTCATATTCATAGACAAGTATAAATCTAATTTAAGAAAACTCCCAATTAAATTTGATGGTTGAACTTCGATCTTCTCCCTTCCATGCTTCTTGATTTCTTCACCTTCAAAGGTTTGTGTAGATCTTCATGAATATATAAAAACTAAACCTATACCCTAATAGGGCTCTATTCTATGTGTATTATGTCTGCTATATCGTGTCTCTAAATTTGTGTCAAACTCTAAAGAACTGATCTAGTATTTATAACCAATGGGTGGAAGAATCCTCGTTGAATTAGAATTGGAAATTTCCAAAACTGCTGCTCCCGACATCCATGTCCGAATGTTGTGCTTCCTAACGTTCATGCGTAAACCACTCCGCATGTCCGTGCATAATTTTCACTTAAAATCTGACTTTTCTCGCCTTTAGCACGTCCGAACGTCCAGTATCTCAGGTTCGGGCGTTGACCAAGTCAACATACGGACGTCAACTTCTTCACGTTCGAACGCTAGAAACAGTTACTTTTTCTGTCTGCTCAGCAATCTTGTTTCCTTGATAATTTCTTCTACCAATCTCCGATTTGGATGATTCAAGTTTTTACATGAAGCTAAGACAGAGATCTACCACTTTGAAGGACACTTCCTCAAATTTGGAATCTAATTACTCTGAATTTCTGCATTTCTGTCCCATTTTCCTCAATTGCAATGATTTTTCACATTTACTCAATAAACACACAAATTAAAAGCATATGTGGTATAAATCATGCATAAACCAATGTAAATAATATAAATATGAGCTCTAAAACACGTGAATTCATAACCTATCAAAAGGATTTCAGCAAAGTTTCTGCGTATATCTTATGTGTGTGTTTAAGGTTTGACGAAAGGTACTATTTATAGACATTTCTTGAGATTTGTCCGTTGGACCGATGCTGGTACGTGTTTAACACTCGGCGAGTGAATAGCTCCTTTTTCTCACATTCCTAAAGTTCTGCTGCACCAATTGGATGTGGCAGACTTTGAACTCTGACAATCTAGTCAATGGTGGCTTGTCCGTTCATCAATAGTTCTTATCATATATAATGCTCTTATCAAGCATTTAATGCTTTTGAATCCCGATGGAAATAACTGACCGTTATTGATTGCTTTTAAGTCCTTTATGACTTTGGAATTTATTTAAGGTGAATCTTGATTCCTTGTTCAGCTGATCGATTAGACGTTGATTCAAAATTCCTAAAATGTCTTTAGCGTTTGACAGACGCTTAAGACAATCTTCATCTTTACTTGACTTCAGACGCTGATCTTCAACTTCATCTTTGACAAACTCACCTAGAATTCTATCAGCGACTTGGTATCCTATACTTAGTCTAAAATCTATAAAGATAAAAATTCAAACCTAACGAAATAGTAAACTTTCAACGATTATACAGAGTTTCTCTGAAAGTGTAAAATTACATTCTTTTGGGGTCTAACATAAAATCCTATCTTGTCATCATCAAAACATCTAACATGAAATTTCCTAACACCTTGCAATAGCTAATAATATTCCATTTTGATTGATTTTCTTCCTAATTATTTATTATTGTTAATTTGCAATTTAAATACTAAATTATTGAATTTGTTTGTAAGCTCTTATATTTTTTAGTTTCATGAATTCTTTTATCATCTCAACTCAATTGTAAGTTGAAGTCTTGCCATATAAAATGGATTAGGGCACAATTCTATAGTTTTCATGAATATATAGGATGTTTGGGTTAAGAATAAATTATTTAGGAAGGAAGAATTTAGGAAAGCGTTTTATGAAATTCAAATTGAATATTTGTAGAAGTTATCTACTAATCAATTCTATCACTTACAGCTCGATTAAGATGTTAGCACTCATAATTAGGCATTTAAGAATAAATTATTTACGAAACCTTGTGCTGGAATATCGAAATTTAGCTTGTTGCCATGTACAATAGTATTTTTGATCTATTTTGAATAAGATCTTTTTAAATGTTGAGAAATGCAAAACACTAAAAACTACTATATATGACAAATACGGGATTGCTCAAATGTAATTTTTGTAACGGTAAAATAGTTAAGTATGTAAGATAATCCAATCTAATGCCCATTTAATTTATTATTCAATCTCATTGATTATGTGAATCTTCAAGGATCAGTACACTTTGTAAGAAAAGATAGTGAGACGCCAACCTAAATTTATTTAAAGTTGACCCCTAAGTACTCCCGTAGATTGTTTAAAATAATTTCTCATCTCCTCTCCAATTAACTTATTTTTAGGGATAATTGCATATCATACCCCTGTGAAATATGAAACTTGCATACATCCCCCCTGTGTTAAAAAAATAGCCTGAAATAACCCTATGTTATTTTTAATTTGTAAAAGTCCCCCAAACTTGCTTCAAATACACTGCGCATGTAATCCACCTTCCGCAAATTTAATACGGATTGGGGGTTTCGTGCAGGATTTTGAAAATCATAGGGTCGTTTCAGGCTATTTTTTTAACACAGGAGGGATGTGTGCAGGTTTCATATTTCACAGGGGTATGATACGCAATTATCCCTTATTTTTATTATAATGTTGCAGAGTATAGAAAAGACGAATTTAACAATAAATAAAAATAAAATACTAATTCCATCACTTTTTGTTGCTAAATAAAAAAAAACAAAAGCGAATAGGTTAATTCTAAATAGAATTTTTATTTGTTTATTTCTGAGAGAGGTATGGAGTAATAAATCTCTTTCTCCTTATAATTTTTTTTTCTTTTTCAATTACATGTTTTGTGAACTTGTATAATGTTAGAAATATTTTTTTTCTATTTATAATTTTATGTTCTTATTTTTTCAACTAGGTTCTTTAATTGAATTCTAAAAGTCAATGTAAGTAAAGCATGCAAAATGAGATATGTCAGCAACAACCCAGCATTCTTGCCCTTCAAATTTGATTTTTAGATTATCTAATGTTGTAGAATTCATATGGAATACACCTCGAAATTATAACAAATGATATAATTTATTTAAAGCCTTATTTTGCTCATTAGCCAAAAAAGAAATGCATATTCTAGAAAATAATTGTGATGAAATACAGAAAATTATTTGCTACTTACATATCAATTAAGTTTCCAAAAATATCAAATAATATCTAATAAGAAAAAGTACATAAAAATTACTTATGAATATATACAGTAAACAAATTGACTCATTTATTATAGTGGTACATATAATGAACTAACATTAATTTTTTTAGAATGATAGATTAAATTAATTATGAATACAATAAATTTATTTACTTAATGAACCTCACCTTTTTTTTGCTAGCATAATTCACATAAGGATATTTTAGTCTCTATAGAAAAGTTAAGAGATGTAAATCATCCCCCTAACATTCACACTTTTATAATAGTTATAGACTAGCAAGTAAGAAACTAAAGAACATACTTGTACTGTAGATTTAGCTCATAATAATCGAGTAGGTGAATACAAAATAAGTGGTGTTATTAAATAAAAATCATATTATCATGACTTGTAACGAGTGCAAACTCTAAAATATTAGTAAAACTAAATTATTTTATAACTTTGTCATAAAAATATACATATATATATATATATATAAATTTTATCCCAGGTATGAAATAAACCTTTCATTCAAGTCAAGTAAGAACAAGTTTTCAAATGAGCAACTTGTTGCTCAAACAAAAATAAAGTTTGTTGCATTAATATGAATAAAGTCATTCCTATTGTTGCTCAAATAAAAAATAAAGTTTGTTGCATTAATATGAATAAAATCATTCTTATTAAAGAGTAAATATTTATATATTATTTCAAAGTCTAGTGATAATATTTAACTATATATACATACATTTGCGACATATAAAATTAGCGATCGGGTTGCGGGTTAGATAGGTTGCAATTATTAAACCCATCACCCGACCTAAAAGTGGCGGGTTGCAATATTTTCAACCCGGTATTATTATTTAAAAAAATTAAACTGATTTTTTGCGGGTGGATCGGCTCGGTTTGAGCAGGTTGTGCATGTTTATGTACACCCTTACACTAAATTTTCAAATATGATCTTCTATTACAATTTTCTACTACATCTCCTTATGTGAGACATGTATAAATGACACGTCACAACCATGTCAAATTTAGAAATTTATCTAGTACAATCTTTATGAATCCTTTTCCTAGATTTGAAAGTCTCATAGCAAAAACATCAGGGTAGATATTCACACTAGTCAAGCTTTGAACGTTATATGTCTACCAAAGTGACAAAAAAAAAGTGATTAAAGCTTATAATGATTTTCCAAGACAGTGCAGTGCAATTTTAGTATCATCTTTAGGAAAAATTGACAGACAAAAAAAAAAAAAAAAAAGCCGAACATCAAATCTGGAAATTGCTTTTCCAATGCAGTGCAATTTAAGAAGCTCCAAACTTGGAACATCTTGTATTAAACAGCATGAGTGAAGGGCTGAACCCAAGAAACCTCATCAAACTCAAGCACATAGTTCTGCATCTGGTAACCACCCGCCACAATTGAGGTGATCCTCGGGTTCGGTCCTCCTTCGACAAATGCAAGGCAGAGCACATTTTTACCAGCTCTAACCTTAGTGTTTGACCCATAAAACTGCTAAGGTATAATTCCTCTTCAGAATATTATTAATGATAGCAATGTATATATAGAGACTACGAGAAAATAAATAAATAAATAAATAAGAAAACAATAAAAAGAGACCTAATACTAATATAATTCTGACACTCCCCCGCAGTTGAAACGGTAGGTGCATGAACTATGAGACTGAAACGAAACTCAAGAAACAATGCCGAAGGTAAGCCTTTGGTGAAAATATCAGCAAACTGGCGCGAAGACGGAACATGCAACACAGGCTCATCACAGATAGTAACTTTTTCACGTACGAAATATAAATCTAATTCAACAGGTTTAGTACATTGGTGTTGTACTAGGTTGGAACTTAGATAAACCGAGTTAATATTATCACAATAGACAAGAATGGCTTTAGAAAGAGGACAATGAAGCTCAAGAAGAAGGTTACGAAGCCAAGAAGCTTCAACTATCGCATTGGCTACACCACAGTATTTGGCTTCAGCACTTGAACGAGAGACAACGTGTTGACATTTGGAAGACCAAGAAATAAGATTATCACCTAAGAAGACACAGTAACCAAAAGTAGAGCGACGAGTATCGGAACAACTGGCCCAATCAGCGTTAGAGTAGATGATGAGTTTATTAGAAAGAGAAGCACGAAGAGAAAGACTATGGGAAATGGTGCCCCGAACATAACAAAGAACACGTTTGAGGGCAATCATATGATGTACTCGAGGGTCATGCTTAAAAAGACATAGTTGCTGAATGGAGAAGGAGATATCTGGGTGAGTAAAAGTGAGATATTGAAGAGCACCAGTGAGACTATGATAGAGAGTAAGATTAGAAAATGGCCAGAGGAAGAAGAGGGCAATTTGGATTGAGAATCAGCAGGAGTAGAGACTGTGTTGCAATTGGTCATATTTGCCCGAGCAAGAATTTCCATAGCGAATTTTTCTTGAGAAAGAAAGAGGCCGGAATAGGAGCGAGATACAGAAATGGCTAAAAAATAATGAAGAGGCCGTAAGTCAGTCATGGCGAATTCAGAAGAGAGAAGAGGAGTGATTTTAGATAGAAGAGATGGTGAGGAGGCAGTGAGAACAATATCGTTGACATAGAGAAGGAGATAGGCAGTGGACAAGCCTTGACGAAAAATAAAGAGAGAGGTGTGGGATTTCCTACTGACGAAACTGAGAAAAGAAAGATAAGTGGCAAAGCGATGATGCCACGCACAAGAGGCCTGCTTAAAGCCATAGAGAGCTTTGTTGAGAAGACAGACATGATCTGGAAAATTAGGATCAATAAACTCAGGAGGTTGCTTCATGTAAACAGTCTCAGAGAGATGGCCTGAAGGAAAGCATTTTTAACATCAAGCTGGTGAAGAGGCCAAGAGAAACTAAGAGCGAGACTAAGGACAGTGCGAATGGTGGCAGGTTTGACAATGGGGCTAAAGGCATCCTCATAATCGATTCCAAGCTATTGAGTAAAGCCCTGAGTGACTAGATGAGATTTATAGAGTTCAAGAGATCCATCGGAGCTATGTTTGTGTCGAAATATTCATTTAGAGCTAACGAGATTGAGATTGGTGGGACAAGGAACAATGGTCCAAGTCTTGTTGGATTGAAGTGCTGAGAGTTCTTCATCCATGGCATTTTTCCAATAAGAGTCTTTGAGAGCTTAAGCATAGGAACAAGGAAGAGGAGAAACAGTTGAATTAGCTAAAAGATTAAAAAGGGATCGAGGTTTGGTAATACCGAATTTGGCTCGGGTGATCATATGGTGGGTGGGAAGAGAAGACAGGTGAGAGGGAGGAGAGGACGATGCGGAAGAAGAAGTGGGAATCAAGGATGACATGGCGGACAGCGGGGCAGGTGACATGGCAGTCTGCATGGTGGGAAGCGTGGTAGAGGATGTAGCTGGAGATATGGAGGTGACAGAGAAAAATCCGGCAGGTGGGCCAAGTGTCGGTAGGTGAGAGGTAGGGGATGCACCGGCCATGATTTGATGTAGAAGAGGAGATGGACCATCATCAATAGAAAGGAAATCATAAGAGGAAGAGGTTACGGGATTAGCAGAGGAAGAAAAAGGAAAGGTAGATTCGTCGAAGATGACGTGCCAAGAGATGATGATTTTATTATTTTGAAGGTCAAGGCAACGAAAGCCTTTGTGATTGAAGGGATAACCTAAGAAGAGACAAGACGAGGAGCGAGGAGAAATTTTATGGGGAGAGGTAAAGGATAGATTAGGATAGCAAAGACACCCAAAAATGTGTAAGTGATCATATGTCGAGAATATGCCATAGAGAATTTTGAAGAGAGTCTTGTAGGATAAAGTGGTAGTAGGAAAAATGTTAAGGAGATTCACGGCCATATGCAATGCTTCAGCCTAAAAAGATGGAGGGAGATTGGCTTGGAAAAGAAGAGAACGAATGATATTATTCACTATTTGGATTGTACGTTCAGCCTTGCCATTCTGTTGTGAAGTGTGTGGACATGAGAAACGAAATTATATTCCATTAGTTTGAAAAAAAAGTGTGAAATAATTTATTATGGAATTCACGTCCATGGCCACATTGGAAAGATTTGATTTTTAAGTTAAATTGGGTTTGAATAAAAGAATAGAAATTAACAAAAACTTTATAAGAATCAGATTTATTAATTAGAGGAAAATTCCGGAGAAAATGCGAGAGGTCATCAAGAAATAAAGTGTAATATTTAAAACCACCTAAACTTGGAACCGGCGAGGTCCAAAGATCCGAGTGAATAACATCAAACATGATGGTCCCAAGTGGCATACGAAAGGGTCTAGAAGGGGGGGGTTGAATAGACCCTGAAGTCTTTTTTAAACTTCAAAAATTTCGTGTTACTTTTCAAAGATCTGAACGCTTGGGTCAGGCGCTTCAGTAAAGATAACTTAGACTTAGTGAGTTTAGCAATTTACCAAAGTAGGGTAACGCTTAGATCACTTAATCAGGGTTAGCACAACGGAAATGATTTTTAGCGTTCTTTTAGATAATTTAATCGCTTTGCAATTTTACTTGTCTTTTATAATAATGTAAAATGACAGATATAAGATAGTAAAATATAAATGACACAATAATTTGTAAGGTTCACTGGGTGATGTAATCCCAGCTACGTCCTTCTTCTCCTTGTTCACTTGGAGGAAATTACTAAAGATGATTATCAAAGAATCACACAGAATCTTCTACAAGATAGTAAAGAATGAAAATGATCTCGGGCTCCTTGATCACACAGATTTCAGCACCAATGAAAATCATCTTCTACAAGCTTCTCTCACTCAGAAATACTGCCTGTAATGAGTTTCAACAACTTTTCTCACTCAGATGAAAGGTTGAGGTTTTGGTCACAAGGGTTTGTTTGTATTTGGGAAGATCAAACAACTTGGAATATCTCAATGGAAATTTAGGTTTCTTCTTTGGAAGATGTTTGAGATATTTGTGACTGTCTGGAATGTAGATAAAAAGCTTGAAGGAATTTTGGCTATGGAGATTCTAAGCTTTTTTCTTGTGTACGTAATTTTCTCTTGTAAATGTTTTGTACCGTACTTTTTAGGGTCTGCTGAAGGTAAGGTATTTATAGGCAATTCTTGGGATCTGTCCGTTGGACACATGTAGAAGCGTGCCTTTCACGCAGCGCGTGATTCTACCTAAAGCCTGACATTCCTGAAACACTGTTGGCACCGATTGGATGGTAGCAACTATGAACTCTGAAGTTCTGACAGTCTGGTCAAAAAAGTGGCTTGTCCACAGGTCACAGTAGCTTATCACATTTAATGCTCTTAACAGGCATTTAATGCATTTGAATTTATTTCCCGTTGGAAATAAATGTCCGTTGAATGATTGCATTTAAGTCCTTCGTGACTTGAGGATTTATTTCAGGTGAATTTGTCATTGATCGCTTAAGTGCTTTGAGCGCTTGATCCATAAATCCTGAAAAAGGTCCTTTAGCGTTTGACGGACGCTAAGAGACAAATCTTCATCTCTGGTTGACTTCAAACGCTGATCTTCAACTTCTTCTCTAATAGACTCACCTAGAATTCTATTAGTGATTCAGTATCTAATACTTAGTCTAAAACCTACAAAGATAAAAATTACAAGCCTAAACAAAATTACAAACTTTTAAACGCTTAAACAATGATCTATGGAAAACATAAACTTACATTTTATTTGGGGTCTAACATTGAATCCTATCTTGTCATCATCAAAACATCTAACATGAAATTTCCTAACAATTTTCCCCTTTTTGATGATGTCAAGACTTTAACTCTTATAACTCTTTTATAATTTAAGAGTTACTTAAAAGAAAAGCCCAAATGAGTATAAGTTAGCGTTCAAAAAGTTAGTAAAGTTAGCTAAAGTTAGATTAGCTTCAACATGATGGTTCGGCAATAAATCATTCATATATTGAATGAATAAGCATACATGATTTATACTGAAAACAACAAAAAAAGAAAGCGACAACAGAAATAAAATAAAATAAAAGAAATTCATTCACTTTTTCTGTCGCTTTGCTCTTTCTTCGCCTTGGAGAACTTCTAGCGCTAAGTCCATCAGGAGACGATGCCAATCATTGTCGTATGTTGAACTTCATCGTAATCATGCCTACGAAATCTGGCGCTTTCATTAAGTTCTAACAACCTTTCCGTCCACTCTCTTGGAGAAATTCCAAGTTCACGAATTAAATCGTGATAGATATCTTTTCTTAGATCTTTTGACGGTCTCCAATTGATAGGTCGTCTCAGCGGTCCGACAAAAGGTTGAAATCCCATACCTTCTAAGAATTCAACGTCCAATTCCGGAAGGGGATATCTTCCTAGATAATACCTTGGCTTTCTCTTTTTAGTTAGCATCTTCTTGATGCTCACTAGTTCTTCCATCATTGATCGCCAATTTTTATTATCAGTCTTTGACATTACTTTGGACGCTTGATGCTTTTCTGTAGTTTTCCCCTTCTTGGCATCATCAAGAGAGGTTTTCAACTCAGCGACTTCTCTTCGCAAGAGTCGAACTTCGTCAACTATGAGATCAACTTGGTGAGCGATGCTCTGAGCAGCGGCATCGGTCGAAATATGTCTGTCAGCATCAGCCGAAGCGCTCTGGGCTAAGTGACGGTTGAATTCGGATGAGAGTTCAGCGATAAGAGGTGATATGCTCTTCATGATTGTAACAGTGCTTGTGTTTGAAGCGTTTGCAATATCACGACTTCGCGTATCAGACATTATTCGCATATGTCTATCAGCAGTCTCAAAAATCTTAGAACAGGAACCTTCAATGTTGTGGAGCGAGTTCCGTACTGACTGTCTGAAGTCTCTAGCGTCTGAATCACTTTCAGAATCTGAATCAGAAGAAGGACGCTCTGGGACGGGAGAAGTCCATAAGACCTAGAAACCGCAGCCTTGCCTTTGGATTTATCTCTAATAAAGGGCTCGATAGGCTTTTGTGCAATTTCAGCATGCACTTCTTCAATCGCTTGATCCATGATTGAATCAGCAAAAACTGGGGGCTCGACTACCGGGGCGCTAGAAAAATCGGGCAAAGAATCCTCAGGAAGATGAGCGACTTCCGCAGTAGGAGCAAAGACTTTTTCTATAATTTGGATTGGGGAAGAAGATTCTCTAACGCCAATGACCCAGAGGGGGCCAAGGGCTTCCATCACATGCCTTGGACTGATCAGGCTGGATTGTGGGATAAAGAATATAGCGTCTTCACGCTCTTCGAGACTGAGTGCCAGTTGCACATCTTCCTGTAAAGCAATCCCAGAAGTATAACGGTTGAAAAAGTCCAAAATCAAAGGCATGAGCGCTTGAGTTGCTTCATGATCCACTGGCTTGATTAGTGATAACAGCTTGGCCACTTGAACATTGGATTCACTAAAGAGCACGGGGTGAAGAGTATATCCTCTGAAATTGTAACACCCAGAAAAGTGGTTGAAACTGATGTCCAGCGCTTGGGCATTTTCAAACACTGCTCTCATAGTTCTGTGGAACTCAGCAAACTCAGCGTGTTCATTCAAAACTGACACGAAAAATCTTTACGTGTATTAAACAGCAAGTGGACTGGTCGTGTGTAGTAATAAAGTGGACAATAAAGTCCAGGTTGTCGAACCTCAAGGACTTGTATTTTAGTTTATGATTTTAAAGCAATTGAAGAACTTAAACTAAAACAAGAATTAACTAAAATATTATGGAAATAAGATATAAGAAACAAGATGTCGAAATCAAGATAGCTATGGAAGAGAGCAACTAAGACACATGTGTTGGTATAAATTAATCAATTTTCATTATAAACATGTTCTCATATTATTAGACTAATGTTGCTTTGGTGGAAAAAACCTTAAATAATTACTACCCGATTTCTCGGCTGTAATAATCCTATGATTAATTGATGGTTCTCTAGATATGTCTATCCGAGAATCTAACCAACAATCATGCATTCAAGTTCTAGAATTTCCCCGGATTAATCCGGCTAACTGCACCCGGGAATCTCTACCTATCTCTAGGGGCAATTCCCTATTTTTTACGGATTATGTGATGATCCTCTTTGCACCTTAAATTAACTTCTCTCGAACGAATAATTTAAGCAATAAATCATGCATATGGTAGCTAAGCATATGATGCATTCAAACAAGATCAAGACACAAAGCAACAATAGAATTAATATGAAAAACACAATTTATAACTCAATTATCATAATTTAGCCTCAACATGGCCTTAGTTCGAAGAATCTATTTCATCATAAAAGATAAAAGATAGGAACTTAAATTAAGATTCATATTCATAGACAAAAATAAATCTAAATCTAAGAAACTCCCTCGTATTTTTGATGGTTGAACTTCGATCTTCATCTCTTCCATGCTTCTTGATTTCTTCACCTTCAGAAGTTGTTGATAATCTTCATAACTAATCTAAGGATGATGAAGATGATAGGATGTGTTTAGGCTCCCCCAATGGGGAATGTGTTTTCAAGTGTGTCATAGGATGGTCTTCAATCCTCCTTTTATAGCCAAAAAATCCACCCACCAAGAACATGTGCTTCCATTCTCTTTTCTTTCCACCTACCATTCTCTTGCTTTCCATCTACCAAGAATGTGAACTACCATTCTCTTGTTTTACACCTACCATTCTCTTACTTTCCTCCTACCAAGAATGTGAGCTACCATTCTCTTCCTTTCCATCTACCAAGAATGTGAACTACCATTCTCTTGTTTTCCACCTACTAAGAATGGGAGCTGCCACTTTCGTGTTTTCCAGCGCAGAGATAGTGTTTTATTCATAAAATTCTCCACAGACCTCCGAATTTGATGCTTCAAGTCCCCATGTGAAGATACGACATACATCTACAACTTTGTAGAAGGACACTTCATCCAATTCTGTCTCTAAATATATCAAAATGACGTTCCAATGTGGAGGTTGTTTCTGATTTGGCGCCCAGGTGTACGGAAATGGTACTAAAATATGATTTTGGCTAACTCCAGCTTGTTTCTTGCTTGTTTGGTCTTAGAGGTGTGAAACATCTTGGCCTAAACTTATTTTATACGTCCTTTTTCCACCTTTTCTTCGATTGTATCCACTTAAGGCCTGAAATCACTTAATGCACGAATTAAACGCACAAGTGACAAAATCAAGCGATAAATGAACCTAAAACATACACGCAAAGGAGCTTAATAACACGTAAAAATGACTCCTATCAACTCCCCCAAACTTAACAATTGCTCGACTTCGAGCAATAAAAGGTCTAGGGCACAAAAAACATCATCAACCAAAAGGAGAAAACAAAAACAACAAACGAACTCACTTTCGTGGAGTAAACGATTGCACTTAGCCTGTGCAACAAGCCTTTAAACTTTTGAGTTACCTCAAAGGACGAGTTATAGTCTCGTGAGGGTTTGCAGACGATATACCCACAAAATCTAACAAACTTTCAATCTCAACCAGATGAATACATCTCAACATAATTAACAAGAATAAATGGCACAAAATCATCCTTTTACAACTCACAAATATATATACATATCAACTACTTTTGCTCATGTGACACCAATACTGGAAAAGACTCCATAGGGTGTAGTGAAAATAAATCTAAGGTATTATAGTCGAGAGGCATCCTTACCAAATTTTGGACATTAATCCCATATCTATCAACTTTATGATCAAACACAAAGCATAAGAATCATAGAAAATTTCATAGCCATTTAAATTTCATTATCTCAAACATTCAAACTTTCAATTCATATGAAACTTTCCAATTAATTAACTTCATTAAGGCTAGATCATGTGCAATGTTTTATTCCATTAGGCTTTCTATGGCACCCATGTAACAAGCTTTAGATCAATGACTCCCAAACTAGATAGTTTTGGGGCATTAAGTGTAAAGACACTCCTAAGGATTTAATCACTCGAGTGTCAAAGGCCACGAAATAAAACTAGATCTTTTAAACAATTCGCTTCTTTTTGGCTTGAGCTTAGCTCAAATTAGCATAATAGTACAGTATATAGGCATGAAACTTTTCACCTCCAGTACGTATTAGCCTGACCAATTTTGGTCATACCAAAATTCAACCTTTTTAATTCATTTTTCAGCATACAAAATTAACTATTCAACTTATAACCGTATGAGAAATCTAAGTTAATATTTCCGGGAAAAATTCCTTAAGTGTCTCAAGATGGTTATCCTCTCAACTCGTCTACCTTCGATTTATGTGCATTGTGAATCATCTAAGAAATCAATCCTTGTATAGGATCTCCATGAGCAATTTCAAAGATATATATGTTCATTTAAATTCAAATTATTTTAAAAAATCATGCCATTTTTACAAGTTAATCAATTTAAATGCATCAATTGGAAGGACTAAAAAAAAAAAAAAAAAACCATGCTTGATTTTCTCAACATAAACACAAAAACATGATAGCATACAAATTCCCCCAAACTTGAGCTAAACGAGGTACACATGTCATGACAAAAATAGCAAACACATGGTGATCAATCATATGAATGTATTAAAACCACAAAGTACTACCCACATATACCCCCAAACTAAAACTCAACATTGTCCCCAATGTTGTCTCACATAAACGCATGCAAAAGGTATAAGAGTACTTACAATCAAGGATTGTTGAAAAACAATCCTTCATCACAAATATGTTCCAAATCAAACCCATCTCATCAAAATAGGCCTCTCAAAACAACGGGGAATTGCTACTATAACAGGTTTAACATACTTATCAAACAAACCATCAAGCATATGAAAATATACATGCTAAAAGTGCATGCTAGAACACAACATAAAGAAACAAACTAAACAAAACAAAAAGAAAAGCAAAAAGAAAAGAAAACTTACAAACTTGGGTTGCCTCCCAAGAAGCGCTTGTTTTAAAGTCACTAGCTTGACTTTTTCGGGTCGGCTCAAGGAGGATGACGTATGAATGCTTTGTTTGTTCTCCACTCCACTCTCGGGTATCGATTCAATCTTTGGATATTGGTATTGAGGATTGATCCATCGTGTGTGATAAATACCCTAGGTTGAGACCAAGCAATCATCCACTCACGAGTTTTTTTATGGTCCCTCAATACCTCTATTACCTTTTCTTGTCTATGCTTAGGATGGTATTGTGGGCTCTCTTCCAAGTTAGAGATAATGTCTCGTCGTTCTTCACCCATCACTTTCACATAGATGAAACCCACGATGTAGGGATGTAGAAGATGATTGGTTCGTTTTTCCTGAAAGTGCTCAACACTAAAAGGATCAAAAGCATCAGCGTGAAAATTCAAATCAAAGTCAAGTGGATGCTCAAAAACCTCATAGTTATCGATATTAACCATATCATCTTCTATATTCATTGAAAACTTACCATCATCGGTATCGATTACCGATTTACTTGCGGTTAGGGGAGACGGTAAAAAAATGTCAACACCCTCAGAAAGGATAGGAGTCGAATGCTCATCGTTGGAGGAATCTGCTTTCGAATTTTCCAACTTCATTTCATTCAACGTCACGGTGTTGAATTCCTCCTTTTGATCTATCTCAGTGGTGCCAAGCAATTCCCATGGTACTTTCTCAGATATGTCGCTCGTTAGTTGCTTGAGTTGATGATTCATCTCCTTCATTTCCCGCCGTGCGTCCTTCATCATAAGGTGGAGCTCTCCAATGGTGTTATCAAGTTGTTCCTCCGGAGTAGGAATTCTTTCTTGGTAATGTTGTGGAAAGAACCCTTGTGCATAACACGCTTCAATGACGCTTTGCAGCCATAATTGATTCTCCGGTAGTGTCATATCAGGAAAATTGTTATCCTTTGCGAATTGAATGATGCTTTGCAGCCATAATTGATTCTCCGGAAGGGTCATATCTGGAAAATTGCTAGCCATTGCGAGCTAAGAGTGTAAGAAAAAATAATAATAATAATAATAATAAAAAAATTAATAAAAATAAAATAAATACTTAAAGCTTGCAATAAAATCAAAAACTAAAATTAAACAAGTCCCCGGCAACGGCGCCAAAAACTTGGCACGAAAAATCTTTACATGTATTAAACAGCAAGTGGACTGGTCGTGTGTAGTAATAAAGTGGACAATAAAGTCCAGGTTGTCGAACCTCAAGGACTTGTATTTTAGTTTATGATTTTAAAGCAATTGAAGAACTTAAACTAAAACAAGAATTAACTAAAATATTATGGAAATAAGATATAAGAAACAAGATGTCGAAATCAAGATAGCTATGGAAGAGAGCAACTAAGACACATGTGTTGGCATAAATTAATCAATTTTCATTATAAACATGTTCTCATATTATTAGACTAATGTTGCTTTGGTGGAAAAAACCTTAAATAATTACTACCCGATTTCTCGGCTGTAATAATCCTATGATTAATTGATGGTTCTCTAGATATGTCTATCCGAGAATCTAACCAACAATCATGCATTCAAGTTCTAGAATTTCCCCGGATTAATCCGGCTAACTGCACCCGGGAATCTCTACCTATCTCTAGGGGCAATTCCCTATTTTTTACGGATTATGTGATGATCCTCTTTGCACCTTAAATTAACTTCTCTCGAACGAATAATTTAAGCAATAAATCATGCATATGGTAGCTAAGCATATGATGCATTCAAACAAGATCAAGACACAAAGCAACAATAGAATTAATATGAAAAACACAATTTATAACTCAATTATCATAATTTAGCCTCAACATGGCCTTAGTTCGAAGAATCTATTTCATCATAAAAGATAAAAGATAGGAACTTAAATTAAGATTCATATTTATAGACAAAAATAAATCTAAATCTAAGAAACTCCCTCGTATTTTTGATGGTTGAACTTCGATCTTCATCTCTTCCATGCTTCTTGATTTCTTCACCTTCAGAGGTTGTTGATAATCTTCATAACTAATCTAAGGATGATGAAGATGATAGGATGTGTTTAGGCTCCCCCAATGGGGAATGTGTTTTCAAGTGTGTCATAGGATGGTCTTCAATCCTCCTTTTATAGCCAAAAAATTCACCTACCAAGAACATGTGCTTCCATTCTCTTTTCTTTCCACCTACCATTCTCTTGCTTTCCATCTACCAAGAATGTGAACTACCATTCTCTTGTTTTACACCTACCATTCTCTTACTTTCCTCCTACCAAGAATGTGAGCTACCATTCTCTTCCTTTCCATCTACCAAGAATGTGAACTACCATTCTCTTGTTTTCCACCTACTAAGAATGGGAGCTGCCACTTTCGTGTTTTCCAGCGCAGAGATAGTGTTTTATTCATAAAATTCTCCACAGACCTCCGAATTTGATGCTTCAAGTCCCCATGTGAATATAAGACATACATCTACAACTTTGTAGAAGGACACTTCATCCAATTCTGTCTCTAAATATATCAAAATGACGTTCCAATGTGGAGGTTGTTTCTGATTTGGCGCCCAGGTGTACGGAAATGGTACTAAAATATGATTTTGGCTAACTCCAGCTTGTTTCTTGCTTGTTTGGACGTAGAGGTGTGAAACATCTTGGCCTAAACTTATTTTATACGTCCTTTTTCCACCCTTTCTTCGATTGTATCCACTTAAGGCCTGAAATCACTTAATGCACGAATTAAACGCACAAGTGACAAAATCAAGCGATAAATGAACCTAAAACATAAACGCAAAGGGGCTTAATAACACGTAAAAATGACTCCTATCAAAAACATCAACACGAATCTGACTTTGGCCTGGAAGAATTGGTTTTTTACTTGATGAAGTGTCTTCATTCAGGTCAAGAAAGACTCATTGAACAAACCCTTCACGAGGATGCAACACGTAGCGTCCGCCTTGGCTGTATAAGGCAAGTTGCTGGCGAATGTAGCTTTCGATGGGTTGGCGATATTGTGGCAAAGCGCTAACATTCCCTGTAATAAACTAACGCTGTTGGAGCAGGAAGGTTGCATATCCTCTGCGTCTGTACTCTATTCCAAACTGAAATAGGAATGGATATTTCACAAGTTCATCGAGGGTGTAGAAATGGAAAACAAACTCTTCAGCCCAGCTGGCTGTATTCATCATCCATTTCTTGCCAAGCTTGATAGCTTTAGCTTGATCTTTTCTAGCGGCGAAAAATTTCTCAAAGAGTTCCATTTCTTCTTCATAGTCCTCAGCCCATAATCTGGCAAGATATTCACGAGCCTCATCTTCTATCCAAGAGTTGACCGGATTTGGGCGCTCCGCAACAAGCGGTCCTTTTTCTTTCCATAACTTAAGTGGATTAGGAGAGAGAGCGTTATGAGGAGACTTGACGACGGAGGGGAGAGCCGAATAGCCTAGCTTGTTGAGATCTTTCTCGTCTGGATTTTTGTTCCAATCACCCATGTGGGGGTTTTTGGAAATAATCTTGTTTGATCAAAGAGGATAAAAGGACTCGTCTGAGCGACCGGTGAAATTGAATCGCTTCTCGTCAAATTCGGATCTGTTGAACGCTGGACGATGAATATATTCAAGGCGTGATTGAAGACGCTCCAGGTTATATAGACCTAGATCAGCAAAACGCTCCAGGTTATATAGGGCGATGAAGAGTTGTTTGAAATTAGATTTCCGACTCAACAAGCGTTTGAGTGTCACGTTCTCGGGCGGCATAATAAAATTCAACATCTGGATGATATCTGCGCGGGAAGAAGTCAATGACACGAGGAGGAGGTCCTGTTGGAGTAGGAACGAGGGCAATAGCTTCTGTTGGGATGGGGGCCACTTCTATCGACCGCTCAGCGTTTAAAGTCGCTTCACTGGCTGATGATGTTTCAGCATCAGGAAGGTCTTGAGATGCTTGCTTAGCGATATCCACAACAGTTGCCATGTCCACGTCTATTTCAATGGGAATCTCCGAGAGTGGAGGGGCATCAGCGGTAGGTGTCTCTTGAGGTCCATCTTGAGCTGATACATGTAAGCGATTGAGAAAAGCAAACAAAAATTCCTACTAAGTAGAAATTATAAACTAAAAGGACTACATCGCTTACCCTGAGGAATATTATCTACTATCTCAGTCGCTTGATCTGATTCTTGGACAATTTCCTCAGGCTCCTGAACTTCTTCTTCGAGTTCTAAATCGATAAAAGAAATTATTAGATCAGCATGAATTGGGATATTTAGTTCTTCAAGAGTGTTGAGAACATAATGAATATCTGCTTCACTTGGTGCTGAAAGAGTTTTTATCCTAGCGTTAGAGACTAACGAGGAAAGGATAGAGTAATTTGCTTAGCAAATACTTACCCTGAACATTGGAAAGCTTTTCAGATGGAGAAACGGCTTGAGGATCTGAGCTGACTTCGGGAACAGCGTCAGAAGGAGGAACACTCGCTCACTCTCTAAGCGCTGGTTTTGCTGTAGCGCTAGAGGATGCTGCGGGAGTAGAGGTAGGAGTACGCCTTCGTGCAAGCGGTACTTCTTCGGCCACTGCTTCCTCTTCTTCCTCAGGAACGAAGAAGGTAAATGCTGGAGGAGGGGATGGAGATTTAGGAGGGGGAGAAGGAATCTTTTGCTTCGTTTTGGGCTCCGGCTTCTTCTTCTTTAGTTCAGGCTTCTGTTTCTTTGCTGACTTGGATGGCTCAGTGACTTTGAGAACTATCTTTCTCTTAGATCTCTTGACCACCACTTCTTCAGAGGACGAGGATGATGATGAAGAGGAAGACGCTTGATCTTCATCATCACTTCGAACAACTCCTTCGGCTTGGAGTCGCTGACGCTCTTCTTTGGGAACCGCTGCTCCACCATGTTTTCAAGGTTTGAGCATTCCACTAATCATCTTTTTTCCGTAGAATTTGGAAGCTGGAATCTTTGTGCCAAAAGATTTTGTATAACCGCAAGCGCTAAGAATACGACTTAGCACAATCCCATAGGGCTTGGGATTTACTGACTTGGCCATCGCTGCCTTGAAGCAATTAAAAACGTAGAGAGACCAGTTAACTTTTAACTTGGTCAGAATGGACACCATCATCTTGTACTGAAAGTTTGTGACTTTATCGAATGTCCCTTTTCTGCATTCGATCATTTTTCAACATAGATCAGCGAGAATAACGTATTCGCCCTTCATATCGTTTTGTAGCATCTTCTTTCTTTATCAACTCCCAGACTTTTGTAGCATCTTCGAGAGTGACGTTTTCGACCTCAGTGCCATCATTGGGCAGAATCAGCAATGAAGAAATCAAGGAGGGAGTGAGAACAAAGGTCTCTTTAGCAAAAGGGAAGACGCAGGATATGGTAGTTCCGTCTTCAGAAATCTGGGCATTGTTGAAAAAATAGAGAGATTCTTCTTCAAAGTAGTTGAAAAAAGTAGTGATCATATCTCTCAAACCAGATTCTTGAACGAGTGGAAGAACCGTTCGAAGAGGAAAGTTCTGGTTCTCATAAAGGTAATCCTAGTTAATCAGAAATCCGGCGTTAACCATAACTGGTTTTTCAGTACGGGAAGTTTTTCTGGTGTCGGACTTGGATGATTTTGAAGATTTTGAAGCTTTGGATCCCATTGCTGAAAGTTGGAAGCTTTTGAAGGAATGAGAGAAGTTCTTGCCTTTTGAGAGAAATAACTTTTACAGTAGAAGAATTTGGAAGTGATAAAGGTTTACCGTAAAGTTTTTGAAAGGTTTAAATAGGAGGCAAAAATAAATTCTCAGATGGTAGATGAATGACACGTGTACAGAAGTTAATGACAGAAGGAATCTGAACTGTGTACACATAACTTCGAATGTCAAAAAGTGCGGTAAAATAGGGTATTATAATATTTTTCGTGTCCGCAGTTACTTTTTGAAAACGTTTGAGAAAATTTGAAATTTTCAGCGTGAAATACACGCGCCTGATAGTACACTGACACATACTCAGACTCATGCAATTACTGAACCTCCTAGGTTTAGATAGGGATCATAACCATCAGTTCGATTTGATAGGCACGTGTGGGTAGTTATCAAATCTGATCTTTTGGACTTATCCACACGTTTCCTTTAGCGATGAAAACTATGCATGAATTTTTGAAAGAAAGTTACTTAGCGTTGAAGTGGGAATTCTTTCAACGCTGAAGTCCTTTAAAAAAAATCAATCGCTTGGATTTATAAAAGATAAGCGCTAGTGATCAATGCTTTGGATTTTAAAAGTTATTTTTGATCGCAGTCGCTTGAGATATTGAGATAAGTACAATTTTAAAGTTCCCCCTAAATTGATGACTCATTTCGAGATTTTTGATAAAACTCTTTAGACATAAACAAAGGTGGATTCCCCCTAGATTTTATGCCTATAAATATGATATTTTATGATTTAAGCGTTTAAGTCGATCATACCTAATTCACTTCTCAGAGTGAGAAAGCGTTGTTCGTTGAGCGCTTTAGTGAAGATATCTGCCAATTGTTTGTCAGTTCCAACGAAATGCATGGAGATATCTTTCTTTTGAACATGGTCACGCAAGAAATGGTATCTAATGTCAATGTGTTTGGTTCTAGAATGAAGGACAGGATTTTGGGTCATAGCTAAAGCGCTTTGGTTATCACAATGGATTGGGGTAGGACCTAGGATTGTTCCATAATCTCTAAGTTGTTGCCTCATCCAAAGGATTTGTGCACAACAGCTTCCAGCGGCTACATACTCTGCCTCAGCGGTAGAAGTCGCTATGGATTGTTGTTTCTTACTATGCCACGAAACTAGTCTATCACCTAGAAATTGACATGTACCACTAGTACTTTTTCTATCTATTTTGCATCCTGCAAAATCTGCGTCTGAATAACCAATTAGTTCAAAAGGAGAGTCTTGTGGATACCATAAGCCCACATTTTGTGTGCCTTTTAGGTATTTAAGGATTCTCTTGGTAGCATTTAAGTGTGATTCTCTAGAATCAGATTGAAATCGTGCACACATGCATACCGAAAACATAATATCAGGTCTACTAGAGGTAAGATAAAGAAGTGATCCAATGATACCTCTATGGTTAGTGATATCGATTTTCTTCCCACTTTCATCTTTATCTAACTTAAGCGTTTGGCTCATTGGAATTTTTGAAGATGATGCATTTTCCATACCAAATTTCTTAATCATATCTCTAGTATATTTAGCTTGGTTTATAAATATTCCAGTAGTGAGTTGTTTAACTTGTAATCCTAAGAAGAAGGTTAATTCACCCATCATGCTCATTTCAAATTGATCTTGCATCATTTTCGAAAATTTCTCACACAATCGCTTATTTGTAGAACCAAATATAATATTATCAACATAAATTTGGACTAAGAGAATATCTTCATTATGGGTAATTTTAAATAACGTTGTATCAACGCTGCCTTTTGAAAAGCCATTACCAATAAGAAAGATAGAGAGAGTGTCATACCATGCTCTTGGTGCTTGTTTAAGGCCATAGAGTGCCTTATCCAATTTGTAGACCATACTCTTGCCATGGTTGTTGATGAATCCTGGAGGTTGCTCCACATATACTTCTTCTTGGAGTTTACCATTCAGGAAAGCACTCTTCACGTCCATTTGGTATACTGTGAACTTGTTGAATGCGGCAAACGCTAGGAACATCCTAATCGCTTCAAGACGGGCTACTGGGGCATATGTTTCATCAAAATCAATTCCCTCTTCTTGACAATAACCCTGAGCGACTAGTCTGGCTTTGTTTCTTATAACAATGCCATCTTCCTCCATCTTGTTCCTAAAAACCCATCTAGTCCCAATAACTCCTTGGTGATTTGGTCTTGGTACTAGTGTCCAAACCTTGCTTCTCTCAAATTGGTTAAGCTCTTCTTGCATTGCTTCTACCCAACTTGAATCACTAAGCGCTTCATCCACTTTCTTTGGTTCCATTTGAGATAGGAAGCTTGCGAACATGGCCTCATTAATTGTAGCGGACCTAGATCTAACAGGTGCTTCAATATCTCCAATCACTAGCTCTGGTGGATGGTCTCTAAGCCATTTGCGGTCTGGTTGGAACGGGTTGAGAGACTCTTGATTATCAATCGCTTGATTCTCATTTGTCTTTTGCGTAGACGCTGCATCATTCATAGTTCCAATCTGCTCTTGATGATCATTCTCTTCATGATCATCAGCAATTCTGACATTATCATTATTGTTAACCTCACGAGTATCCTTAGGAAAAGGTACACGAATCTCATCATCTTCGTCATCACTATCATCATCAAGATTGATTTTTGACGCTTGTTGGGTAAGATCTTCAATTCCTATATCATCAGGATTAACCTTACTCGGTTCTTGGTTAGCATCATCAAACACAACATGAATGGATTCTTCAACCTTTGATTTGATCTTATTTAGGATGCGAAAGCTCTTTCCATTTTTGGCATATCCTAGAAAGATTCCCTCATCTGCTTTAGGATCAAATGTCTTTAGGCTTTGGGATCCATTGTTATGAATGAAACATTTTGAACCAAAAACATGAAAATATTAAACGTTAGACTTACGTCCCTTCCACAACTCATATGGAGTCTTCTCATGTTGCTTGTTGATCATACACCGTTTCTGAGTGTAGCAAGCGGTGTTGATGGCTTCGGCCCAAAACCTTTGAGGCAACTTGGACTCTGCTAACATCATCCTTGCGGCTTCTTTAAGCGTTCTGTTCCGTCGCTCGGCAACTCCATTCTGTTGAGGTGTTCTAGGAGCAGAATACTCATGAAGTATTCCTAAATCTGTACAAAACTTCTCAACAAATTGGTAAGTAAATTCAGTTCCTCTATCGCTTCTCATTCTCGTCACCCTTAGATCTTTCGAATTTTGCATTTGACGAATTAGCGCTGTGAGCTTGACACTAGTTTCATCTTTGGTCGCTACAAATTCTACCCATGTATAGCGAGAGAAATCATCAACTATTACTAGCGAGTACTTTTTACCACTAACACTCATGATTTGAATAGGGCCAAACAAATCTAGATGCAATAGTTCAAGAACTCTAGAAGTAGATAGACATGGTTCTTTTTAAAAGATGATTTAACTTGTTTACCCATTTGGCATGCATCACATAAGCGATTTTTCTGAAAGGAACCCTTAGGTAATCCTTCTACAAGATTTAGCGATATTAACTGAGAGATTGCCTTGAAGTTGAGGTGATTCATTTTTCTATGCCATAACCAACCCAATTCATTTTGACTTTTAGCAACAAAGCATGTGGGGTTGTTATCAGATGTAGAATCCCAATCTACTAAATACACATTGTTTGTTCTTTTTCCTCTTAATTTAGTAGACTTAGTCTTAGCGTCGTTAACGTAGCAGAAGTCGCTTGAGAATTTTACTTCAAAGCCTTTATCACAAAATTGACTAATGCTTAACAGGTTATGCTTAAGACCCTCAACGTAATATACATCACTGATCATGATGTTCCTCCTATGCATGATACCTATACCTTTGGTTTTACCTTTGGAGTTATCACCGAATATAAATTGACGACCGTTGGTAGCTTGATAGTTGACTAGAAGATTTTTGGAACCAGTCATGTGTCTTGACGATCCACTATCAATGTACCAAACTGAAGTATCGGTGCTGGCTCCAGGTGCCTGCATTCATAGGACAATTCTAATTCTTCTTAGGTACCCATGTTGTTTTGGGTCCTTCAGCGTTAGTAACTTTGGTTTGAATTAGAACTTTAGGAACCCATATTTGCCTAGTCTTCATTTTAGGAATACTGGCCTTCTTCGGTTTCACATCGTGTTGTGTGTGCTTTTTGGGTGTGTAATAATATCCTCGATTATAATAGTAGTCATAATCATGGTCATAGTCATAATCATCATAGTATCGATAATATGATCTTGACTGTCTTGCATATGGACGCTGGTATTTCCTTGGCGCTGGCTTGGGTTGCACTTTTGGTGCTTAACGCTTAGCGCTTGATTCACAGTGGTTAGGTTTATCCTTAGTCTTTTGAGCGTTTGGATGAACCTTTCTTTGTGAATCATTTAACTTTGTTTTTCCCTTACCTGAGTCAGCTTTGGCTTTCTCATTTGGCCTCGTACCGTTGTTGCTCGGTTCATTCAGCATTTGACTTTGTGAACTTTTCTCAACAAGAGAACACTCTTTCCTTTGTTGTTTGCCGTAACATTAGATTTATTTGGTTGTTTACCAAATTTATTGCATCCTAAACCGGTCTTTTCACCAAATAATCTAGTTACCTCAGTCACATTATCCAAGTTTCTAGAAGCTTTTGATAATGATGAGATGAGCTGCTTTGATTTGGCAAGTCTAGCGATCAGATCAGCTTCTCTCTTGACTATTATATCAAGATTATTTTTTAATCACTCTCAAGCGATTGGTTCTTCTCAATGCACTGTTGCTGAACTCGCAACTCTGCTCTGAGCGTCACTTTATCTCTTGTGAGTGATGAGATAATAGCGAGATCATTTTGATATATTTTGGCAGCTTCTTGACATTCATTGTAGTATTCTTTGACTTTGTCAAGTAATTCATCATAAGAAAGAGCAATTGATAATTCATTGATTACCTCTGGTAGTGAGTCGTCAGACGCGTCATCATCTCTTGCCATAAGACAAATCAACGCTGAGTCGCTTGTAGGCTCATCATCACTGCTTTCATCTGAAGATTCCAAATCCTCTTCAGGTGCGGAGAATGGTTCAAATTCCGCTAGAAAACCTTGTTGGCGAAGGTTGCTCCTGAATTGGTTTCTATCCGCATAGTCTTGCCTTGAGGGCTTTGACACATTTGGATAAGGACAATTTACCTGGTAGTGCCCTGGTTTCCTGCAATTATAACGCAAATTAGTTTTCATTTTCTGTTCAGTGGATAATCGCTTTAAGACTACTGGCGCTGAGAGATTTTGAGTAGGGGACGGAGGCGCTTGATATGGAACTGGCGCTACTGGTTGAGGTGCAGAGTACACTGGCGCTTGATACTGAGGCACTGGAGCAGGGAAAGGAGTCTGAAATGACGTTTGTCCGATAGGATTTCTCTTTTCATATCTTAGAAATTTTTTGAATTTCTTGACCAATAAAGCCATTTCCTTTTCTTCATTTGATTCCATAGTTTTAGCCTCACTAACCGCTTTACCCTTGCTTTTGGTTGTAGCGATTAAAGCTCCTGATTCAGTCGATGTGTCGCTGACTTCACCCAATTCGAACTCAAATGCCTTTAACTCTGAAAAGACATGCTCTGGAGTAAGAGTCTCCAATGTCTTTGATTCTCTCATAGCAACAGTCTTAATTAGATACTTGCTTGGAAGACTTCTGAAAATCTTGTTGACCATTTCTTTGTTGGTCAATTCCTTGTCTAATGACGCTAACTCTGTAACGAGCAAAGTAAACCTTGCGTCCAATTGTTCTAGCGTCTCATTGGGCTGCATCTTGAAATGCTCAAATCTTTGCATGGCTATGGAAAGCTTATTCTCCTTCATTTGTGTTGATCCTTCACACACTATAGCCAACTTATCCCATATTTTTTTGGAAGTCTTACATTGCTTGATCTTGTTGAATAATGCATCGTTGTCTCCTAACGCTGAGTACAGTGCACTTCGTCCAACATTATCTAGATTTGCTCTTTTTCGATCCTCAGGTGTCCATTCTAACTTAGGTTTCTCGACATAACCATCTGGAGTGGCCTCGGTTGCTCCAGGGGCTCGAGTTACAACTTTCATAATCTGAATGGGAACACCTGTAATTACATCACACATTTCACTATCGCATGAGCACAAGTAAGTGAATGCTCTAAGTTTCCAAGAATCATAATTTGACTCTACCAACTTAGGCATTTTGTTGAAAGCCATAATGAGATGTTTTTAAAGAGAAAATTCAAGGCGACTAAGTTCAAAAACAAATGGATTTGAACAAGCAGTTATGCTCGGAAACGCTTAGGTTTCTAATTCAACAGCTCTAATACCACTTGATGGTCCCAAGTGGCATACAAAAGGGTCTAGAAGAGGGGCGTGGAATAGACCCTGAAGTCTTTTTTAAACTTCAAAAATTTCGTGTTACTTTTCAAAGATCTGAACGCTTGGAAGGCTGAGCGCTTGGGTCAGGCGCTTCAGTAAAGATAACTTAGACTTAGTGAGTTTAACAATTTACCAAAGTAGGGTAACGCTTAGATCACTTAATCAGGGTTAGCACAGCGGAAATGATTTTTAACGTTCTTTTAGATAATTTAATCGCTTTGCAATTTTACTTGTCTTTTATAATAATGTAAAATGACAGATATAAGACAGTAAAATATAAATGACACAATAATTTGTAAGGTTCACTGGGTGATGTAATCCCAGCTACGTCCTTCTTCTCCTTTTTCAGTTGGAGGAAATTACTAAGATGATTATCAAAGAATCACACAGAATCTTCTACAAGATAGTAAAGAATGAAAATGATCTCGGGCTCCTTGATCACACAGATTTCAGCACCAATGAAGATCGTCTTCTACAAGCTTCTCTCACTCAGAAATACTGCCTGTAATGAGTTTCAACAATTTTTCTCGCTCAGATGAAAGGTTGAGGTTTTTGTCACAAGGGTTTGTTTGTATTTAGGAAGATCAAACAACTTAGAATATCTCAATGGGAATTTAGGTTTCTTCTTTGGAAGATGTTTGAGATATTTGTGACTGTCTGGAATGTAGATAAAAAGCTTGAAGGAATTTTGGCTATGGAGATTCTAAGCTTTTTTCTTGTGTACGTAATTTTCTCTTGTAAATGTTTGGTACCGTATTTTTTAGGGTCTGCTGAAGGTAAGGTATTTATAGGCAATTCTTGGGATCTGTCCGTTGGACACATGTAGAAGCGTGCCTTTCACGCAGCGCGTGATTCTACCTAAAGCCTGACATTCCTGAAACACTGCTGGCACCGATTGGATGGTAGCAGCTATGAACTCTGAAGTTCTGACAGTCTGGTCAAAAAGGTGGCTTGTCCACAGGTCACAGTAGCCTATCACATTTAATGCTCTTATCAGGCATTTAATGCATTTGAATTTATTTCCCGTTGGAAATAAATGTCCGTTGAATGATTGCATTTAAGTCCTTCGTGACTTGAGGATTTATTTCAGGTGAATTTGTCATTGATCGCTTAAGTGCTTTGAGCGCTTGATCCATAAATCCTGAAAAAGGTCCTTTAGCGTTTGACGGATGCTAAGAGACAAATCTTCATCTCTGGTTGACTTCAGACGCTGATCTTCAACTTCTTCTCTAATAGACTCACCTAGAATTCTATTAGTGATTCAGTATCTAATACTTAGTCTAAAACCTACAAAGATAAAAATTACAAGCCTAAACAAAATTGCAAACTTTTAAACGCTTAAACAATGATCTATGGAAAACATAAACTTACATTTTATTTGGGGTCTAACATTGAATCCTATCTTGTCATCATCAAAACATCTAACATGAAATTTCCTAACAAAACAACTGAGAAATAACAGACAAAGAATTAAAGAAAAGCAATCATTTCTGTTTACCAAGCTGACATGCGTGACATAACGACTTAGAAAAATCTTTATTACAATGAATGAAATTTCCACTATTAAGATAAGAAAAAGTAGAGACACCAGGGTGACCGAGACAACAATGCCAAGTTGTTGGAGAATTCGAGGTCGATGAGAGAGTAGAGACGAGGGCGGTTGGGGAGTTGTAGAGAGGGTAGAGGTGCCATCACTGTTACTGTGAAGAAGAATATCGCCGAACCTAAGATCCTTTACAGAGAAACCAAAGAGGTCAAGTTCAATTGAACAGTTATTATCTCTAGTAAATTTACGAATGAAAATTAGATTTTTAATAAAGGAAGGAGAAACGAGGACATTACGGAGATGAAGAGATCGAGAGGTAGACGGAAAAGAAGAATTACCAATACAAGTGATAGGAAGCACAGAACCGTTACCAACAGCAATAGAATTATAATTTAAATTCGGTACTATATTTAAAAGTTTAACTTGGTGAGGTATCATATAGGAGTTAGATCCAATGTTTAAGTACCATTGAAAGAGAGAGGATAAGTCTGTGGGTTGGGGTGAGGAGTTGGACATTGCGAAGTAAGACTGAGAGGGGGCCCAATTAGGATATGGGTCGAGGAGACCAGCTGCTGGATTTAGAAGCTGGCCAGCCAAGGTAGGCTGCTGAGGGGTGATCCATGCGAAAGTGATGGGCTGGGGAGCAGGGGCCCAAGACTGCTGAAGGTTGGCTTAATTCGTTGAGGGCTGGTGTGAGCTGAATGGGCCACCTGAATGGTTGGGCTGGGGCGCAATGCATAACCTAAGGGACACTGATAAGGGTAATGGGCTTGGACCTGTGGATAAAAACTTGGAGCAGAATTATTGTAATAATATTTTTGGCCCAATTGCTGACCATTATTAAATCCTTGACCACGACCAGCAGTCCAGCACCTTTACCACTCTTTCGATATTGGTTTCGTAAGTTGTTTCTTTTGGGAATTATTTGGGGTATTAGATAAAAGAGCATTAGCTGAATCTAAAAAATGGTGGGATGTGTGAAACCGTGACTCACAGGATTCATGGAGTAAGAGAAGATTGCATATTTCAGAAAAAGACAGGAAGGGAGATTTGGTGGTGATGACAGTGACTAGAGGTAAATAAGATTCGGGTAAACCATGAAGAAATTGTAAAATTAAGTCTTGATCATTAATTGGACTATCAAGATCAGCAAGACTATCAACGAGAAATTTCATTTCTTGGCAATATTGATTTATTGAAAGTGCACCTTTTTGAAGATTACGAAAATAGGCACTAATTTGTAGTGAGCGAGAGGGTTTGTTATTTCGAAAATTTTCTTCAATCGCAAACCAAATATCATGAGAGGTTGCATATTCTAAATCAAGATTTTTAAAGAGTTTTAAATCCACAGTTGAATAAAACCATCGTTTATAGTAGAGTCAATGGAAAACCAAGTATCATCTTGATCATTAGAAGGTTTTGATTGACCAGTTAAGTGAAGAAAAATAGAATAACTACGACAGAAATCCATAAACATATCATGACACAGTTTATAATTGGAATCAACATCAGAAAGTTTAAAACCAAAAGACGTTTAGACATTACCAGTAGCAAGAGAAGGGTGTAGAACGTTGGGTTTAGGGGCGGGATTTGGCGGATCGATTTCAGAGGAGGAGGAGTCATGGGTAGACATGATGAAAAAAGAAATTGAAACACTAAACGAAGACATTAATAAAAATACAAGTAAATATGATGACAGAGGTTGTACCGTGTTGAGAGGATGAATCAAGCCAAGACAGTAATTGGAGAAGATCCACGGATTGACAATTGTAGCAGAGGAGAAGAGGATATTTAGTGAATAATGGTGCATTGAGAGGAGCAACGACTTTGAAGGTGGGGAAGAGAGAGAGACGCCGTGGCAGCGACACTGGCGATGGCAGCGGAAGAAGAAGGGTGACGGGTGGGAGGCCTAGGAAAGATTAGGATTAGGCTGATACCATGTTAAGGTATAATTCCTCTTGAGAATATTATTCATGATAGCAAATTATAGAGAGAGAATAAACAAGAATAAATAAATAAGAAAACAATAAAAAGAGACCTAATACTAATATAATTCTAACAAAAACCTCCAATGCACATTCCTGCCCCCATACAAAACTAGATCAATGGTTGTCACATAAACCCTGTCTTTGATCTTGCAATAGTTCTCGTATCAAAACACGCCCCAAATGGAGCCGCCGCTGCACTTTCTTGATATTCTTCATAGCAGCAGCCTTCAAAAATTCTTTAACCAAAGCTTTGTAGATTGAACCATGGAGAACGGTGTAAGGCACCACGGTTCTCAAATTCGTTCCTTCTGTACCTTCCTTCTCGTCAATTGATAAAAAAGATTTTTTGAATGAAAGAGTTTTCTCACCAACTTTGATTGATTTCACATTGATGTAATGGTAAAGAGTCAAATTTCATGTGAAATCAATCCCAAAAGTGTTGTCAACAGGGTTTCTGATGAGGGGTGTTTTTGTAATTTTCATGGAGATTTCTCGAAAGGGATTGTTATAAGCGTCATTGTCTATAATCATGTTCCTATTATGACCAGAAGATGGCATGCAAATGGCCAACTTATCGCGAATGTTGAAAGTGGATGCTAATTGTGCCTGCAGTAAAATACTACTTCTGTCTAGGCCTATAATTCCTGAAGTGCCTCTAGCTAGGCTTTCCCCTAAAGTGGGATCCGAAAATTGGAAAGTGAAATTTCTCGAGTTATATAATTTAACATTTGTTGAATACACGTGTAACACAACTTCTCCCAAGTCACTGGTTCCTGATATGCAGGTGAAAGGGTTGTGGGCGTAGAATGTGCACGTGTGGTTGGTGCCACATGGCATTAGCCTATAGGATGATGTTTCGGGATTATAGTCGCGGGGGAGTTGAACCAGAGGAATCTACCACCAAGATCAATCACTCCATTGATTGAGGTGTTGTTAGTGCCTATAGCGATGGTGGTGGAATATTGTTTTGTTGAGCCATCACTTTTTATTGGAAAAATGGACTGCGGTTTTGCAGCATTTGGAAGAGAGAACAAAAGCAACAAAGTGAAGAGAGAGGCCATGGTGGATAATATGAAGTGGATTGTCATGGATTAATGTTGCTGCTTATATAAAATATCATGGATGTTTCTGGGATTGGTAAACCTGTTAATTAATATTATCTTTAAGATCATATGGACTACATTTAATTCATATTCCATTTTCGAGTAAGTGTCTTGTTAAGGATGGTAGCATCAGAGCACAAAGAATAATCAAGAAACAAGAAAACCTAAGCCTAAACATGAAAATGAAAACACGAGGATTTAACGTGGTTCGCCATAACTTGTCTACATCCACGAGCTAACCTAAACTACATCTTCATTTCTTTCAAAGTGAATCAAAAGTATATCAATGAATTACAAGTAGAGTTCTCATATTTATAATGATGAAAAAGTTTAAACCCTAACACATTAGGAAAACAGTTTTAATTAACAAAGGGAATAATTCCTAAACACAATAGGAAGTAATTCTAATTAAATTATGACTCAAATCTGCCAAACTTGCACCCCAAGAAAAAAAACTCGCCAAAACTAATCAAAAAATGCGTACAACTTCGTAACTCCGCGCTTGGGCGCCACGGTGAGCACCTGGGCACCACTTCTGGTGCTTGGGCGCAACTGTGCACACCTCACACTGCTCTGACTCTATTTTTTACTCCTTCGCGACCCCGGTCTATTCCGACCCTTATTTCAACCCCAGATCTACCGCGACCCATCTCGGCTCTATTTGTCTTCCTTTTGGTCAATTTCGTTAGCATTTTCCATGGCTATTTGAAATTATCTCCACACAAACTCATCAATCTCCCACTTGGAGAATGATCTTCAAATTCTCAAACTCAACTTGAACCACCACTTCACTTTTCCTAAGTGAACCTTAGTCTAGTCGACCCATCCCCAAACCCAATGGAGATCAAACCCCGAGACCTCTCCATGTCTTGTCAATTCATCGTTCCCTCTCTTTGAACCGTCGCCACTACCCTATTCTTTTGGTGATCAGCCAACTCCTGATACCGTGGCATATCCATCTCGATCCAACTAACCCTCGGATATAGGTTACTCTAAAACACGAACATGTCACAACCCAAATCGCCTCAGTCAACCCGTCTATTGACATCTTTCCACCAAGGACTTTTTTTTTCAACGGCAACCTTGGATCCCTCACATGTCTGCTCCATGCCCCCTGCATGAGCTATGTCTGATCCATCAGCCTACTTGGTTTTCAATGGCCAACTCGGGTCACTGACACATTTGCTCGAGCTCCCACCCCATGAGCTATATCACATCCCTTTGCCAAAAAAGCCCCTTACGACTCCACGACTCTGCCTACCCAGCTTTGCATCCTGCCTCCATGACTTCCGATTCCACGGTCAACCCCTCCCGGCACCGCTTCCTGCCTTCATAGTGTCTCTCTACGTGGTCCTGCCTCCACAACCATGCCTTCTGGTCTCTCGACTACACGGCTCTACACTTTTGGTTACCGATCTATCACTCTGACCTCTGGCTCAGTGGATTTGCTTTCTTGGCACTGTAACTCTGTCCCCCTCGATCTAGCAACTCACTCGCTCTCTCTCAGCAATATGGATTCTGTTGGTCCCAAGTGGTATACGAAAGGGTCTAGAAGGGGGGGGGTTGAATACACCCTGAAGACTTTTTCGACTTCTAAAAACTTTCGTATTACCGTGAGGTATTTGAACGCTCGGAAAGCTTTAAGCACTGGGTGCGGCGCTTGAGGGATGATGACTTAAGCGCTAGTTTCAGGCGCTTGAGAAAAGTTAACTTAGATTCGGTGATTTCAACACTTACCAAAGTAGGGCAGAGTTTAGTCACTAAATCAGGGTTAGCACAGCGGAAATGTCTTTATAGCTTAGCGTTCGTTTTAACCAATTAGTCGCTTATTAGTTTAAATGCCTTTTCAAGATATAATATGACAGTATAATGTAAGACAACAAAACAGTAAATGACACAAGATATTTGTAAGGTTCACTGGGTGATGTAATCCCAGCTACGTCCTTCTTCTCCTTTTATCAGGGAGGATTTCCACTATGATGATTATCGAAGAGTCACACAGAGACTTCTACAAAATAGAGAGAGGTTGGATATGATCTTGGAACTCCTTGGTCACACAGATTTCAGCTCCAATGAAGACCTTCTATCCCCTTGCTTCTTTCACCCAGAAATAGTGCAAGTTACGCTCGATCTCGGAACTCCTTGGTCACACAGATTTCAGCTCCAATAGAGATCAACTTCAACAAGTTTCTCTTACACAAAAATACTGCTTGTGAATCAACAAACTTTCTCACTCAGATGAAAGATGTTGAAGATTGTTGTAACGGTTTTGTTTGGTTTTGGGAAGTTCAAACAACTTGGAATATCTCAGTAATAATGTAGGGTTCTTCTAAAAAGATGTTTGAGATATTGGTGACTGTCTTTGGAATGTATTTGAGAGGCTTGAAGGATTTCGGCTATGGAGTTTCTAAGCTTTTTCTCTCAAATAATATCAGCAAAGTTTGGACCTTTTTCAGTGTATATGAGCGTGTGATCTCGGTCTCTTTTTACTATTGTCACGCTTGTCACCACATTTATTTTTGCTGAAAGGGTACTATTTAAGTGTTTCTTGAAATTTTGTCCGTTGGATACAATTAGGAGCACGGTTCCCTAAACATTCCGTGTCTCTAACATTCCAAATATTTGGCAATATTAAATAGCCAGACTTGTTCTTGGTTTTTGGAATCTAATAGTCTTGGTCAAAAAGGTAGCTTGTCCATATTGTAGTGCTCATACTTTAATGCACTTTATCCAACTTTTAATGCATCTTGTCTTTATTTCCGTTGAAAATAATTGCTTGAATAGTAGCACTATTCACAAGACACCGAAACGGTCGCATGAATAGTAGAACTATTCAGCTGGCGCTTGCATAGTGATGCTTGAATAGTAACTCCTGAATAGTAAACTATTCAATTGGCACTTGAAAATACTGTTCATCTGAATAGTACGCTTGAAGTTTTGAGCGCTTGAATACTGTTCACCTGAATAGTCGTGAATAGTATTCTTGAATAGTTAGCGCTGGACGCTTGAGCGTTTGAATAGTATCGCGTGAATAGTACGCTTCGAATAGTAACACGGTTCAACAAGCGCTTGGGACTGTTCACTTGAATAGTAAGCACTGGACGGACGCTTGGAACAAATCTTCATCTTCTTTTGATTCCAGATGCTGATCTTCAACTTCATCACTTAATAGACTCACACAGAATTCTATTAATGATTTGGTATCACATAATCTAAAATCTATAAAGACAAAAATTACAAGCCTAACCAAATAAGTAAACTTTCAAACGCTTATACAATATTTCTATGAAAACATAAACTTACATTCTTTTGGGGTCTAACATGAAATCCTATCTTGTCATCATCAAAACATCTAACATGAAATTCCTAACAATTTCCCCCTTTTTGATGATGTCAAGACCTTAACTCTCATAACTCTTTTATAGTTTAAGAGTTCAAAGAAAAGCCCAAAATAAAATAAGTTAACGTTTGAAAAGTTAGATAAGTTAGCTAATATTAGATTAGCTTCAACAAGATGTTTCAGCAATAAGTCATTCATTCATATATATAGAATTGAAAGCGTATATGATTTATACTGAAACAATGAATACATGTCTTTTCTTTCTCTTCTTTTTAAAGAGGTTTTTCTTTCTCTTTTTTCCTTTTCAAAAAGCTTTTCTTTCTCTTTCTTCCTTTTCAAAAAGCTTTTCTTTCTCTTCTTTTTAAAAGTTTTTCTTTCTCGTTTCCTAAACTGCTTTTCTTTCTCTTCTTCCCCCTTCTTGGCATCATCAAGGGAAGACAACAGTTCAAGCAATACTCACTAGAGGAGATGGACCAGTTGGTGTGGGGAAAAAAAAAAAAACTCGGCCACTTCTATCGACCGTTCAGCGTCCACAGTCGCATCCAAGTCTGGACGGACAGTGAAAGAAAAAAAATTCTCTAGAGATTTCCACCACCATTGATACCACATATACTATTTTGACGTCCGATTAAAGGTTTGAAACAGAGACTTTTGATATACTGAGTGTGGTACATGTGCCCATGAAAAGCGGACACTTATTTTATGAAAACTGTTCGGGAACCATAATTTTGAACAACTATTCAAATACCCGCCCAAAATTTGTTGGAGCGTCCGGACCTATTCAGAAGAGAATGACGCTTGAAACAATTCAGTGTTATGTTGACGCTTGAGAATCTTGAGGTTCTCTTTCAAGAGACATTTTGTGCCAAGTGGTCATCGTAATATATATAATTATTCTTTTCAGGATATATATAAGGACACTGTTTCCCAGTACTTGTCATTATGTCTTGGTGGTAGTGTTTACCTTTGGTTTAAAATATTCAGCGCTGGTTGTATTCGCCTAAAATACATGGTAATTGTATTTACACGTGTACATGTGCTGAACCATCTTTGAAAAACGTAATGAGTACCCTTGTTTTTTTTTTTTTTTTTTGAGCAAAAGTTGAGGGATGTCAAGTCAGCATTAATTGTATTGATTGACTAATCCACTTTCTTGTTTAGCGTAGGGTAATGTACGCTTGCTTTTAAAGGATCTTTTTACTGAGCGCTTAGCTGGGAATAAAGCTAAGCGTTCAGTTTATCTTGAGAGGACGCAGATACTAAGAGAAAGACGTTTGATAAGCGTCCGAAAGAGTTTAGTGTATAACGCTAAGTGCTTATGACCAATGTAATAAATAAATAAAAAACGGTTTTGGTCATTCTCACTTAGGTTTAGTTATGCCTTTTAAGGTTCCCCCTATGTAGGTTCTCCTTAATATTGATAACTTATTGAAAGGTTTTATGCGTAGAAAGAATTTTATTCCCCCTAAATTTATGCTTAATGAACAACCAACTTGTTGTTCATTAACTTATTGAAAGGTTTTACCACTTGTTGGTAAATCAACAACCAACTATATCTGACCTCTAATTCTCTAGTAATTATTAATTTAAACATATATATATAAATATATTATATATGTGTATATATATATATATAATTTTTTTAAAAATACATGATTTTTATCAAAGTTTATATTAAGTGTTGAGGGGAATATATTCAACGCTTAATATATACCACATGTTGTAATATTCATGTTGACGCTTGAAATAATTTTTTGTTTGAGCGTTCAACATATCATGCAAAAATAATAAGCGTTGATGATCTATGCATATGGAAAAATTTGTTTGATCATTGACACTTACAGATATGTACAAGTACAATTTAAGGTTTCCCCTAAATTTGATAACTTGTAACAATTTTGAAAACGCTTTCAAACAATATAATAAAATGAATTCCCCCTACATTATATGTCTAATGAAAATTTGATGCATAATGATTAAGCGTTTAAGTCATTCATACCTCGTCTTGGAATGAAGAACAGGATTTTCTCTTTTCATATCTTAGAAATTTCTTGAATTTCTTGACCAATAAATCCATTTCCTTTTCTTCACTCGATTCTATCACTTCCGCCTCATTGACTGATTTTTCCTTGTTTTTAATGTTGGCGATTAAAGCTCCGGATTCAGTCATTGAAGTCGACTTGTCGCTGATTGCTCCCAATTCGAATTCAAAAGTTCTTAGCTCCGAAAACACATGCTCTGGAGTTAGAATCTCCAACATCTGTGATTCTCTCATAGCAGTTGTCTTCATAAAAAATCTACTGGGAAGACTTCTGAATATCTTGTTGACCATTTCCTTGTTGGTCAATTCCATGCCTAGTGACGCTAACTCTGTAATGAGCGAAGTGAATCTCGCGTCTAATTGTTCTAGCGTCTCATTGGGCTGCATCTTAAAACCATTAAATCTTTCCTTGGCAATAGAAAGCTTATTTTCCTTAATTTGTGCTGAGCCACCACATATTATAGCCAACTTATCCCATATTTCCTTAGTCGTTTTACAAGACTTAACTTTGTTGAATAAGTTGTCATTGTCACCAATGGCTGTATATAGAGCATTCTTCCCAACATTGTCCAGATTAGCTCTTCGGCGCTCATCTGGGGACCATACATGTTTAGGTTTCTCTACATAATCGCCAGGTGTTGCTTCTGTAGCTCCAGGCGCTCTAGTGATGACTTTGAGAATTTGAATCGGACCATCTGAAATAATATCACACATTTCATCATCACATGAACACAAATAAGTAAACGCTTTGACCTTCCATGAGTCATAATTTGACTCGGTCAACTTAGGAACTCTAGCAAATGCCATGAAAAGTTAGAAGAAAAATTTAAAGCGACTATATCTATAAAAAATAAGGATCTGAACAAGCAGTTACGCTTGGAAACGCTTAGGTTTCAACTTCAACCGCTCTGATACCACTTGTTGGTCCCAAGTGGTATACGAAAGGGCCTAGAAGGGGGGGGGGTTGAATACACCCTGAAGTCTTTTTCGACTTCTAAAAACATTCGTATTACCGTGAGGTATTTGAACGCTCGGAAAGCTTTAAGCACTGGGTGCGGCGCTTGAGGGATGATGACTTAAGCGCTAGTTTCAGGCGCTTGAGAAAAGTTAACTTAGATTCGGTGATTTCAACACTTACCAAAGTAGGGCAAAGTTTAGTCACTAAATCAAGGTTAGCACAGCGGAAATGTTTTTATAGCTTAGCGTTCGTTTTAACCAATTAGTCGCTTATTAGTTTAAATGCCTTTTCAAGATATAATATGACAGTATAATGTAAGACAACAAAACAGTAAATGACACAAGATATTTGTAAGGTTCACTGGGTGATGTAATCCCAGCTACGTCCTTCTTCTCCTTTTATCAGGGAGGATTTCCACTATGATGATTATCGAAGAGTCACACAGAGACTTCTACAAAATAGAGAGAGGTTGGATATGATCTTGGAACTCCTTGGTCACACAGATTTCAGCTCCAATGAAGACCTTTTATCCCCTTGCTTCTTTCACCCAGAAATAGTGCAAGTTACGCTCGATCTCGGAACTCCTTGGTCACACAGATTTCAGCTCCAATAGAGATCAACTTCAACAAGTTTCTCTTACACAAAAATACTGCTTGTGAATCAACAAACTTTCTCACTCAGATGAAAGATGTTGAGGATTGTTGTAACGGTTTTGTTTGGTTTTGGGAAGTTCAAACAACTTGGAATATCTCAGTAATAATGTAGGGTTCTTCTAAAAAGATGTTTGAGATATTGGTGACTGTCTTTGGAATGTATTTGAGAGGCTTGAAGGATTTCGGCTATGGAGTTTCTAAGCTTTTTCTCTCAAATAATATCAGCAAAGTTTGGACCTTTTTCAGTGTATATGAGCGTGTGATCTCGGTCTCTTTTTACTATTGTCACGCTTGTCACCACATTTATTTTTGCTGAAAGGGTACTATTTAAGTGTTTCTTGAAATTTTGTCCGTTGGATACAATTAGGAGCACGGTTCCCTAAACATTCCGTGTCTCTAACATTCCAAATATTTGGCAATATTAAATAGCCAGACTTGTTCTTGGTTTTTGGAATCTAATAGTCTTGGTCAAAAAGGTAGCTTGTCCATATTGTAGTGCTCATACTTTAATGTACTTTATCCAACTTTTAATGCATCTTGTCTTTATTTTCGTTGAAAATAATTGCTTGAATAGTAGCACTATTCACAAGACACCGAAACGGTCGCATGAATAGTAGAACTATTCAGCTGGCGCTTGCATAGTGATGCTTGAATAGTAACTCCTGAATAGTAAACTATTCAATTGGCGCTTGAAAATACTGTTCATCTGAATAGTACGCTTGAAGTTTTGAGCGCTTGAATACTGTTCACCTGAATAGTCGTGAATAGTATTCTTGAATAGTTAGCGCTGGACGCTTGAGCGTTTGAATAGTATCGCGTGAATAGTACGCTTTGAATAGTAACACGGTTCAACAAGCGCTTGGGACTGTTCACTTGAATAGTAAGCATTGGACGGACGCTTGGAACAAATCTTCATCTTCTTTTGATTCCAGATGCTGATCTTCAAGTTCATCACTTAATAGACTCACACAGAATTCTATTAATGATTTGGTATCACATAATCTAAAATCTATAAAGACAAAAATTACAAGCCTAACCAAATAAGTAAACTTTCAAACGCTTATACAATATTTCTATGAAAACATAAACTTACATTCTTTTGGGGTCTAACATGAAATCCTATCTTGTCATCATCAAAACATCTAACATGAAATTCCTAACAGATTCCCTCTCTGACCTCTGGCTCTAAGAATCTGCCTCCGGCTCCGCAATTGCTCCCACTGACTTCGTGTCTACCCATCTGGTAACACAAATCTGCCTTTGTTTCTGCAGATCTGCCTATCCGCTGGCACCACGATTTTTCAACATTTTCTCGTTAACGTTTAACGGGATTACTCTTCTTTGGTTGGTGATCTAACTGACCCCATCATCCTCTGTCATCTTCCCCGGCTTCACCATGATATCAATTCGTGCTCTCTGCAACGAAATCGTTGAGCTTGATTATTTTTTCATCTCCTACCATCGTTCCCACGACGAAATCAACGTTTAACCAAAACCACTTCCCCATAGATCTTGATTTAGGACGTCATCTAAATCTACAACTTATTGCTCTGATACCAGTTGTTAGGAATGGTAGCATCAGAGCACAAAGAATAATCAAGAAACAAGAAAACTTGTGCCTAATATGAAGATGAAAACACGAGGATTTAACGTGGTTCGACATAACTTGCCTGCATCCATAAGCCAACCTAGACTACATCTTTATTTGTTTTAAAGTGAATCATGAGTACATCAATGAATTACAAGTAGAGTTCTCATATTTATAATGGTGGAGAAGTCTAAACCCTAACACATTAGGAAAACAATCCTAATTAACAAAGGGAATAATTCCTAAACACAATAGGAAGTAATTCTAATCAAACTATGACTCTAATCTGACAAAATCCTCCTAACTTGCACCCCAAGACAAAAAACTCGTCAAAACTAATCAAAAAACGCGTACAGCTTCGTAACTCCGCCCCTAGGCTCCATTTCCCGGCACCTAGGCGCCACGGTGCGCACCTGGGACTTGGGAGCCACACTATGGGCTCCTGGGCGCAACTGTGCGCGCCTCACACTGCTCCGACTCTAGTTTTCGACTCCTTCGCGACTACGGTCTATTCCGACCTTTATTTCAACCCCGGATCTACCCCGACCCATCTTGGCTCTTTTGTCTTCTTTTGGTCAATTTCCTTGGCATTTTTTATGGTTATTTGAAATCATCTCCACACAAACCCATCATGTCTTATAGTATTTAAAAACACCCTTTACGATTAAAATGAAATATTTTGAAGTTTGCTTACAAATTATATAATATTTTTTCTTAAAGGGATGTGCCAATGTTAGGGAACCACGTGGCCAACCATTAATTTCACCCTTGCATTGCATCCAACATGGCAAGAGCTCAGGCCCCGATAGAGCCAGTGTAAATACTAAATATGAATGAAAAATCTTGTTAGTTTTTCCCGGAAAATTCTTACGTACATTCGGTGTGGGATCCAGTTATATACACCAAGACACAGCAGAAAATAATAAAAAAATGTTTGACTTGATTTTTTTTATTGTTTTTTATTGTGTCTTTGTGTATGTAATTGGGTCTCACACCGAGTGTATGTAAAAAAATTCTATTTCTCTTGGAGATTTACTTAAATGCTAGGAAAATATAGGGATATAATTACATTCACACTTAGCAGCGAAATTGTAATATATTTATACTAAAAATTTTCCTAAACTCTGGAAGGCCTGAAATTGCTTTGGATTGAGAAAACCATCACTTAATGTCACTTTCAAAATATAAAAGACAACACTTGCCACCCCTAAGATTCGGGATGAATAGCAATTCGCCGTTTTTCTATATCTCTAACGCTGTGTTTGGTTTGAGAAAGTTATTAGGGAAAGAAAAAAGAAATACACGGAAGACCATTTTCTATTGTTTAGTTATTAGAGAAAAAAAAAAGAAAATAAGAGAAAAAATTTAATACTAATTTGAGACAATACTTTTTCCTCCGCAAACGGTGGGAAAATGAAAATATTTTTTCTTATGTTTATTTTCATTTCCCTAGTAATTTCTTGAATCAAACAATGCACAAAAATTTAGAAAGTATTGCTTGATCTTGTTCATATTCCATCTTAGGAAAGAACTACTTTTCTAAATAAATTATTGAAGTTTGTAAACAGATGGAGTATAATTCATTTATGAATTTTTCCTCGACCAATTTAGCCAACCATGTGGGCACATAATCCCATCCCATTTCCCCACATGCAGCAAACCTAGGAGAGCTCCCTGCCGTGACAGACCCAATGTAAAGATGAAATCAGATCTTCATAAATCATAATTACAACAATTTTTAATTTGGCAATTTCTCTGCAATCGATATAATCAATAGCAGCAAAATCAAAAATGATTCTCCTGAAGTTATGATGAATACGAGACACGTACGAGTATACAGACACGATATAATATAGATACAAAATAAGATAAATTTCAGAATTTTAAAATATAATACGTAGATGACAATATATATATATATATATATATTAAAATTAAATTTGACTCAACAGGTTTATTGACTTAAATAAAGTGCAATGTTAAGCCAATTATAATTCATTATTTTTAAGTTAGAAAAAATTTCAAAAACCAAAAAAGTTTCATCATTGGCAGAGTTCAAACGTCAATTTATTAATACCAACAGCTAACTTCTTCAAAATCTCATGTGATACAGTGTAAAAATTATGTTTCACATGGAGCAAGAGAAGAAAAAATATATTAAAAAATTGAAACAAAATATGGTTTCTACTTCTAAGTTTCTATTTGTTGGTTTAATTTAACTTCTACTTGTTAACAGAAGACTGAAAACATTATTTTATTTTCTATCTTAGCTTAAAAAGTATTGTATAATATTAGAGAAACACTCCGCTCTATATCCAATACGTGCCGGATATTTCAAATTTTGCATTGGATATAGTATTCGGATTTTTTTTGTTTCCTTTTTATTTACTGACACTTCAAAAATGCATTCAACACGGTATCCGCAGAGTATTATATCCTATACAAGTACAATATGGATACGGATACAATAATGCACATAGACATTTTTAGGAGAATGTGTGCATCCTACTCCTCAAGTTTAGCATAAGTTTTATGTCCTATTCTCTACCCACCCCTTTCTGCAGCAAAAAATACAAGAAGAATGGAAAAGTTTTGATACGGTGCTTACAATTATACCATTTTTACATCTCCATCGCTTTACCAAAAGCGGTGTAATTCTATGCCAGACCGGGTTCAATGCTCTGATTGCGAATTATGTGTCTATATCTCTCACACAAGTATATGTAAGGACTGCACGCAATACACCTTAATGTGTGAGACACTAGGATCATTGGACTCGGCCTAACATAGATTTTTCCCCAAACGTGAGTCATTAGCACAAATTTATTGCATATCTATTAGTAACTTTATCTCAGAATATGGCTGGATTATTCATATCAGCTACCCCACAAGGCAATACAAAAAATTTCCTGATGGCCTATGCATGTACTATTGCTAAAAACTGTTTGGAACATCACTAGTGAAAGGGAATGGATATGGCAAACATACCAACAGTCCTAACAACAAAACCACAACTCCAAGGGCTTTATATTTGTCATCAGGATCGCTAACTTCCTCAGATAGCGGCGCTATTGGTCCTCTCTGCAAGAAGAATATCAGAACCACCCAATAGAATGCAACGTCACTGAACAATGAGGCCAGTCCCAGAAACACAATGGAGGCAGCAGTAAAACGAGATGCAGCCTGCCAAATCAATAATTAACATCAGTCAAATGTGTACTCTATATTCAATTGATCACAATTTTCTTCTTGTTGAACGTAAAAATGACTGGGATTGCTAGAGGCGTAAAAAAACGAGATCGAATTCAGGGCCGCCCGGCAATAGGGTCGTGACTCGTGAGCCGTTACTTTGCACATGGTGATATCAACATCTATACTATTTATTAAAGTTGAGGGCCTTAGAGTAACCGTTTTGATTTACCAAACGTGGGTTTACTAAAATAACCTCCTAAACAATTGAATAGCAATTACAATTTACAAGGACTACAATGTAAACTAAACTCTCAAACTAAAACCAAAAATCCACCCTGCAAAAACTGAAAAAAGAATCTTCCAAAAATTGAAAAGATTTTTTGCGGTTATTTATTTTTTCTAATTTGATGTTTTTTCTCTCTCTCTTAATGGATTTAATGTTTCTTGTTATTCGCATTAAAAATGAACAACTAATATGAATTGGTAGGCAATTCACTATGTCAGTTTCCACAGGAACTTAGTATCTATTATTTTTAGTTGCACAAGCAACGTCATAATGTACACATCCATCGGCTCTTAAACCCACTTGTAACTGGATTTGAAAGTACCTTTCTTCCCCATATGGCAAAAGAAATCCGGCCACCATCAAGCTCTCCGGCAGGAATACTGTTGATAGCATTAATAAGAAGTCCAGCCCATGCCCATATTACGAGTGGATTGAGTGACACAGGGGTGCCCTCCTTAAGAACATCTCCAAGAAGTAGCTTAGCTATGTCCACAAAGAAAAAGAGAGTGTATTTCAGTCAACTAAGTTGCAATAAACCTGTAAACAACAATCTGCTACTTACTTTTCTTTTGAACGGGAAGCAAGGGTTAGAAAGACAAACAAGAACAATTTAGATATAAGAAAATAACTTGAAGGAAATTAATACCTATTCCCCCAACCAGAAGCGATTCGTGAAATACTGAAGGATCAACAACAACACCTAGTCCATCAGCTGGAGGTAAGATAAATCCTAAAAGCAGAAGTACAAAGCCCAAAGCAAACCCTGCCCAAGGACCAGCAGCTGCAACTTTCAAGAGATCCTCACGCTTTGGTACAATACTTAGAATCCTTGTTATACTGCCAAATGAACCTATCTGAAATTTGAAACTTGTTAGAATTTTTAAGAATGTATCTACACATGCAAAGTCAAAAGCATCGAGATTAAAATTCCATCCATAAGTAGATGAGAAAATGGAGAATGAATGATATATGAGACACAAATGCTTTTGTTTGAAAAGAAGTGAAGGAAATGCAGATATAGACAATAAATATACAAACATTCAAGCAAAGGTGACCAAATTTGTATCTTGACACGAATTCTAGATAACTTTAAAATAATTAATTGAGATACTTACAGTTTAGTAATAACAAAACTTCAAAGCTGTTTCTGCTATAAATATATACATTACATCAACAAGCCCTTTAAGAAGTTAATTAAAAAAAAAAGGCAACCTTAATACTTCTCAAAAAATTAACATAAACAGGCCTAGATGTATCAATAATTGATTTGAGATGCCGGTTCTTGGATAGATGCATCATATGAATAGTTGACCAATACATGCAGCTGTATTCTATATATAACCTGAAAACAGTTCACTTGAATTCCTGGTATTGACTTTCAGAGCTTTCCTAAAGTTCATATAATATCGAATAAACATTACAATTTGGTCTATAATTGTCATAGTATAAGTAGGAATCTGAATATTACGATTGGAAGCACTCTCGAACCAATTTGAACCACGAGATAGAGTGATCTCTCTCTGGTCCTAAAAAAAAAAACATACCCATCATTTCAATGCATTGGTGCTTAGTTTTCCATTCTAAAGCACATCTCCAAATAAATCTTTGCTATAGCATGCTCCCGTTATCTGGGCCAGTTTATACATGCATCATTTGAGAAGAGTTCTAATTAATAGTTTATACACTTCTCACATTCGCTAACTTTTTTGGCAGTCCATATAAATCTTTTCTTATATATATAGATGTCATCGCTCGGTACTCATTGGCTCCTTGACCAGCTTGACTTAATGGAATTATACTCTGCTTAAAACGGATATGGATTTAGACTATTATCTGGTGCCAGAAGATGGAAATTTTATGATTCACAAAACACGGTTATGTCACTAAAGCCTCTTTTTGCTCGTATAAGACTTATCCTTCATTATGTTTGTCATTTACACATAACAGTGTAATATGATCCTTCATTGAATTAGTGGCATCCAACTAACCGAAATGCCTACAAAGTGCTATTTGACAATGTGTCCAGAATTTATATTTCACATATTCGAAGTTACTCATGGGTATGAAAACCCATGCATAGAAAATATTATTAAATGTGTCAAAGCATATGATTGACTGTCTGAAATGATGCAGAAATAGCACTACATCTCACCTGCCAGCTAGGAACAAAATATGGCACACCAAGCTTAATTCCAGATTCTTTTGCAACTATGATATGGCTGATTTCATGTACACCCAGAATTAGAGCAGTTAGAAGAGCTCCCGGAAGGCCATCTTTCAACAAGTCAGCGTTATCAAAAACTGATCTGGGGAAGAGAGAAATTTTAATGTGAATGGTTAATCCATGCTGTTTTTATACATGGAAAGTTTTCGAAAATCCAAAAGACGACTAAATTCATAAAACCATGAAGAAATAAAGTTCGGCTTTCATCCATATCAATAAAGAGAATAAGCAAGTCAAAAGAATCCACAGTAAACTTGTAATATGTTGTGGCAAATATATATAGATACTTTAAAAGCATGGATTGTCATCATAATCTTCCAATCAAAACCATTTGTAAGAATGAATCATAGTTTAGTGAGAAGTTAATTCTATATAATACCCACTCCCTCCCATTTGTCATCACTATTCCCTTGCAGTGATCGAGAGGTAGTGGTGTCATATCTTTAAGTGAGAAAATAGTTTTGGGAAAAAACCATTTTGGGAATTAAGCCTGATTTCGGGACGTCCGAAAAAGGGTAAATTTGGAACAGAGGGATTAATAAATATTTTTATAAAACGAAACGAAAAACTCACAGTAGGTTTGCTTGTAATGCAGGAACATTACGGAGAAGTAAGGTAAATATAGTGACCAATCCAAAAGCCCCAGCAGCAAACCATTCTGGAACAGCTGCAATTCTCAAACCAAGTGCACAACAGTTCAATCATCTAAACTGAAATCAATTTTTATAATATTCATATGATCTTCCAAGAAAACCATTTCTAAAATAGCAAACACAGGAAGAGCTAGAAAATTACCAGCGGTATCAGGTTGCAAGGTCTTCCTTGGCACCACAACTGCTACAGGTTTATCATCCTCAGGATTAATTAGAAGGAATAATTTAAATTGATCTCCTAATCTGTCCTGTACATAAAATTTAAAATGACATAAGAAATAATGTGATCACATCCCACAAACTGTTCAACACAAATAGAAGGCTCAGAGGCACCAACTTCCATTCTCTTTGCTATTTTCTCGTAACTTGTCGCAGCTCGCCCTCGTAGGTTTCCCTTGAATAATATCCCACCCTGTAACAAAATATCCCAAATCACATAGACATTACACCATGATTTTTACATGCCCACATAGAACCTAGTTTTTGCATTCCAAAGAATGCACTATAGATTTTAACTCATATGCTGCTTCTTTACGCATAACTGATTGAATTATTTTATCATTCATTGAACTCACTTCATATGGTTCCTGGCTGGTCACAAAGAACGTGTCAAAACCAAATACTTGATTCTTCAGAATTTCAATTGTTTCCTTCGGAATCCTGATTGATTCATCAAATTCTTGCGGCTGTTCGTAAAGTTTAGAGGAGAAAAGGAAATAAAATATCAATATATATATAGAGAGAAAGAAATGAATAAGATGAATGGAAAAACAACTTCAAATTTGATTCTACATTATTATCACCTTCACACCTGGGAGGGGCGATCCACTTGCCACTTGAATATCATTAACTTCCTGTCAGCACAAGCTCAACAAAATAAAGGAGGTGGAATTCAGACAAAGCACCTATATAAAGATGCAAAGAAGACCAAGGAAAGAGGGCTCAACCTTAAGATAGATCACATGCTATGTACATTCACAATAATTCCACAAAGCAAATTTTGTAAATAAGGTGATTCCCCAAGTTGCAGTTTTACATCCCTCTTAACCCCTTCGTAAGTCCGATCAGTCATTAAGATGTTATCATGTTAACTCTTTAATAAACCATCAAGAATATGAAAATAATCCCTCCCTAGAGAGTAGCACAGCCTTTAAAAAACCAAGAGCACCTCCTCCACCAAAATATGGAATAAAGAACTAAAAAACTAATGAGAAACATTAATCTAAAAATGAAGTTTGAAGTTCTATGAATGTAATCAATACAAGCACGCAGGCCCCCCGGTGGGTACAATAACCAAAAGCAGTAAATAGAATAGCCAATCATACAACTCTATTATGACTGAACAACATATAACTGAAGTACCTCTATTTTGTCTTGGGCATCATTTGTTTTGTCACCATCATCGTTTATCAGGCTTTTAGTCTCGAGCATGTCAGAGGATTGATTGTTACCCTAGGAAGAGTTACTAGTACATCAGCAACCAAATTAAAGTAACATGGTAAAAATCAATCTACTACACAACCAGTTATTTCAACAAATGAGACTGATCACTAACCACATCATGAGAACCCTGCGCAGAGCTATTCGTTGAAACTGAATCGCTTGACTGAAATCCATCAGTTTCTCCATTTAATTTTATTTCCTTCAAAATTCAGAACTCATTTCAACCAAATAAAGAGCAGCTAAAAGAACGAAACATATGCAAATAGAACGAAATAAGGATTCCACAAGATATGCCACATTCAGAAATGCACAGAGTTCTGAAAGCTACAAACAGATGAACACAAAAAACAAATTACCTCCTCATTATTACTCTCAGGCTCCGTCTCCATCTCACTCGCTCTGCAAATAACCTTTAAGTTTCTCCTATATTCGACGCTAATCACACACACAAAAAAGAAAAAAAGAAAAGCAATACTCAAATTTCTGTAATCAAATTAAACTCATCATCACAACTCTTACTACTTAAGTATTAACACTTAATGAAAAATTAAACAACAATCACCTCAACAAGTGGTGAGAGCTGAACTTCCAACCCCCAATCGCCGGAAACGAGAAGCGAATATGACGGCAAGAATTACATTGTGACAAAGGAATAACAAAATTCCCGCCAAAATTTGCGGAAAGATTCATTGCTGCAAAACTCAAATTGTATAGAGCTTAGTTTGATTGAATTCGTACGAACATTGAATCGTGGAATTAGGGCTTGTATATGTGGAGTATAATTCAAGTGCTTTGTTTCAATTGTTGATGGAAATTTGTGGGATTGAAAATGGGAGTGCCTGGGGTTTGTAAATATCTTATCTGCTGGAGTGGAATCAGAAGATTGAAATGGGAATATCTTTGTATGTATATTATTATATTTTCTCTCGGTATTTGGTTCGTTATGTCCGTTAAAAATACATACATAGGCGCTTAAAATCAATTTTGCTTTTGATTGGCAAGTAGGTTTTAGACACGTATTAGAGTTTGTTCCTTATCGTTTTGGGCTCAAACTTTGAATCCAAACGTAACCCAATACATGGCCAAATTTAGGTATAATTAGGGGTGCACGCCATCAGGGTCGGGTAGTGTTACGGGGGAAAATTCGCTTGAATTGATATATGTGGGGGTGACAAAATATCAAATTGAAATTGTATAATTATTTTTTCAAATTGGTTCGAATTAATCAGGGTCAATGTATTTAGCGAGAAGATTGACGGATTTTCGAATTTTTAAGTATAGCTCTTACAACATATTTATAGTTACAACTAATAACTAACAAATAAAGAAAATATTTGTTATTGTAGATTTAATTAAAAAAAATGAGCATTTAATTGGAGATACAAGAATAAGTGGTGTAACTAAATAAAAATCATATTATCAATTTACCAGCATTTCCTCTCATCTCTCTCTAAACCCTATTCTTCTTTTTTCTTCTATTTTCCTCCGCCGGCGATGGCTTGGTGAATCAGTCCTCTACTTCACCACTGTTACCACTATCATCGTCGGCGGATTGGGTTGGAGCACCTTTCTTCAAGTTGTACATCACATTTTCAAATCTTACGAGACGGATATGGATCTAAAGACACATCTCTAAATCTAACAAGACGGATATAGATCTAACGAGATGGATATGGATCTAAAGAGACAGAGACAAATCTGACGAGATGAAGACGGGCGATACTTAAGTTTTTAAATTTATATAGTGTTTTTGATATTTTATTTAGTATTTTATTTTATCTCTCGTATGAGAGTTTGCTTTCTCTCTAGAATGAGAGTTTTATCTCTCCTTGAATAGAAGTTGCACAAGAATTTTTTTGTGTTCGTTTGTGAGTTTTTAAGATTTGTTATCTTCAAGAACTTGATAGTTGGTGTTTCAGATGTTCTTACTATATCGTTTGAGTCGATATGAATTGTATTGTTGCAGGTGCTGTAAACTTTTAATTAAATGATATATAAAATCGATTTTTCTTAAAAAAAAAAATTACCAACATTTGTAATGTGTGTGAACTAAAACTAAATTGTTATATAAATTCATTATAAATATTCACACGTATATATGTGTGTGTGTGTGTGTGTGTGTGTGTATATATATAGGTTCCACTGGTTAGAAGAACAATCAACATGTGTTGGAACAATGTATTCAATTTGTTTGCTCATATAGATAATAAGGCGTGTTAAATGAATATGAATAAAATCATTCTTGTTAGAGAGTATATGTATATATATTATTTTCAAAGTTTAGTATTAATCTATAACTATATAAAAAATTTTTTTGCAACATATATAATTAGCTATCGAGTTGCGGATTAGATGGATTGCAATTATTAAACCCACAACCCGACCCAGATGTGTTGGGTTGCAATATTTAAAACTATCACTATTTTTTAAAATTTTAAATCGGGAATTCTTGGGCGGGTTTGCGTACACCCCTAGATATAATCATGAAGAATGAACTATAATAACTCCTACAAACAATATTTTAAAAATCGGCCCTATTATCGAACCGAAAAATCTAATGATTTAACGCTTACTGGTCGTACCGTGGTTTTTTTTTTTTTTTTGTGTGTACTTGAAGCAAAATAATAAATGTTTTAAGGCTATGTTTGGATATGTTTCCAAACCCAATTTCGTCCAAAACTTTGGCCCAATTGTGTTTGGTTGACACAATTTTGGGCCAAAAATATGTTACAGTTTTAGTCCAAAAAAAACACAATGATTATTTATTTAAAAATCTACAATCCAGGTATTGTCTCCTACTTTTACCTCTCCTCTCTCTTAACTTTCAATCATTAACTAATTATTAACAAACAAAAGTTTTATGATTTGACTGCTACAGTAACTTTTGTTCCCTTTGAAAACAAAAACAAACACTATCTCACAAAAAAAAAATACAAAAAAAACCAACTCCCAAAATAAAATCAAACATAATCTCTTCAAATATGCGCGTGTCCCCATAAATTTCTCACCAAAATACCATCCCAAAATATAACCAAATATAGCCTAAAACTCCGGCAACTCAGCGTGCCTGTGCTAGAGAGAGGAAAGCCGAACTTACTGTTGGTGGGTGCATAGCTGCTGCTCTTAAAAATTGTTACCACGTCTCCCCTATTCGAAGTTGCCGCTCTTTTCTCAAACAAAAAATTAGGTAAAACTTAGGGATTTAGATTTTTTTTATGATATTATTTATCTCCTCAATCTGAAAAATAGGTGAAAATTTGGAGATTTTTAATTTTTACACATTATTTTGGAGGTCTAAGCGAACCGAGCACTTTTTATAACTTTATACCAGTTCACGAGGGTCACATGGTCCGACCGCGATTCTTTCGATGTGGATACTTATCGGTTTTGAGGTCCTAACTGATCAATTTTATGGCCCGATCGGCGTTGACCTGTCTGTAGAACACTACCTAAGAATGAGACTTGATCAATGCTAGCCTCATTATTGAAAGGAAAATGCACGAAAGTGTAAATCACAAAAGATGTGTGAAAATTTTTAGACTTAAGGATGTATCATTTAGTTAGTAAATGGGGGTAAATTGCAATTTACTTCCCGTGAATATTGATATTGCAAAAGAGCCCACATGAAAAATAAAAGGGCAACCCACCTCAGGAAAAAAGAAGAAGCATTCTAGTCAACCTTGTGCGTCCTTCGCGGTTTTGGTATGGTATTTTCGTCTTAATAAGACCATTTTTCCATATCTAACAAGCATTGAATCTAATTGGTAAAGATCAAATGTTGAGATTGAATCCATATATTTATTTAATCAAATTTATATCAACCATAGATCTTAATAGTGATCCAGATTTATCATCTTATATTTATTTGTTTATTTAAAATTTAAAATTTTCGTACTTAATATATATTTTTATTATTTTAAATTTATAAATAACGTATTATGTATAGAATATTGTGTATATATATAACGTAAATTTATGTACCTGTATATACATCAACAGTGGCGGCAAGAGCAGAGACGGACCAAGAGTAATGGCATCGATGAGCAGGCAGTAACGGCAAAGCGTGGAGTTGCTGGAGAGGGTCGAACAAGCGACTGGTGGTGGCAAAGTGTGGGGTGTCTAGGGAAGGTAGAGCAGACAACCTGCGGCCACAAAACATGGGGTGGCTAGGTAGGGTAGAGCAGACGACCAGCAGCGGCAAAGCATGAGGTGGCTGGGATGATAGAGCAAGTGATGGGCGATGGCGGCATTGGGTTGTGGCGACGGGCCACAAAAATGTGGTGGCAACTCAGGTAGCAAATGGAGGACAGGGCGGTGGCGCTGATGATGACAATGGCTTGGACGGTGGATGGAGTGCAGATGTGGGGGAAAAGGTAAATTAAGGTTAGGGTTTCGGGAATAAAGATAAATTGGAGAAGTAGATTAAAGAAAAAGAAAATTAAATGTAAAATAATTAAAAAATTAAAAATAAGAGTATTTTGGTCATATTGATAAATTTAGGTCAAACACACTCAAGGGGGAAGTGTGTTTCATTTATTTGTTTCATAGGGAGGCGAACTGCCCTTTTATATTTGATGAGAGTTTTTTTTACAGTTTGGGTATCTCACAGGGGGTAATTGCAAGTAATCCCTAGTAAATAGTGATATTTGTTTCTTTACCAATTGAAAGGGGGCTGGTAAATTTTGTAAAATTGCCAAAATGTGTTTTTGACCTTTATGATCTTTATAAGATACATCTTTATAAGAGATCACACCAGGAACAAAGCTATAATAAATCACTCAACTAAATAAATAATCTATTCGGATCGTCCCGGGAATGCTAACAAAGCGGAAGCCAAAAAATAATTAAATATATGGCATCCCCTGAACAGGGCTGGGTAGACATGGTATTATCAAATTTAAAAACTTATAAGATTAGTTTTCTCGTGTTTACCTCGTGAAGAAATTAACGACAACAGTTTTTTTAAGCTACTCCTTAGCTTCAATTCTCCAGATGGATTTGTTCTAGCACTCCAAATGTCGCACTTCTAAGAATGTTTACACCTTACTTCACACCTGTAAGAATATTTCACCTTACTTCGGACCCTTGAATCTTCTATCAGTGCTAGCTAAGAAGATTCAATCTTTAGGCATGTGGAGAAAAGGGTAGAAAAAAGGTGTATGGCTCTAATGCAGAGGACAGGAAAAAAAAGAGAAGACAAAAACTCACATTGAGTGAAGCATAGGAGGCGTGCACACTGAGGAGGATTTGATTCTCCCCAGTACACGCCTAAATGGTCGTGCCCCACTAGGTCTCATGACCTAGTGGGCCTTTCTTTCTTCCTTTATTCTGTGGGACCCAAGTCATTTATTAATTAGTCCATTGACTTATTAATTTGATTTGACCCAATATATTTAATTAATCCCGACTTAAATAAATTACCTCTTCATTAAATCAATTAGACCACAAATTAATTTTGTCTCCATTCCAATATTAAATTAGAGACTTTAACTAATTAAGGCCACTTAATTAATTCTAATTTTTTTTAATTAATTAATTTCAATTAATTAATATCTCCCTTAATTCACAAAGAATTAATTCAGTCAATAGGTACTACACTAAGTTAGTGATTGACCCCACTCTTTAACAAGCTAGCAATAGGTCCTATCCCAAAGGCTCAATTAATTATTCACATAATTAATTAGACCTTGAATTAATCTCAACAAATTAATTCAAGGCACTTATTGGTCATGGTTGATGTCTAGCAACGTCGCCATGATTTTCTAGACATTAATGACGAACAACAAAACCTATCCAGGTTACTATCTTCATGTGAGTCAAATCCTTTCATCTTTTTTCTAGACATTAAAGAAGACATGATTCCTCTTCATTTTTCTTAGTGAGGGGATGGCTACACTGGGTATACTTATACCCAGTGTGGCCATCCTGATAGTCATATATGCTCGGAGAACCATATGTTGGCTTAATCACTAGAACATAAACACTATGATAGTCTTGTCTTTCACATCATATCAAACCTATTGGTATTGTCTTTATTGTAATGGCTTATATAGTCTAGATAAATATCCATTTGGATTACATAGAGCTAGGGGAGTAGTGTGTGACTATGGAACACTCTCAAGGGATGTAATCCTTAAAACCCGTTCCAAGTCATAGACACAATGAGATAAGGGATATCATAGTCTGGCTAAGACTTGCCTGTATATGTCATTCTCAAATGGGAGAGTGTCTTGTTCCTTAGACAATGACCCGCCGGGTTAGTGCATATATGGAGATTCATACTTTGGAGAAGCATGGAATTAAACGACCCCGCAAGGACATCTCGTTAATTCTGGTCGAACTAGAAGTCCTTCGGTTTCGTAGTGTGAGGTTAGTCCTTTGACGTGAGATGTCACTTGAAAGAATACTACCCACTATACTTTGATATACGGTGCACACTACAGGATAGTCATACAACGATGTATGTCTGTATAGTCTGGTAATATAGCGGAACATGTGGCATTAGATATGGAATCCATCCAGGGCTAATAGCCTGGCATTTCGTATGTTGTTGAATAAATTCTGAATGATCGTTATAAGCCACCGGAGTAATGTCTTAAAAGAGGGATTGGTGATCCCTGCTTAGAAGACCGGATCATTAATGTTTCCAACATAGTCATAGCTTCTGAGGTTATTAGGGTTTTGACCGACTCCATACCCTAGACCTTTGACGGGAAATAGATGGAGGAATTCGACTCACATGAAGATCGTAACCTGGAGAGGTTTGGTTTTATCGTTAACATCTAGGAAGTCATGGCGACATTGCTAGACATCGATCCATGATCAATACGTGCCTTGAATTAATTTGGTGAATTAATTCAAGACCTAATTAATTATTTAAATGATTAATTTAGCTTATGGGAAAAGGACTTACTGCTAGCTTGTTAATGAGCCTAGGGGCTTACACACTTAACTTAGTGTAGTTCCTATTGGCTAAGTTAATTCTTTGTGAATTAATGAAAAGTATAACTAATTGGAATTAATTAATCGAGAAAAAGGAATTAATTAAGTGGTCTTAATTAATAAAGTGTTATAACTTAATATTGGAATATTAAATTGGGAAGGACTAGTTAGTGGTCTAATTAATTAATATATATGAAATGAAATAATTTATATATATATATATATATATATATATATAGGGTATGGATCAAATACATCCTTAGTCTTTAGGCAAGATATAAGACTCAATCTAGGCCATTAAATCATTTGATCACACGGTCCATAATTAAAGCCATTATCTCGGTTTCAATATTTAATTTAATGATGATGGGGGCATTTTAGTCAATAGGTTCAACAAACCCATGCAAATAACATGCAGTATCATAACAGAATCCCTTATTATTCGCAGTAACAGAATCCTCTTGCATTTTAATTATTCATTCCAATTTTTAATCCTCTTCCATTTTTAATTATTAATTATTTATCATCAATCTCAATTAATTATCAAGCTCGATTCATCATCATCGTCAAACTCAATCTTATAAACCATTATACAGTATCTTATAACACAGTATACAGTATCATATAAACCAATAAACAGTATCATATAACCCATTATACATTACATACAATATCTAATAAATATTATACAATAGTTAATTAATCCATTATATAATAGATAATAAACTTTATTTGATTAATCAAGTACATATATGCCAAGGATAATTAGATAATTTCACAAATTAGGAATAATGGAATCAAAGAGTACATCAGTATTATTAGTCCAAGTTTCCAAGATTTAGTTACATTTTTTTCCCAACATTTTCATTATTTTAGTTCAGTTTTGCTGGGGTTTTTGACGTTCTTTATTTAGTTCTATTTCTGCAAACTACATATTAGAGTTTTTTTCATTAGAATAGAGAGTTGACATTAACTTGTGATCGTATATAATATTTTGCTTAAGTTACTGTAATCAAATTAATTCTGTGGCATTAGACATGCTTTTCAAATTATTTGTAATTAATTTACATAGCTATTGTACTTGAGCTTTTGTATAGATAATCCATTTCGTTAGTCATCGTTGAGGTTTTTTATTATCATCATCAAAATATTGGGGCAGTATTTTCAAATCACTTTTCAGAAACCATTATTTAATGGTTTATAAGCTATTATATAATGGATTATACAGTAACTTATAAACCATTATACAGTAGCTTATAAATCATTATACAGTAAATACAATGGTGATATACAGTGTGTGATTAGTGACATACAATTAGTGATTTCAAACCATTATACAGTATCTTATAAACAACTATACGGTATGTTATAATACATTATACAGTATCTTATAACACATTATACAGTGTGTGTTTATACATCATGAATGGTGGATAACAACTTATATTTTTGATGTATTGCATACATTTATACTGTATAATCTTAAATGTCTTCTCATCCTCAACAAATAATGAAATAATTTTGAGCAAAATGTGATATACACCTTTAAATATAGGACATCCTCCCTAAAATCTCACTAAAATTCGTAGTCCCTATTCAGCACTATCACCATTTTCGCGAACAATATTCACATACCCACACACCAATTACTGCAGAACCCGCCTCCAAACTCCATTACTACTAATCACGAAGCTCTCAAAATTCAAACCTTCTGAAGACTCACTCCCACAAGCCTATACAAGAGATTGAGCAACAACCCTACAGTATTAACGTAAGAGTTTGGATATTAATTTTGATTGAGTTAATTTTGGCAACGAGTTGAGAGATTGTAGGGGAGATTTTGTGCATTTCAATTTGAGAGATTTTAGGGAGATTTATGTGCCTTTTTTTGGTTGTAGATGCTGTATAATGACATAAATTTGACTATTATACCCCTGATTCAATTATAATCAATTTTCCAGCCTGCTTTTTGCTTTCTTTTTGGACTGTTGGATTTAATGGATCCAATGATGTAGATTGGGTCTTATATCTTATCTAATAGAAGGTTTGTATGAGATCTTGACCCTATATATATATATATATATATATTTATACACGCTAGACGTGTATGTATGTATGTGTGTGGTGGAGACTTGTCTTGTTGATTAAGTATATACACATAAATATCTATATATTTTATATATTAAATATATCTTGTATATTTGGAAAGATCTCAAATGTATATTTGAGGATCTCAAATATATGGAAAGATATAATTAGTTACTTGAATGATTCAATTAACTAAGGAAGAGAGTAGAAAGAAGGAAATTTTAAACTTTATAATAATATATACATATATATATATATAGGGTATGGATCAAATACATCCTATTGCATTAGGTAAGATATAAGATCCAATCTACACCATTGATACCACTTGATCTCAAGGTCTGGATTTTACCCATTTTTCAGATTATATAATATTTTTTAATGCTGGTAGGGGCATTTTAGTCAACAAAACGTAACAAACTCATGCAGGATCAAAATCAAATCCCTGTTATTGCTCCATAACAGATTCTGCTTCCCAATTCATTTTTTATTTCTAATTATAATTCGATCTATTTACAGAAATTATCAATTTCATTACCAGAACATAAAATCTCTTCATCATTCATCAATTCTGCTTCCAAATTCATTTTTTCTTTCGAATCATAATCGCCAATTCATCGTCATCGCGAATTCTGCGTTTTTTTCCCTCCATTATCTCTGTCAAATGCGAGGAGGAGATTTTGAGCACAAGAAATCCACCACAGATGCGAGGAGGAGATTTCATCGTCAATTGATCCCACCACAGATGCGAGGAGGAGATTTCATCGTCAATTGATCCCACCACAGTTTCTTATGAAAATCCATTCTTCTGTTCCTTTTTTTTTTCCGAATCGTTCTTGTAAAATCTTCTTTTCTTCTCTTCCGCCATTAATGATGAGTACAGAAGAATTAGTGAAACAGAGAATTATTACTCCAAAGACTTCGATTGGGATGAATTGAGAGAAGAAATACATTATACAGCATATTATACAATAGGGATATACAACATGTGATTGTGCGTCTTCCAACAGTCAGTTGAATACATTATACAACATTTTGTATTACATTATACAGTATATTATATAACAATATACATTACATATAATGATGATATACAGTATACAAATGAGCCGAACTAAAGAGTGTGGTAAAAGAATTAAGAGCAGTGTGGAGATATCCAAGCATGTTCCTAAGAGGAGAAAATGTGTTGCTTGTGGAAAAGTTGATGGGCATAATGCGAGAACTTGTCCATCAAAGGAAAAATAGAGATGTTTTTTCTTTATAGTTTGTTACTGTATAATGAAATAATATTCATTGTATAATACATTATAATACAATGTATACTGAAGTGTTATTGAATATATAATGAAGTGGGCCATTTTTCAGAATTTTTTGTATATTTTTATATTGGTTACTGTATAATGAATTGATATTCACTGTATGTTGAAACGTTACTAACTGTATAATGCAGTGTTATTCATTGTATAACAAATTGTCAGTCTAATGTTCAATTGAGTGTTTTTGTATTATACAGTTTTAATGATCTACTGAATAATGAAGTGTTATTCTGACGGAGCGGAAGCAATCAATTGTGTAAAAGTTGAAGATCACGTCTTCAAAACTTACGAATAAATTTGAGCGCACTCAAAGAATTGCAAAAGCAAAGATTTTATTGACAATTATGAATGATAATCCTCCAAAAACTACAAACTGCTGGAATCTAATTAAATTAGGACTTCTATTCCTAATCCAACTCAAAAACTGACATAATTCTAAAAGACTCCAAAAATTCACCAAATTTTACCCAAAAATTCATCATCCTATGAGATGACACGTGTAGAAATTTGGGCCCCATCCGACAACTAGATAATTAATTAAAAATAAAATAAAAACGCTGAAAATTGAAAAAAAAAACACTAAACGGACCAAACGAAGGCCTAAACGATGGAATTTGGGGTTGATCCGCTACCGAAAAGAGCTTCGATTTAGTATCTTGTGGGCCCTGTAACTCCAAGCGGATCAAAAGTTACGGCTGTTTGAAGTCTTACCGTCAACTTTTCTCTTATTTTCCACTTTTCTTCCTTCAAACTTTCTCCAAAAATGCATCGGCTTCTTATTCTACATCATATTCACTGTATAACGTAATGTTATTTGTATACTGTACAATGAATATGTTTTATTTTATAATGCATTCTTTTTACTGTATAATGAAGTGTTAGTCACTGTATAATGAAGTATACTTTATTGTATAACATTTATGTATGTACTGTATATGAATCAAAATTTCACAGTAAAAATTCTGTATGAACACTAAATGGCACACTCAATGTGCATGACAATATCATGTTATGTGCAATGAACAAATTCTATAGAATCAAATGATCCAAATGAAAGTTACATTGTAACAAGAACTCATAAATTAAAAAACCAACACTGAAATTTAAAGAAGTCAAACAATAAATCGTAAAATGAAGTGCTATCCTTCGTTCTAATATATCCAATCTATTGTTTACATTATACTAACACCAATTCATAATTTGTGTTCATTACGCGTTGCTCTTATTTTTCCTTTCTATCCCTTTTTTTTGGGCTTGAGCCTTTCCCACCTCCTTTGATCAACTGATGACGTCGTCTCTGAATGCATTCAACTTGAAAGTCAGGATCTTTTCCATACAGTGCTTTATATATCAGTATACAGTTTCAAACAAACCATTATACAGTGTGAATGTATCAATCATACAGTTAGAATGAACCATCTAATTTCATAATATGCATGCCAAATAACACTGCAGGCCAAATAAACAAAAACACATTATTGACACAGAAATTCGACAACAACACTGTTTGTAACAAAAATAACATATGATTATACATAATACGCTCAAACAACAACAGAAAATCGATTGTATGATTGGTTACCATTCCTCCTGGGAGCGTTTTTCGATCTCATATTTGCCAAACAAAACTGGGTTTCTTGTTTCTGAACCGATATTTTACTGTTTTTGAGTGTTTTTTTTTTCTAGTGATAATCGAATGGAATATAGGGTTAATACGATTCTATAAAATCACTGCGTTAATATTGGCCTGAAATTGAGAGATTGCAGTAGATATTTTCGTGCGTATCAAATTTGAGAGATTTTAGGGAGATTGTGCCGTTATTTTTGGTAGGTGGATGCAAAATAATTTTGCAATTTTGTCTATTATACCCCTAATCCATCTTTTTCCAAAATTTCCCGCCTGTTTCTTGCTTAATTTTGGACTGTTGGATTTAATGTATCCAATGATGTATATTGAGTCTTATATCTTATCTAATATAGGGTATGTATTAGATCTTGACCCTATATATATATATATATATATATATATATACACACACACACGGCTATATGGGCGTGTGAATATGTATGTGTTTTCCCTTTTGGAGAACTCTTGTGATATATATATACACACACACACACACACACACACATTACTATTATATTAAGAAAAAAAGTCTGAAATAAGGTGAAAAGTATAATTATAATATATATATATATGTATATATATAATAAAAGTAGATATATATATATATATATATATATATATATATAAGAAGTGATTTAATCTAATCACAATTTTAGAGTTCTGAAATTAATTCTCTCTTTTCTTTTCAACCTCTTTTATAATATTTTTTGAACTCATGTGTTCAGTACGAAGAATATAAAAAATAATTCCTACCTTTTATCTCTATAAGCCAAAAGTTTGAATCATTTTTGCTAGCACTGGTAAACGAATCAAGGGTACGAACTAAGGTATGGATACACCGTAGAAACGGGACATCTGGAGCGTTGTAGCGAACCAAATCGAGGTAGACGAAATCCAAAATACTAGTTGCTGAATTTTTGTCAACAAGGTAAACACGCAAAAACCCCTTGTTAGTTTTTGTTAAATTCAATGGTACCATTTCAACCTAACCCTTGTTTAGAGGATATCGATTGTTTTGTTTAGAAAATAATTATTTCTCGCTTCCACTGTGTCCATCGATTATCCGAGGCGGTGTAGGCCGCGCTAGGGCTTTCCTAGCACGACCAACACTAGGTTTTAATGACCTAATGGGCCTCTTTTCTTTTGTTCTCACTTTAAGTCCACTGCACTTATTTAATTAGCTCACTTATTAATTACTTGTTCCTTATACTTACTAATTAATATGCTACTGATTAATTAGCCTTCTCTTAATTTAATTGATACAATTAAATCACAAGAATAAAGAATTAAGCTCGTTCAATTAATTTTATTCCTCTACATTAAATTAATTAGTGCACTAATTAATTAGTCTTATCTTAAGTTAATAACAAAATTAAATATAAGACTTTCATTAATTAAGACCACTTAATTAATTTATTTCTTTTTCTCGAATGATTAATTTCCATTAATTAATCTTTCCATTAATTCACCAAAAATTAATTTAGCCAATAGATACTACACTAACTGAGTGTGTGACCCCTTAGGCTCATTAACAAGCTTGGAACAGGTCTTCTCCCAAAGGCTAGACAATCCTCAAATTGTCTTAATTAATTATTCAGTTAAATAATTAATTAGGCCTATTATTAATTTTACCATACAAATTTAAAGCACCTATTGGTCATGGTTCGGCGCCTAGCAATAACGCCCCAACTTCCTAGATGTTAATAACGAATATCAAACCTCTCCAGGTTAGGATCTTCATGTGAGTTGAATGCTTCCATTTTTTTCCCATCTGAATTCTAGGGTTTGGTGCCGGTCGAAAACCTAATAACCCAGAAAATAAAATTGTGTTGGAATACTAATGATCTAGTCTTTTAAGTAGGGACCCACTCCCTCTTATAAGACAACGCTCTGGTCAGAGTCTTTTAATCGATCATTCAGCTTACGCAGCAACATAGAAAATACTAGGCTTCAAGTCGAGGATGGATCCCGTATCCAATGTCATTTGCCAGTGATACCACCAGACTACACCCAACATACATTGTAGTGTGATTCTCCTGGAATTCACGTGTATATAAAATTGTAGTGGGCAGTATACCTTTCAGCCATGACATCTCAGGTCAAAGGACTAATCTCACACTAAGAAATCGAAGGATTCCAAGTTTGACACAAAACTAACAAGGAATCCTTGCGAGGTCGTTCAATCTCATACTTACCCAAGTATAGATCTTTGTGAGTGCATTGACCCCAAGGTCATTGCCTATGGAACAAGGCAATCTCCCATGAGAATGATACACACAGACAAGTTTTCGCGAGACTGCGATATCCCATATCGCACAGTCTCTATAACTTAGAATAGGGTTTTAGGATTACAGCCGTCGAGAGCGTGCCGCAGTCGCCACCCCTCGCGGCAACCGCTCCCTTAGCCATGAGTAATCCATGAGATCTTTATCTAGAATAGTTAAAGGATATGCGATAAAGACGGGGTTACCAATAATTAATTTGATATAATATCATAGACAAGACTGTCATAATATTTTCAATCTAATGTTCAAGCCAATAGATGGCTCACCGAGCACCCAACACTATTAGTTTACACAAAATACATTATGAGTAAAACAAATTAATCATTTTTCATTCGAAAGTTTCATTTTCTTAAGTTCAATTATCAAGTGTGTCAACACGACTAGTTGTCAATAATTGTCAGAAATAATTTCTCAAAATTCAAATCATTCAACCCAAATGCAACTTGAGATTTTGAGCGTGTCTTCTCTACTTACGTGCAGGTATTCAAGCTCTATAAATTTTGGGATCGAATTCATTGTCAAGAGAATAGGAACAAGAAACTTCTATTAGGTTGTAACCACGGGCAGACAAGAAAAGGCAACAACACTACTATAGAGATTGAAATAAAAAAGAAACTTGAAAGCTAAAAGGTCAAGAATACCAAAGCGATACATCTCACCACATCTTCTCCCCAGTTAAAAGGTAAAAACGAAAAGAGTTTAAAAATAAAATGTGAAACAAATATATATACGAGCAAATAAGTCTGAGGCCCAAAGATCACTTATCATGTAACAAGGTAAATATAGGGATATCATGCCTTGTTGTTATGAATCCCATCAATGTGAATATTGCAGGGTCTGTGACGCGGTTGTGTTGGAGTTGATTCCGCAGCCGGTGCTAAATTTACGATATCATTAGCATCTTCATCATCACTTTCAATCCAACCATAACAAGGTCGCTTCGCAGGTAGCATGAGAGGACTCACTAATGCTGAATATGAGGCTGAATTTTGGCTAGGATGAACTCCAGTGCTTGGCTCCTCAACATTATTTCCTGCAACATCAGTAATCTCCCTCTCATACTGCCTAGAACTTTGAGCCAAAACTGCACATGTATGAAGATTTTTTGTTCCATTTGCTAGAAGTATATGATATTACAAGTTTTGAGAATCTTTAAAAAGGTCAATATTTAAAAATGCATTACTATATATGGATCACAAGAGAAATCCAAGAATCTATAATCATTGTAATTCAACAAGTTATGAAATTCTTGATTTGGTTATTACTTTCCATAATTTTGAATTTTTTTTTTTGGCAAAATCTTGTTGACAAACTCCGCATCTAATCAGGAGAATTCTCTAGAAAAAACGCAGATTTATCTAGTAAATATAGTGCATTCACCGTGCAGCTGTGTAAAATTGTCAATAAAACTAATATTGTCCTATAAACTAATATATTCATATTGGACAAAACAGAATCATAAGTTGGCATATGGTGTTTATCTTCAACTATTTCAAACTTACTGAAATGTGAATTATATTCAGAACAAAGCGCACAATTCAGAAGATTCCGTCATATACCAATATTAATAATATATACAAGACCCCAATGTTATATAACAACATTCAATTGAAGTCTAGTTGTCAAAAAAAAAAAAAAAAAAATCATAAGAGATTTGATTACTATGGATAGGTAGGAAGCATTATTAAAGAACAACAACAAATATAGTCTAATGATGTATTGTAATAGTGCAACCACACGACTTGAGTAAACACAAAAAATGGAACAATTATCTGGCGAAAAATTAATCAAAAATTCAATCACCTCTTTTATTATATATGTGCAGTTTTTGAGCGCGTACGATCTGCTACACTAAGAGGTTGCCCCGCACGGTACCATGTCCAACATTGTCACCAAAATCATCAGCAAGGTTCTCATCTTTCAAGTCAATCTGGAAAAATAAGTTTCCAAGTAATACAAGCAAAGTTTGACTTTGAAGCTTGGACTTGTAGAGCTACAATCACAAGCATCAAATATTTTCTTTAATAATTTTGATGGTATAGAACTTTTAATATTGTAGCTATTAAAATCATAACAAGCTAACATGTTTAGGTGTATTCCCTCCTCAACTGATCAAGGAAAAAATTGGAATTCATATATATGCATGTGAACTTTCTAGAAAAGCCAACTACATGAGTATCGAAAGCAAATGTACAAAATTAATCAGGTCTTTCAAAACCATACAAAGATCATGTGGGTTTTTAGAAGTTGGGAGTGGGATCGGGGGAGTGGTTGGTGGATAAATTGAGAGTTGGGGAAATGGGTTGTTGTGGAGGAACTCTGAGAGAAGATGAAGTTTGAAAAAATGAAAATGAAAATGTCTCAAAATACGTGGAATTTCGGCTGAATCCGCCAAATTTTGCTAGAGTTTAAGTGGCAAAGTATAAAAAAATAAAATAAAGAGTTTCTTTAAAAAGTGGAAAAGCGTACATAGTTTGGATGAATTAACGTTACCCGTAAAATTTAATTCAATTACACCTAGCTACCACCAATGGCTAGCTAGAATAGTTTGATGGACTAAATGAAACAGCCTACAAAAGTTAGATGTAAGTAAAAGACACGCCATTAATTGATACCTGTGAGGGATTTCCATGTTCTTCATTTCTCAATTGGTCACTTGCTTCAACATCACAAAGAATTGCCTCAATCAGTTCTTTGTATACGAATTCCTCAGTGAAAAGCCACCCTTCAGGTCCACCACATTCTTAATTAATTAAAAAAGAAATTAAATGCATAAGAAAATCCTACAACATTCTTCATATATGTTTTGGCACAATTAAATACATTATTAAGATGGATTAAGTTTTGTCACTCTTATAGTATGAAACCATTTGAAAATCATCTACTGTTAGAAAGTCTTATTAGGCCTTGATGACCAGACGTGCTTACAAAATATTCTTGTTTGTTTTAATCTAATAGTAAAACAAGTAATCATAACTTTATCATTTACTTATCAAGCCAACATACTAATTTATTAGATGGTTATGTGATCAGGCTAAAGAATTGACACTAGCTGGGAGTGAGCACAAGTGGACTGGATTTCAAATACACCAGGCTTGTCGTGGATTTTAATTAGTATCCATAATATCTAATAAAAGGTACTAAAATAATACTTTATAGTGTTACTTTTATTGCACTTCATAGTTGCATATTTATTAAAAATTCATCACTCTGCACACCCAAGAAAAAGTAAAGAAAAAATAACTTTATGCTTCAGGATTATGTTTTTTGAGAAAAGAAATATGTTTAGTAAGACATATAATATACCGCACACTGAAGATTATATTAATAAATTCACTACTTATTTACAATTGAAAATTGAATACCAATGTCAGAAGTTTGCCATGCATGTTTGACATTGAATTTTTGTGATTACTCGTGTTGATTATAATAATTCATTATCACTCTCGAGCACAAGGATTTCATTTGAAGATCACAAAGAGTTCAATAAATTTTTTTTCAAACAAGGCATAAAAGAGTTGGGTTCTAATAGAATCTCCTTTTCATCTTCCTCAAAATTTTGAAAAATAAAACAGTTGAACTTTTCCTTTACCCTTCCCTTAAAGTCTCAATTAATTCAAACCAATATATTCATTTTTTCTTCAATATCCCTCAATTCACATAGAATATTGAATACATAAAAATAAAAACCTTGGGAAAAATTTACTTTTGGTCTTATAGGAGTTGGCCCAAAACACTTTTAGTCCCATATGACTTTTTTTGACACTTTTAGTCCCATAGGAGTGAAAAAAGTGATACTTTTGGTCCCAAACGTTAAAAAATGGACGGGAAATGGCAATTGAGTCACACGCGCCGTTAGTTTTAAAAATACAAAAAAAGAAATTCAAATAAATTCAAAATATTAATTAAATAATAGAAAAAAGGAAAAGGAAAAGAATCGATGAAGAAGCCGACTGTACAGTCGTCTTCTTCCCCCGCCCATCCCCTAGCATCACCATAAACCCACCGCCACGCTACCCCACCACCATCGCCACCTCCCTCGCCGGCACCTCCAAAAGCTCGAACCCACCCCCATCCCGTTGGCCTCCTCTAACCATCCATAATCCCGTCGTCTCCCCCACCACCATAGCCTCCGTCTTCACCCTCCGTCGTCGCCGGCAAGATTTTTCAGTTGCAATGGTGATTAGGCGTTTGGTGGTCGAGTTTGGGGGTCGAGCTATTGGAGGTGGCGGTGTTTTTAGAGAGTTTGTGTCAAGCTTTTTGGGGGTGGCGGTGGCGGCATAGATTCAGGGCGGGGGCGCGGGGGGGGAGGGGGCCGAAGAAGATGACACAGTCGTCTTTGTTCCTTTTCTTTTTTCTTTTTTTTATTATTTAATTAATATTTTAAATTTATTTAATTAATATTTATATTTCTTTTTGAATTTCTTTTTTATTTTTTTAAACTAACGGCGCGTGTGACTCAATTGCTATTCTCCGTCCATTTTTTAACGTTTGGGACCAAAAGTATCACTTTTTCACTCCTATGGGACTAAAAGTGTCAAAAAAAGTCTTATGGGACAAAAAGTGTTTTGGGCCAACTCCTATGAGACCAAAAGTGAATTTTTCTCTAAAAACCTTACACAAAGCAAAAATAAATTTCTAACGTTACCTTGAGAAGTTGTCTTGCTACTTTGCGAACTTGACTTTTGATGAATCCGTATAGCGACATTGCATCGATTGCTGCATCCATCCTTGATAAGCGCGGTTGAGAAATGCAAAACCCCAAAAGAAAAACAAAACAGAATTAACAAGGGAAAAATGGCAAAAAACTAGGAAAATAAAATAAAAAAACACATCCAAGAAAGCTGAGAAAAAAGTACCTTTTGCTTTCTTGGTGGCATCCTTTGGTGCTTCACTCCGAATCCGTACTCAAGAAGCAATTGAAGTTTTTTTTCTTAACCAGATTTGACACCTGACCTGAGATTATGACCAGCGTAGTTGAGCCCTAAAAGTGTATCATTTCTTATCACCAGCGATCTTTGTATAGGGGTGCAGCCTATGTGGGTGGAAAACGTCAACCAAAATCAGCATGTATTAATTGGTTGTCTATCTACTAAATCAGCTAAGTCAAATTTCAAATCTCTAATACGGGTAATCGCTTTTCTCTCTCTCTCATCTGGGAGTCTTTTCTCTCGCTGCATGAGAGCTAGGGTTTCTATAGATCTAGGTTTTTTGCATCTTCTTTTCCTTGAATCCTCTCTTGAGTGATATACGAGACTTCGTTTCTTGGAGAAGATCCACGTCTGCTCATCGAGGTCTTACACTACGTCAATGTCTGCTGCGTTTCGCCCAGATTTGTCCCATGCCGAGTTTTGCTTTCTCTCACACACCATCGTCCCTTTCTTTTATCTTTTTTTCTTTTGAGTCTATGTATTTATCTGGTTTCTTGTTTTGGTTAATCACGTCTTTTGTTGTATTCCGTAGGGTTTCACTCGACTCTAGTGGAATCCAGGCTTGTGCTGTTTATCATAGACTACATCTAGCTCCAAACTACATAACTTAATGGACACCGAAATATCTCGAATGGCACGTGAATTTACTCTGACTGATAGTGAGTCTATTAAGGTGAGTATTCTGGCTAATATTTGTCGCTCGGGGGAGGGTTACAACCCTAGGATCCTTGTGGGACGTATCACTACTGATCTTTGGATAAATTTCCCGGCCTTTAGGGATACAGTTATGGGTTTTTTCCGTCTAAGACGGGGGGATAGAGATATCACACCTTGGAAAGTCTCGATTTTTGTTTGCTTTTAACCATAATGTCGATTTAGATCGAGTCGTAGAAGAAGGTCGATGGAACTTTGACAACGATATGATTATTTTGAAAAAATGGAATGAATTCAATGACCCGCAATCGGTTAATATTTATTGGAATGATATCTTTGTTGGTGTCTCGGGTCTTCCTTTGAGTCTGATGTACCAAAATATTGCTACTATTAACGGAAATCATATGGGTATCTTTGTTGATATGGATTTCTCTAAAAGTGGGTTTTTCTGGGACTCGACATTTTGTCTTAGGGTTCGTATTAATGTTTCAAAACCTCTTCTCCGGTTTATGATTCTTAGCATCCCAGGTCGGCAAGATTTAAAACTATCGTTTTCTTATGAAAAACTTCCAAATTTTTGTTATTTATGTAGAGTGATTGGACATATCGAAGACTGCTGTGAGCTTCGGTATAATCAAAATTTGGTTCATCCTGGTGACTACACTCCATATGGTCCTTGGCTGAGGGCTTCTAATCGTCGTTCAAACCCACCGGGTTCCCTAAATTTTGGTATTGAATCACCACACCGTGAAGGTCACTCGAACAACTGGAAAACTCCGATTGGTAACCAAACGGATATTCAGTCCCGTTCAACTAGTCTGGTCTATTGCCGTACTCAGGCTCGTCGTAACTCGGTAGAACATGAGGTTCCTATTCCCTCGCGGATTCTTGTTAACCCGGGTGGATCCCGTCCTCATTGTCGTCTTTGGTTGGTTGACGAGTCGGATGATGATCTAGAAGGTAACAACCTTAATTTTCCCGATCATGAAACATCATCTCTACCAGGCACGATAATTCCAAGCTCTCTCCCTATCAATTCATCACCAATGCGTGAGGGGTCGGCTCCTTTACAACCGAATACTATCATTATTCAGTCTAGTAAACCCGCCCCTCAAACTGAATTCGCCAACTCATCCCGTCTCATTGAGATCACATCTCCCATCGTGATCACACAGCATAAGTGTGACCGTTCTTATTTGGTGATGAATACTAATATAAATCCCATGCACATTTCTTCCTCACCCATGCAGTCTACGTCCCCCATGCATCCCACGTCCCCCATGCAAAATAACACCCTCCTTAGCAAATCAATGTCGCAACAACAAATACCTACATCCCCTATGCTTATTAACATCCCTTTGCAAATCAACTTAACTCCACCAAGAACCTCAAAAGCCCTCTCGGTCAATCATAAATTTGAAAAACTAAGCAAAAGAAAAACTCTCGTCACCTCAAAATCAATAATCAAACCCTTCGGTTAATAGATATCCCGGTATGAGAGTTTGTTCAGATTAGGAACTGCTCTATGACTATCTCCGAAATGGATGAGGATTCGGCGGCGACTGCCAAACAGTCCCGCCGGACTCAATGAATATCCTAGCGTGGAACTGTCAAGGACTGAGGGGTTCCAAGGCAGTTCATCATCTTGTGGACCTGATTCGTGTCCATCACCTCTCATTCGTCTTCCTCTCGGAGACAAAGTGTAAATCTTCTATTTTTGATCGTTTGAAATCTCATGTTAATATGTTTGGCTTTAGTGTCGATTCGGTGGGCAAGGGGTGTGGGCTTGGCCTCTTATGGGATAAAAATGTTGTTGTCATCCTCCGAACCTATTCAAAGTCCCATATTGATGTTTGAGTCTGTCCAAATGCTACCTCTGAGTTGTGGTGTTTCACGCGGTTCTATGGTGATCCTGATAGTACTAAACGAAAAGAATCTTGGAAGCTTCTTGAACGTCTCAGTTAAGATCTTTTCTCAACTTGGCTAGTGGCAGGGGACTTCAATGAAATCCTTAGTCAGGATGAGAAAAAAGCTACCCTACCTCGACCACTTTGGCAAATCCGTGCTTTTCAGGATGCCCTGGATAAGTGCGATCTTCATGATTTGGGATTTACCGGCCCCAAACTTACTTGGTCTGACAAATGGATCCACCCCCGTATGGTTCAACTTAGGCTTAACCGAGCATGTGAGAACTCGGGGTGGATTAATTTGTATCCTGATTCTCGTGTCACTAACCTTAACTCTATTGCCTCTGATCATCGTCCTATTCTGATCCAACCTGACACGTCAACCATGTCTCGGCCTCAAAAGAAAAAATGTAAGTTTCATTTCGAATCTATTTGGCTTAGGTCTTCAGAGTGTGAGCATGTGATTAGGGAGTCTTAGAATTCAAATTCTCCTCATGATCCCATCGAGCTCGGGTGGGACAATATCAAAAATTGTAGGGTTGGTCTTCTTCAGTGGAGTCATATGTCTGTTGGGAATACAAGTCGTAGAATAAAAGAGATTGAAGAGGAAATTCTTTCTATTTGTTCCGGAGAGATCACCGTCAACTCTAAGGGCCGTGAAAATACTCTCTGGAATGAATTAGAAAAACTTAAATCTAGTGAGGAAATTGCCTAGCACCAAAGAAGCCGGGCCTTGTGGATGAAGGAGGGCGACCGGAACACAAAATTTTTCCATAATTGTGCTTCTGAGCGACGGCGCCATAATAATATTTCAAAGATTAGGGATGATAGGGGCGTTTGGCAGGATAATACCGAAACTATTCAGAATATTATCACGGGCTACTTCAGGGATATTTTCACGTCTATTCAGCCGTTGAGTTAGGACCTAGATGAAGTTCTTGAGGATGTGCAACTGAGGGTAACACCTGAAATGAATGAATCTCTAAGTCATGAATTCTCTGAGGTTGAGGTAGCACGCGCTCTTTCTTCTATGCATCCCCTTAAATCCCCGGCCCTGATGGCATGTCTCCGATTTTTTTCCAAAAATTCTGGCATGTTATAGGTGCTAATGTTATTTCTTGTGTTCTCAATATGCTTAATAAAAAATCTTTTCCTCATAAGATGAATTTTACACATATAGTTCTTATTACTAAGAGAGATGAACCTGAAGTTGTCTCTCATTTTTGTCCCATTAGTCTATGTAACGTCATATATAAAATTGCCTCTAAGGCTATTGCTAATCGCCTTAAAACCTTGCTTGATAATATTATCTCTGAATCTCAGTCTGCTTTCGTTCCGGGTCATCTTATTTCTGATAATGTCCTTGTTTTCTTTGAGATTAATCATTATCTTAAGAACAAATCGTGGGGCAAAAAAGGACACGTCGCGCTGAAATTGGATATGAGTAAGGCCTATGACAGAGTAGAGTGGATTTTTCTTGAGAAACTTTTGGTAAGATTGGGGTTTGGGAGGGGTTTTATTGACTTAAATATATTCTGTGTCAATTCTGTGTCTTACTCTTTTATGCTTACCGGTAACCAGTTTGGATATATTAGACCTCAATGGGGAATCCGACAAGGTGATCCTTTGTCGCCTTATCTATTCTTACTGGTTGCTGAGGTTCTAAGTTGTTTAATTCAAGCTGCATAAAATAAGGCGGAGATCGAAGGTGTAGCAATTGCGAGACATGCTCCTCGGGTGTCTCATTTACTGTTCGCTGATCACACCTTGATCTATATGCATGCGTCGGTTTCAGCTTTTACATGTATCAAAAATATCTTGCTGAAGTATGAATTGGCTTCGGGGTAGCAGGTAAATCTTGATAAGTCAGGAGTGGTTTTCAGCAAAAATGTTTCGTCGGATTCTCGAGCTAAGTTGGACAATATACTAGGGGTTCAGGTTCTTGACAAACATGATAAGTACCTGGGACTCCCGTCAGTTATTGGTAGATCTAAGAAGAAAATCTTTACTTCCATTCGTGATCGGATTCAGGCTCGAATAAATGGATGGAACTCGAATTTTCTATCTCAGGCGGGTAAGGAGGTACTCCTAAAAACAGTGATCCAAGCCATACCCACATATAGTATGAGCTGCTTTAAGCTCCCTGACTCGTTGTTAACTAAGATTGAATCTGAAATGGCGAATTATTGGTGGCACAACCGACAAACAAAAAAGATTCATTGGCTAGCTTAGAGTAAGCTTTGCCAGAGTAAAGATGAAGGTGGTTTGGGCTTTTGAGAACTCAAAGCGTTTAACTTAGCCATGTTAGCCAAGCAGGCATGGAGGATATTGACAAAGCTAAATTGCCTTGTTAGCCGACTTTTTTGTGCCAAGTACTTCTACGGGTCATCTCTTTTCGAAGCAGAATTGGGGCATAAACCATCGCTCACATGGAGAGGAATATGGGAGGCACAAAATTTGGTGTTTTCGGGTATAAGGTGGAGAGTTGGATCGGGATCTCATGTTCGTATCTGGTCGTCTAAATGGTTACCTCGACCACCAGACTTTACTGTTTCCACACCACCAAATATCTTACCGGTGGATGCTTGGGTTAATCAACTATTCGACAATGCGACAGGTTGGTGGGATACGATTTGTGTTCATGAGACTTTTCAGCCGGAGGATGTAGAGAGTATCCTCTCTATTCCCCTCGGCTCGAGAAGTAATCCGGACTCTATCATGTGGCATTACACAAAATCAGCCCACTTTTCCATTTGGTCAGCATATCATCTAGCATGGGATATGGCTCGACGGTTTGCACCTATCTCAACCTCGGAAATGGTGGAACCGCGTATGGGAGAGTGGGATTTCATCTGGAAATCGAAGGTCCCGCCAAAAATCAGGTTGCATGCATGGAAATTCTATAAACATGCTCTTCCGGTTGGTACGAATCTTCTCAAACGTCATCTTGCGGTACCAACTTCTTGCCCGGTGTGTAATAGTGAAGCCGAGGAGGAGTATCACACAGTCCTCGGCTGCATTTTCTCTCGACAGGTCTGGGCTTTATCCCATATTCGATGGCACGACATCAACTCTTGGATTGGTTATGGGGAAGCCTGGCTAAGAGGTCTTCATAGCCGATTAACTGAAGAGGCTTTTTGTCAAGTTCTAGTTACAATTTGGTTCTTATGGTTTAATCGAAATTCTTCTCTAATGGAAAATTCGGCCTCTTCTTCTACTGATTTTGTTAACTCGGTGCGCCGTTTTCTAGAGTGCTTTCAAGAAAGCTTGGTGAATAACTCGGTTCAGAACCACTCGCTGCACAAAGATCATTGGCAGCCTCCAGCGTTCGGGATGATGAAGATTAATGTTGATGGAGCGGTGGATATGAATGGAGGTAGGGCAGCGGTTGGAGTGATTATCAGAGATTGGCAGGGTTCATGTGTAGGGTGGATGGGGAGGTTTCTAAACTTTGCTATTTCACCGGAATACATTGAAGCTTTGGCCGCAGTGGAAGGCCTTCTCTTTGCTGCTCGGGAAGGTTGGCCAGCTGTCGAGTTGGAGGGGGATTGCCTATCAGTTATCTCCAAAGTTCAAACAGCAACGGTGGACCTTTCCCCCTTCGGCAATCTCATTTCTGATATTTTAAAACTTTCTTGTTCGTTTTCATCGTTTAATTGTTCTTTTGTGAAACGTTCGGGTAATTCTGTTGCGCACTTTATTGCTAGAGCTGTTTTAGGTGCTCAGGGGCATGTCCCTGAAATCCCAGCTCTCGCCATTTCTGCTTTGTCTTCTGACATTTTTGGTTAAATATATACCGCTTTTATCCTAAAAAAAAAAATTCAAATCTCTTGGGCCCACCAAAATTCTTTTAAAAATAAAAAAAGAGTTATAGGGTTACGAGGATCGAATATAATTTGTTGTAAACAATAAATTAATGGGTAATGATATTGGCACTCCAAAATTTACTACAGGAACTCCAACTTTAATTTTTACACTTGAATATGAGAAAATTATCCTTAGATTTTAAAACTACCCTATGCATTCAAAACAAAACTATTATCATGTTATAGGTTTTTTTCACTACTTTAAATCAAAGTCAATTGATGAAAATAATATTCGGCAAAAATAAAACAAGTAATTAAAGTGTAGAGCATCATCAACAAAACAAAGTAATAATATTTTAAATCGAGAATGACAATTATTATATGAACCAAAAAGAACAAAAAAATGAATATCAACTTGATGTTAAGGCTATTGTGTACTGTGGAGGTTTAAAGTATGAAAATTTCATTTTCCCAATTTTTCAATTTTCCATCCTTATTATTGGCATACTTGATGTTAAAGTTATTTTGTAACTTATTCTGAGCCTTGTTAAATACACCTCATAAAATGCCACATCCAGCCTTTCCAAATCCTTACCACCATTGATGCACTTACTAAGCCAAACCTCAAACACAGAATTTAAATTCATAAGTCCATATAAACAGCTAACCACACCTTACTCAAGGTGAGTGTTAATGGTGGTGCCTCTTCTCGATAAGAATATCATCGAGAAAAATGCTAAAAAATTCAATAGATCGTGAAGTGGTTGCTCTGTTTATATCTACAATAGGTTTACAATTAAAATGGTGTAACCCAAGGGTATTGATCTCGGATCAACATAAAGTTCAAGGGGCTACATAACAATATGGGTCAAATAAGAAGAATCTTCACTATCTTTAAATGATTAAAAAAATCTCATGGATGATCTTAAGCAACTTGTGTTGATGATACATGTGTGTAGAAATTACTCATAATGTATATACAAAAAGAGGAAAGAAATCGTAGGCCGTCTACTTAACTTCATGTTGTCACTAACAAGCTCAACTGCGTAGCCAAAAAAATGAATAAGCTCGTTGACAGATGATAGCACAATTCTTGTAAATCCCCAACTTTCTATACAAGATTAATGAATAATGAAAGATGTCCCTCACCTTCATACACATTAATGACTACTAATAGCCCTAAAAAACTCCCAAACTTTATGCCTTGAACTGCTATAATATTTTGCATAGTAAACTTCATTTTTCAGTTTCCCACAACTTTCAACATTCTTTATCATGGGATGAACTTGTATTCGAGTTCTAACTTAGCCAACGCTAGCTGATTATTATTGGTTATTCTTTGGTTCAAGGACTACAAGATTGATGGTCTAATTGGATTTGGATTCGTCCCACAGTAGGGACTGAGGTAATGCATCCAATTCCACTTTTAATTTTAGCAACAAAAAAGAATATACTTTTCAACTTCCTGGTCCATAGTAGTTGAAAATGTTACAAGAAAGATCAATCTTTTAATTTGATTAATTAAATTATTCTACTGTACTCCCATGGCAATTGAAAAAAATAAAAAAGGGATTACTTATATACACATTACTGTTTATAAATTAATTGTCTAAAACTTGTCTAAAGTGTATTTTAGTAGAATTGACCTTATAAATACATTTAATTCTCAAACAAAATCGATATATATATATATAAAATCAAGGCACTCATCAAAAATATTCTGAAAATGTAACCGAACCAAGTCAATGATATCTTATGTTTTGACTTTAGAATTATTTTGTTTTACAACTTATGCTCAATTGATTGATGACAACGAAGATGTTAACTAATTATTCAAGATGATGACAATATGACTATCTCACCAAGAGAAAGAACTAACGTGAGCGAAAAAACAGAAACATTCAAAAAATATTATTCTTTTCATTTATGTTGATATTTTATAACATATTGACTTTTGAACTATTTCATTATTTTATTTTGTTATTCATAGATGAATTATTGGTTTTAATTCTTTTACATGTAATAAAAAAATTATAAACAAAACTATTTCGGCATATATTTTATGCATAATATAATTTTCACGTGCAATGCATGTGCTTTTTGCTAGTAGATTGAAATGTTTACAAAATACATTCAGTTGTATATGATGCAATAAAATTGAAACAAATAAAACAATTCTCACCATAATATATTTCTAGATAAATTAGAGATTCAGTGGGCAAGAAGAGTAAATGGTTTAGATAATTTTCTTTGTTCTTACATAAAGACACTCACCTAATTTGCCAAAAGACATATTTAGATTCCCCTATCCAAAGTTCAAAGTCCAGCCTTTTCATAGTCAACATGTTTAATATTAGGGATAAATGCAAAAACCCCCTGTTTTAATGTGAAATTGCAAAAAAACATCTGTATTAACGAAATAGGCTAAAAACCACTATGTGTTCTTAAAAAGTCTGCAAATATTGGGTTTTTGGGAAAAAAAGAGAGCGTGTTTTTCATGTTTTTCACCGTTAATGGCATGTTTCTTTGTTTGGAGAGTGTAAAAATAACAAAAAAAACATGTCATTAAAGGTGACAAACAAGCTCTGTTTTTTTTCAAAAATCCACTATTTGCAGCCTTTTTAAGAACACAAGGTGGTTTTTAGCCTATTTCGTTAACACAGGTGTTTTTTTGCAATTCCGCATTAAACAGGGTTTTTTTATTGCATTAATCCCTTAATATTATAATATCATCTAAACCAATTATATGTCCATATGGAGGACAATTCTACCTAGTTAGGATATATATAGATCCCCAAATTGAAGAAAAAAAGGGATTTTTAGTTGGTTTAACCACACCAGACGAATGGATTTTTTATGCATATGGAGACTACTTAGGAAAAATTCTTCACCATAAGAAATTAAATCTTTCTTTATCCATTAGTTTTTACTTCTTTTGTTCTGTGTCAAAAGTCTACTACATGACTATCATGTGGAATTATTACATCTACTTAAGCTATATTAAGGTCTACCATCTTAAAAAGATAAAGAAAAACAAGAACAACTTTTAGTTTCTTATTGCATTGTATTGTATGTAGTGTAAATCTTGAGTGAAGCATTAAAAGATGACACTAAGAAGGTTTTTTCCTTCTTACAACCATCATACATTTGTTTGTTGATTTTCATTTATTTCAATTATTTTCGCATTTGTCATGTTGGATTCTTATATTAATTAGAAATGATCTAAATGAATCAAGTGGTTCACTTTTATGGATGCCGAACTTTCTCATATATGCATTCATCCACAAATTTAGTATGATTTTGCATGTACACGTTGCAACATACACGTATACATAATAATTTAAGCATAGTAAAACATATTAAGGGCTTATGCATATTGCGCAACAAACATTGCACGTAACAAGTGAAATACATAAGAATAATAAGTACAATTTTTACATGTATTTGTTGACTTTTATTCCTTTTCATTTCATTCACCATATGCTTTCAGATTTTTTCTTCCTTGGATTTTGGACTCTAAATATCAAGAACAGTTGCAACAATTGATGCGATGTTGTCATCAGGTCTCACTGAAAATCACGTTCAGAGAGTAGAAAGCCAATTTCTTAAGATCAGGTTAGAATCATTATTTTTTTAAGATTGTTTTTTATTCAATAGTCTATGTGTAATGAATATGAAATCAAGGAAAAAAAATCAATTTTGACTTAATTGCGAATATAAACAAATATACTTTGCTCTAAATATAGGAGGTTTTTGTTACATTTATGGCTTATGTGAGGCTCATTGTCACATACAACCTAGAAAGCAATTCCAGTCAACTTTCACTCTTTGACTCATAAATTTAAGTAAGTAACTAATAAAATGACATGAAAAAAAGAAAAAAAGAAAAAAAGAATTACTATCGGATCCCTTATCAATGACAAACGAAAACTTGAGGCATATTTATTTTGAAATTAAAGTGTTTGTTTATTTGGATTAAACTTATGGAATGTCATTTGGTGGAGACAAAAGAAAAGAAGACACGTTGAACCATACCTTCACCAGAATGAACAACTTGATATGCAAACAACAGTGGTACAACCAGAATATAGAAGAAGATGTTATGCCAGGAATGAGTCATAAGAATGGACAATTGTTTGTCACCTTCCAAGCAGCTACGCTCTTTACACATGCGCTAGAAAATGATGACATAAGAGTCGCTCAAAGAAACTTCACACTCAGAGCTGGTAATAAATAAGTTCAGATTTGATTCAAAATTTAAGGAAGAGTGTTGGTCCCAAGTATCATACAAAAGGGTCTAAAAGGGGGGGTTGAATAGACCCTGAAATTCTTTTCGAATTCTAAGATTTGTTTTAAAGAAAGATAACTTAGATAATAACTTTCAGTACTTGATCAAGATGGATCAGGTGCTCAGCACTTATACCAAGGTTAGCTCAGCGGAAGATTTGTATAAGCTTTTAGTATGAATAAACAGGGGCTTAGAAAGTGCTTAGTTGCTCTTTTAGATTTAGAGAAAATAGCAGATACCCCCCCCCCCCAAAACTATTAGGCGATGTGCACTTTGCCTCCCAAACTATTAAAAGTTGCAGTCAACACCCTAAACTATCATATATGTGCACTTTGCCCCCTCGGTTAGCTTCGGGCAGCACATATGAGGCAAAGTGCTACAAACCGCATAGGTGAGGGGGCAAAGCGCACGTCACGAAATTTTTTTATTTTTTAAAAATTTTACTAATTTTTTTTTAAATTTTCTTATTTTTATACTTTTTTTCATTTTTTTTTTATTTTCATGTTTCCGGATTTTTGAATTATTTTTTTTATTTTTAAAAAATTATGAATATTTGAATTTATACTTCTTTTCATTGTTTTCTTATTTATTTTCATGTTTTATTTTTATTTTTTTTATTTTCATATTTGAAAATTATTCATTTCAAACCTAGAAATAATATTTCAAGAAAAATCCAAATAAATCCCAATATGCATGATTTAAATTGAACGATGAATGGGTAAAAAAAATTCAAAACTGACCGAGGGGGGTTAAGTTAATATTAAGAATATTTGAATTTAAAAGAAAAAAAAGAAAATAGCAGATACCCCCCCCCAACCTATGAGGTGATGTGCGCTTTGCCCCCTCACCTATGCGATTTGTAGCACTTTGCCCTTTGTGTGCTGCCCGAAGCTGGCCAAGGGGGCAAAGTGCACATATATGATAGTTTAGGGTGTTGAGTGCAACTTTTAATAGTTTGGGGGGCAAAGCGCACATCACCTCATAGTTTGGGGGGGGGGGTATCTGCTATTTTCTCTTAGATTTATGAAAGTATGCTTTATGATAATGTAAATAGATGATAATAGATAAAGCTATAAAATAGTAAATAATGGAAGACACGAGAATTGTAAGGTTCATTGGGATTATGTAATCCCAGCTACGTCCTTCTACTCCTTTCCACATAGGAAGAATTCACTATAATGAATCGCAAAGCTTCACAAAGACAGCTTCAACAAAATAGCAAATGGTGAAGACTTGATCTCGAGTTCCTTGATCACAAAGATTTCAACTCGGCTAAGATCTGCTTCTGACAAGCTTCTCTCACACAGAAATACTATTTTGTCTTCAACAACTTCGTCACAGAGATTGAAGAGGTTGATGGGTTTTATCAAAGAGTTGTTTGATTTGATAAGATCAAACACTTTTGGAACGTCTCTTGAGAAATGACAGTTCTTCTATGAAGAGGTATGAGATATTGGTTTGGCTGTAGATATGTTGGCTATGGAGGATTTGAGCTTTTAGGGATGAAGATAGATTTCAACAGCGTAAGTGTATATCAAGCTTTTGATAATTTTCTCGGTGTTTAGGGTTGAGCTGTGAGGATCTATTTATAGACTTTTCTTAGGATTTGTCCGTTGGACACATGCAGGCGCGTGTTCAGCATGGAGAGTGTGAACCGGTCTTTGTCTAACATCTCTGAAAATTCTGCTGCACAGAGTTAGTAGCAGATCTACTTTGAGTTGACAGCCAATGGGGAAGTCTCATCCGTATGTTAATAGTCCTTATCTCATTTAATGCTCTTATCAAGCATTTAATGCATTTGAATTTAATTCTCTTTGGAATTAAATGACCGTTGAATGTTGCATTTAAGGCCTTATTGATTTCGGATTTAATTCAAGTGAAGACAGGCGCTTGTGGCATGATCACCTTGAATGATTCTTTAGGCGCTTCACAGCCGCTTAAAGAATCTCTTATCTTCAAAGTCTTCAGACGCTTATTCGATTTCACTTTGATAGACTCACCTAAAATTCTATCATAGTTCAAGCGCTAGATACTAGTCTAAAAACTGTAAAGATAAAAAGCCTTAAACTAAAATTACAACTTGATAACTTTAAATGCTTAGACATATTCTAATAAAGATAAACATACATAATCTTTGGAGTCTAACATAAAACCTATCTTGTCATCATCAAAACATCTAACATTAAATTCCTAACAATTTCCCCCTTTTGATGATGTCAAGACCTTAACTCTTTTATAGTCTAAGAGCTAGGGAAATTAACAAAGATTATATAAAGATAGCATTTAAAAGTTAGAGGTTAGCTATAAGTTAGTACATATGGCGAGACACAAGATGTTTCAGCAAAACTCATTCATTCATAATTTATCATGCTAGTACAATGAATTTAATGATAGAAACATTCATAAAGCGCTTAAAATAGAATGAAATGATAAGATCTAGCCCTTTCTTTTTGTGGGAAAAGGTTGTGATTTGCTAGAACTCTTATGCTCTTGCTTGAAAAGCATTTTAGCAAACTTCCACAACTTGTCATTTGCTTCCCTCATCTTCTTATGAGTATCATTGGCATATTGTTTATTTCCCATTCTCTCGGACAATTTCTCAAAACTATGAAGATGCTTGTTCCAAATGGAAGAATCAACTCCCAGTTCACATAACCGATCTTCAAAGATCTCATAGGTCCTAGTGACTGGAGCTCTACATGGATTGGGGTAATTTGGAACAAAAACAGCGAACGGGGGGATGCCTAACTCTTCAAGAAGCTCTACAAAGAAATCTGGAATTGGGTAGCCTTTGTAGAAATGAGGTTTGCGTTTTTTAAGGACGGCTTGCTGGATTGCAGAGGTAGCACTTTGAAGTTCTTCCAGTGCTTGTCTTTATAGCTTTGAGCTCTTGGACGAGCCTTTACACTTTTCCCCCTTCTTGACATCAGCAAGAGGTTGAGAGGAACGAATCTCAGACAAGTCTCTTCGCAGGAGCTTGACTTCATCGATCAAAAGAGATACTTGAGCAGCAATGCTTTCAGCTGCAGAGTTAGAAATGTTGTGACGTTCAGCGTCTGCAGAGACATTCAAGGCAAGCGAGAGGTTGATGCTTTCAGAGAGATCTGTGGCGAGTGGGACCATCTTATTCATCATATTGATGGTATTCTGGTTGGATGTATTGCGCATATCATTCAGACGATTCCTCTCCACAACATAAAAAACTGAAGTACTCTAATTGTCCAATCGAGTGCAGGAGCTCTTGATATCAACTAGAGAATTTTTGACCGCTTTCTTGAAGTCCTGAGCATCTGGATCATCATCACTATCTGAACTGTCACTAGAGGAACTCGCTGGAGGAGGCAAAGAATCTTTAAAAGCTACAGCTTTTCCTCACGCAGGACCTCTGAAGAGAGGTTCCTCAAATTCAGTAACTTGCTTCTTTTCGGGAAGAGCAGTGTCTGGAGCATGGACTTTTGCAATGTCCATGATGAAATCATCTCCATCGGCCTCAGTGCTTTAAATAAGTTCAATGTGAACAGCTGGAGCTGGGGCGCTGGAAGGAGCTTCTTCCTCGAAAATTATCTCCACGTCATCATCTGATGGCGCTTCTCGGATAAAAGGAACACGAGCTTCTATGAACTCGAAGGTAGATTCTGTCAGTCGCGGAGCAGGCGAAATGATGTGATGAAGATTAGAAAGCCACTGCAATGACAGAATGAGAGGAGCATTGGGAATGATCTTTTCTGAATTCATTCCTACTGAAGGCATGCTTTGGGTCCATGGAATGTTTTCTGAAATGGTTGATAGCTGAAAGAGTTCTCTTTGGAATATGGTGATTGGACTTTCCTTAGCAGCTACCCACATCGGATCGATACCGTCTATAGGGTGTACTGGAGTTCACCTAGCACTAGACCCTGGATGAAAAAAGAGATAGTCCTCGGTTTGCTCCTTGCAGAAGTACAACAGCCTATCTTCTGGCAGTACTAGGAGATTTGAGATGTAGTGCTTGCAGTAATCTTCCAAGTAAGGCAGGACAGCTTGAGCGAGCTCTGGGCTGCAGTGCCCTTCTAGCAGATCGATTACCCTCTGGTAATGAGTGCTTAAATCCTGGGGATAAGAATCCAGAAAGAGAAGTCCAAAAAACTCATTAACGCTTGCCCCAGTCGCTGTGACAACATTGCAAGTAAAAATTTGGTCGAAGACCTTTATAGCATCCTTGAGTTTCATATGATTGAATAGAAACTCATAGAGTTGTTCAAAGTTGACTTCCACATTGACGCTTGAGAATTCACCACTGGGAGCGCTGCTACAGTCCGGAATGAGAGACTCTTCAACTAGACGCTGAATAGATGGCAAAGAATCAACTGGTCCGAGTCGTTGAATGCAAGAATCAAGGCAATAGCGAGCAAACTGCTTTCGCTTCTCATGAATTTCTTGATTAAAAATAATTGGGCTGGCCACCATTTCCTTAAAAATATGGCGCTTGGATGTAAAGGCTTCAACCCATTCTGCTTCTGTATGTAGCCACTCAGTTCCGGCTGCTGGAATAGTTCTCATGCCGCGATCCTAAATGCTCTTCAAGGCGAGGAAGCGATGGAGATCTGTGCTGTAATATTCATCCCAAACTCTCTCAAAGTAGAATTGCGCTTCTCGAGAAATCATCTGCTTTAGATCCGCTGGCTTATCAGGAATGGCGATTCCTTTGGCTTCCATAGGCGGAGAGGCTGAGCAGTCTTAAGATTGGAATAATGGAGGACTTTTTCACGATAATGAGTATAGCCCAGCTTGTTGAGCATCTCCTCACCTGGACTAAGAGGAACATGAGAATAGTTGCTGTGAAAAAAAACGTTCTCATTCCTTGGCGGTCGAGCCTCTGGTTCACTGTGCAGATGAACATCAAAGTATGTAGAGTCAACTTTGGCCAAAGTGCTTTGAGCGGGCTTAGGAACTTTCTTTGGCTTAGAAGAGGCTAGCTTAGAAGCGGCTATCTCAGCGAGAAGATCTGCCAAAGTCTTTTTGGGAGCTTCCTCTCCTCTGTAGTACTTGAAGAAGACTTAGATTTGGAAGACTTGGTCTTAGACGATTTAGTCTTCTTCGACTTTTTCTTGGGAGGTGCTGGATCCTCGTAGTCAATTCTGATGAGCTCCTCTTTTGGAGATTCTGTCAATTCTTGATCAAACAGAATATGAGAGAACCAGGCGTCATATTCAATGGCTTCTTTGATACAATGCTCGGCATGGATATATCTTTCTTCATAATCTTCATGCGGAACAAAGTTTTCATTAAGTAAAGTCGGAGGGGCGAGAGAGGTGTGGTCTATATCTCTATCTAGAACCATCCAGTGCCTAGCAGTAGATCCACCCACAGAGTATGGGAGATCATCGGCAGCGGTTGCAACAACTTCTTGAACGATTGCTACAATAGCGGATAGATCAACGTCTAACTCTACTAGCACGCTCTCTGAGATACTGCCAGTATCGACTTCCAACAGAGCTGAAAGGAAGAAACAAACCTTAAGAACTAAATTTTCTACAGAAGGTAGAAAATCGAGAGAAGGCCTTGGTAGAAGAAATTTCTTACCCTGAGCGCTAGTCTCAGCAATTGGTTCTAGATGATGAACTTTTAGTTTACTAGCCTCAGGCTCCTTTTGCACATCAGCGTCTGCGGCTGATAGTTCTTCATGAGCGTCTGATGCTCTAAAAAATTTAGCACTTGGCTCTGCAGGAGCGCATGCGGCAGGAGCGCTTGACTACGAAATACCACGAAGGTCAGAAACTTTTCTAGCCAATCGAGTGTGAATCTTCTAGTTTGTTAAAGAGATAGATTTTTCACAAGCACTGGTAACATAAATTACCTCAGTCTCGGCTGGGACAGATCCAACTATTTTCTGGTGCTTAAGAGCTTCTGTTTGCTCTTCTTCCTCGGCTTTCTTCTGAAAGTTCAAAGGTGAAGAAGGAGAGGATGAAGGCTTCTTCCGCTTGGGCTTCTTAGAAGGCGCTTGAGGAGCCTTCTTCGATATCTTTAAGCTCATGCCCAGAACCACATCAGCTGGTCGCTCTTCAGCGGGAGATGCTAACTCTGGAAAGTCTTCACAAAATTCAGCCGTAGCGATTCGTTGAAGAGCTTCCTCTTCTTGCTTCTGGCGAAGCTTTTCTTCCTTGCGGAGAGCGCGTTCTTCTTTTGGCAATGTAACACCACCGACAGCAGGAAGATTGAGAAGAGTCGCTATCATCTTCTGACCCAGAAACTTCTCCTTGGGCACGTCAGTTCCAGTGCTTGGAACATGACCGCTCCGATAGAAGACATAACTTAAAAGCAAACCATAGGGCTTAGCAGGAGGCTTCTTCCCTAACATGGATGCTATGCGTTCAAAAATATACATCGCCCAATTAATTTTATACTTTTTAGCTATGGAAACCATCAACTGAAACTGCAGATGACTAATCCTATCGAAGGATCCGGCTCTGCACTCAAGTACCTTTGCACAAATATCAGCCATAATCTGATACTTGATCTTCAAGTCCTTCTTCTTAAAGTTGTGCGAGTAGGCGGAGTCTTTCTTGGATATCATTAGTTCCCAAACTTTGGGAAAATCTCCGATTACGACATCTGAAGGCAAAATCCTTTCATTTGGAAGTTGAAATAATTCGGCAATAAGATTTGTTGAAAGAGTAAAGCTTTTGTCTGGAAGTTTAGGAAATTGATAATTGATTGAAAGACCATCATCTGAAAGCTTGGCATTCTCATAGAAATCCTTGAGAGCCAGGGAGTAAAGTTGAAAAGGATTGGTCATCAGAGGTTTGAGTTTTTGTTCATCGAATGAAAAGAAGATGCTTCGAATAGGAAAGTGTTGTTGGGAGAAAAGATAATCCCAGTCAACAAAAAATTCAGGATTAACATGAACATCTTTTTGTCCCTGTTGATCCTTGGCTTTCGGAGAATAAGGAGCCGCAACAGATTTGGAAGATTTATGTGGGGCCATTTTTGAAGAAGTTGAACTTTGATTCAGTTGATGTTGAAGACGAGAGAATTTTTAGAAAGCTTTAGAGAATATGAGAGTGATAAAATGAATATTTCTGTAATTTCTTGAATTTATAAGGAAGAGAAAATAACTGATCAATCACGATATGGCCACGTGTCAAAGAAATTAAATTTGTGCCTTAAATTCCATAATAGCGGATGTGAAAATAGGCGATAAATATGGAAACTGCATTGGGTAACAACAAAATATAAAATTTGGTGTCCGTGGTTACTTTTTTAATTTCAAAGGTTTTTGAAATATTCAGCATGAGTTGTACGAGCCCGAAATACACGTGTAAACGCGCGAATACATTAGCTGAACCGCCATTTTGAAAATCAGTGATTACATTTTGGGTTTACTTGATCTGAGCAAGTGAATGTCATATCAGCATTAATTGCTCTCACCTATTCACTGTCTTTGTTTAGCGTTAGGTAGTATGCCCTTTTGAAATTCATTTTTACTAAGCGCTTACTAGGAATAGGTTAAGCGTTTAGCTTCTTTTCAAGAGAAGGTTCAGACACTGAGAATGTTTTTAATTTGAAGCGTCTAAACAATTTTAATGCATAAATACAAGTGCTTGTGGCCAATGCAAAGAGAAACATTTTTGGTCATTTTCACTTTTCTAATTTTATCCCTTTTAAGGTTCCCCCTAAATTAGGTTTCCCTTAAATCAAACAATTAATTAGAGCTTTTCAAATAATTTGATCATAAAATAAGGTAAATTCCCCCTAAATTTTGCCTATAAAGTATGATGTATTGAATGATTAAGCATTTAAATTGATCATACCAAGTTTACTTCTTAAAGTGAAAAAGTTGTTCATTGAGCACTTTGGTGAAGATATCTGCCAATTTTTTTTTTGTACGCAAGAAATGGTAGTGAATGTCAATGTGTTTAGTTATAGAATGAAGGACTGGGTTTTGGGTTATAGCTAAAGCGTTTTGGTTATCACAATGGATTGGGGTAGGACCTAAGAGGATTCCATAATCTCTAAGTTGTTGCCTCATCCATAGGATTTGTGCACAACAGCTTCCAGCGGCTACATACTCGGCTTCAGCGGTAGAAGTAGCTATGGATTGCTGTTTCTTACTATGCTATGAAACCAATCTATCACCTAGAAATTGACAAGTACCACTAGTGCTTTTTCTATCTATTTTGCATCCTGCAAAATCTGCATTTAAGTAACCAATTAGTTCAAAAGGAGAGTCCCTTGGATACCATAAGCCCACATTTTGTGTGCCTTTTAGGTATTTAAAGATTCTCTTGGCATCAATTAAGTGTGACTCTTTAGGATCGGCTTGAAAGTGTGCACACATGCATACCGAAAATATAATATCAGGTCTACTAGCAGTAAGATAAAGAAGTGATCCAATTATACTTCTGTAATTAGTGATATCAACCTTCTTCCCACTTTCATCTTTATCTAACTTAAGCATTTGGCTCATTGGAATTTGCGAAGATAATGCATTTTCCAGACCAAATTTCTTAATCATATCTCGTGTATGTTTAGCTTGGTTAATAAATATGTCACTAGGGAGTTGTTTAACATGTAATCCTAAGAAGAAAGTTAATTCACCCATCATGTTCATTTCAAATTGTTCTTGCATCATTTTTGAAAATTTCTCACACAAATGCTTTATAGTAGATCCAAAAATAATATCATCAACATATATTTGGACTAAGGGAATAGCTTCGTCATTGGTAATTTTGAATAACGTTGTGTCAACGCTGCCTTTTGAAAAACTTTTACCAATAAGGAAAATAGAGAGAGTGTCATACCATGCTCGACGTGCTTACTTAAGTGCCTTATCTAGCTTGTAGACCATACTCTTACCATGGTTGTCAATGAATCCTGAAGGCTGCTCCACATAGACTTTTTCTTGGAGTTTACCATTCAGGAAAGCACTCTTCACGCCCATTTGATACACTATGAACTTGTTGAATGCTGCACATGCTAGAAACATGCGAATTGCTTCAAGACGGGCGACGGGAGCATATGTCTCATCAAAATCAATACCCTCTTCTTGGCAATATCCTTAAGCGACAAGTCTGGCTTTATTCCTTATAATAATACCATTCTCATCCATCTTATTTTTATGAACCCATCTACTCCCAATAACTCCTTGGTGAGTTGGCCTTGGTACTATCGTCCAAACCTTACTTCTTTCAAACTAATTAAGCTCTTCTTGCATGACTTCAATCTAACTAGGATCACTTAGCACTTCATCCACTTTCTTAGGTTCTATTTGAGATAGAAAACTTGCGAACATGGCCTCATTGAATGTAGCGGCTCTAGTCCTCACATGAGCTCCAATATCTCCAATTATTTACTCTGGTGGATGATCACGTAACCATAATCTATCTGGATGGAACGGGTTTAGAGGTTGTTGCGGCGCTTGATCTTGCAATACATTTCCATTAACCTCTTGAACAGGCGCTACAGGTTCACAAATTCTATTTTACTCTTAATGATCATTCTCTTCATGATCCTCAGTAATTCTTACAATATTATCCTTAATAACCTCACGAGTAACCTTAGGAGGGGGCACAAAGATCTCATCATCGTGGTCACTTTCATCATCAATGATCAATTTTGATGCTTGATGACACAAATCTTCAACTGCTACATCATTACCGTTAACCTTACTCGGCTCTTGGTTAGCATCATCAAAAACAACATGAATATATTTCTCAACCTTCGATTTGATCTTATTGAGGATGCGAAAATTCTTTCCATTTTTGGCATAGCCTAGAAAGATTCCCTCATCCACTTTAGGATGAAATGTCTTTAGGCCTTGGGATCCATTATTATGAATAAAGCATTTTGAACTAAAGACGTGAAAATATAAAATATTCGGCTTACGTCCCTTCCATAGTTCATATGGTGTTTTACCATGTTGTTTGTTGATCATGCAACGATTCTGTGTATAATGTGCAGTATTAATCGCTTCGGCCCAAAACCTAGGAGCAAGTTTGGACTCTGCTAACATCGTCCTATCGGTTTCCTTAAGCGTTCTGTTCCGACACTCAGCAACACCGTTCTGTTGAGGAGTTTTAGGAGCTGAATACTCATAATGTATTCCATTCTCTGCACAAAACTTCTCAACAACCTTGTTAGTAAACTCAGTACCGTGATCGCTCCTTATTCTTGCAACCTTAAGATTTTTCAATGTTTGAAGTTGCCGAATAAGCATTGTGAGCTTGTCACATGTTTTATCTTTGGATGAGACACGCTAGAAGCTAACGTGCTTTGGTAGCAAGTGCACTAATCGTGTGTAGTAATAGAAATGGACAATATGTCCGGGTTGTCGAACTACGGAGACTTGAATTTTAGTTTATGATTTTCGATAACAAAAGGAAGTAAATTAGAGATTTAACTAAAAAGGAAAGTAAAATAAGCTAAAGCGAAAGTAAAGAGAGATTAAACTTCCAAGGTGGAGAGGTGACTAAGGCTCATGTTCTGGCACATGTTGCGTATTGCTATCCTAAGATCATTACTAATTCATTAGACATACATTGCTATGGTGAAGCTCCTAAGGTAAAGAATAACCGATGTCTCGTGATAGACTCCTATACTTAATTGGTGGTTTCCTAAGTATGTCTACCCGGAAATCTAACCACTAAGCATGCATTAAAGAACTAGAGCTTTCTCAATTAAAATTGAACGACTTCACCCGGGAATCTTTACCTATGTCTAGGGAAATTCCTATTTGGTCAGTGATGTTGTGAAATTATTGCACCCTAAGTCAACTTTCTCTCGAATAATTCATAAAATTGAACGACTTCACCCGGGAATCTTTACTTATGTCTAGGGCAATTCCTATTTGGTCAGTGATGTTGTGAAATTATTGCACCCTAAGTCAACTTTCTCTCGAATAATTCACCTAGGCATGATATCAAACACATGGTGATCAAGCATATGTAAGGCATTCAACCACAAAATCACAACACATAGCAATTGATAAGCTTGAGTTTTACGTGGTCTAGGTCCCGACAATTGGTTGGTTTAGAGTAGATTTTGAGTGATCTTTACCACTTGTGGCCTTGATGTGTGTGTTAAATGAGTACAGGGGTAAAATCATGACAATCGAGCGAAAAGGGCGGAAAAACATTATTTCGGCCACATACTGCATGCAACGTACGTACGTGGAGATATTAACGTTCGGGCGTGGCCACGTCATCAACGTACGTACGTGAGGCATCCAAAGTTCGAACGTTGGCCCAGTCAGCTCCCAGTCAACAGCTTATGCCACGTCACAATGTTGGAACGTGAAGGGGGTAACGTACGTACGTTGGAGTCGGCTGGACGAATTTTGGCAAGTTTTTATTCCTAATTCAACTAGGAGACTTGGGGGATCCTCTTCTATAAATACCTCCTCTTGTAGCAGCAATAGGGTTTGAAATTTTCAGCTTTGGAAGAGAGTTGGAGCCAAGAAACGAGCAAGACGAAGAGAACTACGATTCTACACGAATTCATCAATTCGTAATAGGGAGAATTTTATTTTCTAGATTTTTTTGTCTATGAATAATTCTAAGATTTTAGTTGTTTTTCCAATTATGAGTATGAACTAATTTACTTTAACTAAGGCCATGTGAATGCCAATTTTATGTTTTTATATATATGAATTGATTGTTCGTCTTAATTCTATTATTGCTTTGTGTGTTAATTTCATGCTTTTATTCCAATCGTATGCCTCATCACCATATGCTTGCTAATTAGCCTAGTTTATGATTCGAGAGAATATAGATTAGGGTTCAAAGGAATTAACACATCATCCGAAAAATATAAGGAATTGCTCCTAGAGATGGGTATAGATTTCCGGGTGCTGTTAGCTGGATTAATCCGGGGAAATTCTAAAACGTGAATGCATGGTTAATAATTTGATTCTCGGATAGAATTATTTAGAGAACCGTCACGTAATCATAGGATTATTACGGCCGAGAGATCGGGTAGTAATTAATTAAAGTTTTTTCCACCAAAGCAATAGTAGTCTAATAATTCGAATAATCACTCATATATATTAACGAGTAATAACGGTTGAAGCATGTGCCTTAGTTGCTTTCTCACATAAGAATCTTAATCAATTTGTCAAGTATCGTTTTCACTTTTTCATTGTCAATTAATTATCCTCTTTTGATTTAATTTTAATTGCTTTAAATTTTGTCAATCTAAAATACGAGTCTCTGTGGGTTCGACATCCCGGACTTAAAATCCAATTTTATTACTACACACGTCCAGTCCACTTGCTGTGCAAACACGTAAGGATTTTTCGTGTCAAGTTTTTGGCGCCGTTGCCGGGGACTTCTTTTATTTTAGTTCATAAGTTTATTGCAATTTTTAGTTTACTTGCTTGTTCTTGTTTTATTATTAATTTTATTTTCTAGCTCTAAATTCCTGTGATTTGCTTCGTTATTTAAACAGGGTGTCTTTGTGGTGAATGACCCGAGCCTCCGGACAGGCTTTGGAAGAATTTGACCCTGAAATCGAACGAACATTTCGAGCAAACTTCAGGAATCGAACTATGGCTAGAAATCTTCCTGACATCAATCTCCCAAAGAACAGGGAATGGTTTCAAAACTTGTTTCAAGCTATGCAACCAGCACCTCCGGAACCACCTGCATCTGTTCGCGGTAACCAACCCCCTCGTGTACACACTACGCCGGGGCCTGTTGTGTTCCCCAATTTTGCCACGCCGAACTGCCACATTCCATCTCATATGTTCAGCATGGTTCAGGCTGAACAATTTTATGGTGATCCGAAAGAGTCGCCTTATGACCATCTGGAGCAATTCGAGAATGTGTTATCTACCATGCAATTCCACCCAAGAGATCTTGATGCCATCCGCCTCCGATTATTCCACTTTTTGCTTAAGGATAAAGGGACTTTGTGGTACAAGTCGTTGCCCCCACAATCTATCGAAACGTGGGAAGAGTTAGTCGAGGAGTTTCTCAACAAGTTCTTCCCTCCATCAAGGATTAACGAGTTAAGAAGCGAGATCAAGGGTTTTAAGCAAAAACGGGACAAATCGTTAGCATCACCATGGGCCATATACAAGAGCCTGCTTCGAAAGTGCCCCGGTCACAACTATTCAGGAGACAAGAGAGTGCTACACTTCTTTAATGGAGTCCGGTCTCGGATTCATCACAGACTTAATGCAGGAACCAGTGGTGATCTTTTGGGTCTCTATAGCAGCACAGTGTGGGCTAAACTAGAGCAGATGGCACGGGAGGATGAATTGTACCCTGAAGTGACGATGAGTTTCCTCCACAATGCCGAAGGATTGCTGTTGCTCAAGAGGTAGAACAAGATGTTGATCTAGAGGTAGAGCCAGCCATTGGTGATGTGAACTATGCCGGAAATTCAAACAACCCTCGATTGAGCTTCCACATACCCGAGAATTTTCCGAAAAGGCCAAATTCGGCACACAATGCACAACAAGGCATCTACCAAGCACTAAGGCCTCCATTCAACAATACTCAACCTCAAAGGCCTGGAAATTTTAGACCACAAGGTCAAGCTCAGAGACCTCTTACTGTCGAAGAAAGATTGGAGGCTCACATGCAAAAATCGGACGAATTATTCGCGGAGCTTCGATTGATGTTCCAGGGTGTTATGACGGGAATGAAAGAGATGCAGCACCAATTTGCACGATTATCGGCTGATGCGGGTGGAAGAGCACCCGGGACACTACCGAGCGATATAGAGAAGAATCCGAAAGAACAGTGTCAGGTCGTTACCCTCCGTAGTGGCAAAGAAGTGAAAAATGCATCTCCCCAGCATCCAACGTCCGAACATGAAGAGTCCAACGTTCGAACGTTGGACAATTTTGAAAAATCGGACACACTGTCTCCAACGTTCAAACGTGACCATCCTAACGTTCGGGTGTTGACCGGTCAACGTTCGAACGTTAGGAAGGACAACGTTCGAATGTCAGAGGCAAAAAAGACCTCTTCTGAAACCTTATCTCCCTCTTCGTCTAAGCCTGTTGAAATACGTCTCCCTTTCCCCCTAGCACATAAAAAGCATAAAAAAGAAATGGATAAGAGTTTTCTTAGGATTTTAGAAATTCTTCGAGAAGTTCGCATTAACATTCATTTTATTGATGTGATTTTGCAGATGCCCAACTACATCAAGTTCTTCAAGGATATTCTCTCAAATAAGCAGAAGTGGGAAGGAAATGGAACAGTGTGCTTGACTGAAGCATGCTCAGCAGTGGTATTGAGCAAGTTGCCAAAGAAACTCAAGGATCCGGGAAGCCTCACAATCCCGTGTACCATCGGGCAACTAAAATTTGACCGAGTGTTATGTGATTCAGGGGCCAGCATAAACCTTCTTCCATACTCATTGTTTCGGAAATTAGGCTTGGGAAATCTGAAGCTCACCTCGATGAGTCGTCAACTTGTAGATCGATCTATCAAACACCCGAAGGGAATCATAGAGGATGTGATCGTGCAAGTCGACAAATTCTACTTTCTGGTGGATTTCGTGGTCTTAGAAATGGAAGAAGACGTCGAAGTTCCTCTCATCCTAGGAAGACCTTTCCTAGCCACAGGTAAAGCTATGATCGATGTAGCAAATGGTAAGCTGACTTTAAATATGGGAGAAGAGAGAGTTACGTTTGATGTATTCAAGGTTTTAAAGCATGTCGGTGATGACGAGTCGTGTTTGCGAATAGATGCTGTTGATCCTTTGATTGTGGAGCATTTTCAGGAAAATGTCTCCGACGATCCACTTGAGACATGCATAATGAAGTCGAAGGTTGCTGAGTCAGCTGATGAGGGACAACTGGCAGCTGTTCATAGTCTGGAGAGGCGTGCACAATGCATCATCGTGAGGAAATTTGAGATGTTGGATAAGCCACTGTCAAGCAAATCCAAATCATCCATTGAGGAGCCACCTATTCTTGATCTAAAAGCCTTACCTTCGCATCTTAAATATGTTTATCTAAGTGATAATGAAACTTTGCCTCTGATAATTTCTTCTTCTCTTACAGAGCAACAAGAAGCAAAGTTGCTGAAGGTACTGAAGGAGCACAAACGGGCCTTTGGATGGAAGATTGCTGACATTAGGGGAATTAGCCCGGCCATTTGCATGCACAAGATTCTGATGGAAGAGAACTCAAAGCCCACCATACAACCACAGCGGACGTCTAATCCTCAAATTCAAGAAGTGGTGAAAAAAGAGGTAATCAAATTACTCGATGCTGGCATCATCTTTCCTATCTCCGATAGCCCGTGGGTAAGTCCCACTCAGGTAGTGCCAAAGAAGGGAGGTATGACAGTCGTTCTTAATGATAAAAATGAGTTAATCCCATCTAGAATTGTCACTGGTTTTAGGGTTTGCATCGATTATCAAAAATTGAATGAATATACCCGTAAAGACCACTTCCCCCTTCCCTTTGTCGATCAAATGTTAGAGAGATTAGCCGAGCATGAGTATTATTGTTTTTTGGATGGGTACTCCGGCTATAACCAAATTGCCATTGCACCTGAGGATCAAGAGAAAACCACTTTCACTTGTCCTTATGGCACTTTTGCTTATAGGCGGATGCCCTTTGGTTTATGTCATGCACCTGCTACTTTTCAAAGATGCATGATGGCTATATTTCATGACATGATCGAACAATTTATTGAAATCTTCATGGATGACTTTTCTATATTTGGCTCTAGCTATGATAGATGTTTGCACAATCTAACCCTTGTGTTGCAGAGATGTGAGGAGACTGATCTAGTCTTGAATTGGGAAAAGTGCCACTTTATGGTACAAGAAGGCATTGTTTTGGGCCATAAGATATCCAAGAAGGGGATCGAGGTGGATCGGGCGAAAATTGAAGTGATAGAAAATCTCCCACCACCAAACACAGTCAAAGTCGTGCGAAGTTTTCTAGGGCATGCCGGGTTTTACAGGCGTTTTATTGCTAATTTTTCCCAAATTGCTAAACCTCTGTCTAACTTGACCATGAAAGATGCAATATTTGACTTTAATGATGCATGTATGCAGGCTTTCCTCACTCTAAAGGAAAAGTTGATCTGGTCACCTGTGATGGCCGCTCCCGATTGGAGTTTACCATTTGAGCTGATGTGCGACGCGAGCGACACTACCGTGGGAGCTGTACTTGGTCAAAGGAAGGGTAAAATCTTTCATGCTATATACTATGCTAGTCATACCTTAAATGAAACCCAACTCAATTATGCTACCACTGAAAAGAGCTTTTAGCCGTTATCTTTGCCTTTGACAAGTTCCATTCTTATCTTGTGCTTAATAAAGTTATTGTGTACACTGATCACTCTGCATTGAAATACTTGCTTGCTAAAAAAGATGCCAAACCTAGACTACTTAGGTGGATTTTATTACTACAAGAGTTTGACTTAGAAATCAAAGATAAAAAAGGCTCTGAGAATGTAGTAGCTGATCACCTTTCTAGGCTAGAGTTAGTGGGTGAGGGAGTGGATGAGATCCCAATAAGAGATGAATTCCCCGATGAGCAACTTTTTGCTCTTTCGTCTATTTCAATCCCTTGGTATGCTGATTTTGCTAACTATTTAGTTGCTGGAATTTTACCCCCGGATCTAACCTTTCACCAAAGAAAGAAGTTTTTACATGATGCTAGGCAATATTTGTGGGAAGAGCCCTACTTGTTTAAAATTGGTGTAGAGGGACTTATCAGGTGATGTATACCTGAGGAGGAAATGGCATCTGTCTTGGCTCACTGTTATGATATGCCTATAGGAGGCCACTTCGGGCCAGCTAAGACTACTGCCAAGGTTCTGCAATCAGGTTTTTTCTGGCCTACTTTATTTAGAGATGCACATGCTTTTGCCAAATCCTGTGATCGATGTCAAAGGGTAGGTAATATTTCTAGACGACATGGCCTATGAATACTGTGCTTGAATGTGAACTTTTTGATGTGTGGGGTATAGATTTTATGGGACCATTTCCCAGTTCCTGTTCTAATAAGTACATTCTAGTTGATGTTGATTATGTGTCCAAGTGGGTCGAAGCTGAGGCTTTGCAAACTAATGATGCTAGGGTTGTTCTTAGATTTCTTAAAAAATGGATTTTTACACGTTTTGGAACACCTAGAGCAATTATAAGTGATGGAGGCACACATTTTCGTAACAAGCAATTTGAAAATTTGTTGAGCACATATGGTGTTAAACATAAAATCTCAACCCCTTATCACCCTCAAACTAGCGGGCAAGTTGAAGTGTCTAATAGGGAAATGAAAAGGATTTTAGAAAAAACGGTAAATAGCCATCGAACTGATTGGTCTCTGAAATTAGACGATGCATTGTGGGCCTACCGTACTACTTTTAAAACCCCTATTGGCATGTCCCCATATCGTCTTGTGTTTGGAAAGGCTTGTCACTTACCCCCCAATGTCCTTTGAACCCGGAAATATAGATTAGGGTTCAAAGGAATTAACACATCATCCGAAAAACATGAGGAATTGCTCTTAGAGATAGGTATAGATTTCCGGGTGTTGTTAGCTAGATTAATCCGGGGAAATTCTAAAACGTGAATGCATGATTAATGATTTGATTCTTGGATAGAATTATTTAGAGAACCGTCACGTAATCATAGGATTATTACGGCCGAGAGATCGAGTAGTAATTAATTAAGGTTTTTTCCACCAAAGCAATAGTAGTCTAATAATTCGAATAATCACTCATATATATTAATGAGTAATAACGGTTGAAGCATGTGCCTTAGTTGCTTTCTCACATAAGAATCTTAATCAATTTGTCAAGTATCGTTTGCACTTTTTCATTGTCAATTAATTATCCTCTTTTGATTTAATTTTAATTGTTTTAAATTTTCTCAATCTAAAATACGAGTCTCTGTGGGTTCGACATCCCGGACTGAAAATCCAATTTTATTACTACACACGTCCAGTCCACTTGCTTTGCAAACACGTAAGGATTTTTCGTGTCAGCAATATATGAATGGAAATGGAAAACGATCTTATTATCACAATACTAACAACATGGCCTTCTCATGGCCCTAGTTCAACAATTTAGCTCATAAAATGCATAAGAAAAAAGCTAAGCATAAGATCCCTGTTCATAGACAAAGATGAATCTAAAGCTAAGAAACTCCCTATGTTGAATTAATGATCGAATCTTTAATTGGAGGCTTGAATCTCTTCTTTCCCTTCTCTTTTGCTCTTCTAAAGTGATGAAATGTGAGGTCCCAATCCCAAGAAATCCCCAAAATTCACTTAGAATTTGAACCCCCGTTCTTTCTTTTCATTTTTGGCCTTTATACCTTCAAAACCACTGTATCGGCGCCAGGCGTGACCTAAATGGCACCTAGGCGTGGTCCAGGTGGCCTAAATGGCTTGGGGAATAAGTTGACTGGCGGCTAGGCGAGGGTGTGGTGGCGCCTAGGTGCCGGATGCAGAGTCTGAACCGTTTTCTTGCTTTTCAGCGCAGCAATTGTGCTTTCTTCATAACTTTCTCCACAAACCTCGGATTTGGATGATTCAAGTTGCCACGTGAAGCCAAGACGAAGCTCTACAACTTTCTAGAAGAAAACGTCCTCAAATTCGATTTCAACATATACTGAAATACTTTGTTTTTGTGCACTTTACGTCGATTGCAGTGATTTTCCACCTTTACTCAATAAGCACATAGATTATACTCATATGTGGCATAAATCAAGCAATAAATAAATCTAAAACATAAACGTAAGGGCTTAAAAATACGTAAAAATGACTCTTATCAGGATGAAAGAAATTCCACCCAAATAAATTGAGATAAATCATCTACTATCACCAAAGTATACTTTTTACTGCTCACACTAATCATTTGAACAGGTCCAAACAGATCCATGTGAAGTAGTTCAAGTGTTAGGAAATTTCATGTTAGATGTTTTGATGATGACAAGATAGGATTCAATGTTAGACCCCAAAAATACAATGTAAGTTTCCGTTTTTCATAGATTGATGTATAAGCGTATGAAAGTTTGTAATTATTATAGGCTTGTAATTTTTATCTTCGTAGATTTGAGACTAAGTATTAGATACGGAGTCTCTAATAGAATTCTAGGTGAGTCAATTAGAGAAGCGGTTGAAGATCAGCGTCTGAAGTCAACCAGAGATGAAGATTTGTTACTTAGTGTCCGTCAAATGCTAAAGGACCTCATTTCAGGATTTATGAATCAAGCGCTCAAAGCACTTAAGCGACCGATATTAGATTCACCTGAAATAAATCCTCAAGTCAGGAAGGACTTAAATGCAATCATTCAACGGGCATTTATTTCCAACGGGAATTAAATTCAAAATGCATTAAATGCCTGATAAGAGCATTAAATGTGATAAGCTAATGTGACTTGTGGACAAGCCACCTTTTGACCAGACTGTCAGAAATTTCAGAGTTTCAGTTGCTCCCGTCCAATCGGCTTCAGCGAATTTTCAAGAATGTCAGACTTTAGGTAAACTCATGTGCTGCGTGAAAGGCACGCTCCTACATGTGTCCAACGGACAGATCCCAAGAAATCGCCTATAAATACCTTACCCCAGCAAACCCTAAAAACATAAGACATACAATATTTTTTACAAGAGAAAATTACGTACAGACACAAGAAAAACTTGCTGAGAAAAAGCTTAGAAACTCCATAGCAAAATCTTTCAAGCTTTTTCTCTACATTCCAGACAGTCACAAATATCTCAAACTTCTTCCAAAGAAGAAACCTAAATTCCTATTGAGACATTCCAAGTTGTTTGATCTTTTCAAAAACAAACAAAACCTTAGTGAAAAACCTCAACCTTTCATCTGAGTGAGAAAAGCTGTTGAACCCTTTCAGGCACTATTTCTGAGTGAGAGAAGCTTGAAGAAGACGATCTTCATTGGTGCTGAAGTCTGTGTGATCAAGGAGCCCAAGATCATTTTCACCCTTTACTATCTTGTAGAAGTTTCTGTGTGATTCTTTGAAAATCATTCTAGTAAATTCCTCCAAGTGAAAAGTAGAAGAAGGACGTAGCTGGGATTACACCACCCAGTGAACCTTATACATCTTGTGTTATTTATCTTTACTGTCTTATTGTTATTATTATTATTATTACATCTTTTATCTTTGAAAGAGACAAGTTAAAGTGCAAAGCGATTAAATTAACTAAAGGAACGCTAAAACTCATTTTCGTTGTGCTAACCCTGATTAAGCGATCTAAGCGTTGCCCTACTTTGGTAAACTGCTAAAATCACTAAGTCTAAGTTAACTTTCCTGAAGCGTCTGACCCAAGCGCTCAGTTATCCAAGCGTTCAAACCTTTAAAGTGATACGAAATTTTTTGAAGTGGAAAAAGTCTTCATGGTCTATTCAACCCCCCCTCCCCCCGGACCACCAAGTGGTATCAGAGCGGTTGAATTAGAAACCTAAGCGTTTTCGCGCATAACTGTTTGTTCAGATCCATTCTTTTGAAACTTAATCGCTTTAAAATCTCTCTTTAAAACATCCCATTATGGCTTTTAACAAAATGCCTAAGTTGGTAGAATCAAACTATGATTCTTGGAAACTTAGAGCATTCGCATATTTATGTTCGTGCGATAATGAAATGTGTGATGTGATTACAGATGGCCTCATTCAGATTATGAAAGTTGTAACTCGAGCCCCTGGAGCGACCGAGGCTACTCCAGATGGTTATGTCGAGAAACCTAAGTCAGAATGGACGCCAGAGGATAGAAAAAGAGCTAATTTGGATAATGTTGGACGAAGTGCACTTTACTCAGCGTTAGGAGATAACGATGCCTTGTTCAACAAGATCAAGCAATGTAAAACTTCCAAAAAAATATGGGATAAGTTGGCTATTGTGTGCGAAGGTTCAGCACAAATGAAGGAGAACAAGCTCTCCATAGCCATGCAAAGATTCAAGCATTTCAAAATGCAGCCCAGCGAGACGCTAGAACAATTGGACGCAAGATTCACTTTGCTCATTACCGAAGTTAGCATCATTAGATAAAGAATTGACCAACAAGGAAATGGTCAATAAGATTTTCAGAAGTCTTCCAAGTAAATACTTGATCAAGACAGTTCCTATGAGAGAATCACAAACTTTAGAGACTCTTACTCCAGAACATGTGTTTTCAGAGTTAAAGGCATTCGAATTCGAGTTAGGTGAAGTTAACGACACAACAACTACAGCGATTGAATCAGGAGCTTTAATCGCTACCACCAAAAATAAGGGTAAAGCAGTTAGTGAGGTTAAACCAGTGGAATCAACTGAAGAAAAGGAAATGGCCTTATTAGTCAAGAAATTCAAGAAATTTCTAAGATATGAAAAGAGAAATCCTATTGGAAAAACTTCATTTCAAACTCCTCCCCCAGCACCAGCGCCTCAGTATCAAGCGCCAGTGTACTCAGGGGTCTTCCTCTTTATCATCATCCTCTTCATCCGAAGAGGAAGTGGTGGTCAAGCGACCTAAGAGAAAGATAGTTCTCAAAGTTGTTGAGCCATCCAAGCCAGCAAAGAAACAGAAGCCTGAACCCAAGAAGAAGAAGCTGGAGCCCAAAAAGAAGCAAAAGCTTCATTCGCCTTCTCCCTCTCCTAAATCTCCATCGCCTTCTCCAGCGTTTATCTTTTCTGTTCCTGAGGAAGAGGAAGTAGTAGAAGAAGAAGTACCGCTTGCACGCAGACGTACTCCTCTTTCTACTCCCGCAGCATCCTCTAGCGCTTCAGGGAAACCAGCGCTTATAAAGTTAGTGAGCGTTCCTCCCTCTGATGCTGTTCCTGAAATCAGCTCAGATCCTCAAGCCGCTACTCAATCTGAGAGGCTTTCTAGTGTTCAGGGTAAGTATTTGCTAAGCAAATGAGTCTATCCTTTTCTCGTTAGTTTCTAAGTCTCTAACGGTAGGATAAAAACTCTTTCAGCGCAATGTGAAGCAGATATTCAATATGTTCTCAACACTCTTGAAGAATTAGATATTCCCATTCGTGTTGATCCTATAACTTCTTTTCTCGACTTAGATCCAGAAGAAGTAGTCCAAGAGCTTGAGGAACCTGTCCAAGAAACAGATCAAGCGACTGAAATAGTTGATGATATTCCTCAGGGTAAGCGATTTAGTCTTTTCTTTTCTAAATTTCTACTTAGTGGAAATTTTGCTTGCTTTTCTCAATCGCTTACTTGTATCAGCTCAATATGTACCTCAAGAGGCACCAATCGCTGATGCCCTCATTCATCCGAGATTCCAGTTGAAGCAGATGTGGATATGGCAACTGTTGTGGACATCGCTAAGGAAGCATCTCAAGCCCTTCCTGACGCTGAAACATCATCAGCCAGTGAAGCGACTTTAAATGCTGAGTGGTCAATAGAAGTGGCCCCCATACCAACCGAAGCGATTGCCATTGTTCCTACGCCAACGGGACCTCCTCCTAATGTCATCGATTTCTTCCCGCGCGGATATACTCCAGATGTTTAATTCTATTATGTCGCTTGAGAACGATACACTCAAACGCTTGCCGAGTTGGAAATACAATTTCAAACAACTCTCCATCGGCCCGATATGTCCAACTCTCACAAGTTTGAAGTTTTCGAGCATTTTGCCAATCTAGGACTATATAACTTGGAGCGTCTTCAATCACGCTTTGAGTATATTTGTCGTCCAGTTTTCAACAGAGATGACTTTGACCTTTAGCGTTTCAATTCAAACGGTCGCTTGGACGAGTCCTTTTATCCTCTAAGCCAAAGCAAGATTGTTTTCAAGAACCCCCACATAGGTGATTGGAACAAAAATTCAGATGAGGAAGATCTCAACAAGATAGGCTATTCGACTCTCTCCTCCGTTGTCAAGTCTCCCCAGGACGCTCTCTCTCCTAATCCACTTAAGTTATGGAAAGGTAAAGGACCGCTTGTTGCGGAGCGCCCAAATTCGGTCAACTCGTGGATAGAAGATGAGGCTCGTGAATATCTAGCCAGATTATGGGCTGATGATTATGATGAAGAAACGGAACATTTTGAGAAGTTCCTTGCCGCTAATAAAGAGCAAAAGAAAGCGAACAAACTTGGAAAACGTTGGATGATGAATACAGCCAGATGGGCTGAAGAATTTGTTCTTCACTTTTACACCATTGAAGAACTGATCAGATATCCCTTTTTGTTCGAATTCGGAATAGAGTACAGACGCCGAGGTTATGCAACCTTTTTGCTTCAACAGCGTCAGATTATTGTAGGGAATGTTAGCGCTTTGCCACGATATAGACAACCAATCGAAAGCTACATTCGCCGGCAACTTGCCCTATACAGCCAAGGCTGACGTTACGTTTTGCATCCTCATGCAGGGTTTGTTCAACGAGTCTTTCCTGACCTAAATGAAGACGCTTCCTCGAGTAAACGACCACTTCTTCCAGGCCAGAGTCAGATTCTTGTGGATGTTTCGAATGAACACGCTGAGTTCGCTGAGTTCCACAGAGCCATGAGAGCAGTGTTTGAAAATGCCCAAGCGCTGGACATCAGTTTCAATTACTTTTCCGGGTGTTACAATTTCAGAGGATATACTCTTCACCCTGTGCTGTTTAGTGAATCAAATATTCAAGTGGCCAAGATGATCTCGCTGATTAGACCAGTGGACCAAGAAGCAGCTTAAGCGCTCATGCCTTTGATTTTGGACTTCTTCAACTGTTGTACTTCAAGGATTGCTTTACCAAAAGGTGTGCAACTTGCACTAAGTACCGAAGAGCGCGAAGACGCTATATTCTTTATCTCGCAATCTAGCCTGATCAGTCCAAGGCATGTGATGGAAGCCCTTGGCCCCCTCTGGGTCATTGGTATTAGAGAACCTTCTCCCCAAATCCAGATTATAGAAGATGACACTGCTCCAACTGTGGAAGTCGCTCAACGTCCTGAGGATTCTTTTCCAGATTCTTCTAGCGCCCCGATAGTCGAGCCCCCAGCGATTGCAGATCCTATCATGGATCAAGCGATTGAAGAAGTGCACGCTGAAATTGCTCAAGAGCTTGAAGAACCCTTTACCAAAGATAAATCCAAAGGTAAGGCTGCAGTTTCAAGTTCTTACTGACTTCTCCTGTCCCCAGAGCGTCCTTTTTCCGATTCAGATTCCGAGAGCGATTTAGAAGCCAGAGACTTCAGACAGGCAGTCCGGAACTCACTTACCAACATTGAGGGTTCCTGCTCCAAGATCTTAGAGACTGCTGATAGACATATCCGTATAGTGTCGGATACGCGGAGTCATGATATTGGAAATGCTGCAAATAAAAGCACTATTTCTATCATGAAGAGCATATCACCTCTTATCGCTGAGCTCTTATCTGAATTCAACCGTCACTTAGCTCAGAGCGCATTGGCCGATACTGAAAGACACGCTTCATCCGATGCCGCCGCTCAGAGTGTCACCCACCAAGTTGCTCTTCTCGTCGAAGAAGTTAGACTCTTGCGCCGAGATGTCGCTGAACTCAAGACCTTCCTTGATAATGTCAAGAAGGGGAAAGATAAAGAAAAGTCCAAAGCGATTTCCAAGACAGATAATAAACAGTGGAGTTCATTGTTCGAAGAATTAGTAAGCATTAAGAAAATGCTATCTAAGAAAAGAAATCCAAGGTATTATCTCGAAAAGCACGCGCTTCCAGAATTGGACCCCGAGTTCTTAGAAAGTATGGGATTTCCTGCATATGCCGGACCGCTACAATGACCTATCAATTGGAGACCGTCAAATGATCGACAAAGAGATATCTATCAAGATTTAATTCGTGAACTTGGTATTCCACCAAGGGACTGGACGGAAAGGTTGTTAGAGCTAAATGTAAGTGCCAAACTTTACTAACTTTTCAAACGCTAACTTATATTCCTTTGGGCCTTTTCTTTTAAGTAACTCTTAAATTATAAAAGAGTTATGAGAGTTAAAAGTCTTGAAAACATCAAAAAGGGGAAAATTGTTAGGAAATTTCATGTTAGATGTTTTGATGATGACAAGATAGGATTCAATGTTAGACCCCAAAAATACAATGTAAGTTTCCATTTTTCATAGATTGATGTATAAGCGTTTGAAAGTTTGTAATTATTATAGGCTTGTAATTTTTATCTTTGTAGATTTTAGACTAAGTATTGGATACGGAGTCGCTAATAGAATTCTAGGTGAGTCTATTAGAGAAGCGGTGGAAGATCAGCGTCTGAAGTCAACCAGAGATGAAGATTTGTTACTTAGCGTCTGTCAAACGCTAAAGGATCTCATTTCAGGATTTATGAATCAAGCGCTTAAAGCACTTAAGCGACCGATGTCAGATTCACCTGAAATAAATCCTCAAGTCATGAAGGACTTAAATGCAATCATTCAACGGGCATTTATTTCCAACGGGAATTAAATTCAAAATGCATTAAATGCCTGATAAGAGCATTAAATGCGATAAGCTAATGTGACTTGTGGACAAATCACCTTTTGACCAGACTGTCAGAAATTTCAGAGTTTCAGCTGCTCCCGTCCAATCGTCTTCAGCGAATTTTCAAGAATGTCAGACTTTAGGTAAGCTCACGTGCTGCATGAAAGGCACGCTCCTACATGTGTCCAACGGACAGATCCCAAGAAATTCGCCTATAAATACCTTACCCCAGCAAACCCTAAAAACATAAGACATACAATATTTTTTACAAGAGAAAATTACGTACAGACACAAGAAAAACTTGCTGAGAAAAAGCTTAGAAACTCCATAGCAAAATCTTTCAAGCTTTTTCTCTACATTCCAGACAGTCACAAATATCTCAAACTTCTTCCAAAGAAACCTAAATTCCTATTGAGATATTCCAAGTTGTTTGATCTTTTAAAAAACAAACAAAACCCTAGTGAAAAACCTCAACCTTTCATCTGAGTGAGAAAAGCTGTTGAACCCTTTCAGGCAGTATTTCTGAGTGAGAGAAGCTTGAAGAAGACGATCTTCATTGGTGCTGAAGTCTGTGTGATCAAGGAGCCCAAGATCATTTTCACCCTTTACTATCTTGTAGAAGTTTCGGTGTGATTCTTCGAAAATCATTCTAGTAAATTCCTCCAAGTGAAAAGGAGAAGAAGGACGTAGCTTGGGATTACATCACCCAGTGAACCTTATACATCTTGTGTTATTTATCTTTACTGTCTTATTATTATTATTATTATTATTATTATTATTATTATTATTATTATTATTACATCTTTTATCTTTGAAAGATGCAAGTTAAAGTGCAAAGCGATTAAATTAACTAAAGGAACGCTAAAACTCATTTCCGCTGTGCGAACCCTGATTAAGCGATCTAAGTGTTGCCCTACTTTGGTAAACTGCTAAAATCACTAAGTCTAAGTTAACTTTCCTGAAGCGTCTGACCCAAGCGCTCAGTTATCCAAGCGTTCAAACCTTTAAAGTGATACGAAATTTTTGAAGTCGAAAAAGACTTCAGGGTCTATTCAACCCCCCCCCCCTTCTAGACACTTTCGTATACCACTTGGGACCACCATCAAGTATCCTAGAGGTAGATAGACAAAGCTTTCTTTTGAAAGATGATTTAACTTCTTTTCCCATTTGACAAGCGTCACAAAGGTGATCCTTATGAAAAGGTCCTTTAGGTAATCCCTCAATAAGATTTTGCGTTATAAGCTGAGAGATTGTTTTAAAGTTGAGGTGATTCATTTTTCTATGTCATGACCAACCAGTTTTAGATTCATTTTTATCCACAAAGCATGTTGGGTTGTTATCAATTGTTGAACCCTAATCTACCAAATAAATATTGTTTGTTCTTTTTCCTTTCAATTTAGTAGATCCAGTCTTAGCATCATTAATATAGCAATAGTCACTTGAAAATTTTACTTCAAAACCTTTATCACAAAATTGACTTATGCTTAAGACCCTCAACATAATATACATCACTTATCATGATGTCCCCCCTATGCACAGTACCTATACCTTTAGTTTTACCTTTGGAGTTGTCACCAAATACAACCTGAGGACCATTGGTAGTTCGGTAGTTGATCAAGAGATCCTTTGAGCCTGTCATGTGCCTTGACAACCCACTATCGATGTACCAAACAGATGTATCAGCTCTGGCTCTAGGTACCTGCATTCAAAGGGAAGTTCTAGTTCTTTTTAGGTACCCATTGTGACTTGGGTCCTTTTACATTAGTAGCGTTACTCTGAATTAGAACTTTAGGAACCCATATTTGCTTAGTCTTCATTGCGGGAGGATTGGCCTTTTTGGGTTTCACCTTGTGTTGTGTGTGCTTCTTGGGTGCATAATAATATCCTTGATTATAATAGTAATCATAATCCCAATCTTAATCATAATCATCAAAGTATTGATAATATGACCTTGATCGTTGTGGATATTGACTTTGGCATTTTCTTGGCGCTGGCTTAAGGTGCACCTTGGGCTCTTGACGCTTAGCGTTTGATTGACAGTGGTAAGGTTTCTCCTTAGCCTTTTGAGCATTTGGATAAACCTTTATTTGTGAGTCATTCACTTTCATCTTTCTCTTACCTGAGTCAGCTTTGGCTTTCTCATTTGGCCTCGTACCATTGTCCTTCGGTTCAATAGGTGTTTGACTCTTTGAACCTTTCTCAACAAAGAACACATCATTTCCTTTGATGTTTGCCGTAACATTTGATTTGTTTGGTTGTTTACCGAATTTAGTGCATCCTAAACCGGTCTTTTCACCAAATAATCTTATTACCTCAGTCATATTGTATAGCTTTCTTGACGCTTTAGACAATGATGAGACGAGTTGCTCTGATTTAGCAAGTCTAGCAATCAGCTCAGCTTCTCTCTTGACTACCATATCAAGATCACCTTTCAACTGAGTGATTTCAGTCTCAAGTGATTGGTTCTTCTCAATGCATTGTTGCTGAACTTACAACTCTGCCTTGAGCGTCACATTTTCACCTCTGACCGCTGGTATTTCATCAAAGTGATTTTGATATAGTCTGGCGGCATCTTGATAATCTTGATAATATTCTTTAACTTTGTCAAGCAATTCTTCATAAAAGAGAGGATAAGCTAATTCAGTATTTACCTCAGATAGTAAGTCCGAAGACGCTTCATCATCTCTGGCCATGAGACAGATTAGCGTTAAATCATCCACTTGCTCATCATCATAACTGCTCTCTTCTGAAGACTCCAAATCTTCAGGTGCAGACGCTAGTTCTGATTCTGCTAGCAAACCTTGTTGACGAAGTTTGCTCCTGAATTGGTTTCTAACCAAGTAATCCTGCCTTGTGGGCTTAGATCCATTTGGATAAGGGCAATTTACTTGGTAGTGCCCTGGTTCCCTACAATTATAACAAAGATTAGTTTTCATTTTTTGTTCATTTGTTAACCTTGCAGTTTGTGGTTTTGAGACCATTGGAGCCGAGAGATTCTACGGAGAAGACGCTTGGTACTGAATCCGCACTGAGGGAGGAGGGGCAGAAAATTAAGGCACTTGATATTGTTGTTGAGCAGGAGGATGCGCTTGATAGGAATTTTGTCCTTGATGCTTTGGAGCTTTTCCTTTCTTCTCATATTTCAGAAACTTTCTGAACCTATTGAACACCGATAACTTCTCTTCATCACTAATTTCTAACACCTTACCATTATTACCCGATTTACCCTTAACTGATGCTATTAGCACTCTAGACTCTATCACTGGACTAACTACATCACTTGCTGAATTTAACTCCAACTCAAAACCCTTGAGTTCTGAAAAGGCATCTTCTGGAGTTAGAAGATCTAACATATTCGATTCTCTCATAGCCGTCGTTTTAATCAAAAATCTACTAGGGAGACTTCTGAAAATCTTAACCACTATTTCCCGATTTTGCAAATCCATGCCTAGAGACGTCAACTGTGTAACAAAAGCAGTAAATCTTATATCCAACTGTTCCAACATCTCATTAGGCAACATCTTGAAACTGTTAAACCTTTCCTTGGCAATGGAAAGCTTGTTTTCTTTGATCTGAGCTAACCCACCACAGATTATAGCCAACTTATCCCATAGTTCCTTTGTTAGGAATTTCATGTTAGATATTTTGATAATGACAATTAGGATTTTTGTTAGACCCCAAAATATGTAAGTTTAATTCTTTACTAGAATATATGTATAGGCTTTGAGCGTTAGACTTGTATAGGCTTTATTTATTTTCACTTTAGATTGTTACGCTAAGTATTCTTAGAACTAAGCGTCTGATATTATTCTGAGTGAGTTTTATCAAGCGTCTGATGTCTGAAGATTCAAGTGTCTGAAGTCTTAATGAAGATAAAGTTTCCAAGCGTACAAGTGTTGATTGAGGATAGGAATGATTCAGCATTGAATGAGCGTCTATTAAAGACAAGATTGCAACTGAACTTATTTCTAAGTCCAGAAGAAGTTTAATACAAATATTCTCAGTTCATTAATTGCCAACGGGCATTTATTTCAAATGCATTAAATACTGATAAGAGCATTAAATGTGATAAGCTCTTCAGGACGTACGGAGAACCCACCCTATTGGACTGTCAACTATACAAAACTGCAACACCAACTTTTGTGCAGCAGATTTTTAGGGATAAAGGACAAAAGTTGTCACTCGCGGAAGACGGACAATTTTTTCAAGAATGCCTATAAATAGAACTTCAACAACAAGCCAAAATCAGAGATTCACCAAGGTACAAGCTTACAAGCCAAAACTCTGTTGCATTGAAGTCTCAAATCTTAAACTTCAGAAAAGCCAGAATATTCAAGCAAACATTCTCTTTCCTTTTCATCAATCCATGAGACAGTCAACCAATATCTCAAATATCTTTTCAATAAGAACCTACATTATTATTGAGATACACCAAGTTGTTTGAACTTTCCAAAAATCAAACAAACCGTGAAACAAAACCCTGTCCAAGTCTCGCAATCTGTGTGAAGTCGAAGTTGGACACTTGCATTATTTCTGGGTGAAAGAAGCAAGTGGATAGAAGTGTCTTGGAGCAGAAATCTGTGTGACCAAGGAGCTCAAGTCATCAACATCCATCTCTCCCTATTGTGTAGATTTTAGTGGATTGCCTCCGAGTGTTCAAGGAGAAGAAGGACGTAGTTGGGATTACACCACCCAACGAACCTTTCAAACTTTGTGTTCTTTACTTTACCATCATTTTCATTCTTGTCATACCATTGCATAATCGATTAAGTAAACACATTGATAAAATCATTAAAAGCTAAGCAACTAAGGAAAATCTTTGTGACGCTAAAATCCTCCAAAAGAAAGACTTATAAAATCATTCCGTTGTGCTAACCTTGATTAAAGAACTAAATGCTTAAACCTATCTAGTTATAGTATAGTATTCAAATCTTGAGTCTAAGTTAACTTTTTCAAAACAGTCTTCAAGTAGACGCTCAGCCAAGCGCCTACATTTTCAAGCGTCCAACTCAATTTTAATATGAATTTTTTGAAGTCGAAAAACACTTCAGGGTCTATTCAACCCCCCCCCCCCTCTCTCTAGACCCTTTCGTATGCCACTTAGGACCAACAAGTGGTATCAGAGCGGTTGAAGTTGAATTTTTTGAATTTCCAAGCATAACTGCTTGTTTAGATCATTTTTCAAAACTAGTTGCTTTATAATTTATTCCATGGCATTTGCGAAAGTACCAAAGTTGATCGAGTCAAATTATGACTCATGAAAGGTCAAAGTGTTTACATATTTGTGTTCTTGTGATGATGAAATGTCTGATATCATTTCAGATGGACCTATTCAAATATTCAAAGTCATCACCAGAGCACCTGCAGCCACAGAGGAAACACGCGACGGCTATGTGGAAAAGCCTAAGCAAGAATGGTCACCAGAAGAGCGTCGAAGAGCGAATCTGGATAATGTTGGTCGGAATGCTTTATACACCGCTATCGGTGAAAATGATAACTTATTTAAGAAAATTTGGGATAAGTTAGCTACTATATGTGGTGGCTCAACACAAATCAAGGAAAACAAACTATCAATTGCCAAGGAAAAGTTTAACAGTTTTAAGATGTTGCCCAATGAGACGCTAGAGCAATTGGACATAAGATTTACAGATCTTGTCACGGAATTGATCTCATAAGGCATGGATTTACAGAACAGAGAAATGGTGGTCAAGATTTTCAGAAGTCTCCCGAGTAGATTTCTTATGAAAACAATTGCAATGAGAGAGTCAAACAATTTAGATCGTTTAACTCCAAAGATGCTTTTTCGGGACTCAAAGCGTTTGAGTTTGAGTTGAATTCGGCTAGTGATGCAGTGAGCAGTCCAGTAATTGAGTCTGGAGCATTAATAGTGTCAATCAAAGAAAAATCTGGTAACAAGGGAAAGGTTTCGGATATCAGTGAGGAAGAGGAGCTGGCCTTGCTGAATAGATTTAGAAAGTTCTTGAAATATGAAAAAAAGGGAAAAGGTCCAAACATCAAGGACAAAGTTCATATCAAGCGCCTTCTCCAGTTTAATAACAGTATCAAGCGCCTCAGTATTCTGCCCCTTCTCCCCCAGCGTCGATTCAGTATCAAGCGTCTTCTCCGCAGAATCTCTCAGCGCGAGTGGTCTTAAAACCACACACTGCAAGATTAACAAATAAACAAAAGATGAAAACTAATCTTTGTTATAATTGTAGGAAACCAGGGCACTACCAGGTAAATTGCCCTTATCCAAACGTATCTAAGCCCACAAGGCAGGATTACTTGGATATAAACCAATTCGGGAGCAACCTTCGTCAACAAGGTTTGCTAGCGGAATCAGAACCAGCGTCCCCACCTGAAGATATGGAGTCCTCAGAGGAGAGTAGTGATGATAATGAGCCAGTGGATGACTCAGCGCTTATTTGTCTCATGGTTAGAGATGATGAAGCGTCCCCTGAGGTAAACACTGAAGTTTCTTACCCTCTCTCTTATGAAGAATTACTTGACAAAGTAAAAGAATATTATAAAGATTGGCAAGATGCAGCCAAATTATAACGTGATGCTCAAGGCAGAGTTGCAAGTTCAGCAACAATGCATTGAGAAGAATCCATCCCTTGAGAGTGAAGTTACTCAATTAAAAAGTGATCTTGATATAATAGTCAAGAGAGAAGCTGAGTTGATTGCTAGACTTGCTAAATCAGAGCAACTCGTCTCTTCATTGTCTAAAGCATCCAGAAAGCTAGACATTGTGAATGAGGTAACAAGGTTATTTGGTGAAAAGACCGGTTTGGGATGTAATAAATTCGGTAAATAACCGAATATATTCAATGTTACGGTGAACAACAAAGGAAAGGATGTATTCTTTGTTGAGAAAGATTAAAAAAGTCAAACACCTGTTGTTGAACGGAGCAACAATGGTACGAGGCCAATTGAGAAAGCCAACGCTGACTTAGGCAAGGGAAATACGAAAGTGAATGATTCACAAAAGAAGGTCTATCCAAATGCTCAAAAGGCTAAGGATAAACCTTCTGCCAGTGAATCAAACGCTAAGCATCAAGCACCAAAAGTGCACCCTAAGCCAGCGTCAATATCCACAAAGGTCAAGGTCATATTATCAATACTATGATGATTATGACTATGACTATGATTATGATTACAATTATAATCGAGGATATTATTATACATCTAAGAATCACACACAGCACAAGGTGAAACCCACGAAGGCCAGTATTCCCACAATGAAGACTAAACAAATAGGGGTTCGCAAAGTTCTAGTTCAAACTAACAACGCTACTAATGTTAAAGAACCCAAGTCACAATGGATACCTAAACAGAAATAGAACTTCCTTTTTGATTGCAGGTACCTAGAGCTAGAGCCGATACATCTGTTTGGTACATCGATACTGGGTCGTCAAGGCACATGACAGGCTCCAAGGATCACTTGATCAACTATCGAGCTACCAATGGTCCTCAGGTTGTATTTGGTGACAACTTCAAAGGTAAAACCAAAGGTATAGGTACTGTGCATAGAGGGAACATCATGATAAGTAATGTTTACTATGTCGAGGGTCTTAAGCATAATTTGTTAAGCATAAGTCAATTTTGTGATAAAGGCTTTGAAGTCAAATTCTCAAGAGAATGTTGCTATATTAATGACGCTAAGACTAAATCTACTAAACTAAAAGGAAAGAGAACAAATAATGTGTATTTAGTAGATTGGGGTTCAACAATAGATAACAACCCTACATGTTTTGTGGCTAAAAGTGAATCTAAAACGGGTTGGTTATGGCATAGAAAAATTAATCACCTCAACTTTAAAACAATCTCTCAACTTATAACCTTAAATCTTGTAGAGGGATTACCTAATGGACCATTTCATAAGGATCGCCTTTGTGATGCATGTGAAATGGGCAAACAAGTTAAATTATCTTTCAAGAGAAAGCCTTGTCTATCCACCTCTAGAATACTTGTACTTCACATGGATCTATTTGGACCTGTTCAAACGATCAGTGTGAGCGGTAAAAAGTATACTTTGGTGATAGTAGATGGTTTCTCTCGATTTACTTGGGTGGAATTTCTTTCATCCAAAGATGAAACATATGACAAGCTCACAACGCTTATTCGGAAACTACAAACTTTGAAAAATCTTAAGGTTGCAAGAATAAGGAGCGATCTCGATACTGAGTTTACTAACAAGTGTGTTGAGAAGTTTTGTGCAGATAATGGAATACATCATGAGTATTCAGCTCAAAGAACTCCTAAACAGAATGACGTTGTTGAGCGCTGGAACAGAACGCACAAGGAAGCAGCTAGGACGATGTTAGCAGAATCCAAGCTTACTCCTAGATTTTGGGCCGAAGAGATCAAGACTCCTTGTTATACTCAAAACCGGTGCATGATCAACAAACAGCATGGGAAAACTCTATATGAACTATGAAAGGGACGTAAGCTAAATGTTTCATATTTTCACGCCTTTGGTTTTAAATGTTTTATCCATAATAATGGATCCCAAAGCCTAAAGACATTTGATCCTAAAGCCGATGAGGGAATCTTTCTAGGCTATGCCAAAAATAAGAAGAATTTTCGCATCCTTAATAAGATCAAATCAAAGGTTGAGGAATCTATTCATGTTGTTTTTGATGTTGCTAACCAAGAACCGAGTAAGGTTAATATTGAAGATGTAGGAGTTGAATATTTATGTCATCAAGCATCTAAGATCAATATTGATCATGAAAGTGACGACGATGATGAGATCTTGGTGTTCCCTCCTAAGGTTACTCGTGAGGTTATTATGGACAATCATGTAAAATTTGCTGATCATGAAAATAATGATCATCAAGAGCATAATAGGATTTGTGAATTTGAAGCGCCTACGCAATAGGGCAGTGCATCTGTTCAAGATGACCAAGCGCCTGTTCAACCTCTTAACCCATTCCAACCAGACAGACTATGGCTACGTGATCATCCACCAGAACATATTATTGGAGATATTGGAACGCCTATTAGGACTAGAGCTGCTACATTCAATGAGGCCATGTTCGCAAGCTTCCTATCTCAAATGGAACCTAAGAAAGTGGATGAAGCGCTAAGCGATCCAAGTTGGATTGAGGCCATGCAAGAAGAACTTAACCAGTTTGAGCGCAGTAAGGTTTGGACGCTAGTACCAAGGCCAACTCACCAAGGAGTTTTTGGAACTAGATGGGTTTATAGAAATAAGATGGATGAGAATGGTATTGTGATAAGGAACAAGGCCAGACTTGTTGCTCAAGGATATTTCCAAGAAGAGGGTATTGATTTTGATGAGACATATGCTCTTGTCGCCCGTCTTGAAGCAATTTGGATGTTTCTAGAGTATGCAGCGTTCACAAGTTCACAGTTTTTCAAATGGATGTAAAGAGTGCGTTCCTGGATGGTAAACTCTAAGAAGAGGTATATGTGGAGCAACCACCAGGATTCATCAAAAACCATGGTAAAGGTATGGTCTACAAGCTAGATAAGGCACTTTATGGCCTAAAGCAAGCGCCTAGAGCATGGTATGACACTCTCTCTATCTTTCTTATTGGTAAAGGTTTTTCAAAAGGCAGCGTTGATACAACGTTATTCAAAATTACCAATGACGAAGATATTCTCTTAGTCCAAATTTATGTTGATGATATTATTTTCGGATTTACTAATAAGCTTCTGTGTGAGAAATTTTCAAAAATGATGCAAGAATAATTTGAAATGAGCATGATGGGTGAATTAACTTTCCTCTTAGGATTACAAGTTAATCAACTCCCTAATGGTATATTTATTAACCAAGCTAAATATACACATGATATGATTAAGAAATTTGGTATGGAAAATGCATCATCTTCAAAGATTCCAATGAGTCAAACGCTTAAGTTAGATAAAAATGAAAGTGGGAAGAAGGTTGATATCACTAATTATAGAGGTATCATAGGATCACTTCTTTATCTTACCACTAGTAGACCTGATATTATGTTTTCGGTATGCATGTGTGCACGCTTTCAAGCTGATCCTAGAGAATCACACTTAATTGCTACCAAGAAGATCCTTAAATAACGAAAAGGCACACAAAATGTGGGCTTGTGGTATCCAAGGGACTCTGCTTTTGAACTAATTGGTTACTCAAATGCAGATTTTTCAGGATGCAAAATTGACCGTAAGAGTACTAGTGGTACATGTCAATTTCTAGGTGATAGGTTAGTTTCATGGCATAGTAAGAAACAACAATCCATAGCTACCTCTACCGCTAAAGCAGAGTATGTAGCTGCATGAAGTTGTTGTGCACAAATTTTATGGATGAGGCAACAACTTAGAGATTATGGTAATCCTAGGTCCACCCCCTATCCATTGTGATAACCAAAGCGCCTTAGCCATGACTCAAAACCCTGTTATTCATTCCAGAACCAAACATATTGACATTAGATACCATTTCCTTCGTGACCATGTTCAAAAGAAAGATATCTCCATGCATTTCATTGGAACTGACAAATAATTGGCAGATATCTTCAGCAAAGCTCTCAATGAACAACGCTTTCTCACTTGAAGAAGTGAACTAGATATGATTGATTTAAACGCTTAATCATTATACATCATATTTTATTAGACATATAATTTAGGGGGAATCCACTTTATTTAGGTCTAAAAGATTTTAAAAAGATGTTACAAATTATCAAATTTAGGGAGAACCTTAAAATTGTACTTGTACACATCTGTAAGCGTCAATGATCAAAAACTACTTTCATATGCATAGATCATCAACGCTTATTGTTATTTGTGCATGACATGTTGGACGCTCAAACATAAAAAGAATTTAATTTCAAGCGTCAACATGAATCTTACAACAATTGGTACATGTTAAGCATTGAAAATATTCCCTTCAGCACTTAATATAAACTTTTATAAAATTCATGTATAAGTATTTTTAAAAATAATCAGTGACGTGATGGATAGACTCAAAGATCTATTTTGACCTTTATCCACACGTTCCCATCACATCAAACTGGCGGGTAATTAAAAACTTGTCAAAATGACGGTTCAGAGTTAGTACGTATTTGTTTACTTGTCAGTGTACCACAAGCGCGTGCATTACACTCCGAAAATCCCGAACGTTTTAAAATTTTTACTCGGACGTCAAATATTTATATATGGGAGTTACCAAATGTAACTTCTCTCTCTTTCCAAAAGCTCGTGTCCGCAGTTAAAACCAGTAAAGGCTGAGATTCAATAACTTTACACATGACAAAATCTTAGTGAGACGAGAAAACACAATTTTCAAAAATTTTGAACTACGTCATTTAAAACAAAATACTTGCAGAAAAATTACTCACTTCTCACACAAACTCTCTGGAAAATTACTCTCTCTCTCTCTCTCTCTCGTTCAAAAGAATCTCTGCTTTTTTGTTTTCTATCTTCTTTCAAAGAATTTCAATAGGACCCAAGAAATCAATGAGTACTGTTGAGGACACCATCAAGGTTACTGAAGGCCTTGAGGTTGACTGGAAATATCTGGATGAGCAGACTGAGATCAATGTGACTGATATACTAGAGTCTATTGCCAAGGCTGGGCTTAAGACGTTCTCAGAGGACAAGACCTCAATTTCTTGCCTCTTTTACTTTTCTAAGAAGGACTCTCCGAAGGAATTCGTGTTACTGCTGCTTCCATTGCTAAGAACTTCAAGTTGCCAAATCAGGTTGAGGCATTGGAATCTGTTACAGCCGAACAGATTGAAGAAGCGTGGTCAAAGATGCGTGCATATGATGATGCCACATACAAACCTCATTTCGAGAAGAAAGACATTGTTTCAAAGTACAGACTTCTTGATGTTTTCTGCAGCAAGATTATAGAGTGCAGGGTGGGAACACTTGACAAGGTCAACCCTAAACAATTCCAGATGATGACGGCCATACTCCTCGATATCAAGATCAATTGGAGCGAGTATGTGTTTCGTAGGTTTAGGGATTGTTTAACCACAATGAACAAACTCTATGGAGTCATTTTGAGCGATCTGTTGTATAGAGTAGAGTGTGTTCATTCGTCGGGACTTCCATTGGCAAAAGCCAAGCTGCTAGGGAAGAGAATAGTGAAAAATCTCCTCAACCCTCCCCGAGTAGGTGGTGCAGCGAAACCCTTATCTGAGTGTCAAGTTGTACGCAAAGCGTCTGATGAGGAACCGGAGCGTCCTGCTCTTGTAGAAGCTATGAAGCGTCCAGCTGTTCAGAAGAAGAGGGCTCCCAGAAAGCCCAAGGCTTAGATTGTTCCATCTCCTCCTAAGGATGATGAGGAAGAGACTGATGAGGATGAGAAGGACAAGATTCCTTTGATCAAGAGAATGAAGTTGGTAGAGGTTATCAAAAAGATCGTCTTTGATGAAGAACTAAATGTCGCTCTGATCCAAACTCTTAAGCCAAAGAAAGGGTGAGCATGAAGAAAATCTTCAAGCGCTCCAGGACAAGAAAGCGACAACCTCCTCAAGAGCCTGAGACTGTTGAGCCAAGCGCTCAAGGAATTGTTGTTGTTGAGACAAGCTCTCAGGGTAAGTTTATTTCTTCCCACAGCGTTCCTGTTCCTACATCTACAGAAGATCTTGCTCTTATAGAGAATAGTTCTTATGCTACAACTCTTATTACAACTGCTGTTGAAGCACCCGTTGATGTCCACCTGGATGTTAACTTAGAAGAAGTGGTGGTCATTGCAAAAGATGTGGCTACAGAAATGCTAGTTGAAAGTTCAAGCACTACTGTGGATGCTGAGGAACCTACTACAGAAGGGGTCCAACCATCACTTACTTCAGCGGTTATGACAGAGGTACGCTCAGAAGGTCAGACCATTGCTGAGGACGTTACAAAACCGAGGCAATTCTTCAAGCTGGATCCGATAAAGACTATTAATCATTTGGTCAATTACATGCCACCAGCTCTTGAAGAAGACTTCATTTCCGCGGGATACAATGAAGAGCGTTATGTTAATGCGGAGAATGAAGTGGCCATGTTGATAGAGCGTGATAGATATTTCTGTGAGATACTATTTAGCTCGGAGTTGACAGATGTGGAGCAGGCATACTATTTAGTCGTTGCTAATGATGAGCCTATTAATCAGATTCCTACCTCCATCGCTATTCATGAAGAAAGAAATGCTGTCAGGACTCCTAGATCTGATATAGACTTAGCATATTTTCTGGACATGGGGCATAGCAAACCATCTGGTTTTGCTCCAAGAGATTTCAATATCAGAGTCTATGAGCGTATACCCGTTGAGTTTCTCAATCCAACAGAGGAACTTTTGAATAGGGAAAGATACTCTAATTTTCCAGCAGTGGTGCACAGCACTGCAAATCGTAGTTCGACTAACTCACTTCACCTTTGGAAAAATAAGGGTGTACATGTCGGTGAGCGTCTAGCGTCTCTAACAGACTTGATTCAAGAAGAAGCTGATGATTATTTCAATTGTGTATTGAATGGCAGTTATCAAACTGATAAACACCGCTTTGAATAAATCTGAGATATTCACCCTGAAGGCATTCCGGCTATAGTTAATGTAGGAATAGATTATTGCGTGACTGAAGCAAACTGGGTTGAAGCGTACATGGGTAACAGATATAGTTTTCAAGACTTGGTTGCTGCTCCTCACTTATTCGGCATAGGCATGCATGACAAAAAGTGTCAGTTTGCTAAGTATTGCCTGGAGAAGCGTCAAAAGCAAGTGGGACCAATAGCTAAGTTACCAAGTGTTCGCAAACCAATAGAGCAATTTTTGGGTCAAACATGATATCGACTTGCAGTTACTCCTCTTAGCTTCAATAGCCAAGCGTCTTACAGTGGTAGTTTTCCATAATCAAATTTGAACATCTCTCCAAGCCCCCTGTGATGATAACTTTCGGCTAACGTTGAAGATCATGGCTCCAATTCCACACTTTGATAAGATCTTCATGGCCAACCTGCGCAAATCACACGGCTCAATCATTCGTTCTTTTTAGGGATACCCCTTGCTCCCATCTATCCAAAATGAAGTGAGCGATCACTATGATTATGTGATATCGTTGCTGGAACGCAACCAGGGCATCGCTCAAGCCGTCTATCCATACTTGGAAGAATATTACAGACTTTATGTGCCTGAATCCCAACGAGTTTAACATCTTCCAACTGATTGGATAATCGCCTTTTCCTTGCACTACTGCCTAGATATGCTTTTCTGATTCATAAGTCGTAGTCAAGGATCTTTCTGAACCATGTGTTGGATATCATAGGTCTCATGTATGTCAGGGCCAAGGATAGTCCACTCTGCACATTCATCCAAGGATCTTGCTTTCCACTCAACCGAGTGAATGAACTACTTGATGGTGCTTCAGACTTCTACGCTAATGTACCTATAGCCAGATTGAATTTCTAATTCACTGACTTTCGTCAAGAGGAGTCAGCGCTTGAGAAAGTGCCTGTGGAAATTATTAAAGAGTCTGTATCTCAAGAGGCAAGTATTCCTGAGCGTACAGAGGAACAAGTTCAAGCGTCTCCACCATAGGTTATTCTTGACGCTTCCGTTCCTGATGTAGCTGATGATGCTGATCTCCCGATCGAAGCGCTAGGCACAGGGTTTGATCCAGCTCATCAACCAACTCTTGAATCACTTAAGTTTCAATCTAGATTTAAGCGACCGGCTTCTCAAGTGGTTCCTTCTGATATGAGTCAAGCGTTTGCTCCTCTGTTGAACGAAGTTTTGGAAGAAGTTCATGATCATGCCACTCAGAATGCCGAAGCACTCCATTGAATTAAGACTGATCTAGCCAAGATTGAGTCTCAAAATATGGATGCTCAAGTTGCTCATATGCATGGAGCTGCTCAAGCTGCTTTGGTTGATAGTCTTACAGCGTTTCAGGAGATGGCTGACGCTAATAGGGCTAATCAGATTGCTATGAAGGAGCATTTTGACAAGCGCCTCGGTGATCTAACCGCTTCTATGTCACAAATTGCTACTCAAGTCAGTATCTTCATAGAACATTTTATGCAGACGGATGATAGCAATAAGGGGGAAGAAAAGAGTAAAAGGGTGAAGAGGAAAGCGTCTAGTTCAAGAGCTCAAGATCCTCCTCCGCCTCCCAAGCATCAAGTTATTTTGCCTCCTCCTCCTCCGCTTAACAGAGAATCTAGATACCCATCTTGGGTAGCTTCTTCTAGAGTACCTAGTAGGACTTCTGGGTTCCCTTCAATAGCGTTCAATGCTGAGTTACCAGTGCCTTCACAAGCCTACCTAGAACAATTTGACATTCCTATTGAACGAGCGCCTCTTCCAGAGCTACTGATCGAAGGCTTATAGTTGAGGGAGAAGCAGATGACTAAACTTAACAGAACATTCAGGATATGTCTAAGGCATATTGGTATTGACCCAACAAAATGGGATATGCGTTATGTAGCTTATAAGAAGAGACAGACTCATGAGAATGAAATCATAGATAAAGATCATGCTGCGATGATGACTCTAGAAGATCAGCTGACTGAAGTGATCAGGGCTGAAATGCTCAGGAGATACAAAGTTAAACTAAGTCATTAGAGCTCTTGCTTTGCATATTCTTGTCTCTTTATTATTTTTTTGTTTAGTTGTAAATGCTTGTACTTTCCTTGATATATTTAATGAAGTGCATTTTCAGCTAAAACATCTCGTTGAGGCTTAATTAACCTTAACTAACTTTATCTAACCTTTATTCAAAGCTAACTTTTGTATTTTGGCTATCTAAGTCTTGAACTATAAAAGAGTTGTCATCATCAAAAAAGGGGAAATTGTTAGGAATTTCATGTTAGATATTTTGATGATGACAATTAGGATTTTTGTTAGACCCCAAAATATGTAAGTTTAATTCTTTACTAGAATATATGTATAGGCTTTGAGCGTTAGACTTGTATAGGCTTTATTTATTTTCACTTTAGAATGTTAAGCAAAGTAGTCTTAAAACTAAGCGTCTGATATTATTCTGAGTGAGTTTTATCAAGTGTCTGAAGTCTGAAGATTCAAGTGTCTGAAATCTGAATGAAGATAAAGTTTTCAAGTGTCCAAGCATTGATTGAGGATAGGAATGATTCAGCATTGAATGAGCGTCTATTAAAGACAAGATTTCAACTGAATTTATTTCTAAGTACAGAAGGAGTTTAATGCAAATATTCTCAGTTCATTAATTGCCAACGGGCATTTATTTCAAATGCATTAAATGTGATAAGCTCTCCAGGACGTACGGAGAAGCCACCCTATTGGACTATCAACTTTACAAGACTGCAGCACCAACTTTTGTGCAGCAGATTTTTAGGGAAAAAGGACAAAAGTTGCTCACTCGCAGAAGTGAGAAACACGCGCCTATGCATGTGTCAAACGGACACTTTTTCCAAGAATGCCTATAAATAGAATTTCAGCAACAAGCCAAAATTAGAGATTCACCACGGTACAAGCTTACAAGCCAAAACTCTGTTGCATTGAATTCTCAAATCTTAAACATCAGAAAAGCCAGAATATTCAAACAAACATTCTCTTTGATTTTCATCAATCCCTGAGACAGTCAACCAATATCTCAAATATGTTTTCAAGAAGAACCTACATTATTATTGAGATATTCCAAGTTGTTTGAACTTTCCAAAAATCAAACAAACCGTGAAACAAAACCTATTCCAAGCCTCGCAATCTATGTGAAGTTGAAGTTGGACACTTGCATTATTTCTGGGTGAAAGAAGCAAGAGGATAGAAGTGTCTTGGAGTAGAAATCTGTGTGACCAAGGAGCTCAAGTCATCAACATCCATCTCTCCCTATTGTGTAGAAGTTTCTGTGTGATTCTTCGAGAATCATTTTAGTGGATTGCCTCCGAGTGTTCAAGGAGAAGAAGGACGTAGTTGGGATTACACCACCCAACGAACCTTTCAAACTTTGTGTTCTTTACTTTACTGTCATTTTCATTCTTATCATATCATTGCATAATCAATTAAGTAAACACATTGATAAAATCATTAAAAGCTCAGCACCTAAGGAAAATCTTTGAGACCCTAAACTCCTCTAAAAGAAAGACTTATAAAATCATTCCGCTGTGCTAACCCTGATTAAAGAACTAAACGCTTAAACCTATCAAGTTATAGTATTCAAATCTTGAGTCTAAGTTAACTTTTCAAAAAAGTCTTCAAGTAGACGCTCAGCCAAGCGCCTACATTTTCAAGCGTCCAACTCAATTTTGATACGAACGTTTTGAAGTCAAAAAAGACTTCAGGGTCTATTCAAACCCCCCCTCCTTCTAGGCCCTTTTGTATGCCACTTGGGACCAACATCCTTAGTCATAGAGCACGACTTGAGCTTATTGAACAAATTATCATTATCACCGATGGCTGTATATAGAGCGTTCCGACCAACATTATCCAAATTTGTTCTCCGACGCTCATCTGTAGACCACTCATGCTTCGGCTTTTCAACATAACCGTCGAGGGTTTCTTCTGTGGCTCCAGGCGCTCTAGTGATGACCTTTAAAATTTGAATCGGCCCATCTGAAATGATATCACACATTTCATCATCACAAGAACAAAGATAAGTAAATGCTTTGACCTTCCATGAGTCATAATTTGACTCGGTCAACTTAGGTACTTTAGCAAATGCCATGAAGAAATTTAAAGCAACTAAATTTTAAAAGGACCTAAACAAGCAGTTATGCTTGAAAATATAAAAATTTCAACTTCAACCGCTTTGATACCACTTGTTGGTCCCAAGTGGCATACAAAAGGGTCTAGAAGGGGGGGTTGAATAGACCCTGAAATTCTTTTCTAATTCTTAGACTTGTTTTAAAGAAAGATAACTTAGATAATAGCTTTGAGTACTTGATCAAGATGGATCAGGCGCTCAAAACTTATATCAGGGTTAGCACAGTGGAAGATTTGTACAAGTCTCTTAGTAAGAATAAACTGGAGCTTAGAAAGTGCTTAGTTGCTCTTTTAGATTTATGAAAGTATTCTTTATGATAATGTAAGTAGATGATAATAGATAAAGCAATAAAACAGTAAATAATGAAAGGTACGAGAATTGTAAGGTTCACTGGGTTTATGTAATCTCAGCTATGTCCTTCTACTCCTTCCCACACAGAAGGAATTCACTATAATGAATCACAAAACATCACAAAGACAGCTTCAACAAAATAGCAAATGGTGAAGACTTGATCTCCAGTTCCCTGATCACAAAGATTTCAACTCAGCTAAGATCTGCTTCTAACAAGCTTCTCTCACACTGAAATACAGTTTTGTCTTCAACAACTTCGTCACACAGATTGAAGAGGTTGATGGGTTTTATCAAAGGGTTGTTTAATTTGAAAAGTTCAAACACTTTTGGAATATCTCTTGAGAAATGATAGTTCTTCTATGAAGAGGTAAGAGATATTGGTTTAGCTGTAGAGATGTATGAGCTCAAAGATATATTGGCTATGGAGGATTTGAGCTTTTAGGGATGAAGATAGATTTCAACAGCGTAAGTGTATATCAAGCATTTGATAATTTTCTCGGTGTTTAGGGTTGAGCTGTGAGGATCTATTTATAGACTTTTCTTGGGATTTGTCCATTGGACATGCAGGCGCGTGTCCAGCACGGAGCGCGTGAACTGGTCTTTTTCTGACATCTCTGGAAATTTTGCTACGCATAGTTGGTAGCAGACCTACTTTGAGTTGACAGCTAATGGGGAAGGCTCATCCGTACATCAATATCCTTATCTCATTTAATGCTCTTATCAAGCATTTAATGCATTTGAATTGAATTCCCGTTCAAATTAAATGTCCGTTAAATGTCGCATTTAAGTCCTTATTAATTTTGGATTTAATTCAGGTGAAGACAAACGCTTGCGGCATGATCACCTTGAATGATTCTTCAGGTGCTTGACAACCGCTTAAAGAATCTCTTATCTTCAGAATCTTCAGACGCTGATCTTCGATTTCACTTTGATAAACTCACCTAGAATTCTATCATAGCTCAAGCGCTAGATACTAGTCTAAAAATTATAAAGATAAAAAACCTTAAACTAAAATTACAACTCGATAGCTTTAAACGCTTAGACATATTCTAATAAAGATAAACTTACATCTTTGGAGTCTAACATAAAACCTAGGGGTGTTCACGAATCAACCGAACCGACTGAGAACCGAAATTTCGGTCCGGACCGAAAACCGAACCGAAAATTTCGGTTTGGTTTTCGGTTTGGAGGTTCGGTTCGGTCGGTTAACCGAAAAACCGAAAAAAAAATTATTTTTAATTTTTATTTTTATTTTTGTGTGTTTCCTAGTGACAACTTATAGGAAAATAAAGAAAATGAATTAAAATTAGTCATAATTAAATTTTATTTATTTATTTATTTATTTATTTATACCAAAAAATCGAAACGAACCGGTTCACTTTTAAATTTCATTATGTCAATTTTAGTTGGACGTGCTAAACATAATTATAAATATATAAATGTATGCATTCCAAAGAAAAAGTGAACAATAATAACCAAACAAAAGTAAAAAAAAAATTATGTTTCGGTTTTAACCGAACCGAAAAAAACCGACCGAGCCGGTCGGTTTTTTAACCGAACCGAACCGACACTGTTCGGTTTGGTTTTCGGTCCAAAATCTCGGTTCGGTTCGGTTAAAAAACCGATCGATGAACACCCATTAAAACCTATCTTGTCATTATCAAAACATCTAATATGAAATTTTCTAACAAAGAGATATATGGAGAGAGAATTTCTAGAAGAAGCAAACTGATTACCTTGATGTTAGTAGTCATAATACAATATTTTTGAATTTAGAAACAATATTTTTCATGATATTTTGTTAAACATTGTTCCTCATCAAAACATTTCTTATTGCAGCCTTTAGTTTTGTTTAAAGATTAAGGTTTTTAGTATTGAGTAATAATCAATTATTATAATCAATATAATTGATAGATAAGATTCAATATAAGAAGTGGAAAATTTCAGACCCAACTTGATTCCATTTTTAAAACAAAAATAAGACTGACTAATTTTGTTTGCAAGTCAGTTTTGTGCAGTATTTAGTATGTGTTACAAAATACTTCTTATTTGTCAAAGCAGCATAACCATTGAGCAGATGCAATAAGATTTTTTTGCCATTTTATTTTGACATGTGAGTTACACAACAAAGTTAATATTATAGACATAGAAGTCTTTAATCATTCCTGTAAGTATTATAGACAACAATTTTACTACATTAATGCTAGCCTCATAATTAACAATTTTTACTACATCAAATGTTTTTCTTACAAAATTATGTCCTTAGTAATGATCTGTACGTATACTAAGTTTAAGTTATGATATTAGAATTAATTATTGAAAGGAAAAGGTGGGAAAGTGTAAAGCATGAAATTACGTGTGAGATTTTTACTGGCTTAAGGCTCTATCATATAGTTAGGGGTTGTCTGGTTAAGAGGTTGGGTTTAAGGGTTGTTTGGTTAAGAGGTTGGGTCTAGGCTTGTTTGGTTAGTCCAGGGTTACAAACCCAAGTTTATTAAAACAATGGGATTAATGCAAAAAAAAACCCCTGTGTTAATGTGAAAATGCAAAAAAACCCCTATGTTAACGAAATAGGCTACAAACCACCCTCTGTTCTTAAAAAGTCTGCAAACAGTGAATTTTTGGGGGAAAAAAAGTGCGTATTTTTCATGTTTTTCACCTTTAATGACATGATTCTTTGTTTGGAGAGTGTATAAATGACAAAAAAAACATGTCATTAAAGGTGAAAAACATGAAAAACACGCACTTTGTTTTTCAAAAAATTCACTGTTTGCAGACTTTTTAAGAACACAGAGTGGTTTTTAGCCTATTTCGTTAACACGGGGGGGTTTTTGCATTAATCCCTTAAAACAACACAACCTTCCTCTTGTTTGCTTGACATTTTGGGCACATTCAAATACTTGGGTCACAAACCTTATTTCTTGTATGGTTAGGCGGACTAGGTTGGGAATTATACGAATAAAACACAGCGGAAAGTAAATTTAATTTTCAAAGCCCAAATCATCTCTAATCCTCGTGTTTAATTGTGTATAGAAAAATTATTGTTCTCGCGTATGTTGATTTCTGAACGTAATCCTTTTCTCTAACGCCGAATTTGCCAACGTCTCTAATTCGTCACGCTGGAATCAAAACGAAAAACTCCTCCTTTCTTCCTTGTCAAAGACGGCGAAAGAGAGAGAGAGAGGTGGGAGACTTTTTCTTGGAGAGAAAGTTATGTAAGTTGCCTTGTGTTATTTTTCACCTTGTGATATATTTATATCATTATGAAACAATAACACTAGCATGCAAGAGCCCTATTTGGGCGTCTATTTGGCCGCCCCTTAGTGGGCTCGGAAGCCTTCGGGCTTTCGTCTTACTTGCTAATTAATTAATCGGATAATTTATTTATCCAATAAATAAATTGATAATCCAATTAATTCAATTCCTAATTAATTTATAATTCAATTTCTCCAAGAAATTAATTAACTCATTAATTTAATTAATTAATTAAATTATCTAATAATTAATTAATTAATTACGGCATCCAATGCCGTGAATTTCTCTCAAGTCTTTTTCCCATATTTTTCTTTTTGCACTTCCTTTAAGCGCAACTCTTTAGGTTGATCTCAAAAGGCAATTGGGAGGAATCCAAAGGGGTGTGAGTGACACCTAGCCAGTCTCGTGGCTCACACAGTAACCCAATTGACAACGAATGAATAGGATCATTCCAAACCTTTACGCCGTGAATACCGTACGTGTATAAACCTTTGATTCTTATATCCCAGTCAAGTAAGAGTCATGGTTTAAAGTCAAACTCATATAACTTGACCATATGCCTAAGCTCATAATAAGTTGAGGTATTTAAATGTTTTGGCCAAAGACTTTTATCCTCACTTATTCATGATCGCATAGGATATTTTACTCATTCACTTATGAGAGAATAAATTCCATATTGCAAATCAGTTTACAATGCTACTTGCCCATCAAGTCGCACTTCAACGTCGATTCCACCAACAGGTGATTTGAATCTAACTACTCTAATGACAGACTTGATGTCACAAGTACATCTTCAACTCGATTTCTCAGGTCAGAGGTTCACACGTACCTATCATTACTTATCAGTTTCATCATTGACTGTCAATGAGTGAAAACCCATGTGATGGACTGATGCGAGCCGTGTTCGAACATATCAATCCAACTGACACGTCTATGATATAAATTCCCACTACCATTTCCATAGTGTACGACTGGCATAGCTTCACGCCATCTTGCAGCATCCACATCCACCATCGCTTGATCAAAAGTGGAGGGATCATCTCCATGATCCTCCTCTAACACAGAATGGAGATCCAACTCCCTCTGCATTAGATATCCGTACCTCTCAGGCGGTTGAGATACTCTATTCGATCGTCGTGGTTGTGGTTGTGTTACAGAAGATTCGGTTCTCACTCCCTGTGTAGATGTATCCAGTGGGGTTTCATTTTGTTCTTCTAGAACAATCATTCTACCCGTTCCTCCTTCTTGAATGAACTCATCTTCAAGAAAGTGGGCTTGTAAGGCTACAATGATCCTTTGATCATTGTGCAGGTAAAAGAGGTATTCCATAGAATCTTCAGGATATCCAATGAAACGTCCCTTTAAGGACCTAGCCTCCAACTTGTCCACTTTAATCTTTTTGACATAAGTAGGACATCCCCAAATCTTTATGTCGTTAAGACTTGGTTTCCTATTTCTCCACATTTCATAGGGAGTCAGAGGAACAGACTTGGACGGACATCTATTTAAAATGTGTGCAGCTATAAGCAGCGCATGACCCACAGTGAAATGGGTAAATCAGTGTAGCTAAGCATGGAGCGAACCATGTCCAACAAGGTTCGATTCCTTCGCTCTACTACTCCATTCAGCTGTGGAGTCGCTGGAGGTGTGTGTTGCAATACTATACCATTCTCTCTCAGGTATAAGTCAAACTCGTCGCTCATATATTCTCCTCCTCGATCAGATCAAAGAGTTTTTATACATTGACTTGTTTGATCTTCCACTAAAACCTTGAATTCCTTGAACTTGTCAATGGATTCAGACTTATGCTTCATCAGGTACACTAGACCATATCGAGAATGGTCATCAGTGAAGGTAATAAAGTAAAGGAAACCTCCTCTAGTCATTTCTCCAAATGGACCACAAACGTCAGTATGCACTAAACCTATGATTTGTGAGGCCCTTTCAAAGCTCCCTGTGAAGGGCGATCTAGCCATCTTGCCTTTGAGACAAGATTCACAAGTAGGATAGGGATCCAATCCCAGTGGGCCAATTAGCCCATCTTTTTCCATTTTGCGAATCTTTTGTTCGCCAGCATGGCCTAGTCGAAGGTGCCATATCAATCGTTGGTTTATTTCAAGCCTACTACATTTTCTTTGTATAGTATTCACTGCATAGTCATTCTGGACACTAAGGTAATACAATCCATTTATCAAAGAAGCAAAGCCTACAAATTTATTACCATAATAAATGTTGCATCGTTCATCAATAAAACGGAAAGTATAACCATTCTTAACTAAAACGGGAATAAAAACAATGTTTTTAAGCCCATTAGGCAAAACCAAAACATTATCCAGTAACAGTACATGTCCAGAATCTAAAAACAACAAGGTAGATCCTATTGCAGTAGTCGCGATGCTTTGCCCGCTGCCTACTCTGATCTTCACCTCATCGTTGTCCAGCTTCCTTCCTCGCATCAGATCCTGATTCATACAACATATGTGAGCACTAGCTCCAGAGTCAAGAATCCAAGATGTAGAGAAGACGGTCATAGAACAATAAGTTTCATGAACATAAAGTTCCATACCTTGTGCACCAGGCCCCATATTCAGACAGTTCCTTCTCCAGTGGCCCAACTCACCGCAGTGTAGGCATCTGTCTGTCTTTTGTGGCCCCTTTCGCTTGCGAATCACAGGAGCTTTCCCTTTTCCTTTATAGACACCACCCTGAGCTCCAAGCTCGCCAGCCTACTTCTTGATTTTTCTCTTCTTATTCTTCGCCCATTTGGGCCCAGAAGTGATAACCAAAGCAGTCTCTTTTCCCTTGGGCTTCAATTGAGATTGTGCAATGTTTAATTTGTTTATTAGCCCAGCTAAGTTGCATTCCATCTCATTGCAATTGAAGTTCATGACGAATTGGGAAAAAGAGTCAAGAAGGGACTGCAAGATAAGATCGGTCTGAAGTTGCGGGTTCATTATAAAATCGAGAGCTTCCAATCTCTCGATCCTCGATATCATTTTGAGGACATGATCCCCAACCTTCTCCCCTTCTCTCATTTTGGTTCCGAAGAGCTCTTTAGATATTTCATATCTAGCAATCCTACTGTGCTCACCGTAGAGCTCGACCAAGTGCGCCAAGATAGCCCTCGCTGTGGTCATCTTGTCGTGGGACCTCTGTAGCTCATTCGTCATAGAACCAAGAATGTACCCACGCACTCGGACGTCGTCCTTTACCCATTTTTCATGAGCTTGGACTTCTTCTTCATTGGCACGTGTTCTGGCAGGTGGAGCAGGGATATCAGTGTCCAACACGTATCCTAGAGACTCCATATTGAGAACTATTCTCAAATTCCTTAGTCAATCCACATAGTTGGGTCCGGTAAGGATATTCTTTTCGAGTAATACGGAAAGTGGGTTGATTGTCATTTTTGAAAAACGAGAGAGATAAAACAAATAACTGCAGAAAATAAACCAGACTTAATTAGAATATTGGACTAAACTAAGACCAAGTTTAAAATCAAGGACTTCGACTTATAACTTGGCTCCCACTACATTTTTCGAAATTCCACACTCCCACTGTGAAATGACGGAAGCAATCGTTGATGAAAACTTCGTGGTGGGGATTGAGTTCTTTAATTAATATAATGGATGGCAACCCTTTAACGATATCTGGTCCATTACTTAATTAAAGTGATGTCAAACATCAATCTATCAAATAGACGGTTCAATCATATTTATCCCATAATCCACAAATACCGCAACCCTTTAACGATTTATTGGTAAAGTGGACTATCTAAGTTCATTCCCACTAACTCCTCATAATCTAACATTTGAATTTCACCTTGCAACCCTTTAACGATATTTGGGGTGAAATATGTCTCGATTAAGGCATCCAATGCACTTAATAAAATTCTAGAATTAAATCTTAATATATGACCCCCACTTACTGGGAAGATGCCACATATGGATTTAATCCTTGATCTTATTAAGTTTAGTGGAGGGAAAGGATGCCTAGCACCCCTTACTAACTTAGTATTATTTTTGTTTGGGAGAATTCATGTTCAAAACATTTATTTCGTCTCACTTTGCACATTTACCAATTTATATAGCGCATATTGATAACACACATGCTTCATACAACTAATGAACATGCATCGAAAGCAATAATACAACACACAAGTCTATGGGCTTTTATCTAAAGGGCCCAAGCTAATGGACCATCATAAAATTGAAAAAGAAAAGCCTAGCTAATCTTCGTGGGCTCCAAGCTCCTCTTCTTTTACATGATCTCTATCTTGAAAAGCCTATTCTATTTCTATTTATTACAAGAGGTAATTTAAAACCTATACATAAATCTAGAAATAAAATAAAATGGGCTCAAACCGGCCCTTACAACCCATCAAAAGAAATACATAATCAAAAGAAGCAACCTGAGCCCATACACATGTGTCACCATCACATAATACATGCTCGCGATAAATAAAGCACTTATGTTGGTGATTAATAAAAATTAATTAGTCCAACTTAATTAATTTCCACAGTAAAATTCCAAATTTTATTGATTCATATGAAAATAATCCTATTTATGAGAATTCTTTATTTAAATAAATAACTTAATAAATAAAATTCTCCAAGAGTTTATTAATTAATTATTTCATTCAAATAAAGATCAATAAAAACTATATTGGGCTTAATTTTATCAAAATTAAATTACCAACCATTGGCATATTCAAAATTAATTAATTAGGCTCAATAACTAATTTATTGAATTATCCACAATTTTAATCAAAACAATTTGGGCCCCTTTTTAATTAAATTCGGGTCATCATCCTTTTGACCCATCCGGATAACTAAAATAGCCCAAACACCTATTCAATTAAAATTTGGACCATAGAAAAATATAACCCGACCCATTAGGGCCCGAGTCACAAAAACCCGGGGCCCGAAATAGGTCCATGCGCTAAGCGCATGGCACGGTGTATGTCGTGCGCCCAGCGCACGGTTTAATCGTGCTTAGCCAGACGCCCAGCGTCCGGCCAGCCCCTTCTACTGGCTCCATGAAATGGAATGGCGTTGGGGGCCCACCCAGTGTGCGCAATGCGCACGCTGTGTGCACAACGGGAGGCCGAAAAGGCCTCCTATTGCGCGCTCGCACACTTTTTGCATCGTGCTCGTCTCGGGGTTATACTTCTCCGATTCTCATAAAATTTATATTCCCAGATTCGAAACTCATTAAAATACAACTTTCATGATGAAACTGCAGCGAGATTCAGAATATTTTCATATGAAAAACACGTTCAAAGCAGGCCTCAAAAACCCGAAAAAAACAGTCAATCACATAAGCAATTAAACACAGAATTCAGAGATTGGCTCTGATACCACTGTTGGGAATTATACGAATAAAACGCAGCAGAAAGTAAATTTAATTCCCAAAGCCCGAATCATCTCTAATCCTCGTATTTAATTCTGTATAGAAAAATTACCGTTCTCGCGTATGTTGATTTCTGAACGTGATCCTTTTCTCTAACGCCGAATTTGCCAACATCTCTAATTCGTCACGCCGGAATCAAAAACGAAAAACTCCTCCTTTCTTCCTTGTCAAAGACGGCTAGAGAGAGAGAGAGAGAGGTGGGAGACTTTTTTTTGGAGAGAAAGTTATGTAAGTTGCCTTGTGTTATTTTTCACCTTGTGGTATATTTATATCATTATGAAACAATAACACTAGCATGCAAGAGCCCTATTTGGGCGTCTATTTGGCCACCCTTTAGTGGGCTCGGAAGCCTTCGGGCTTTCGTCTTGCTTGTGAATGAATTAGTCGGATAATTTATTTATCCAATAAATAAATTGATAATCTAATTAATTCAATTCCTAATTAATTTATAATTCAATTTCTCCAAGAAATTTATTAACTCATTAATTTAATTAATTAATTAAATTATCCAATAATTAATTAATTAATTACGGCATCCAATGCCGTGAATTTCTCTCAAGTCTTTTTCCCATATTTTTTCTTTTGCACTTCCTTTAAGCGCGACTCTTTAGGTTCGTCTCAAAAGGCAATTGGGAGGAATCCAAAGGGGTGTGAGTGACACCTAGCCAGTCTCGTGGCTCACACCGTAACCCAATTGAGAACGAATGAATAGGATCATTCCAAATCTTTATGCCGTGAATACCGTACGTGTATAAACCGTTTATTCTTATATCTCAGTTAAGTAAAGTCATGGTTTAAAGTCAAACTCATATAACTTGACCATATGCCTAAGCTCATAATAAGTCGAGGTATTTAAATGCTTTGGCCAAAGACTTTCATCCTCACTTATTCATGATCGCATAGGATATTTTACTCATTCACTTATGAGAGAATAAATTCCATATTGCAAATCAGTTAACAATGCTACTTGCCCATCAAGTCGCACTTCGAGGTCGATTCCACCAACAGGTGATTTGAATCTAACTACTCTAATGACAGACTTGATGTCACAAGTACATCTTCAACTCGATTTCTCAGGTCAGAGGTTCACACGTACCTATCACTACTTATCAGTTTCATCATTGACTGTCAATGAGTGAGTACCCATGTGATGAACTGTTGCGAGCCGTGTTCGAACATATCAGTCCAACTGACACGTCTATGATATAAGTTTCCACTACCATTTTCATAGTGTACGACTGACACTTTCTCTGTCGAAACTTACATCATACAAGTCTTTATTCACTATTGATGCCCAATCAATATTTCTTAGACTTGCGAACCCTTTTAGATGTCAAGGGTCAAACCATTCTAGTGTCTTTCCTCCTATCCCATAGGAGGTAGAAGGTTCGCCTTGTCATCAAGGACTTTACGTTGTTTATTCACACCTTATAAATGCCTATATGAAAACAACAATCAACTGTCTTATATTAATAGAAAAACCATAGTTTAGTTACAATGTTTATGCCCTCTAAATCTATCATCTTTATGGCATTCGAGGGCATATACTCTAATAGGATTTAGGGTAAATTACCACAAGATCCACATCTTTTTATGTTTAAAGTTAAACCGTGGTTTGCCCTTATTAAAAATAACGCCCTGAATTGTCTTCTTCTATTTCTTTGTCTTTCCGTCTCAATCAAAATGAAAAAATTCAAAAAAAAAAAAATCCTTGAAATTAATCTCACATGATGAAACTTTTTAGAACATGAGGGATAGTATTAGTATAGGTGGTGGTTGTCCTTATACCTAATAATTGAATTCTAATGGACAAGCTATCTTTCACATGGTCATGAAATGGGCTAACTTCCTAAACTTTCTTCTCCTGTTAATTTCCATTGTCCTCTACTCCTCTCCAAGATTTGGCCTAGCATAAGGAAACATTACGTCAGTTAAGGCAGGTCAGTGGAGAATTTGGAAGCTGCAACTCACAAAGTTCGCTAATATATTTGTACTTGTTTTCAAGGGTTTAATCCAAGGAAAGAACATGAATGCATGAGATACAAGGAACTGGGGCAGTGGGTGTGTGAGGAGGGTCCCTTTGAACTGTGAGAGCAATAATGGTACAACGTAACTAATGAGAACATATATATGGGTTTATAATATGTTTTTAAACTCGGTCCGGTCATCGAATCGGAAAATTTACTGAGTCACTAGTCTGACCGGTTGAACCGCTTTACAAAAACCGGTTGATCCGTATATACATATATATTTATATATATATATATATGACAATTTTATGTGTAAGGACGCTGCACATGCCTTTGTTTAAAGTGATTGATGGGTCACCCACTTTAAATACAATATGACAAAAGCCACCAACTTTAAGCCATCAACTTTTATTCTTTAGATATAAAAATATTGACAATTATGTCCATTAGAAATATAGACAAAAGAAAGAGAAATTTTCACTCTTCAGTCTTCACTTTGTAATAATTTATTCACTTCTACTCACGGCTCACTGCTAATCGGACTCTAGGGGATCGAGAGGGAGAAAATACATTGGTTTTTAAATACATAAGTTCTTTGTTTTGAGGTTTGATTGCAGTAGGCGGACTCTTGAATTCTCGAAAGAGACCAGAAGAATTTCAAAGATATTTTGAATCTTGAAGTCTTGAAGATGGTAAGTGGCTGGTACTAGTAAGGAATCAGAATTAAGAAAACCCTTAAATTTAAGTCCCCTTCTTCATTTGGACTTTCTTTGGCTTGCAAATATGGAAAAAAGGAAAGGAAATGCCAAAAAGAGGAGACCAAGTTCAGACCGGTTCGGCGAGGCACCGGTTCACCCGTTCCAATCCAGTTCGTCCGGTTCTAGTCCAATTCGAAGTGGGTCCGTGGCCACCCGCTCTATGTCCCTGCCCGGACCGGCCTTATGACATGTTCCCGGTTAAACCGGCCAGACCGGTCGGTCCGGGCCGGATTTAAAAACCATGGTTTTTGTTAGTCTGTTTTACCATTGAACGTTTGATGATACATACATAGTGTCCAATTAAATAGTATCTAGGGTGACACATACCACATGATTATTTAGGGTCCGTTTGGCACGTTTTTGTTTTTGTAGTTCTGCAAAACAGTTTTGTAGAACAATTCTGCAGAACAGTTTTTGAAGAATAAAATTTGTTGAAAACCTGTTTGGCCCACTGTTTTGCAGAATATATTTTCTTTGAGAATGCATTTGGATGAAACTGTTTTGCAGTGAAGAAAACACAAGAACACGTTTGGATGGACCTGTTTTTAGGTGTAATATATATACTGTTCATATAATATTTAATAATTTTTTAAATTATATAGCTTAATGTTTAGTAAATAGTACCTACATTCTCATGTACATTATCTATCAATCAGATGAAACTATGAATATCTCTATTACAACTAAGAAAAATTATTCTATTCCTAATAGTGAAGTTCGAATGCATATTCCAAATGAAAGTGTCATTACAATTCAAGTGTTTGAAATAAAATAATCTGGATTCACAAATGCCATAAATCATATTATAATAAAATCTTTCAATCTCTACCAATATCAGTCCACAAATGTTGAGCTATTTCTTCTCTAACAAGTGTCATTTCTTGAAGTTGTTGTGACATGTAGCATACGAACTCTGAGTTATTTTCATCTGCAGTGCTTTCAGCATCTAAGTCGACAAGGTTATCACGATCCCAGTCATCAAACCAAGGATCATTGCTGGCACACATGCGGATGAAGTTGTGCAAAACGCAACAAGCAATCACAATTGAACCTTGTTGGCTCATCATGTAGTTTGGCATCTTTCCTTTTAGAATTGCAAATCTTGCTTTCAATACCCCAAAACATCGTTCAATCACATTCCTCAAGGAGGAATGCCTATAGTTAAACAACTCTATACGTGTACGAGGACCCCGTCTACGACCACGGAAGTCTGTCAAATGATATCTACAACCTCTATATGGAGCTAAGAATCCTGACATATTTGGATATCCGGAATCTACCACATAGTATTTTTCTACATTAAAAAATAAATATAATAACATTGTTAATATGTGATCTTAATATTAAAAAGGTAATGAGATGCATTAAATATGTCATCGTACTAACCTTGTGGAGGTTTAGGAAAACCTAGTTCAGGTTTAGTTATTACATCTCTAATGACTCTGGAGTCGTTAACACTACCTTCCCAACCCGCATGCACGTAGGTGAATAACATGTTGAAATTGCACACCGCCAAAATGTTTTGACTTATTACAGATTTTCTTGATCGAAATGCAGTTGCTTTTGACGCGCGGGCCCATGCGGAGACCGTAGTTCCATCAATAGCACCAACACAATTCTATATTTTCATAGTGCTTGTTAATACAATAATCAACAATTTATGGACAATGTGTGAAGTGATATGTAAAGAAAAATATATTATCATGTAATATTACCTTGAAGATGGATAATGTTTAGGATTGTACAACACTTCTGGAGGAATTTCATCGAGATTACGAGGCACAATTAATTCCTTCGCAAGTTTACACAAAGCTCGCATGACCTCTTTGACGTGACGGTTGATGGTTTCAGTAGAGTGTTGAAACCTTTCTGCAGAAACTCTTTGTCTTTGATTATGTCCTACTGTGTATAAAAATATAGCAACAGCTTCTTCTATTGAAACCCGACGCTCTGTATTATCTTCTAAGTAATGACGTTCCTCCATCTAACGCACATTATTACAAATTGAAAACACGTGGTATTTAGCAACAACAATCCGTAACAACTATTGGCCACATGCCTTTACAAAAACGATTTACACATAATTACCAATGGCGACAAGCCAAACACTATAAAAGATACTTAACAATAATAATTAATATATTGCTAAGTATTATAAAATATTAAAATAATGAAACAAATCCTTATTCTCTATATTTTTAAAGCGTTTTCTACATGATAGTTAAAATCACACCAATTGAAACCCATCATTTCATTACTTTTACATAAGAAAATCCATATTTGGTTTTTGTATATATTGTAAACATGTCAACTTATCACTTGGCAATGGAAATAAAAAACTTAAAGTTCACATATAAAGAATTTGATAAGATTACCTAAAGTATTCTTCACTTTATAGTTTCTCACTCTACTACCTACTCTCTCTCACTCTCTCAAATGCACACGCTCACACGCCCACCATAGTTTCCTGAACTCTAGATTTGAGGTGGACAAAAGAGAAAAGTTTTGAGGGGCTGCTTTTGAACTTTTGGGCAAGAAGAAACGAAGCAGTAGCAACAACATGCATGTTGGAGAGGAGTTTTAAGGGTTTCATAAGAAGCAGCAGCAAAAGGCGAGAGAATAAGAGAAGCACAACAACAAGAGCGGTGAGGATGTCATTGTGGAAGAGTAGATTTCAGTTTTTTCATGTATTTACCAAATCTTTAAACCCGTTTGCAATGATGCATTTTGGGCTTAAAATTTTTGAATCTTTTTAGTTAATATGACTTTGTAGGATTATGATATCTGCTATATTGTTGACTGTTTCTTAGAGATGAAATTTATCATGTTTCGTTAAATATATATATATATATATATATATATATATATATAAACTTTCAATTAAACTTTAGATCTAAACAGAAAGTTTAATTAAACTTTCAATTAAACTTTTAGATCTAAACAACAAGCTTAATTAAACTTTCAATTAAGCTTAATTATACTACAGATCTAAAGCCTAAGCAAAATAATCACAGAAAATGAAAAATCTTACTAGATCTTCCAAAAACTCAAGGTTTTTCAGTACTTGTCCGCCGCTGCTACACCGGAGGGTTGATACCTGCCACCGAAAACAAAAAGACCCAATTTCGATTTTCAATCCCTAAGAGAAAAAATTTTAGAACCCACTTTTGATTTTGCAGAAATTGTTCAACTTACCTGCTCAAGTGTCGTTGGAAAAGATGAAGAGGATGATCTACATTCGCTGCTGCAGGCCACGGTGAAGGCAATAGTTTCTTCCACTGTAAATCGCCCTTTGCGAGAGAGAGGAGAAGAAGAGGAGTTTATGATGTTTTGATGAACAGTTGAAATTTCACCCATTTTCTTTAAAATTTTCGGATGAATAGTGCTAGAATAAGTGCACAGTTATCTGATTTCCGTGTTTTTAAGTGGGAAGAGAAAATTCTAAATAAAAAGTGAGATTGATTTGCAAAACAGCTCAAAGGTGTTTTGTAAAATCATCACTTCGTGTTCTTGGTTCTCTGAGAAACGGGTATATCAAAACAATGGGCCAAACGTGTTTTGACTTTTTTTGTGTTGAAAAAATGCCAAGTGAAGTCCAAAACAGCGGGCCAAACAGGCCCTTAGTTTTAGAAATAAGTTCATTTCAGTATTTTTATGTTGCTTTCCACCGAGTTATATTGTAGCATGAATACTCTCCTCACTTTCTCTCTCTAAGAGAATGGTGATATACTAGGGTGTCCTGCCCTTTTGAACACTACCGCCACCGCTGCCGCGGCGGGAGTCTCCTCCCCTCTCCGGTGTATGTCACTGGAGTTACCTTTGTCTCCTTCTTTCTTCCCACTCCCTCACCAAGTATGCAGACCTCCTTCCTCCCACCACCACAAACAAAAATCTTTAACCAAAATTCCTTCCATTTCAAAGATCCGCCGGTTCTCCGCCCCTCCATCACCATCTCGCCGGAATTTATGCCGTTCACGTCTGAGATCTCCTCTACCACCATGTTTTCACACCAGATCTCGGACAGTGAGCTCCCACAACTCGACTACCGTCGGTCCTTCGACTCGTACTGGCGGTATAGCCATGGTTGGCCCACCGGAATCTCCCATCTCACTGACCGCCGTTACACCGCCACCGGATCTTTCCTCTGTAGCTGTAGATCTGGAACCGCAAGCTCTGAAGCTTTCGTTTCTACCTTTGCATTCGCCCATCTTGCTACCACTTTTGAGTTATGGGCCAATGGACCCCAACCTCCATAAGTATTACTTACTGTTTTGTCAAGAGTTTCACAAACTCTTGACTATGTACAACAAGCTGTTTTTTGTGGCCATATGTGGGCTTGTTTGTTTTGTTCATGCTTTACTTTATTTGTATTTTGTTTGTGTGTTTTTTGTTTGTCAGGGTCATCTCAAAAGATGTTATGGATTAAGTCTTGGTGGCTCACAACACTGAGACTAGTTTGTTCCATTGAAATTGAGAAGAAAAAGATGATATTTTTTTTGGGTATCGACCGTGGTTATCCTCTTGTCTTTTGGTTTTATAGTAGATTGGAAATGGTTTGCGTTGGAACTAATTTGAAGACTGATTGTTGGAGGTACGTTTGGAGTCAGTTTTTCTTCGCCGAGGGATTGGCGTTGATGCTTTGCATTTATCCCAGCCATTTGATGGAAAGGGACCCCGAAATCTTAGTTTCTAAGGTTTCACCATGTGTTACTTGTGTCCCTTGTTTTGTCTGTCCAATGTATCAGTCTTCTTTCTTGATGCCTCAATCTGTTGTCGGCTTAGTTAGTAATTCTTTAGGTTTTTTATTGGTTGTTGATAAGTCCATATTTTACAGTATTTTATGCCCCATTGTGATATGATTTGATCGTTACTCTGATCACTTTTTATCCCTCATAATGCTTTGATTGGTATATATTTTGTTTTGTAGGATAAAAGTTGATTTACGCATGAAAGACGAGAAAAGAGATCCAAATTGAGCTTGAAATTGAAGAAAGAAACAAAAGAAGATAGTTGACGAAAGATTTTACACAATATTCATATTTAAACGCGGTTTTCATCCTCTTACAGGCCGAATCAGATTCCGGTTTCTTCTTCAATATTGTAGATTTGGTTCTTAGCTTCGCGTGGCAACTTGAATCACCTCAATCCGACATGTGTAGAGAGAGTTATGATTAAAATACGAAAACTGCGAATTCTGCGTGAGACGACCGCGGCACAGGACCGCGGTCCTAATTCGGAAAATGGTGGTTCGCACTTTTTGTGCCGCGGTCTGAAAAGATTTTGTGCCACGGTCCAATTCTCCCGAAGCCCTAAAATTAAATCAGCCGTTTTTGGTCTTTTTAAGGCATTCTTCACTTACCTAAAGGCTAGAAATGCTCTAAAACACCAAGGGGAAGCCATGGGAAGTCCTAAGGAAGCTTGAAGAGCCATCATCATCCTCATCATCATTATTTTCATCATCAAAGCTTGGATTCACACTTTATAATAGGGAGTAATTCAACTCTTTCTCTTGATTAGTATTTCAATTATGTCTTGTAGAGTTGTTGAATCACTTGTTGTTGTAAGTATGAGCTAAGCATCTTTGTGGTTGGGTTATGTGAATACTTTGTGATGTTTTGTGTTTAATGAATCATTAATTTCCGGATTTATTACATTCTTGTTACATGTTTGATTTTATGCTTAATGCTTTCACATGAATGATCACCATGTGTTTGATATAATGCTTTGTCTTGAGACCGAGAGGAGATAGATAAAGGGAGATCGAAAAATCAAACATCATAACGTAACAATTGACTAGAGATAGAATCGATTGCGTCGTGTGGCTTTTTGTGATAAGATGACCCGATTGAATGTAGGATCTTCGTAAACAAGGAATTCCTTTGAACCTAAATGCATGTTAGTTAATTCAATCTTCGCTATAGAGATATAGGAAGTTGTTAACTAGTATAGGCTTGTTATTTCAAGAGATTGAATAATAAATACATTAGGGGGTTTCGCCATAGTAAGAACGTTCTAAGAATCCGGATAATTGAGAAGTTCATGAGCATAGGATAGAACATAGTAGGATCATAACCCAATCACCTCATTCCATTTGTTTATTTGTCTTGTTTATCACCTATTTATCTTTGATTATTTTCATAGTATAAACACCTATCATCTTATAAATTGATTTAGCTTAGAATTAGATAACATAGCAATTACGAGCATTGAATCCAATTGTCCCTGTGGAGACGATATACCCCGGGCTAAATAGTCCACTTTATTACATTGCACGACCTAGTATACTTGCTAGGATTTCGCGTGTCAAGTTTTTGGCGCCGTTGCCGGGGAAAATTGCGTTATTTGATATTGTAATTCACTTATCTATTCTAAGACTAAGTTGCTGTTTTTATGTTTTAAGTTGCCATTTTTGTGTTTTTAGTTGCTGTTTTTGTGTTCTAAGTTGCTATTTTTGCATTTTAAGTTGCTGTTTTTGCATTTTGCTTTGCTGTTTTTGCGTCTTAAGTTGCTGTTTTTACGTTAAAAGTTGCTGTTTTTGCATTGTGCTTTGCTGTTTTTGCGTCTTAAGTTGCTATTTTTACATTAAGAGTTGCTGTTTTTGCATTGTGCTTTGCTGTTTTTGCGTCTTAAGTTGCTGTTTTTACATTAAGAGTTGCTGTTTTTGCATTTTTGCTTTGCTGTTTTTGCGTCTTAAGTTGCTATTTTTACGTTAAAAGTTGCTGTTTTTGCATTTTGGTTTGCTGTTTTTACGTTTTAAATTTGGTTCTTTTGATTCTATTGCTAGGTTGATCTCTTTGAGTAGTGCATGACCCGCACATCTCAAAGAAACCTTGAAGATTTTGATTCTGAGATCGAGCGCACTTTCAATAGAAGAAGACGAGCTCAAAGCCGAAACGAGAATCAATTTGAGGCAATGGAAGGGAACAATCCCATCAATTTAGAGGACCCGGGAATTCAAGCCTTGATTCAAGCCGCTGTTGCTGCCACATTAGCACAAAGACAAGAACAAACTCCCCGTCCTTTACGTGATTATATGCAACCCACTCTTCGCTTTCATTATCCGTGGCTATATACGAGGGACCTCCGATCGATATATGATGTTGATGCGGATGAAATATCGCAACATTTTCCTTTTTGACCTCATTTGACGAGGGGGGGGGGGGGGGGGGGGGGGGGGGCCGGGGCGGGGGGGTATCGCTTCAGCCCCTTGGAACGTAGTCAGTTGCAGACAGATGTACAAGTGCGGCAGATGACTTATCATAGGTCCGACGACATCTAGCCCCTGCCTCAAAACGCCATGAAGCAACATAAGGTGTAGTACTCAGGTGGTTGGTGGATGAGATTTGCGTGAAATTGACAAGCTTGACACCTTTGAGCAAAATCCATGCAGTCCTTAACCATTGTAGGCCAATAGTAGAGCCTTCTTATTATACGAAAGTGCAACTTTGGGCAGATTGGTGTGCTCCGAAAACCTCTGAATGAGCTTCTTCTATGGCTTGAATGGCTTCATCATCGCTTGCATCGTAAGAAGACTCCCGTAAATGAGTGTCTATAAGCATGTCCTTGTGTAGTAGATGAAACGACTGCTCGACGTCTAATATCGATTCTCTGGCGTGGATCATTTGGCAATTTTTCGTACTTCAAGTAATCCACTAATGGTTTCTACCAATCTTCTTTTTCTATTTCTAATACTTCGACAATTTGATTCTCTTCTTCATCAACATTCTCATCTTCAAAGATTAGTGGACACAACACAGCTTTTACATATTGGAACTCGTGCTTCATTTCCAGGCATAGCGAGAGTAGAAACAAGTTTCGCAAAGGCATTAGCTTGCATATTATCTTTCCTTGGTACGTGTTCAATTGTCACAATCCCCAGCTATCCAACAGTCATTTTGCATAATTGAAGTATGGAAGTAGGTCAGGATTTTTTCACTTCATAAGATCCCTCTAATTGATTATCACTAATTTGGATCTCCAAACACTCTAAGGTGCAATGTTTTATGTCGATCGTACTTCTAACCCATGGATCAGAGCTTGGTATTCAAAAACATTATTTGAGCAATTTTGGGTTAGTGTGAAAGAATATGGTAGTTGCTCTCTTCTCCACCGGAGGTGTTAACACAACTCCAGCACCACAACTCCTTCCTTATGAGAAGCTCCATCAAACTACATTTTCCAAGGATGTGTTTCTCTTCTACTAAAAGAACATTTATCAGGTAGAACATGAGAGAAATCCCCATTCACAGGAGGAATGTGGTGATCAGCTAAGAAGTTAGATAGATTTGCCCTTTTGCAGCCTTTTGAGGGATGTACATATCTCTATTGTATTGCAGTTGGACGTACCACTTTGCGAGTCTGTCAGAAAGACAGGTTTTTGACATTACATACTTTAGTGGATTTGCCTTAGAGACGAGGCGAACAGTGTGTGTTTGAAAATAATGCTTCAGTTTTTGGATGAGAGCGAAGCATATCTTTTTGATATGTGAGTAATTCAACTCATTTGGCGTCATCATTCTGCTCAAATAGTATAAGGCACATTCGTTCCTACTACCATTCTCTTGTGCAAATAGAGCCCGAACAGAATGTTCCTGAGCAACAATGTAAAGATTATGGGTGCCCAAGCATAGGTACCACTACACACAGGTGACTTAATCAGATACGCTTTTATGCTTTTGAAAGCATTGCTACAAGCTTCATCCTATTCGAACGAATCTTCGAAGATACACCAATTTTCCCTTTCAAACTTTGAGATCATGGATGTTTCGGGGGTTCAAGCATCTTCACAATTGCATCAATCTTTGCTTGCTCAGTTTCTATGCCTTGGTGACAGACAATGAATCCGAGAAATTTTTCAGACTTCATGCCAAATGCACATTTTAGAGGATTCATTTTGAGTTGGTATCTCCTCAAGCATTTAATGACTTTTCTTAGATCATCAAGATGGTCTTCTCTTCTTCTTTCAGAACTTTACAACTAGCTCATCAACATAACACTCAACATTTTTATGAAGCATATTATTGAAGATCCTTAGCATGGCTCTTTCATAGTTAGCACCAGCGTTTCTTCAACCCAAACCGACATCATTTTGTAGCAATATATACCTTTTGGAGCGAAATGCTGTTAACTCTCATCTTTCTTTTCATCTTTCTGCTCCATGCGTATTTGATTATATCCAAAGTATCCATCCATGAAAGTCAAAGCCACATGTCTAGTGGTGGCATCAATCATGATTCAACGATAGGTAGTGGAAAGTCATCTTTAGGACATGCACCATCAATGTCTCTAAAGTCAACACAAACCCGAATTTGACCATCATTCTTTCTTTCTAACAGGAACAATGCTAGTTATCCATATAGGATACTTTTTACTTCTCATATGAATCCAACTTTGATTAGCTTATTCATTTCATTTTCGATCAAAGCACCAATTCAGACAAAATTGGCGTTGAGCTTGCTTGACAAGATGATCACCTTTCTTCACTTTCCCAGATAAATGGTGATAGCCCACCTTTGGATCCAGACCAGGTATTTCCTTATATGACCATGCAAACACATTTTAAATTCATGCATGTAATGATGCATACACTCTTTTTTCATCAGTGGATAACAAATCACTAATGTAAATTGGTCGAGAGTCATTAACATCACCTAAGTTGAACTCCTTTTGTTCATTATTAGTTGCTTTAACACCTTCTTCTAGTTCAGGTGGAACAATTTGAGCATTTCCCTCGTCAGCGGACCCTTCTTCAATTAACGTGATGTGGTGTGATGAGGCCACACTTTTTTTTCCATCTTCGTCATTGCTTTGGATCTTTGTGAAGATAACAGTTTGTCATTTAGCCTTCAGAACTTTATTGAATGATATGCTCAGATCAGTATGCCTCATACCAGAAGGAATTAGACTTCGAAGTCTTCTAATAGTTTGTGATTCACTAATTTTCTTCAAATGCCTTGACCTTTTGGAGATGCTCAATCTTTGATTGTTAGTTATTTGGTGACCTATCTTTGTCGGAGGAGCAAGTATTTTGAAGACGGGTAAGCGACCAAGCCTCTTGAATACGGATGTGTGTCGTTCTTTTCCACCACATGAGCAGTATGTTGACAAAAATGCCTCTTCAGTTATACTCTTTTGATAGCGATGGGGATTGGATTTTATGGAATAAACCCAAGACCGGTTTGCGGACATCGAACAGCGTGCCCATTCCTTATTATTGGGTGGCATTGAGTCTATGTATTTCTTCACCAGAGGCCTCCAAAGGGAGTTTTCCCAGCACCATCCCTTCTTGCAAATTGTAACCAGCTATAACGAGAAGTTTGTAAGCTTCGAAGCATTTGGAAGTCTTGACTTCTAGAGATTCACCATGTTCTTCTTTTGCTTCTTGTGTTAAATGGACAAATCCTTCGAGTGGTGGGCGAGATGTCCTCTTTACATCTAGGTTTGTCAAAGGTAGTATCAAGTCTTCCAATGACTCAGATTTTCTAGAAAATGATTCACATTCATTGGCAGATGGAAAAATATCATTTGTTTAATCCTCCGTGTGATGTCCACCTTGTCTTGAATTTTCTCCGAATACATTTTCCTCGACCTTCATGATCTTTGGCTCTCCAATGTAGTACTTAGCATATGCAAAATGTGACTCTGCTTTAGTGAAAGGTTTATCATCAACCTACACCTTCTTAACTACACCTTCTTGGCAATACTTGAAGCATTGATGCCATGTTGAAGAAATCACACAAACATTTTGGGGACAGACAAATGGAGGACAACAATGTCGCTCTCATCGCCCATAGCACCGCACAGCTTCGCTTCTTGCTCTGCCCGTCCACAGCAACATGCACTGTGCAGATTGTTATTGCTATTGTACAACAACTGTGCAGCATAATAATGCCGCTGGTTGTGCGGTGTCTCCAAAGGGGCGGCACCGCCATCGACCCAAGTTATTAAATTCTTCGATTGTTCAAATTTTTACCCAATCGTTTTTCTCAGAAATTTTAGAATTTTGATCCAACCGAAAAATGATTCTTAATCAACAAGAACGCAACACTTACATCAAATAACAAATTAAACATGTAAAACCATGAAAATAAAAACAACGAAGCCACAAATTTTGATCTGATACCGCTATTGGGAATTGATATACAAAAAATGCAGCATAATAAATTTTGATTCCTGAAGCTATGGATCAATTTAGGCTATTGTTGATTTTAATTAAATAAAAAATATAAAAACGTAAATAACCTCGTTGTAGCGTGTTTCGTTTCTTGATCTACCGTCTACAACAGCAATCCCCAGGACTCCTGCCTCTAGATAATCATGCGCAGAATTCACTGAAAATCTTCCTCCTCCATCGCCAAATGGCGGCTAGAAGAGAAGAAGAGGGAGAGAATAATTTTCTCTCTCTTCTACTGTGTTTTTGGTGGCAACTCAAACCCTTGACCTAATCCCACACGCCCCTAAGGCCCATGTTGGACACCCAAGTGGGCTAAGTTAGCCCAGTCAACTTAGTCCACTTTAATTTAATTATATTTCATATTTAATCCAATTAAATATGTATGTGATTAAATTAATATTTAATTCAACCAAATTTAATTAACCTAGTTAAATAGATATTAAAATTAAATATTCAAACTAATTAATTAATTTAATGTTTCATTGTTTAATCCAATTTGACAACTAATTAAATTAATTCGTTCACTCATTTAATTTCTCCATCTAATGACAAATTATCAAAATGCCCCCTTACGTACACAAAGTGATTTCCTATTTATTCTTTGTAGCGCGACTCTCTAGGTTTGTCTTGGTTGGCAGTTGGAGGATACCAAAGGATGTGGGTGACACCTAGCCAACCTCGTGCCCCCACATCATAGCCCAACCAAGTACGAAATGACTATGTCATTACGAATCTCTTGACTATGAATTCTAAAGTATAAGCCCTTCACTAATGTACCCCGATCGAGTGAGAGTCATGAAATATGTTAAACTCATATAACTCGATCCTATGCTATGAACCATGTAGAGTAACATGAAATGATTGAACTGCCCTCGATATCCTACAAGAGTCGGTTCTTCTGCTTTGGCCAAAGACATTCCATTTTAGTTACCTATGACCGCATAGGGTATCTGCTTGTTTACTTTCGAGACATTGAATCCCTTCTTGGCAATCACTTCACAACTGTTACTTGCCCATTGGGATCGCACTTCGAGGCAAGCTCCACCACTAGGTGAATATGGCCTAACTACTCTAATAATAGATCCAATGTAACAGGCACATCATGATAGTGAATCCTCAGGTCAAATGCTCAAACATACTATCATAGTCAGTAATCCAATCTTTGACAGTCACTAAGTAAAAACCCATGTGATCGGATTATTGCAAGCCGTGTTCGAAATACATTAATTCCATTAATGTATCTACAAACTCCCACTATCCCATAGTGTTCGAATGGTACTGTTTGTCAGAGCATATATCATACAAGTCTATTTGAATCGTAATGCCCAATTAATATTGTTTGACTTGCGAACCCTTTTGAGTGTTCAAGTGCTTAGTCCTTTCAGTGCCCTTCTCCTCATCCCATAAGGAGTGGAACTTGCCTTCAGACACATGGACTAATTATTTGTTCATTACTTATAAATGCCATTAAGGTTTACATGAAAAAAGATAATGTCTTTCTATATTTACGATTAAGTGTATAATATGTCTAAGTGCCCTACTTAATCTAATTCCCCATTGGCATATAATGGCACATTCCTAATAATCTCCCACTTGCACTCAATGTCAATTTTCAGGGTATCTAATACTCATCTTCCGAATATGACGATCTACCACAGCCATGATATTGGCTTGGTAAGTGGTTCAGTCATGCTTTCGGCTGCGACTATTTTCTGCACGACTATACAGACTTTTTTCAACAATTTCTCCAATCATGTGATACTCTTCACTTAATGTGTTTGGACTCATTGTGAAACCTTGGTTTCCTTGCTATGCGCTACAGCTCTTTTTGTTGTCATAGTGACAATGAGAGACCCAGGGTAGGAACCATTTGAAATTCAACCATGATCTTCAAAATCCAAACAGTCTCTTTGGAAGCCTTATAATCACTCTCAGTAGTGGAAGCAGTGGTGGTACTTTTCTTGTAACCTTTCCAAGCCTTTATTCTATGGTTGAGGGTGAGTATAAACCCAGGTGTGGACTTTCTGTCGTCCATGTCAGACATGTAATTGTCCATTCTTTGTTCCCTATTTTTATAGAAGAGAAACATATCCTTAGTTCTTCTTAAGTACTTTAGGATACACTTTTCTCGACTATCTGGTGCTCTTTGCTCAGGTTAGCTTGAAACCCAATTATTATGCTCATAGCATAAGCTTTGTCCGATTGCATAAATTGTCTTATGTAAACAAGGCTAACCTCTGCTGAGGCATAAGGTTTCACATTCATCTCCTTTGGTCCTTCCTCAGTATGAGAATTCGTTGATTTTTATGGAGATGAACCATTTATCTTAAAGGCAAGAGCCCTTTCTAAAACTTTCCATCCTAAATCATTTTAGGATATTTTCTAAGTAAAGAGCTTGGGAAAGTTCCATTATTCTATTCGCTCTATCCCCATAAAGACGAATTTCAAGGATACGAGTGATATTTCCTAAGTCTTTCATGGAGAATGTTCTCGAGAATTGTGTATTGACCAAAGTCAATAAGCCTACATCATTTCCTATAAGTAGAACATCGTCTATATATAGAACCAGAAATGATATATAGCTCCCATTGGTCTTCTAGTAGACACTTGGTACCTCTTCATTTTTGACATTCCCATGGTTCTTAACTATGTAATTAAAGCAAAGATTTCATCTACGAGAGGTCTACTTAAGTCCATCAATGAACTTGATTAACTAACTGACTTTATGCAATTGGCTTTGGATATGAAACCCTTGGGCTATTCTTCATAGATGTCCTCCTCGAGGAATATACTAAGGAATGTCGCTTTCACATCCATCATTCTTTATTTAATGGTCTAGGTTTGTTGCTATGGTAAGCAGGATTCTTATGGATTTGATCATGACTAGGGACAAAAAGGCTTCCTCATAGTCAATGCCCTCCTTTTGACTATACCCTTTCACCATTAGCCTGGACTTCCTATCCGCACAAGTCTTTCTCTTGTAGATCCGCTTGTATCTGACGAGTACAATACTCTTGAGATGATCTATCAGAGTCCACACTTGGTTCAAAGAAATCAAATCCATATCTTCTTCCATAAATTCACACCATCTCATAAAGTCCATACACCATCGTTTGGTCATAGGTAGAGGGATCATATCCATGGTTTTCTTCTGCTACAATATATACACTATGCGCATCTTGCTGCAGATAACCATATCTCTCAGGCGATTGAGATACTCTACCTGACCGACTCCTTGGTGGTTGTGTCATAATTGGCTTGTTTTGTGTTTCTTGAATAGTAGTTTCCAAAAGACTTTCGCTTTGTTCTTGAAGAACAATCTTTCTACCATCTCCACTTTCTTGAATGAACTTATCTTTGAGAAAAGTCATCTAAGCACAAGATGATCCTCTGATCATTATCTAGGTAAAAAGGGTATCTCGTAGAATCCTCAAGATAACTAACAAAACGTCCTTTCAAGGACTTAGCCTCCAGTTTCTCTACCTTTGTCCCTTTTCACATAGGTAGGGCATCCCCATATCCTAACGTGTTTTAAGACTAGGCTTTCTATTGAACCATATCTCATATGATGTCTTTAGAAAAGAATCTTGGAGGGACATCTATTCAAGATGTACCTATGAGCGACGCATGATCTACGTTGAATTTGGGTATTCGTATGCAACTTAGTGTAGAACAAATCATGTCAACATTGTTCATTTCTTACATACTGCTACCCTATTCAACTTTATTGTTACTGGAAGTGTCAGTCGTGAAACCATGTCATGTTCTCTTAAAAATGTGTTGAACAGGGCATTCATATACTTGTCACCATGATCCAATAATAGTGTCTTTCTATGTCTCCATTTTCGCCACGATGTACGTCACCATGCACCAAACCTCTTAAAATTTGAGTGGCCCTTTCAATATTTCTCGATGAAGGGAGATTTGTCATCTTGCCCATGTGATAAGATTCTTATGTTTGGATAGGGATCTGATCCCAATGGGCATAACTTCCATGTTTCTCCTAACTTATGTATCTTATTCTCTCAAGGCAAGACCTATTCTTAGGCGCCATACAATTTTTTATTTGCTTCAAGCATACTACTTTCTCCAGTCACGGTGTTCATGGTACACTTATTCCGAACATTCAATTATTGTAAATAATTTAGTAAGGATTCATTGTCCCCACATTTATTTACAAAATAAATGTAAGTTATTACCAAGCTTAAAGAAGCATTTTCCCTTTACCAAGTCAAGACTAAAGACTATGTTCTTACTTCCATTGGGTAAACCAAACAATTATCCAAAACTACTACATGTCTAGAATTTTTAATAGAATAGAGATGGATTCTATGTGGACAGTCACAACACTATGTTTGGTTCCAACATTGATCACATCTCGTTCTTCTAGCTTTCTACTTCTTTCTAGATTCTGATTTCTTATTTTAAATGTGAGCACTAACTCTGGAAATCAAAGTACTAGAAGTGAATATAAGCGGTCATTGAACATTAGTTTCTAAAACCTAAATTCTACACCCAGTGCGTCTCATAAAAGAGCCCCACTCGTCGTCCTCCTTGGACACGAATAATGCTTGCTTCAAACATACATATCAGTGACCTTAAACTGAGGACTATCCTCTAGTTTCCTAGCCAATTGATGATGTTGGACAATTAAGAACAACATTTCTCAAATGAAACACAAACGGGTTATTAATCTAATGAGAGAGACAAAGAAATGCAGAAAAAAAAATTCCAGATTCAATTAGTTCATTGTAATTATACCCAAGCAAAATTAGGAGTTTAGTTTTTACTTGCTCCCACCATATTTTTCGAATCATTGCACTCCCACTGTAATGATTGAAACTCTAGTTCGACATATTTCGTAGTGAGTGATTGAGTTTTTCAATGATTCCAATGAGTTGCAACCTATTTCGATATATGGCTCATTGAATCTTTGAAGTGGCGTTCCACGCCAACCATTCTAACTGATGGTTCAATCTCTCACTTTGTCTCATGGATCACTTGACCGCAGCCTGTAACAGAATATTGGTGGTGATTCATCTAAGTCATTACCCATCAACTCCTATCAGTCTAACAATTTAATCTCACCTTGCAACCTGTAAGGGTATATGGGGTGAAATTTATTTCGATTGATGGCATCAAAAGCACTGAGGAAGATTAAAGATTATGACTTAATGCATGACCCCCATTAGTCAGGATGATGCCATACACTAGTCACAATCCCATCTTCCAAAGTTTGACGGAGAGCCAGGATATCCTATATCCTTTGCTTACTTAGTATTTAAGTTTGGGAGAATTTCAAATGATTAAGTTGAGGCCTCACTTTGCACATTTATGCTACAATTGAAACTTGAATTTCAGGGATAACAATATCTAAAAAACTACATACACCACTTCAGATTATTCGAGTTTGCGCTTGATTTTAAATAATTCTTTTTTTTCCCATTAAGGGCCAAACACGAGGTCCACAAATATCGTTGTGCCTTCGACATTATTCCATTTGACGAATTAACGATTGGGAAGAAATTTCTTCTATTTTCATTTTGGTCTGGAATTTTTGTCTAATCAAAACACTGTCACCAAATTATATTACGTGCATTAGATTTCTAACAATCAAAATTCCAATATCGGGTCTTATAGATTACTATAATGAAATCATTATTACATCAGATTTCTAATAATTACGAAATACCATTATTATTAAAACATATTCAATACTCCAGATTTTGAATCCAAACATTGGTAAAGAAAATCCATTCTTATTTGGTATATACAACATTGTTATTTAAGCAAATTACCAACCTCGGATCTCAGGCCTCTATATAAATATGGGATTTTTAGTGACTAATTGTTCACAATTTTAAAATCATATTATTTTGTTTCCACAAGGGGATAAACAATGGCCAAGCTTTTGAACATTTATTTGTTTGTTGTTGTCCTCATGGCTCTCGCATCAGGTATATATCCACATTTGAATTGCTATTTGTTTTTGTATAATTCAACATCAACATATAAATCAACCACGAAAAATTGTGAGATTTACATAATATTCTTGTCAAAAGTAGCTACGTGATTGTTCTAAATGCACAACAATTCGAGAAAATGGAAATAGAAATTATTCGCGTAATTACTAAATCATGTTAATGACTGATAGCTCTAATTCTAAAGATTGTTTTGAGTTGTTCATTTCTAATGCTAATGGATGTGTTTTTATTTTATTTTTTCGAACAGATTGTTCGATTTTTGGGAAGCGATGCGAAGTAAATGTTCAATATCATTGCAACACAAAAATCTTCGGAGAATGTGAACCAGTGTGCAAGAGTGCGATTATTTTTCCAACATACTATATTTCAAGTTATTGTACTTTTCAATTAAACGCTAATTATTGCATTTGTTCATATCGTTGTTCATCTCGTGATTTCATGAGTTGAACAAGAGCAAGATTTGCTTAATTTCTTTCTTCATGCATAAAAATAATATTCGATTGTGGAGAAAACATCCTTTCTTATTTCTTTGCAAGTGTGATACTAGATGGATGAAAACCTATACTTGTGTGGCAAGTTGATGTTATAAGAATCAAAACTAAAGATCCCGATGACTACGTTAATAAGTTCTGAATTCAGAAAAAGCAATATACAAGACGATAATACATATAATTAGTTAACAATTATTTCATATTTTTTAAAATATAAAATCCTAAATAGAAGGGCTAAGAGTAGATATTTGGTCGCAATTATAACTTAAAATTTACAGTACACCACTTGAAAATGAATATATTCAACAAATTCATTATATAAGACGATTTCATAATTAATTAAGTTAACAAAGTATTACTGTTTGAGAAGTTAAGTAGGCTGAATGTCAATTTTTTTGCAAACATAAAATTATAAATAGAAGAGCTATAGATGCATATCACAGATTAATTTGGAATTAGTAATTAGAACACACAAGAAGAAAAGATAACATTAAGATAATAGACAATTGTGTCTTTATTAACAAGGTTTGCAAATCAGAAATTATTGCTGGGTGCATCCCGGCCCTCCCGTATTCATGCGTTCAAGTATGAAAAATCTGCTATTGTTTTTCCAAATGATTTTATGAGAAGCTCATGTGTAGGTATATATAAATGTTATTTGATTGTGTTTTGGAAGTTCTTTTGTTCACATCTTTTGGAACATTTAGGATTATTTTTTTGAGTCTGATAAATAGGTGATCAAAACTATTTTAGTGGTAAAGTTAAGGGACCAAAAGTGTAATTCTCCCAATTTTGAGGACTAAAATCATAACAAAGTTCCAACTAAAGAAAATGACTAGTTCATAATTTCGAATGCTTGATGCAATTCAACTTGAATTCCATAAAATGGTTTTCCTACAAATTTTAGGAGGTCCGCAACTCAAAACACATGTTTGTCCAATTATTTTATCATATATAAATGAATGTGATTCATTAGATATTTTGCATAATGAGATTAGATGGTGAATCACATGATCATTATCATTTATTTAAACTTTGTGACTAAGAGAAAATGTCACGTCGTGACTCATTGTAATATTCCCATATATGATATTTAGTATAGTCTCATATTAACTTAAGAACAAGAATTTTTTGTTACTTGAACATAAAGGTGCCAAAAAGGTTATTCCGTTTATACTCATTTTAGACCTATTGATAAATTTATTCACAATTCAGAAGCACCTAATCACCTGCGTGTATACAAGGAATGTACGTACTGTGACACTTGAGTTTTTCCTAGTATTAGTATACTTACTAATTAAATTACTAGTAGTATTGAAATTTACTTGATTAATATTTATTAGTACTTATCTTGGTAATTAGATTGGATGAATATTAACTTTATTCATGTAGGGGTTGAATATTAAATCATATGTAAATAGAATAAGATAAGGACTACGAGAAAAATAGAAAAATTGCCATCAAGCCCTCATTGCACCCTATATATACTTCTATCTATACATCCAATTGCCTATCATTTCACTAAACTAATTCTTGCTCAAAACATCATATCCTTCTCCATTTTTAACCTCTTAAGGTCTCAAACCGTTCAAGATAACCAACAAGATGAGAAAGCTTGGCCCACAACAAAACACATATCTTGCAAGCAGTTTTTGAAAGAAAATCCTGTTCTAGCAGCGTTTGTATCTTCAAGTTTTGAGGGATCAAGTGATCATTTTAATTTTGAGTTCTTTATCTCAAACTCATCCTAATAAAACAAGGAACAATAATATGACCAAGTTCCAGAATTGACCATTGAATCACCACTGCCTGTTCTGTGTTTGCAGTACTTGAAACTTCTATTCATGTTCGTGTAGCCAGAAATCAAACTTCAAGTGGTCTGATCATGGATGACAATTCCACCGTTGGTATTCTCTTTAAGTCTGGAATATGTTACTGGTGAGCGTTTCTTGAAATGGTTATGTAAATAATCCAGAATTTACATCCAAAGAATCGCTGTCATTCCCCGATTTTTAGCCTAAAATTTGTGTTCTGTTTCCCTTTAGCCTGAAATGTCCCATACGGTTTTTCAATTAATTATCCAATACCATCACTAGAAAATTTATTGAGTTTACATATGTTTAATGGGGGATTTGTTGAAAAACACTTTGTTAAATATCCGGATATTGTCATTGAAGTAACACTGCCAGTACCTAATCTTTAATTCTAGAAACATTTTATCAAAATCTTTTGCCCAGAAACACTCCTTAACCTGGTCCGATTGTACATGCAAAACCACCACTAAAAAGTTGTGTGAGTGTAGATGTTTATAGTCACAGGAGTTTCCAAAATACATGGTGTACTGTGATTGGAAAGTTGATTTACTTACAAGGTAACATGATGTCCCTAAATTTGGCAATTTCCAGACGCTAAATTTGAAGGCCCGATTTACCCTTTTCAATAGGGTTCTTGAGATGAAATTTAGATTTTAAGGAAGTTCAGTTCAATATGAACCTATGGATATTAAGTTTAGTTAATGATTAGAAGTTTAAGGGACAAAAAAAGGATAATGGCGGAGCCACGCGATAATCGACGGAGGCGCACAGTGGAGCGATCTAGTGTAATCTTGTGTGCAAATGAACAATGGAGGTTAAAGCTTTTTGGATCTAAGTTATATATCATCTTGAATCTAGGTAAGTATTGGGTAACTTAGCTTGGCCTTAACCTTTGGTTATTTGGGATTAAGTGTGTCACACTGGGAATTAAGATTATCAACTGACTTGCATTGTGAGCCAGTTATTGACTGCATTTTTAATTGAAATAGATTCTTGCTATGAGACATTTTAAGGAAACAAAGTTGGACAAATTTTAGTGTTGGATGACCGCTCGGGGATAATTCAAAGTAGCTCGGAAGCGTACTGTGAGTTGTCTCTCAAAATTTAGTTATATAGCTTTTTAAACTGGAAGGAATTTTCATCACGTCGTATATATATATATATATATATATATATCCATGCACTTGCATCAAACTTTGAATACTTCTCATGAAAATGAGTTTCAACACTTTTTAAAATCAAATAATGAACTCATTTTAGATTGACCATTTAATGTTGCCAACGATTAACTGCAGGAATGTTTTCAAAGGCATATTTTGCGAGAATAATTTTCCAGGCATGATTTGTGAAAATGATTTCAATGAAAACATTTCCTTACTAAGTTTCTTGAAAACTATTTGATTGAGTGAATATTTTATCGTGAGCCAAAATGTTACTATTTCATCAATCGTGACATACGTGATTGCACATTGTACATAGTTAAGTGTCGGGTCCAAGTGCCGGACATGGATATGGAAGGGTTTGACCTGTCAAGCATGGACTTGCGGTCTTATATGGTCCCCACTACCCACGGCCAAATCCTAACATCTAAAGACGGAGTGTTGTGAGGGTGAGTTAGTCATAGGACATGTCGCATATAACCGTGATATGACCAATCAGGCATCACGAGCCTGCATGGAGAGGTATAAGGTGTTGGATTTTAAGCCACTTGTATAAGAGTGATAAGGAAGAAGCAGTGGGACCCAAAGAGCCATGAGTAAGTCATTGAACGCGATGGTATTACTCAATGACTGTCAATGATTAGATTACTGGTCATGGTAGTATGCATGAACCTTAGACCTGAGGAGTCACAAAAATTGTATTTGTGACACTAGACTTGTTATTAGAGTAGTTAGATCCACTTCACCCTTCAGTGGGATCGATCTCAAAGTACGGTCTAAGCAGGGAAGAAGCAATTGTTCAGTGACTGCCAATATGGGATTCATTGTCTCGAGTAGTAAATGAGTTAACGTCTTGTGCGATCATAGGTAAATGAAATTATAAGTCTTTGGCCAAAACAGGAAAACTAACTCGTCTGGAACAAGAGGGGTAGTTTGGTAATTTTGTCTTACTATGATTTATTAAGCACATCAACGAGTCCTGTGAGTTTAACATATTCAATGACTCTCACTTGATCGGGATGTTACAGTGAAAGGATTATACTTACATGGTGTCTGCGATCAAAATGTTCATCTTGATCAAATTGTTTCAATCTCAATTGGCTTTCGATGTGAGTCCACGAGTCAAGCTAGGTGACACTCATATGCTTGGTTTTCTTCCATTGCCAATTGAGACGAACCTAGAGGGTCGCCTTTCAAGGAATTAAGCGACAAAAGTCTCTAGTTATCAAATAAGGTTAATCAGGTAATTTATCATTTGATGAAAAAATTAATTTATTTGATTAATTAGATTAACTACAATAAATTAATAATAAATAATTAGATTGATTTATTTTTTTCCTATTACCCTAAATTAATATTTGGATTAATTAATTTAAGTAATTATTAATTAATGTCATATATTAATTAGATTAATATATGTTGGACTTAATTAATAAGTAGACTAAGTTGAAAGTGAACTTAGCCCACTAGGAAGTGATATAACCGTGTATAATGATGAAGATGGCCTCAAGATATCAATTAATTCCAAGCTCATCATCTCATTTAAATACACAAAGCCTAAAGTAAAAACCTAAGTACTCTCATAACCTTACTGCATAACAAGAGAAGAGAAAAAAAATACTTTTTGCTTTCCCTCTTAGCCGTTGGCCTCCGCAGAGCCAGAGAAAGAGAATTTTTCTTGTAATGTTTTTTTCGATGTGACATCTAGAGGTAGGAATCAGGGATTGCTGCTACCTTGGTAATGAAGAATTCATATTCTATAACAAGGTTAGTAAATTGATGAAATTCGATTTTATCTTTTTATATATAAAAATTATTAAACCCCAAAAGTGATCCGACTTGTGAATCCGAATATGTTTGTCTTTCCGCTATGCATGAACTAGGAGTCACAACAATGGTATCAGAGCCAACTTTATGGTGTTTAATAATTTACAATTTTTTTTGTTGGAAATTTTATGTTTATGGTTAATACATCATGGAAATTTTTATTAGATTTAATTTTTCATGTTTAGATTTAATTTTTGGAATATTAAGTCTGTGTTGTTAGATAATTATATGATTTAATTATGAATATAAATCAATTGTAAATATTAGATTTGAATTGTTGCATAAATATAAAATCGAGCATCTGAAAAACTGCACGAAAAAGTCTACTTGGAGTCACCGGCAGGTGCCACTCACGTCGCCTGGCAGCTGCGCGTGAGAGGACTGTTCACGAGCCCATTCACAGCCCTAATGGGCTCGTGAACAGTTCGCGTCACGTGGATTGTTGGAGCCGTGTGGGCCGCCATGCAGACCCTATTAGAATTTATTTATTTTTGGATTTTGGCTTTGACCCGTGGGCTGATCCACAGGGTCAATCCATGGGTCAATTGGGTTAACCCACATCTCAACCCATGGGTCAACCCATGAGTCAACCCATGGAGGGATCCATGTGTCAACTCATTTTAAATAAAAATAAATATTATTTAATTTGATTTAAAATGATTTTTAATTAAATTAGAATAAATTGTTTTGGAAATTAATTTTATGCTTAAGTTTATATTAGATTTGAAATTAAAATTTAATCCTAGACAAATGAATTTAATTAAATTAATTATTTGTCAAATCAATTGGAAATTAATTTTTGAATTTAAATTAGATCTATGATAAGTCGGATTAAAGTGAATTAATTTATAATTAGATTTAAATTAGTTCTTTTTATTTTTTCAAACGACACTAAATTAAAATTAGATTTTAATTTTTTTTTTTGAAAGAAATCCAACATAATATTTATCATTCGTTTTATTGCTTTCATGCTTGTTTTCGTGGGATGCGTTCTATGAACTAGGTTTTATCTTTGGAATTTGTTTTCTGGGTTGTACTCGGCCATTTTTTAAGTGGGCCCCAGCTTGTATTTTATTATTTCATAAATTTATGTATAGGTTGCATTTTTCTATGTATTTATTAGAATAAAGCCTTGTTTTTGAAGAAAATTTGCTTGGAGCTGGAAGACCCGAACTTAGATATAGGTTAGATAGTATAGGGCCCCTAACCTATGATTAAGCCATTGGCTTGACTCAATCTAGATAAGTCCATAGAAAGCATGTGTAGTAGAAGTGCTAGGTGTTTTCTGCTTCTATTATTATCCATGTATGCGTGTAATAAATGGCCTATGTACAAAGTGAGTCTAAAGTATAAATGCAAAATCCTCCCACTTAAATAATAATGAATTTAGACAAAAGAAAATTGGATGTCCCGACTCTCCATCAAACTTACACTACAAGAAATTTCGCTTCTGGTAAAGACAAAAATTCATCACAATAGAAGGTTTTTTCGTCGCCATAACTTTTGGTAACGAAGAAATTTCGTTACAGCCTTCGACCTCTAAAGCTCAACGCTAAAAGTTCTCGTGACAACTTTTGTAGTCGTCACAAATGTTTTCGTGACGACGGCAATATTCCTTACAATATGATGAGCTTTTGTAAGGACTACGTCCTCACCAAAGACAACTCTAGTTGTCACAAAAAGAAAGAGTCGTTACCAATAGTTAATATCGTAATATTATTTTTTTCTGTTTTTCTAATAGTAATTTCGTTACAAATAATAAAGGATGACAACATAGAGTCGTTATTAATAATCAAATAAATAATAAATTTAATATATATTTATAATAGTTTGGTCACGAATAGTAAAAATGACAAAAAGATGGTTCATCACCTTTATTAGCTTTTATTTCACCAACAGTTCCAATTCTACTGAATTAAATACTTAAAAAGATTACAACTTTGTCTCCAAAAGTCACAATAGCAAATGTATAAAAAACTACTATTTAGCCAAAAAAAAAAATAGATTCAAAATGAAAAAATCTTACAATTTTCATAAGCAAAACCCAATTTAAATACATCATCCCCAAAATGTTACAAAAGAATTTTGCACATAATTCCCAATATGTAGTATCTTCAAGTCGGCGAAATAAAACAGGTCTAAAAAAAAGTGCTACCTAGAGTTCGTCAAGTGAACAAAATATATTGGAATCTCTTAATTTGACGTTGCAACCCCCACGATATGATCGTTTACTCCTATACCTCCAAATATGATCAAAATTAAAAGTTCAAATAAGTTTAGAACATAAAGCAATTCAAAAAACAAACAGCAATCAATATTTTCTCTCACAAATCTATAAGCATAAAAGAGGATGACAATTACACTACTGCAAAATTGGGATACAGAGGCAATTTTTTGTGCCTCCAAAGCCCTAAAAACTGCCCCCAATGCATATGGAGGAAGTTGGGCAAAATAGCCCCCATAGCTGCAGTTGCAAAAGCTAAGGGGGCCATTTTATCAACTTCCTCAATAAGCTATATATGGAGGCATTTTTAAACCTTTGAAAGCTGTTTTTACCGTCTACATAGCTCATTTTTTGAGGTTGTAAAGGAAAAACAACCCCCATATCTTCACTCAGCCACATCTAATGTGCCTCCATTGATATTTTGCCCTGGGCATTCCATCCACAACCCAAATGCATGAATGCCCAAAACCATAAAGCCTAAAACCTATATTTCAATACTCAAGTAACACCAATCCACAAAGTATTCAACTCACACGCAAATTCAAAACTCAATGGTAAAACCATGAGATAAATTGATCGACTCACCGTAGAGGAAAAATCAAACACACATCAAAATCCAATCAGTAAAACAATGACATAAACCGAATTCGAATACACGAAGAGAACACAAACTAAACCTTAAAGAAATACATTTTAGAAGCACTAGTCTGCTGATTTCTTCACGATCATCTGCAATTTCCACCGGTTTGATTGATCCTTAATTTTCTTTTGAATGTGCTTCTTCCCTTTCTGACAAAACAAGTTTATGCATGAAGATGATCATCCTAGCATAAAAATACATTGATTCAGGATATGCATGACAAATTTATTTCACCCATCCACTACCAAACCACCCTTAAAAAAGACCATAGTTAAATACATATATATCAACTGGATAATTAGTGAAAAAGAATTATCATTTCCTGAATGCAAGTTATCAACATCCCAAAATTACAAAAATTGGAATACCTCACTCAAGAGGTGGAATTATATTAATTTACCTCAGGAACATTGATGATAGCAAACAAGATAGGCACTAAGCAGCGTCAGAAGTTCCAAATAAGTCTAGTTCCACTATAAAGCAAAGAAAAAGATCAACTGTTAGCAATTTTTATACCAAATATGAGCAACACATCTTTCTGGGAAATATTAGCAGTCCTACGTTCAAGAATACCAAATATAATTGCTGACGTGGCTGCGTAAGCGTTATACTTATGGTCACTGGAATCTCATTTTTTAGAGAAATTATACAACTCCTGAATCAATCAGTTTATGCAGTTAAATTGGTCTACCATCATAGATCCCATGTTTTAGGCCAAGGGTACTTGACAAAACGGAAGGAATGAAGATCCTTGTACTTTACCCACATAACTATAAACTAAGACATTTTTTCTCAACACGCCATATAGCCTAATAGATAGAAGAGTTTTTCTAGTACTATACAGCTTTGGCAACCTTATCATTTTGAGATTTGTAATTAAATCTCCTGGAATTATAGCTTCAAACAATTTAAATTTAAGTTAAAAACAAAACAAATCCATGAAGAGTAGAGAAAATGTTAAATTATACAATCCATTTATGTATATCAGCATCTTGGACAAATATGTGTAGACTTTCTTTGTATTTTAAATGCCGTTTTTTCACTGTAAAACTTTAAGAGCATTTTTTCATATGAAAATGGCGCTAGGCGGCATACAAAATGAAGCAAATATATTATATCTGAGGTATTTTTCTATTGATAAGCAACAATCGCTAGACAACATGAGAGGAAAAATATGAAATTTTCTACACTTATTCACAACTGAATGTATTATTCTTATCAAACTAAGAATGTGGGAGAACCTTATAAGAAAGTTCACTTGAGTTGCAGTTGGTAGAGCTGAAAAAAGCTGAATAGACTTCATTGAAGGATTCGGACATAATAGAAAAGAAAATTGCAGAAGTTCAGGAGTTGGAAGGTGATGAAAATTTCAACTTTTTGTAAGTACTACAATTACATGTACTCAATAGAAATAATTTCTAATTACAAATCAGCCTAATTGTTTTAAAGAGCACAACTGACTCACTTCTCTCAAGCTTGATGCAATTCATTTTTAACTAAACTAAATGCTTAAAAACAAATCAAATTCTTCTAGAGCTCAGAATTGACATGAGCTATTATTAGCTGAGTAGAGTTGATGACACCATAATTCAGAATTCATATAGATTTCTAATTTGCAATTACTTTCCTGTTTCAATAGAAATTAAAGACACAAAATGTCTGTCTCTTCCCTTTGGTACATGCTTCACAAAAAAAAAATTCATAGCCAATACAGATAGGCTTCAGCCAATACCTATTCAAACTACCGTGAATAGTTCTCCATTAATTAGCTCTGATGAAGCACTCAAAGAAATTATCTAATTAGGCTTGCCCAACAATAGTATTGCTACACTTGGTTGAGTCCAATATCTGCACCAAACATACATACATACATGAACCAGAATACTACTGCTTTTTACGAGCCTCAGCTAACCTTACATCACACTAGCAGCAAATACTTGATGTCACACTCGAAAAGAATAATCAAGGGGAATAAAGAGGGAGTTACTTCACGTACATAACTAATTCCAATAGTTGAGCATACCATCAAGAAGCAACATTCAACTATAGAACCAAAGATTTCAACACCAAATTGGAGCTCTATGATTAACCTAAAACGACAAACGTGGAAATAAGGAAGTTTTCTTCATCAGAGAACACAAGTTGCATCTCGAAATGCTTCTCACCAGAAGCCTTCCAGTTCTATTAACAGGGGCCTCCACTGTTTCCTTTTCCTATAGAGTTAGAGGTTTCAGGATTATTAGTTAGTTTTTAAGAATCATTACATTAGACTGATGCAATATTACAAGCACAATAACTATTTCAAGATGACATAATCACTTTTCTTTTACTGGTTTTCTTCTTTTAAAAGAGTACAATTTTCGCTGCTTTTCAGCACCACGTGAAGTTAAGGCTTCTGGGTTGTTATTTGCCTATTTTTGAAAACATATTGGGTTAATCAGCACTTATTGATAATAAAGGAGGTAATGTGCCAATTTTCAATAACACAAAGAGGTAGAATCCATTTTGTACTAATTTATCCTATAAACTCAATACTATAGAATGTATACAAATTCAATTACTAATAGTTTGAAACTTACTGTGGCTTGAGCCTTTATTAGTTTGACCATCTTCCGGGTAATGCATCGCCCATTCCTTTTGAAGTGCAAGCTTGAGGTTTCGAGTTCTAACCATCTCTAACAACAGAAAGAAAGTAACATTATGTACAAGAAATTAATCTTCAAAATAAAAACAACTAGTCAGCCTTTATAAAAGATACAGATTCAATTAGTCATTTGAGTCCCCAAATCCAGTTGCAAGAAGTTCATATTTACTTAGAAAACGTGATCATTTCTTAGTGCGTAAACTGAAAATGATATCTGAGAAGAGGAGATATTATATTATGAAATAGTGAACATTACATTGTTGATTTGAATGGAGATGGACGATAAATAGCGGGAAATTTCCTTCTTAAAATTACTCTCAATGGTACTAAATCCTAATGTTTCAGTAAACCACTTTCCAACAACTATAAGAAATGATTTGTCTACTGTCTTAGTGGTACACAAAACTAGTCTTATTCTCTCTTTATTGCATTTCATTTTTTGAAATAGAAATACATAAGTTAAGTCCAAGCAGTAATGTTACAACCCCATTTCTTTTGGTTCTATATATATGTTGTGGATAATTTATTTTAAAAAATCTACCCCTCCATTCATCAAGCATCCCCTACAACAAAGACAATAACAATATCTCCTAAAACTTTCCCCTGTTCTAATTATACTCCAAAGTAAAATATATTAAACCAAATAATCATTTTCTCTCATTCTTGACCCACCCCATCGCCTCTCACTCACCCTACCTCTCGCTGAATGATGCCTTTAGCCCTTTACCTCATCACCCAATCCAAGAAAAAGAATGTCATTGAACGAGAGAAAGTCTTTCAGAAAAGGAATCAAGAAATTGTTGCCTTAAACAAATTTCAATCAAGGAAACCATCACTAATTTCAGATTTTACAAAAATTTCAAATTAAATAATTTACCTAAATAAATTTGATTAGAGAATTGCTTCATTCTTGGCTGGTTTTGCTTCTGCTTTTGTCAAGTCCTCGATTTCAGGGACCTTTGGAGCTGGTTCAGATTTATCTACCAAAAATTCTTCCTTCTTCGTCTCACCTCCATCTTTCTTATTTTGAAAGTAAGATATATCTATGTAAATTCAATTAAAGAAAATAGGATACAAACCCTATACTAATCAACAAAATCACACTGCAAGTTTGGATGGATTACCTTAAAATAGTCGGCCGCTTCTTTAAATTCCCACCAACGAACAACCATGCTCAAACTAGACTCTCGATCTTCCCATTTGCTTATCTTGTATACCGATTCTCGAGTGGTGCGTGTGCGGGGAGTAGGGTGGGGCGAGAGGGAGGTGTGGGTAGATTTTGGAAGAATTTGGAGTTTGGGGCTAACTAGAATCAAGGGTTTTGAAAAATCTTTAAGGATAATGGCTCTAATTTCTCAATTTTTTGGCAGAAATTGGCGCTTTATCTGAGCGCCAATATGTTTTAGTACAGATTCTGATTTTATAAAAAAAATTAAAAATGGAGAAAACAATGGATATAGGGTCTTAAATTCCGCCCGAAACATCAAAATGTCGGTCGAAATTTCGGGTTTCCGGGGGTTGCGAAGCGAAATCGAACTTTTGATCCAATTTTGTAGAATATCTTTCGAAGTTTTGACCAAAACTCGAAATTTCCCGAAATCTAAAATAATATTTGCTAAATATCCATCGAAATTTTGACCGAAACCCGAAATTTTTCAAAATTTTCATCGAAACCCAAAATTTTTCAAAATTTAAAATAATATTTTTTTAAAAAAATATTTTATAGTTAAAAATTAGGGTCAAATTTTCATTCATATTAAAAGAAAAGATAATAAATGACCAATTATTTTAACCAATATGCAATAAATTTAAATACGAATCTGAAAGTGATATTAGGCAATAAGTTAATAAAAATTCTAGTCTGAACACAAAAAATATTTAAAAAGATCTTATAAAAATTCTCTTAGAAGCTTGATGTGCTTTTGAATAATAATTTTTACTAAAAGTGTGGTACACTTTATTTTAATGAAGTTATTATGAAATTTGATTATTATTTTACCACCATTATTTCATATTTTTCACAGCAAGTTTTAGTCATTCTATTTAACAACACTCATTATGCATATATTATACATAGAATATTATTAATGTAAAAAATTCATAATTATGATATTTAAAGTTACACAAAATTTGATTGTAAAATTCCAAATATTTTAAAAAAAATTCATGATTTCTTAAAAACCAAAACTGAAATTTTGAATATCTTCAAAATTTCCATCTAAATTTCCGTAAATTTACTACCTTGATATCGACATTTAATACCTTGATCATATAGTGACACTTTCAAATAAGTGCAAGCATAGGGTATGTATCCCTGCACAAATGCAAAAATGTAAGGAAAAAGTATGTGACCATAGGTCATTATTTTTGTGTAGTGATACGCGTGGTTTTTCATTTGAAAAAAGTAAACTGTCAATTTTTCCACTAACATGTTAATGTTTTATGATTCTTGAACTAAATTACACTTAACTTCTTAGATTATGATTTAAATTTTATATTAAATAAATATTTGGGTTATTCTAATTCAAACATTGCACTAATTACAATTTTAGTTTGACTTTTGCATTTTGTAATATATTTTTAGAAAATATTTTATTTTTAAGTTAATTATCTTGTTATTATTAATTTGATATTACATTTAAGTATTTTAGTATGAGTCATATTATTCAGTTCATTTTAATTATCTGACATTCGGGATGCATTCAGTATGGACTCAAATTATCCTATTTTAAACCTATTTAAAAAGAGTATACTAAATTCGATTTATCATCAATCATTTCAGACTTGAACTCTATTCTTTAAATAAAATTAAAATTTCAATTGTCTTCAATTATCATAATTTAATATATTTTTATTTTCAAGTCATTTAATTTTTTCATTAAATGAATAATTCAAGGAAAGTAATCGTTATTGAAGAATAATTGGTACTTTGTTAATATTTCGTACACAACTATAACGATTGACACATATGATCAATCTCAATTTTAACCTTAACCCTAGGCCCAAACCCTAAGCCCTAAATAATGAGTTTCATAATATTCAAGTAAAATTCAAAAATAGCAATTACTATATATAAATTTGCTGAAATTGGTGAAGAAAATATTGAGGGAAACCCTACTGAAAAATGAAGGAAAGGAGGACCTGAAAATTGAAAAGATTCTAATTAAAAAAAAAATAGCAAAAACACGTCATCTATTGTAACGAATACAAACGTTACAAATTTTTTTTAAGGGTAACAAAGTTTTGATTTGTTACAACATAATAAATATGTCGTTACAATAAATTTTATTTGCGACAAATTTTACTTTATGTAACGACATTGTGTTGTCCTCACTAAAGAATAACTATTTGGTGACGTCACAAACTTTTAGTAACCACAAATTGTGTTTGTTACAAAAGAGTGAACTTTTTCGTGACAACTGCTATATTTCGTTACAAGAAAGCTAGCTTTCGCGACGACTTATGGTCTCCTTACAATTGTTTTGTCATAACAAGTGCATTTTTTTTGTAGTGTTAGGAGAAATGAATTAATGTCTAGTGCATAATTTCTTCCTAGAAAGTGGGGCTTATGCATTAAGCCATTTATTTAAATTTTCTAAGTGCATTTAATGCCATCAATCGAAGCAAATTCTGCCCCATATATCGACAGAGGGTTGCAAGGTGGAATTCAACTATTAGATTGATAGGAGTTGATGGGACCAAGTTCAGATAGATCACAACCTATATATCGTTAAAGGGTTGCAGTCTCATGATGTATGAGCCAAATTAAGATTGAAACACATGTTTGACGATGCTGGCAAGAATTGGTACATTAATAAATCTAGTGACCATATATTGTTAAAGGGTTGCAACTACCCAGATTTATTAAAGAACTCAATCGCTCACAATGAAATCTTTCCAATGAGATTTTCGAATATTACAGTGGGAGTACAATGATCCGAAAAATGTAGTGGGAGCCAAGTCAAAAAATCAAAGTCCTGCTTATTTGTTACTTGGTGTACAACATAATAACCTAATTGAATATTTCTCTATTTTATGCAGTCTTATATCTCTCTCTCAAAATGGTTAATAACCCATTCAAAGAAATGCTTGAGAAGAGTATTCTCACTGGACCCAACTACTCTGATTGGATCAAAAAATTGAGGGTTGTCCTCAATGATGAATCGCTGGAATACATTCTTGAGCTTGATCGTCCTCCTATCCCTGGGAAAGATGAGGATGACAGTGTTCATATTTCTTACATGGACTGGTGACACGCTATAGGCTAACGTGCTTTTATAGCAAGTGCACTAAAAATGGTAGTAATAAAAGTGGACAAAAAGAAGTCCGGGTTGTCGAACCACGGAGACTGGCTATTTTAGTTTATGATTGACAAAAAGTAAACAACTAAAGTGCAAGAAAATGATTAAACAAACGAAGAACCAAAGAGGAAACAAGCAATGGATTAAATCTCATGTATGATAAAACGACTAAGGCACATGGTACAACCTTATTTACTCATCAATATATATGAGTTACTCTTCGAATTATTAAACTCCGATTGCTTTGGTGGAAATTCCTTAATTAATTATTACCCGATGTCTCGGCTATAATAATCCTATGATTAATTGATGGTTCTCTAAATATGTCTATTCGAGAATCTAACCAATAACCACGCATTCATGTTCTAGAATTTCCCCGGATAAATCTGGCTAACAGCACCCGGGAATCTCTACCTATTTCTAGGGGCAATTCCTCATTTATTTCGGATGATGTGTTGATTCCTTTGAAACCTAACCTATATTCTTTCGAATGAATAGACTAGGCAACATATCAAGCATATGGTGATCAAGCATATGATTGGAATAAAAGACAAAATCAACACACAAAGCAATAGAAGAATTATTATGAAAAATCACTTCATATATATTGATTCATAAATTCGGCCTTCACATAGCCTTAGTTCTACAAATTAGCTCCTCATTAAGACATTAAGAAGATCTAGAACAAACATACACATAATTATGAACATAAACATGTAAATGAAATCAAGTAAAACTCCCTAAGGTCTGCTTGATAATGGATCCTTGCTTAGAGCTTCAATCCCTAGCCAAATCTTTCTTCTTCTCCTTCAAATATTGATGAAAAGTTGGCTCCAATCTCAGAAAATGATTTCCAATCTCCAAAATTCCAACCCCTACTCAAGTGCTGAAAATGGGCTTTTATTCTTCAACAAAACAGTTATGCCGGAGCATAGGTGTGGGTTGTACGGCGCCTAGGTGTGGCCTACGTGTCGTACATTTCTTGGGGCATAAGTCTGGCGGCGTCCAGGCGTGGACATCACGACGCTTAGGCGCAGACATAACAACACCTAGGCACGGTAAAGGCGGTTCCATGAGGTTGAGCTTTCTTGCTCTTATCTGGCGCCTAGGCATGGGTAGTGGCGGCAGGCTTAAACTTGTGTCACGCATCGTCTTTGCCCTTTTCTTCGTGTGCTCTAGTTTATCGCCTGAAATCACTTAATACCGGATTAAACACAAATGTAACATGAATTAGGCGATAAATGAATCTAAAACATAAGCATCACGGGCTTAAAAACATGTAAAAATGCCTCTTATCAACCCCCCCCCCTCCCCAAACTTATCAATTGCTTGAGCTCGAGTAATAATAGTTCTAGGACAAGGAAACATCATCGAACAAGGAAGAAACGAAAAGAAAACTACCTAACTCACTTTCGTGGAGTGAACGGTTGCACTTAGCGTGTGCAACAAGCCTTTGAACCTTTGAGTTACCTCAAAGGACGAGTTATAGTCTCGTGAGGATTTGCATACGATATACCCACAAAATCGAAGGATTTTCAACTCCGACCAATCATTGCAAATCAACATGATTAATAGTAAAGCAATGGCATGAATTCATCCTTTTAAGCTCAAAATTACATATATACACGTCACACACGTGCTCATAGTGTAGTGATAATAAGTCTAAGGTATTATAGTCGAGTGTCATTCTTACCACTTTTCAGGCATTAATCCCATATCTATCAACTTTTGATTAGTCACAAGGTACGAGAATTGAAGAAGACCTCATAGCCAATTCAATTTCAACACTTTATCCAAATTAGACTTTGAATTCATGAAACTTTCAACTCAAAACACTAGAGGCTAGACCATGTGCAATGTTTGGTTCCCTTAGGCTTTCTATGAGACCATTGTAGCAAGCTTTAGACCAATAACTCCCAAACCGGACGACTTTAGGGTATTAAGTGTAGAGACACTCCTAAGGGCTTAATCACTCGAGTGTCAAAAGTCACGAAACAAAACTAGGTCCTTACTCCACTTACACTTCATTGGCTTGAGCTTAGCTCAAATTAGCATAATAATACAGTATTCTAGGCATGGTGCTTTTTGCCTCCAGTACATATTAAGCCTGACTTTTACGGTCATACCAATTTCAATCTCTTTTACTATTATTAAGCATACAAAGTCAATTTCTCGACGCATAGCACGTGTGAAAAATCTAAGTTAATATTTTCTGGAAAAAGCCTTTAAGTGTTTCCAAATGGTTGTCCACTCAACTCCTCTACCATCGACTTATGTGCACATGTGAATCATCTTAAGGACAATCTAATCTCATTTAGGGTCCCATGAGCAAGGCCAAGATGTGTATAGTTCTTTAAAGTCCAAATTGATAGAGAAAGCATGCCATTGATTCAACTTAATCAATCTCAATGCATTAATTGAAGGTTTTACAATCCTAACCAAAACTTTTTGAATGCTTAAAATTTTACACTTTCAGATGTAGAGGTACAACCCCCCCAAACTTGGACAAAAATACTTAGAACATGAATAAACAAGATAATAATGGATCAATTATAACACCCCCCCCCCCAACTTGGAATGAACATTGTCCCCAATGTTTGAAAAAAAAGAAGGGAGAGTACACGTAACCATAAGGGGTGCTGAAAAGCAAACCCGAGTCCTCCAATGAGATTCTGTCCAAGGTTTGGCAATAGCTACTCAGGTCAAAGAGAACCCAAAAGTGAGTTATACACTACAAAATGAAAATGTGCTAGCCATACGAAATGGGTAAGCATAGCATATATTCGACAAAAGCAACATGCAACACCATATACATCAAAAGTAGTCTAAGCATGCATCGAATATATGAAAAGCTAAAATGTTTAACACATAATCCAAAAATAACAAAACAAAACTAACATCTAACAACATAAAATAGGAAATGGAAAACAAAACAAGTCTAGTCATCGTTAACAAAACGGTCAACATAATCATCAACATCTCCACCCACAAGGTCATCAACATCGAGCATAACATCACCCCCGTCCACAAGCTCATCATCATCACCGCCCACAGTGACTAAGGCACCAACACCTGTCACGTCCTCATGCTGAGGTGGAGTGAAGCGCGGGAAAGGATGCGGCGCTGAATAGTCAAAGGGCCCCCGACCTAAAAAGGCATCATGCTCTCTAAAAAGCTGGCGGACATAGGCACATCCATCACTCATCAACATCTGCATATCAGCCTGCAACTGCCGTAAATCCTCCCGAAGGGCATCCACATCATGTGATGTGGTGAGGCTAGATCCAGTCCCTTGAGTAGAAGAAGACAGAGGGCGAGGCTGAGTGGAGGAAGGCGGGGGAGTTAGGGCGTCGGCAACAGAAAATGAGAAGGATGCTCCGGCCGGCTCTGTACCCTCGGTCGGGAAGACCTCAACCTGGGCAGTCGAGCAGAGGGCTGTAATCAGCGAGGGGAAGATCATATGGTTCTTCTTCAGGATGGTAGAATCCCCATGCTTTCTCTTGACCTGTGTAAGATCGATCAATGAGGTCAGCTCGAGGCCCAACTTCCAGATGTGCCCTAATAGCGTTCGGTGAATCAACCCTGCAAAATCAATCTTCTTTCGGGTCATGATAGAGAAGATGAGCAAACCCCTCTCTCTGTTCACCTCAGAACGGTTGCCACTTGGAATGAGATTGAATCGGATGAAATTAAGCCAGAATATGGCCTCGGGGAGTAAAACGCGACGGGGTAAGTGGGCCTCCCGGGCCGGCCATGTCGTGCTGGGTATTGTAATCACCTCAAGAATCTCGTCGAGTGACACAGTGAAAGTCCAAATTTGAGGGATGGGTATCCTAAGGCATACACTGATATCTCAAGCATCAAAGGCCACCGTCACATCCTGAAAGAAAGCCGTAATCGTATAGTTGCTCGACCTCGTTCCAATACTCAAGAAGGTCCCGACACTATAGAACTCTTGAACCCACGGGACCTGAATAGCCTCCAGTGGGCCACGGAAGTATGCTAGACGATGGAAATCAATGAGTGCTTGCACCGAAGCCCGACCACGGATATTGAATGGCTTCTCCTTCATAAGAACCCGACCCTGAATGGCGTGATAGATCTTCACCACATCCGGGTGTAAGAAATGGTTGGGAAGACGAGGGGCTTCGAAGGTGGGCTCGGAAGCATTAGAAGAGCCCTCCCCAACCTTCTTTTTACCTTTTGATGGAGCTTTCCTAGGTGTATCGACTCAAAAATAAGCAGACAATAAATGGGCAGTGTGAAGGCATAATATTGCGTACCAAGTTCTCAACTAAAACCTCAAATTCACGAATCAATTGAAATCATAACCGAATTTGCAAGCAACCAATTGAAATCGAACAATAATCACACCACCCAACCGACTTTAAACCGAAATCACTGCTCAAATATACACTTAGCCAATAACAGATTCCCAAAATTGTGATTTTAACCCAAAACCGACTCCACCAACAGAGATCAACAAATCCGGCCAATAGATCAACAAATCGCGCAAAATATAGCTAAAACATAGCCCTACACATCTTAAATACTCAGAAATGATAAATATGGTCAGCTATTCACTCACCTTTTGGAAGAAAATTCACACAATCTGGTGGAGATACAAGTGCAAGCGGCACAGGTAAAGGCCGATCTGCTGTTACACGACGGAGGTAAGTCGAAGACGGCGGCTGAAGGTGCTAGGGGGTTTCCGTAGTTCGCAAATCTGAAGTGGGGTGGAGAGATGATGATGTTTTGACCGAATCAACTAAGAAATGCATATTAATACTTGAGCGGCGCCTAGGCGCACGTATGTTGGCGTCTAGGCGCCATGAGTCAACGCGGGTTTTGGCCTGTTGGAATTCTTCCGCACCAGGGAGCGAGACATGTGACGCCTGGGTGCGGTCAGGCCCAAGCCTGGGTGTGTGATACCGCGCTTGGGCGCGGTAAGCAGGAGCAGCTGGACGTTTGAGATCTATACTGCACTTGGGCGCGATTAAAGTGGCGCCTGGGCGCGGACTGAAACGGCGCCTAGGTGTGGGAAGTTCAGTGCCTAAGCGCGGGATGCAGGAGAGAGTGTTGTTGCTGGGCCTCTCGGCACCTAGGCATGGGACGCAGACTGTGCTGTAGTCCATTTCCTGAGAAAACAATAAAAGGAAAAGCTTAAGCATAAATTAACAAAAACTAAACAAAAGAAAACAAAACAAACCAAACTACAAAAAGAAAAGAAAGAACTTGGCTTGTCTCCTAAGAAGAGCTAGTTTATAGTCGTTAGCTCGACTTGAGATGAGGAATCAAGGAGAATCCCGGAGGAAGATGAACGCTTTGTCCCTTGGCCCATCAATCCCAAAATAATGTTTTAAGCGTTGAGCATTAGTCATGAAAGTTTGCCCATTTTCCGTGGTGAGCACGACGACACCCGATGGATAAACACGAGACACCAAGAATGGTCCCGACCACCATGATTTAAGCTTCCCAGGAAAGAGTCGGAGACGAGAGTTGTAGAGTAGAACCCTCTCTCCCTCATGAAACTCTCAGGGAATAATGCGCTTGTCATGCCACGTTTTGGTGTGTTCCTTGTAGAATTTGGCATTCTCATAAGCTTGATGGCGCCATTCCTCGAGTTCATTCAATTGTGGCAATCATTTGGTACCTACGAGTTGAGAATCAAAGTTTAGAAACTTAATGGCCTAAAAAGCACGATGTTCAAGCTCAACCGGTAAATGACATGCTTTGCCAAAGACAAGGCGATAAGGGGACATGCCAATCGAGGTTTTAAATGCGATTCCTATATGCCCAAAAAGCATCATCTAACTTTAGAGACCAATCTTTCCTAGATGCATTGACCGTTTTTTCAAGAATTCGTTTGATTTCCCTATTGGACGCCTCTACTTGACCACTTGTTTGAGGATGATATGGAGTTGAAATTTTATGCCTTACACCATACATGTTCAATAAATGCTCAAATTGTCTATTGCAAAAACGGGTGCCTCCGTCACTAATGATTGCTCTAGGGGTTCCAAAACGAGTGAAAATATATTTCCTTAAGAATCTAGTAACCACCCTAGCATCGTTAGTGGGTAAAGCCTCGGCTTCAACCCATTTAGAGATGTAGTCAACCACAACAAGAATATATTTGTTTTAAAAAGAACTAGGGAAGGGACCCATGAAATCAATACCCCACACATCAAACAATTCGCACTCAAGCATGCTATTTAAAGGCATTTCATGTCGTTTATAAATATTACTCGTTCGTTGCCACCTATCACAAGATTGGACGTACAAAAATGCATCTTTAGAGAGAGTGGGCAAAAAGAAACCTGATTGAAGCACTTTCGCAACCGTTTTAGAAGGCCCAAAATGGCCAACTACCGACATGTCAAGGCATTGAGCTAACACCAATGCCATTTCCACCTCAGGTACACAACGTCGAATGAGGCCATCTGCACAAATCTTAAATCAAATAGGGTTCGTCCCACAGATATTGCTTCACATCCAATAAGAATTTCTTATTTTGTTGGAAAGTAATATCCGGGGGAAGAACTCCCTTAACAAGATAATTGGCAAAATTTGCATACCAAGGAGTTGTGCCATCAAATTTAGCAAATAAATATTCATCTGGAAACTCCTCTCTACTTGGTGTATCATGCAAGTGTTCGGGAATAGGGGCTTCTATCCTGGACAAATGATCAGCGACTACATTCTCTACTCCTTTCTTATCTTTAATTTCAAGGTCAAATTCTTAAATTAGTAAAATCCACCTAATGAGTCTAGGTTTAGCCTCATTTTTAGCAAGCAAGTACTTTAGTGCAGAGTGATCGGAGTACACAATCACTTTGTTCAAATCTAGATAGGCATGAAATTTATCAAACGCAAATCCTATAGCTAGGACCTTTTTTCGATTGTTGCATAATTCATTTGTGCATAATTTATAGTCTTACTAGCATAATAAATGGTTCGAAATTCCTTTTCCTTCCTTTGTCTAAGTACCTCACCAACCACGGTGTCACTTGCATCACACATCAACTCAAAGGGAAAGCTCCAATCGGGAGGTGCCATGATGAGGATAGATACCAACCGCTCCTTCAAAGTGAGGAATGTCTGCATACAAGTAGAGTCAAAATCAAAAGGTGCATCTTTGACAAGTAAGTTGGTCAACGGTTTTGCAATTTTGGAAAAATTTAAGATAAATCACCTATAAAAACTGGCACACGGCTTTTATCGATGTGGGAGGGGAAAGATTCTCAATAAACTCAATCTTGGCTTAGTCCACTTCATAGCCTTTATGAGAGACTTTGTGGCCAAGCACAATCCCTTCCCGGACCATGAAATGACACTTTTCCCAATTTAAAACAAGATTTGTTTCCTCACAACGTTTTAGAACACGAGTCAAATGATCAAGACATGTATCGAAAGAGGTTTCAAAAATGGAAAAATCGTCCATAAAAATCTCGAGAAATTCCTCAACTATGTCATGGAAAATTGCCATCATGCACCGTTGAAAGGTGGTCGGGGCATTGCACAATCCAAATGGCATCCTTCTATAAGCAAACGTGCCATAGGGACAAGTGAAAGTAGTTTCTCTTGGTCCTCGGGGGCTATGGAAGTTTAGTTATAGCCAGAGTATCCATCTAGAAAACAGTAAAAATTGTGTCTGGCTAACCTCTCAAGCATTTGGTCAATAAACGGGAGGGGAAAATGGTCCTTACAGGTGGCGTCATTTAACTTACGATAATCTATGCACACTCGCCACCCGGTAAGCATACGTGTAGGAATCAATTCATTTTTTGCATTTTCAATCACAGTCATGCCACATTTCTTTGGAACTACTTGAGTAGGACTTACCCATGCACTATCAAAGAAAGGATAGATTATACCTGAATCGAGCAATTTTATGACCTCTTTCTTGACTACCTCTTGTATTTGCGAGTTTGACCTCCTTTGTGGTTGACGTGCGGGCTTGGCGGACTCCTCCATAAGTATCTTGTGCATGTATATAGTCGGCCTAATGCCTTTTATATCCGCAATCTTCCACCCGAAAGCTTTCTTGTTGGCTCTCAACACCCTCATGAGTTGTTCCTCTTGTTCCCATGTTAAAGAAGATGAGACAATTAGGGGCAATGTCTCATTATCATTTAAGAACACATATTTCAAATGTAAAGGCAACAGTTTAAGCTCAAGGGTAGGGGCTTCTTCAATGGATAGGCGAGGTAGGGCTGAGAGTGATCTTTCTAGCTTTTCAACTCCTATGACATAGTAAGGAGGATGTTTCTCTAATCTAAGCACGGCTTCCAATTTCTCCTCACTTGCCGAATCGACATCCGTGGATTGCAAAAGACACGTTTGTAGGGGATCGTATATCATGTGTGCCTTAAAAGTCTCACCAATCAAAGTGTCAAATGCATCAATGCGTAAACATGATTCAGGGTCACATGGGTGGTTAAGCACTTTAAATACATCAAATTTAACCTTCTCATTACCCACATGAAGAGTAAGCTTACCATTGGCGACATCTATTACCGCCTTATCGGTGGCTAGGAAAGGTCTCCCTAGGATCAAAGGTACTTCTATGTTCTCTTCCATTTCAAGCACTACAAAGTTAACCGGGAATTAGAATTTGTTAACTTGTACTATCACATCCTCAATAATGCCTTTCGGGTGCATGATTGAATGATCTGCCAATTGTAAGGACATAGATGTGGGTTTGGGATCCCCGAGGCCAAGCTTCTTGAAGATAGAGTAAGGGAGAAGTTTAATGCTCATTCCCGAATCACAAAGAACCTTTTCAAAAGTGAGATGGCCAATCGTGCACAGAATGGTGAGACTCCCAGGGTCCTTGCGTTTGCGAGGCAATTTGTTAAGTAAGACGACGGAGCATTCCTCGGTTAGACAAACCATTTTGTTTGCCTCCCACTTGTGCTTGTTAGATAGCATTTCCTTGAAGAATTTAACATAATTTGGCATTTGTAAAATCATTTGTAAAATGGCGTCAAGGAGAGGGATGTTGATTCGAACCACACGAAGGATAGCCAAAATCCTAAGGAAGCTTGGATCCATCTCTTTCTTTTTCTGTGCCATTGGGAAAGGAAGACGGCTCTCGATGGAAGGAGAGGGCGTCGGAGTCAAAGAACTAGGACCAAAGAACTAGGCGATGGCGCCTGGGCGCTGATATCAGTGCCTGGGCCGGGAAGGGGCGGAGCCTGGGCGTGAGTAGAACTGCGATCGGGCATGGCATGCAGTGGAAAATGATCCTGGCTGGGGGTGGGCGGTGCCTGGGCGTCGCCTAGCTAGCGCCTAGGCGCGGGAGGCAGTAGAGAATCATTTTCCACTTGTTTCCCACTCCTTAAAGCGATTGCATAGCATTGTTCTTTCGGGTTCTTCTCTGTGTCATTTGATAGAGTCCCCGGGGTCCTCCCACTCACAGCGGTGGATATTTGACCAATTTGAGTCCTCATATCCTTCATCTCCATGAACATATCCTTCATCATATTACGGAGTTCATTGAACGACGTATCTGATTTATTTAGATGAGCATCAAGTCGCTCGTTAGTCGTGGGATGTCGTACTTGCTCTTGACCTTGTATATTGAAATTTCCTTGTCTGGGGGGTGGGTTGTTGAAAGGAGGCCTTGGGGCTTGATAGATGCCCAGTTGTGCATTTTGTGCGGGATTGGGCCTCCTTGGAAAGTTTTCAGGTACGTGAAAGTTCACCCGAGGTCGGTTAGGATTCCCCACATAATTCACATCTCCAATCTCCGATTTTAAGGCAACCACTTCTTCGACTTCTTGAACACAAGCAACCCTTCGGTTTGGTGGAGGGTGCTCATCATCATCTTCGGGGTAAAGTTCATCCTCTCTAGCCATTTGCTTAAATTTAATCAACACGGATCGACTATCAATGCCTAAAAGGTCACCACGGCTCCAGCATTGAGTCAGTGTCGAATCCGAGATTGAACTCCATTATAAAAGTGTTGCACTTGCTCGTCTAGTGTGTAATTGTGATCAGGGCACTTTCGAAGCTTACTCTTGTACCTTGCCTATGCGGATGCTAATGACTCATCCCTTTTCTGTTTAAACCCTTTAATCTCATTTCTAAGCTCATTGATTCTTGATGGAGAAAAGAACTTGTTGAGAAACTCCTCCACTAGATCATCCCACCTTCCCATTGATTGTGAGGGCAATGACTTGTACCAAAGGGTCCCCTCATCCTTAAAAGAAAATGAAATAATCGAAGACGAATGGCATCAAGATCCCGTGGGTTGAATTGCATGGTAGAGTCTCTTGGGTCACCATAAAACGGATCCTCTTGAACCATCCCGAACATGTGAGAAGGAATGTGGAAGTGTGGTGTAACAAAGACCGAAAAGATAATGGGTCCCGGTGTAGTGTGTACTCGGGGTGGTTGATTACCATGAACAGATAGAGGAGGTAGGGGAGGTTCTAGTTGCATAGCTTGCAATAGATTCTGCAACCATTCCCTATTTTCCGGGAGATTCATACCGGGGAAGTTCCCATTCGGGTTAGGATTGAAATTGTTGGCCATTTCTCTATCTCGTCTACTAGACCGAAGAACACGTTCAATTTCGGGCTCCCAATCGTATAGAGGCTCGTTGCGGGATCGGGCCATGCACCATGAACGAACCTATCAATTAAGCACAAGAAACAAAATTAGACTTAACACGAAATAAAAGAAAAGCAAGAACTAAGAATTATGAAAACGTAAAAGAAAATCAAAAACTAAAATAAGCAAGTTTCCGGCAACGGCACCAAAAACTTGAAACGCTAGAACTAATATGCTTTTATAGCAAGTCCACTAGACATGGTAGTAATGAAAGTGGACAAAAAGAAGTCCAGGTTGTCGAACCACGGAAACTGGCTATTTTAGTTTATGATTGACAAAAAGTAAACAACTAAAGTAAAGTGCAAGAAAATGATTAAACAAACAAAGAACCAAAGAGGAAACAAGCAATGGATTAAATCTCACGTATGATAAAACGACTACGGCACATGCTACAGCTGTATTTACTCATCACTATATATGAGTTACTCTTCGAATTATTAGACTCCTATTGCTTTGGTGGAAATTCCTTAATTAATTATTACCCGATGTCTCGGCTATAATAATCCTATGATTAACTGATAGTTCTCTAGATATGTCTATCCAAGAATCTAACCAATAACCACGCATTCACATTCTAGAATTTTCCAGGATAAATCCGGCTAACAGCACCTGGGAATCTTTACCTATTTTTAGGGGCAATTCCTCATTTGTTTCGGATGATGTGTTGATTCCTTTCAAATGAATAAACTAGGCAACATAGCAAGCATATGGTGATCAAGCATATGATTGGAATAAAAGCACAAAATCAACACACAAAGCAATAGAAGAATTAATATGAAAAATCACTTCACATATATTGATTCATAAATTCGACCTCCACATAGCCTTAGTTCTACAAATTAGCTCCTCATCAATACTTTAAGAAGATCTAGAACAAACATATACATAATTATGAACATAAACATGTAAATAAAAGCTAGTAAAACTTCCTAAGGTGTGCTAGATGATGGATCCTTGCTTAGAGCTTCAATCCCTAGCTAAATCCTTCTTCTTCTCCTTCAAGTATTGATGAAAAGTTGGATCCAATCTCAGATAATGATTTCCATTCTCCAAAATTCCAACCCCCACTCAAGTGTTGAAATTGGGCTTTTATTTTTCAAAAAAATGGTTACGCCAATGCCTAGGCGCGGGTTGTACGGCGCCTAGGCGCAGCCTGCGTGTTGTACATTTCTTGGGGGATAAGTTCGGCGGTGCCCAGGCGTGGACATCACGACACTCAGGTGTTGACATAACGACACCTAGACGCGGTAAGGGTGGCGCCTAGGCACGGCCAGCAGGACGTTGAGCTTTCTTGCTCTTGTCTGGCACCTGGGCGTGGGTAGTGATGTGTCTGGGCGCCAGCGATAGGCTTGAACTTGTGTCGTGCATCGTATTTTGCCCTTTTCTTTGTGTGCTCTCGTTTATCGCCTGAAATCATTTAACATATGGATTAAACGCAAATGTGGCATGAATTGAGCGATAAATGAATCTAAAACATAAGCACCACGAGCTTAAAAACATGTAAAAATGCCTCTTATCAACTGGGTCACTAATAACCAAAAAGTCAGGGGATACATGTTGAGATCCATGAGCAGTGAACTGCAAAGCTCTCATGAGAGAAAGGATTGTGCCAGATCTATCATGCTGCACTTAGAGGAGCTTTTCGAAGAGCACGGTAGGACCGTTTAATACTTCATATCAAAGGATCTATTCAACATGAAGATAAAAGAATGGGAAGATGTGTCAAAACATGTCCTTAAGATGATATTGTTGTTGGAGAAATTGAGGTCTCTGGATTACTACATCGATTTTCTTCTTCAAGTCGATCTCATTCTTTAGTCACTCCCTAAATCCTTCTTAGGGTTTGTCATAAATTCAGACATCAATGACATAAATGGATCAATGGCTGTGCTTATGGACAAACAGATAAATGCAAGAAGAAAATGAGGTGCATACGGTGTTCCAGTGGCAAGGCTATTAGGTGTGTCGAAATTGGCTAGTTCCACAGTTTGAGTGAGTGCGAAAAGACAGTCTAGATCCTGCTCAACTTTCTCTCTCGTCAGCTCCATCTAAGCCAGATCTATCTATCAGAAAAGAAATACCATACAAAGTTCAGAGGTTCAAGGGCAGAGACCTGAGGAAGTTAGACATTTGCCTTTATTGCAAAGAGATAGGTCACTGGAAGCATGATTGTCCTATGCTGAAGGCTAGAGCTGCTGCTAAAGGAATGGAACTTAATATTTTAGAAATAAATTATTCTATGACTTTATTCTTACTTCTTGGATTCTAAACTCTAGAGCTAGTGCTCATGTCTATTTTGAAACAGGATCTAGAAAGAAGTAGGGGCTCAAGGAGCGAGAAGTGATGATCAATGTTGGCAGCGGACATAGTATGGTAGCAATGTTAGAGTGTATTCCCTCAAATGCCATAAAGAGGATAGATTTATAGGGGCATTGATTTGTAACTAAACAATATCTTTTCGTAATATAAGGCATTATCTTGTTGTTTTCTTATAGGCATTTGTAAGGTTTTAATAAACAACGTAAAGTCCTTGATAATAAGGTAAACCTTCAACTTCCTATGGGTTAGGAAGAATAGCACTAGAAAAGTTTGATCCTTATTATCTAAAACTAGTTCGCAAGTCGAAGAGAGTATTGACTGAACATCAATACTGGATAAAGACTCACATGATGTAAGTTTTGACAGAGAAAGTGTCAGTCAAACACTATGGGAATGGTAGTGGGAACTTATGTCATAGACATCTCAGTTAGACTGATATGTTCGAACACGGCTCGCATCGGCTTCATCACATGGGGTTTTACTCACTAACAGTCAATGATGAAACTGATAAGTTGTGATAGGTACGCATGAACCTTAGACCTGAGGAATCAAGTTGAAGATGTGGTTGTGACATCAAGTCTGTCGTTAGAGTAGTTAGACCCAATTTACCCGTTGGTGGGGTTGACCTCGAAGTCCGACTTGATGGGCAAGTAGCAGCTTTAACTAATTAGCAAAATGGGATTTATTCTCTCATAAGTGGATGGGCTAAATATCCTATGCAATCATGAATTAATAAGGTCAAAAGACTTTGGCCAAAGCATAAGAGATATTCATGTTACACACGAAAGTATACTCGTTGACCTTGATTCATTATGAGCAAAGCATATGGTCAAGTTAAGTGAATTTGACTAAACCATGACACTCACTTGACTGGATATATGAATAAAAGATTTATACTCGTACGGTATTCACAGCGTAAAAGGTTTGGAATGATCTTATTCATTCGTTCTCAATTGGGATACGATGTGAGCCACAGATCTAGCTAGTTGTTACTCACATCCTCTTGGTTTCCTCCCAATTGCCTTTTGAGACGAACCTAAAGAGTCGCGCTTAAAGGAATTGCAAAAGGAAAATTCATGGAATAAACTTGAGAGAATTGTCGGTATTGGGTATCGCGATTAATTAATTAATTAATCATTAAATGATTTTATTAATTAATTATGTTAATGTGTTAATTAATTTCTTAGAGGAAATTAATTATAGAATTAATATGGATTTAATTAGTTATTTAATTAATTTATTTATTGGATAAATAACATTAATTATTTAATTAATTAAACAAAATGGACTAAAGCCCGAAGGCTTTAAAAACGCCTAAAGTGGGCGTCCATATTGGTTAGTTGCCTAGAGTTATTATTTTTTAGTGTAGTATAAATATACTACTTAGTGAAAATAATAACAAGCCTCCAATTAATAACTTACTCTCCAAGTCAAAAACCTTCCAACTCTCTCTCTCCCTCTAGCCGAATTCAAGGAGCAAAAGAAGAGGATTTTTCGCTTTTGATTCCGGCATGGCAATATAGAGACAGCGACAAATTTGCTGTTCAAGAGAGGATCGAGAAAGCTGGTTCAGAATTCAACATACGCGAAGAAAGGTTCATGAATTCGAAACACAAATTGAATATGTGAAATTGAGATGAACCACTTGGGATTTTTATATATTACTTCAACTGCGTTTTTGTGCAATAATACCCAACAGTGTTATCCGAGCGAATCTCTGATTTGCGTATTTAATTGAATAGGTGAATTTTGTGTTTTTTGCATTTTTGAGGCATGTTATTCGAATATGTTTTTTATGATTTTTGACCATGATTTTTCTGCGTTTAATTCATGAGTATTGTAGTATGATGATATGTGAATTGAAAAATCAAATTTGGGTGAGAATCGGGGGTGAAAAACCCCACGACAAGCGCAATGCGCACGCTGTGCGTGAAGCGGGTGGCCACGTGACCTTGGGGGCCCGGGTCATAGCGGGTCGGGTCCAATTTTTTTTTTTAAAAAAATGAGTTTTGGGCTATTTTATTTATCCAGGTGGAAGGATGATGACCCGGATTTTAATTAAATGAGCCCAAATAGGTTTAATTAAATTTTGGACATTCAATAAATTGGTTTTGGGCTTAATTAATTGAATGTAAATATGCCAATGGTTGGTTATTTATATTTGATGAAATCGAGCCCAATTGATTTTTATTGAATATTAATTATTTAAGTAAAATAATCAATTAATTATTCTTGGAGAATTTCTTAATTAATTAATTAATTTTAATAATGAATTCTCACTAGATGGTTTATTATCATAAATGTCAATAAAATTTGAAATTTTATTGGAGAAATTAATTAGTTGGACTAATTAATTATTAACTTTATCACCAACATAGTTTCTTTAATTTATCGCGAGCATGTATTATATGATGGTGACATTGTCCATGGGCTTGGGTTGTTTTCTTTTGATTGTATCTCTTTTTATGGGTTTTAAGAACCGGAATTGAGACCGTTTATTTTATTTCTAAAATAATGTATAGGTTGTTATATTAATGTCAGGTAATAGATAGAAATAGAATAGGCTTTTAAGAGGAGATCAATCCAAAAGAAGAGGAGCTTGGAGCCCAAGAAGAATAGCTAAGCTTTTCTTTTTTGTTTTTATGATGGCCCATTGGCTTGGGCTCTCTAGAAAAAGCCCATGGATAAATGTGTTGGTTTATTATTGCTTTCGATGCATGTTCATTAGTTGTATGAAGCATGTATGTTATCAATATGTGCTATATAAATATGATAATGTGCAAAGTGAGACTTAGAAAAATGTTTAGAACATGAATTCTCCCAATCAAAACTTATACTAAGTTAGTAAGGGGTGCTAGCCAAGTAGCCATCCTTTCCCTCCACTAAACTTAATAGAATTAAGATTTAAACCTAGTATATGGCATCTTCCCAGTAATCGGGGGTCATATATCAAGATTTAATTCTAATATTTTATTAAGTGCATTAGATGCCTTAATCGAGACATATTTCACCCCAAATATCGTTAAAGGGTTGCAAGATGAAATTAAAATGTTAGATTATGAGGAGTTAGTTAGAATAAACTTAGATAGTCCACAAAACCTATAAATCGTTAAAGGGTTGCGGCTTTGGTGGATTATGGGAAAAAGAATATTGGACCGTCTATTGGATAGATTGATGTTGGACATCACTTTAATTAAGTAATGCACCAAATATTGTTAAAGGGTTGCCATCCATTACATTGATTAAAGGACTCAATCCCCACCACGAAGTTCTTAACAACGATCACTTCCGTTTTTCACAGTGGGAGTGTGAATCTCGAAAAATGTAGTGGGAGCCAAGTTATAAATCGAAATCCTTGATTTTAAACTTGGTTATAGTTTAGTTACATATGTCTAATAAAGTCCGGTTTATTTTTTGCAATTATTTGGTTTATCTTTCTCAAAACCAAAATAACTATCAATCCACTTTCCGTTCTACTCGAAAAGAACATCCTTACCGGACCCAACTACGTGGATTGGCTAAGGAACTTGAGAATTGTTCTCAACCTGGAGTCATTGGGGTACGTGTTGGACACGGACATCCCTGCTCCACCTGCCAGAACACGTGCTAACGAGGAAGAAGTCCAAGCTCATGAGAAATGGGTAAAGGATGACGTCCTAGTGCATGGGTATGTTAAACGAGCTTCAGAGGTCCCATGAGAAGATGACCACTGCGAGGGCTATCTTGTCACACTTGGTCGAGCTCTATAGTGAGAACAATCGCACTGCTAGATATGAGATATCTAAAGAGCTCTTCGGAGCCAAACTGAGAGAAGGTGAAAAATTTGGGAATCATACCCTCAAGATGATCTCGAGGATCGAAAGATTGGAGGCTCTCGATTTTACAATGAACCCACAACTTCAAATTGATCTTGTTTTGCAGTCTCTTCCTGATTCTTTTTCCCAATTTGTCATGAACTTCGATTGTAATGAGATTGAATGCAACTTAGCTGGGCTAGTGAACAAATTGATCACTGCACATTCTCAATTGAAGCCCAAGGGAAAAGAAACTGCATTCTTTATCTCTTTCGGCCCCAAAAAGTCTAAGAACAAGAAGAAAACAAAAAGCAGAGTGGTGAGCTTGGAGCTCAGGGTGGTGTCAATAAGGGAAAAGGAAAAGCTCCTGTGAATCGCAAGCGTAAGGGGCCATTGAAGAGGGATATATGCCTACATTGCTGTGAGCTGGGCCACTTGAGAAGGAACTGTCCAAACATGCGCCCGGGCGCACAAGGTATATAACTTCATGTTCATGAAACTTATTATTCTATGACCGTTTTCTCTACATCTTGGATACTTGATTCTGGAGCTAGTGCTCACATTTGTTGTATGAATCAGGATCTGGTGTGAGGAAGGATGCTGGACAGTGATGAGGTGAAGATAAGAGTAGGCAACGGGCAAAGCGTCGCAACTACTGGAATTGGATCTACGTCAGTACTTTTAAATTCTGGATATTTACTATTTCTGGATAATATTTTAGTTTTGCCCAAAGGGCTTAAAAACGTTGTTTCAATGCCCGTTTTAGTTAAACTTGGTTATACTTTCTGTTTTATTGATGAACATTGCAATATTTATTATGGTAGTTAATTAGTGGGCTTTGCTTCTTTAGTAAATAGATTGTATTACCTTAATGTCCAGAATGAGTGTTCTTTATATACTATACAAAGGAAACGTATTAAGCTGGGAATTAACTAAAGATTGATCTGGCATCTTAGACTAGGCTGTGCCGGCGAACACAAAATTCACAAAATGGAGAAAGATGGACTAATCGGTCCATTGGGATTGGATCCCTATCCTACTTGTGAATCTTGTCTCAAAGGCAAGATGGCTAGATCCCCCTTCAAAGGGACTTTTGAAAGAGCCTCACAAATCTTAGGTTTAGTGCATACTGATGTTTGTGGACCATTTGGAGAAATGGCTGGAGGAGGTTTCCTTTACTTATCACATTCACTGATGACCATTCAAGATATGGTCTAGTGTACCTAATGAAGCATAAGTCTGAATCCATTGAAAAGTTCAAGGAATTCAAGGCTTTAGTGGAAAATCAAGCTGGGCAACATATAAAGGCTCTTCGATCTGATCGAGGAGGAGAATATATGAGTGCGGAGTTTGATGAATACCTCATAGAGAATGGCATAGTATTACAACTCACACCTCCACCGATACCACAGTTAAATGGAGTGGCAGAGCGTAGGAATTGAACTTTGTTGGACATGGTTCGCTCCATGCTAAGCTACACTGACTTACCCATTTCACAGTGGGGTCATGCGCTGCTTATAGCTGTACACATTTTAAATAGATGTCTGTCCAAATCCATTTCTAATACTCCATATGAGATATGGAGAAACAGGTAACCAAGTCTTAATCACATTAAGATTTGGGGATGTCCGACTTATGTCAAAAAGACTAAAGTGGACAAGTTGGAGGCTGGATCCTTAAAAGGACGTTTCGTTGGATATCCTGAGGATTCCATGGGATACCTCTTTTACCTGCATGATGATCAAAGGATCATCGTAGCTTTACAAGCCCACTTTCTTGAAGATGAGTTCATTCAAGAAGAAGGAACAGGTAGAAAAATTGTTCTCGAAGAACAAAAATGAAACTCCAGTGGGTACTTCTACATAGGAAGTGAGAACCGAACCTTCTATGACACAACCACAACTGCGAAGATCAAATAGGGTACCTCAACCGCCTGAGAGGTATGGATATCTACTGCAGAGGGAGCTGGGTCTTTATTATGTACTAGAGGAGGGACATGGAGATGATCCCTCCACTTATGATCAAGCGATGGTGGATGTGGATGATACAAGATGGCGTGAAACTATGCAAACTGAGATCAATTCGATCCATTCAAACCAAGTCTGGAAACTTATGGATCGGCCTAATGGGGTAAAACCAATTGGGTGCAAATGGATTTACAAGAGAAAGATTGGTGTTGATGGCAAGGTTGACACCTATAAAGCCAGGCTAGTGGCGAAAGGGTATAATCAAAAAGAAGGAATTGACTACCAAGAAACCTTTTCGCCAGTGATTATGATCAAATCAATAAGGATTCTACTTGCAATAGCAGCTCACCTAGACTATGAGATATGACAAATGGATGTCAAAACTGCTTTTGTGAATGGATTCTTAGAAGAGGATATCTATATGGAATAGCCTAAAAGTTTTATATCCGAAGACGATATTCATAAGGTGTGTAAGCTTGAGAGATCCATTTATGGACTCAAGCAAGCATCTCATAGCTGGAATCTATGTTTTTATGAGGCTGTTAAAGGATTTGACTTCATCAAGAATGAAGATGAGCCATGTGTTTACAAGAAGGTTAGTGGGAGCAAGATAACAGTCCTTGTATTCTATGTAGATGACATATTACTCATAGAGAATGATATAGGAATGCTCACCACTGTTAAGAAGTGGCTTCCGAGTACTTTCTCCATGAAAGACTTAGGAGAGGCAACTTATATTGTAGGGATTCAAATCTATAGAGATTGAACGAATAAAATGATAGAGCTCTCTCAAGCCCATTAATTAGAAAAGGTCTTAAAGAGATATAGGATGGAGGATTGTAAGAAAGGGTTCATGCCAATGAGGCGTGGGATACATCTCTCGAAATCTATATGTTCTCAAAGTGAGGAAGATAGAAAAGAAATGAGCACTGTACCTTATGCATCTGCAGTGGGTAGCCTGATGTACGCGATGCTGTGTACTAGACCTGACATTACTTATGCGGTAAGCTTTGTTAGTCGATTTCAAGCAAACCCTTGCAAGGAACATTGGATGGCTGTGAAAAATATCCTAAAGTATCTTTAGAGAACTAAGGATATGATTCTCATCTATGGGAGTGGTAACCTGAGAGTGGACGGGGTACACTGACTCGAATTTTCAATCTGATGTTGATGGCCAAAAATCCACCTCAGGATTCGTATTCACCCTCAACGGTGGGGCGGTGACTTGGAAAAGTTCCAAGCAAAGTATAACCGCAGACTCCACAATAGAGGCTAAATAGGTAGCTGCCTCTGAGGCAGATAAAGAAGTTGTTTGGCTTAGGAAGTTCATAGAAAAACTTCAAGTGGTTCCTAGCATAAAGCTCTCGTTGCCACTTTATTGTGATAACAACGGAGCAATAGCGCAGGCAAAGGAACCTAGGTCCCACAACAAGTCCAAACGCATCGAGAGGAGATATCACATCACAAGAGAGATCGTTGCATGAAGTGAAATATCTGTTCAGAAAATAGCCTCAGTTGACAATGTCTTTGGCCCATTGACCAAGCCATTGGCACAAGCGGTGCTAGAAAAACATCTGGAAGGGATCGGTATATAATACCATAGCAAATAGCATTAAGTGGAAGTGGGAGATTGTTAGAGTGTATGCCATCAAATGCCATAGAGAGGATAGATTTATAGGGCATAGATTTGTAACTAAACAATATCTTTTCGTAATATAAGGCATTATCTTGTTGTTTTCTTATAGGCATTTGTAAGGTTTTAATAAACAACGTAAAGTCCTTGATAATAAGGTAAACCTTCTACTTCCTATGGGTTAGAAAGAATGACACTAGAAGAGTTTGATCCTTATTATCTAAAACTGGTTCGCAAGTCGAAGAGAGTATTGACTGGACACCAATACTGGATAAAGACTTGTATGATGTAAGTTTTGACAGAGAAAATGCCAGTCAAACACCATGGGAATGGTAGTGGGAACATTTGTATCATAGACATCTCAGTTAGATTGATATGTTCGAACATGGCTCGCATCGATTTCATCACATGGGTTTTCACTCATTGACAGTCAATGATGCAACTGATAAGTTGTGATAGGTACGCGTGAACCTTAGACCTGAGGAATCAAGTTGAAGATGTGCTTGTGACATCAAATCTGTCATTAGAGTAGTTAGACCCAATTCACCCGTTGGTGGGGTCGACCTGGAAGTGCGACTTGATGGGCAAGTAGCAGTCTTAACTGATTAGCAAAATGGGATTTATTCTCTCATAAGTGGATGGGCAAAATATCCTATGCAATCATGAATGAATAAGGTCAAAAGACTTTGGCCAACACATAAGAGATATTCATGTTAGACATGAAAGTATACTCGATGACCTTGAGTCATTATGAGCAAAGCATGTGGTCAAGTTAAGTGAGTTTGACTAAACCATGACTCTCACTTGACTGAGATATATGACTAAAAGGTTTATACTCGTACGGTATCCACAGCGTAAAAGGTTTGGAATGATCCTACTCATTCGTGCTCAATTGGGATACGATGTGAGCCACGGGTCTGGCTAGGTGTTACTCACATCCTCTTGATTTCCTCCCAATTGCCTTTTGAGACGAACCTAAAGAGTCGCGCTTAAAGGAATTGCAAAAGAAAAAATCATGGAATAGACTTGAGAGAATTTTCAGTATTGGATATCGCGATTAAATAATTAATTAATCATTAGATAATTTTATTAATTAATTAAGTTAATGTGTTAATTAATTTCTTAGAGGAAATTAATTATAGAATTAACATGGATTTAATTAATTTATTTGTTGGATAAATAATATTAATTATTTAATTAATTAAACAAAATGGACTAAAGCCCGAAGGCTTTAAAAATGCCTAAAGTGGGCGTCCATAATGGTTAGTTGCCTAGGGTTATTATTTTCTAGTGTAGTATAAATGTACTACTTAGTGAAAATAATAACAAGCCTCCAATTAATAACTTACTCTCCAAGTCAAAAATCTTCCAACTCTCTCTCTCTCTCCTTCTAGCCGAATTCAAGGAGCAAAAGAAGAGGATTTTTCACTTTTGATTCTGTCGTGGCAATTTAGAGACAGCGACAAATTTGTTGTTCAAGAAAGGATCGAGAAAGCTGGCTCAAAACTCAACATAAGCAAAAAAAGTTACATGAATTCGAAACACAATTTGAATATTTGAAATCGAGATGAACCACTTGGGATTTTTATATATTAGTTTTACTGCGTTTTTATGCAATAAAACCCAACAAGAGACTCATATTGGATCCACTTCTCTTATTTTATCTACGGGACATTTAGTAATTTGCATGATTTCCTTGTTTTGCCCAATGGGCTTAAAAATATTTGTTTTATTTCTGTTTTGGTTAAACTTGGATATGATTTTTGTTTTATGAACAATGTTTGCAATATTTATTTTAGAAATGAATGTGTTGGCTCTACATCTTTACTAAATGGTTTATATTACTTGAATGTCCAAAATAGAAGTCCTATGAATACTGTTATCAAGAAATGTGGGATGTCTATGACAAACCAAGACTTATCTGACATCTAAAACTACGTCACGCTGGAGAGTACAAATTTTGCGAACTTGAGAAAGATGGGTTAATAAGTACATTACGGTCAGACCCATTTCCCACTTGCGAATCTTATCTCAAAGGCAAAATGACTAGGTCTCCCTTCACATGGCATTTTCAAAGAACTAGTGAAGTTATTGGTGTAATACATACTAACGTTTGGCTGCCAGAGGTTTTCAATACTTCATAACATTTACAGACGACCACTCTAGGTATGGTCTTGTATACTTACTGAAGTATAAGTCTGAATCCATTAAATGGTTCAAAGAATTCAAGACTTTAGTTGAAAACCAAACTGGCAAACGTATTAAGACATTCTAATCGGATCGAGGTGGAAAATACATGAGTGCTGAATTTGGTGAGGTTTTATTAGAATAGGGAATAGTATTGTAGTTAACTCCTCCATCTACTCCACAACTAAATGGGGTGGCTTACCGCTGAAATAGAACATTATTGAATATGGTTCGCTCTATGCTCAGCTTCACGAATCTTCCCATATCGTTGTGGGGCAATGCATTACTTACAACAGCATATATTTTGAATAGGTGTCCATCTAAGTCTGTTCCTAAAACTCATTATGAGATATGGAGTGGAAATACACCTAGTCTTAAACACATTAGGATGTGGGATTGTCCAGCCTACGTAAAAAAGACAAAGATGGAGAAATTGGAAGATAGATCTCTAAAAGGTCGATTAGTAGGTTTCCCAGAAGATTCAATGGGATACCTATTTTACCTGTACGGTGATCAAAGGATCATTGTAGAATTACATGCTTACTTTCTCAAAGATGAATTCATGCGAGAAGGTGGTGCGAGTAGAAAAATTGTTCAGGAAGAACAAAATGAAACCCGTTTAGAGACCACTATTCAAGAAGCTCGAAATGAACCAACCCAAATGCAACCATCATCGTGTAGATTGAGTAAAGAATCTTAACTGCCTTAGAGGCATGTTTATCTGCTATAGGGAGAGCATAATTTGTATGCCATAGCGGAAGGAAACTATAGCGATGATCCCTCTACTTACGATCAGGCAATGACGGATATAGAATCTACGAAATGGATTGAGGCTATAAAAATAGATATGGATTTGATGTATTCGAACTAAGTCTGGACTCTTGTGAATCTCCTCGGGGGCGTTGCACCAATAGGTTGCAAATGGATTTACAAAAGAAGATTGGTCTGGATGGCAATGGGGATACCTATAAGGCCAGGCTAGTGGAGAAAGGGTATAATCAAAAAGAGGGTATTAACTATGAGGAAACCTGCTCGCCTGTAGCCATGATCAAATCCATCAAGATTCTGCTTTCTATAGCCACACGTCTGGATTATGAAGTATGGAAAATGGATGTAAAGACCGCATTCCTAAATAGATTTCTCAAGGAGGACATCTATATGGAACAACCCAACGATTTCATATCCGAAAAAGATTCTCATAAGGTGTGTAAATTGAATAGATCCATTTATGAACTCAAACAAGCATCGCGGAGCTGGAATCTCATTTTGATGAAAAAGTTAGGAACTATGGCTTCATTAAGAGCAAAGATGAACCATGTGTATACAACAAAACCAGTGGGAGGAAAATATCATTTCTAGTCCTATACGTAGACAATATTCTACTGATAGGAAATGATATAGACCTATTGACCTCGGTCAAAATATGGCTCTCAAGCACGTTCTCCAAGAAAAACTTAGGAGAAGCTATGTATATCATTGGAATTCGCATCTATAGGGATAGAGCGAATAGGAAAATGGGTCTTTCCAAACCATCTACTTAGAAAAGGTTCTGAAAAGGTTTGGGATAGATGATTCTATGAGGCGCCTGTTGTCCATGAGACATGGACTTCACCTCTCCAAATCAATGAGTCCTCAAAATGAGGAAGATCGAAAGAGGATGAGTGTCATTTCCTATGCATCAGTCGTATGAAGTCTCATGTACACTATGTTATGCACGAGACCAGACATTGCTTTCATTCTGAGCATAATAAGTAGGTTTCAAGCAAACCCAGGAGAAAATTATTTGATCGTTGTGAAATGTATCCTTAAGAACTTAAGAAGAACTAATGATATGTGTTTGACATAAGATGATGGAGAGCTTAAAGTAGAAGGTTACACGACTCTAACTTTCATTCACACGTCAATGATCGTAAGTCAACTTCTGGGTTTGTATTCACTTTAAATGGTGGAGCAGTAACTTGAAAAAGTTTCAAGAAAAGCACAACTGCTGATTCAACCACTGAAGCTAAATACGTAGCTGCCTCAGAAGCTGCCAAATAAGTTGTTTGGATAAAGAAGTTCGTGGTGGAACTTCAAGTGGTTCCTAGAATGGAGCTCCCGTTGCCACTTTTCTATAACAACAATGGAGCCATCGCCAGGATAAGGAACCAAGGTCTCGCAATAAATCTAAACACATAGAGAGAAGATATCACATCATTAGAGAGATCATTGAAAGAGGTGACACCGCCATTGAAGAGAATAGATTCAGCGAGTAACGTAGCTGACTCACTCACCGAGCCAGATTTCGAGAAATTTTCGGACAAATATTATCTCGAACCAAAGTGGGTCAATGAGACGTCCCAGATAGTTACTTGGGAGCTTCTACTTGCCAAGGCGAGTTAATCTCATATTATCCCTTGGCCCCCGTCGATCGAGTCTGCGATGAAGCGACCCCAAGCCCCGAGTTGTTAGTGGTTTGGCCGCTTTGGAGGGTGTCATACTCCCATTGTATGGATCGAGAGGTACGAAGATTGGCCTGGACAATAGGAGGAAACCCAAAATGGGTGGGATGAGGAGTATCGATGCCTTCCCCTGGTTCGAGCGCCTCCGCCAGTTTCATCCCAAATGGAGTGGAAACCGCATTCTAGGCCTGATTAGATTGGCTTGCTATCAGGTGTTACCTTTCGAGCAGGTGATGACTGATTCTTTAGCCCTATCTTGGCATCCTTCCTACAATTGTTTTGTTTTACCACAGAGGATTCAAACAGTCACGCTCGAGGACGTGGCGTTGATTACTGGGCTGTCTTCACATGGCACGGCTCTCCCTTCGGTGAACCTATTGCTACAGCCAAATCACTCTTGGTAGCCGCCTCCCAGTGGCTACAACATCATGGCAAAAGTAGTGGCTCCAACATAGCCTACTCGGTTTGGTCAAACATTTCGTCGAGAATGAGGATCCGGTAACTGACTTCGAGGAGGTACTCTTTCTAAATTTTGTTTTTTGTCGGTTGTTTATGAACTCGGGATGTGTCGTGAATAAAACTTTTCTTCCACTGGCTACCATATCTCTGTAACCATGGGGCCAATCGAGTTAGCTCCCCTAGTTTTATCCCATTTTTATCGAATGATGTTTCATATTTTCCAAAGTCCTTCGAGCGTGATAAGGTATCTGGCCCCCTATGGTTATTGACTTGTTGGCCTTCCTTTACCACCCCGAATTGCTCAATGTTAGAAACCTTCCTTCTTTCGAGACCGCCTTAGGTTCCTCGAGCAATCTCAAGCCTCTTTCGAATTGGGCTTGTTACGGTGAAGCCACTGTGAACCTTCTGATCCCTCTCGAAAGGGGTCCTATCTCCCCGACTTTGTGCACCCTGTACAACCCTGTGTACGTATCCACTTGGTGCCCGTGTTTCGAAACCAGACATGATCAGCTGGCACCATTTGGTCTCACACCGCCTTTCCAGATTGGATGGCTAGCATTGATTCCCTCGAAGAACAAGAGGATGATCAACCGTATTGGCGTGCCATTTATTTTCTCGAGACCTTCTGTATGCCGACAACACTCCTAGTGTTGAGGTTTATAATCCCCAGGTACTTTGTTATTTGTCATTTCGAACCGTTATTTAAGCATTAGATATACTGCCATTTCTTGGGATTTTCATTCTTTGTACTAATCATCTTTTATATCTATCCCTAGTTATGCTCGAGGCAATTTGGTATCAACCAGAGCTTCGCTCTACTTTTCTCGGCACAATGAACCGTCCCCTGGTTCCAAGGCAATACACTATCCCTAAATTGAAAGAGATCGAGTAGAAACCATTATTCGAGAATGTCGTCGTGCCAGGTTCTACCGTTGCCGGTACCCACTTTTTGCAGGGTTATTCGAGTAGAATCCTGTTTTGCTACTTTTTGGAATAGAGTCTTGCAACGAGGTTTCTTGAGGCAAATCATATGGCGATTGGTCACTGAGGCCACCAGAAGCTTTGGAGGTTCTGGAAACGTTGCTGACCTCTCCCAGTTCTTACCTATAGAGGCATCTTCGATTCCCCTGTTTTGTTTTCTTTATTGACTTTTGATTCCATTTGTTACTTGGCCGTTTGTCTTGTCAGGAAGATGCTTACGTGATTCCCCACTCTCTACCTCGGGGTGGCGGTTTGAAAGAGATGACTCTTCCATTCAAGTTGGTGATAGCCTCTATCGAGCTCTTCGAGAATCGGAAATTACTGCTCGAGCTTCTTCGGTCAGTAAACAAACCTCTGTGGCTGGTTCTTCTGGTTCCAAGAAATCAAAAACCAATCCTATATCAGCACCGGTTACTCGAAAGCGCTTGGCCTTGGTTATTCGAGAATAACCGATTTCTAGCACCTTGACTTCAATCGAAGAAGTAGGACTAGGTGAAGAAGGGATGAGGAGCCGTCTCTGTCCGGAAAAACAGCAAATTCCCTCGTTTGGAAGGTGCTTCTCTCACTCTTTTTAGATTTTTATTATGTTATAGCCCTTATCTTATATTTCTTTCATCGACTTGCAGTTACCCCTGTATCTGCAACTCTTCCACCCGCAACGAAGACTGCTTCTCGAGAAGATCATGCCCTTGCGGTGGCTTTACTCACATCGGATCCCGGTCAATCAACCTTAGCCGAAAATGTTTCTACTCCAAGTTAATTAATATGGCATATTTTTGTATGTTTCTTCGAGTGTTTCTTGCGTGCTATCTACTTAGTGATTTCTTTCAGAGCTTTCGACTACTGTTACCTCGAGCAGTCATGAACCGATACCCGGGACTGACATGGGGATTCCATTCACCCCTAGTCCTTCGCCTCCTTTAGCTGAATCGTCGCCGATCGTAACCGTTGACCCCAATCAGGCCCCTATCTCTTCACCAATAGTTACGCCGGATCCGGCGCCTCCGAGCTCGATCGCTCCAATAACGGTGACTCCTCCCGAAGGTATTTTAGAGTTTGTCTTTGGCCTTTTTATCTTCGTATTTGTTTCTTTTCATTAAATTTTCTTTCGAACTTTTAGATGATCCAGTTGACTACGGCGTTTTATGACATTCAGCGCCATCCTGATGATCCAGCATTAATTCAGAGACTCCGTCTTCTCTTGATGAAGCCCAGTCGAGAGTAACAGACACGTGGCTCCCCATATTGGAGGGGCCCGCAAAGTGCTCGAGAGCTGCCTGAATAATCTTAAAGATATATGGACCAAGGGATCAACCCTTGGATGAAGAGGCGTCGTCGAACATAATCGGCGCATTACTCAGCTACGGGATCAAGTCCCTATTTTAGCCACCAACCGGGCTAATTACTTAGCCCAAATAGCTGATTTGGACGTTCGAATTGTTGATCTACAGGCAGAGAGGATCGCCTTATTTCCTTGGCTGAACAAGTAGAAACGGATATGGTATCCCTTGATGACCAAGTCGCTCGATTGGAGAAGAGTTGAGAATAATATATATAGTCCGGCACTTGTTGAAAAAGATGCTTTCGAACATCTTTGGAAGTTCTAGCTAGTTGATAAGTCCATATTTTACAGTATTTTATGCCCCAATGTGATATGATTTGATCATTGCTTTGATCACTTTTTATCCCTCATAATGCTTTGATTGGTATAGATTTTGTCTTGTGGGATACAAGTTGATTTACGCGTGAAAGACGAGAAAGGAGATCCAAATTGAGCTTGAAATTGAAGAAAGAAAAACAAAAGAAGATAGTTGATGAAAGATTATACACAATGCTCATATAGACACGAGATTTTCGTCAACTTAAAAGCCTATCAGATTAAGATTTCTCTCCAATATTGTAGATCATTGGCTTAGCTTCACGTAGCAACTTGAATCACCTCAATCCGACATTTATAGGGATAGTTATGATTAAAATACGAAAATTGCGAATTCAGCGTGAGACGACCGCGGCACAGGACTGCGGTCTTGATTCGAAAAAATGCTTCGCACTTTTTGTGCCGCGGCTTATGCCCTGCTGCCATTTTTTAATATCCGCCGTTTTTGGTCTTTATAAGGCATTTTCACTTACCTAAAGGCTACACTTTTTCTAAAAACACATAGGGAAGCCTAGGAAGACCCAAGGAAGCTTGAGAGTCATTTTCATCATCAAAAGCTTGGATTCACACCTTGTAATAGGGAGTAATTCACTCTTTCTCTTTGATTAGTTTATCAACTATGTCTTATAGAATTGTTGAATCATTTGTTATTGTAAGTATGACTAAGCATCTTTGTGGTTGGGTTATGTATACTTTGTGATGTTTTGTGTTTAATGAATGATTAATTTCCGTATTTTATTACATTTCTTACATGTTGATTTTTTGCTTTCTTCTGCTTTCCCACATGAATGATCACCATGTGTTTGATATAATGCTTTGTCTTGAGACCGAGAGGAGATAGATAAAGGGAGATCGAAAAATCAAACATCATAACGTAACAATTAACTAGAGATAGAATCGATTGCGTTGTGTGGACTTTTTATGATAAGATGACCGATGAATGTAGGATCTTCGTAACAAGGAACTCTTTTGAACCTAAATGCATGTTGTAGTAAATTCATCTTCACTTTAGAGATATAGGAGTTGTTAACTAGTATAGGCTTGTTATTTCAAGAATTAGATGACATACCCTAGGGCTTAGGGGTGTTTTTCGTAGCGTCCTAAGGCGTCCTTAAAATCCGATGAACATAGAGTTATGACATAGAATAGAACATATAATCAGACACTCTTCTTCCCAATTTGATTTATTACTTTGATAATCATTTTGTATTTCTTATAGTTTTTATCTTAGTATCATAGTCAACCCTATCATTTATAAATTGATTTAGCTTCGAAATAGGTATAGCAATTACGAGCATTGAATCCAATTGTCCCTGTGGAGACGATACACCCCGGGCTAAATAGTCCACTTCATTACTTTGCACGACCTGTGTACTTTCGGATTTCAGTGTGCTACTAGTTCTTTCTTAGATTCTTTCCTCGTTTCATTTGTATGTAATTATCGTCAGCTTTTAATTTCTAAGTCCTATTCGTAAAACTATTGTCGTTGTCCTGTTCTGGTATCTTTTTAATATTACATTTTCGTTTGCTTTCCATATACTTGGTATGTATGTTTTTTAGGTATCTGGCATTTAACGCTTTACCATACTCAGTACCGTCCAAGTGTTGTAATTTATAAGCATTTCCTGACAACTTCTTGGCGATCACGAATGGTCCTTCCCATTTAGGGGACCACTTCCCATAAAAGTGGTTCTTGTGGCCTTCTGGCAATATCGTTTTCCAAACCAAATCCCCTTTTTCGAACGACCTTCCTTTACTTTCTTATTATAACTTCTTTCAATCCTCCGTTTTTGTTTCGATTTGCTGTAGTGCCATAATTTGTACCATTTTTGGTCCAAATGTTCTATGTTCATTATTAGCATATTCTTCGGAGGGCTTGGTTGTTCAAGTACTCTTCGTGATTAACATTATTTTCCGTTGGATGATGCTTCGGGCCATACTCATTGGAAAGACGCTTCCAACATCCTTTTTGGCCCTCTGTGGGCCCACAACGTATCTATTTACAATTTGTGCCAATTCCTCTGGTTGAGTTCCTTTATCATTTCTACATACATGCTTTTGGATAATGTGTTATTCTTAGACTTAGCATTCGTTCCCATTCGAGGACTTGTTTTCTTGCCCATTTGCTTGGGCATTAATACGGCGTATGATTTAGTATCGCTTTACTCACCCCAATTGATTTTGTTTCGAGTATCTCAACACTATTAACTTTTCTTGATGCTTGATCCATGCCCGTTTTTGGTTATCTGATACTCAACCCTTTCTACTATTGATATAATTATCTTGTCTTTTATATATCTGCTATCTTGCTTCGAGTTTTTGTATTTTCGAATGCTTTGGCTTCCACCCACTTAGTGAAATAATCAGTTCCCACCCAAGATGTAACTATGTCTCTTCGAGGAAGCTGGTTCTAATTTCTCCAATGATGTCCATTGCCCATCCTCTCAAATGGCCATGGCTTGATTATCGATTTCAATTCTGTCGTTGGTTGTCTCAATCATCTTGCCGAATTGTTGGCATTGTCTACATCCTTTGGCATAATTGAACAATCGCGGAGGATAGTGGGCCAATAGAACCCATGCCTATGTATTTCCCATTGTATCTTTTGGCCTGCCTGATGGGCCTCACATATGCCTTCATGTGTTTCGGCCATTGTGACCATGGCTTCTTCCAGGTCCAGACATCTTAACAATATTCCCTGTAAATTTTTTCTATATAGTTCCTTGTCATCATAAAAATAATGGTGAGCAGTTAGTTTGATTTTATTCGAAAATCCTCCTTTTGATGGGTTTGAAAGATAATCTATAATTTCGAGTCGTCAATCCTCTTTTTCTTTCATAATATCTATTTTATTAACATATGCCTGCCTTTGCTCAAAAGGTACAAGGATTCTGGGTTTGACCTGAATGGAGGTCTCGAGTAAATCTTTATTAATCTTATACCCCGACGCCATTTGAGCTAAATCGTTCGAAATCACGTTATTTTCTCTGGGCACGTGAATGATTTTAACTGCTTCGAAATTCTTAAGTGATTCGTGAACTCGCGCAAATGAGGCAATTGCCACTGGACTCACACACTTGAATATTCCTTGTAGTTGATTCACAATTAACTGCGAATCCCCCCTCACTTCGATTTTCTTAGCTTCCATTTCCAACATGATTTCCAAACTTAAAATGAGGGCTTCGTACTCTGCCCTGTTGTTGGTGCACTCTCCTTCAAGTTTAGCATATACTTTGGTGATCACTTTATTCGGTGAAATGATGTAGACCCCGACACCTGCACCACTTCGAGCATTGGATCCGTCGAAATATAAGATCCATGGCACCAACTCTATGTAATCGAATTCAAATATTTCGAGCATATTCAAGTTTTTCGTAGGATGATTAGCCAGAAAATCAGCCAGTGCTTGACCTTTTACCGCTTTCTGTGGTATGTATACTAAATCGAATTGGAGTAAGTTGAGACTCCATTTGCTCAATCGGCCTTTCACTAGTGGCTGATTCATCATGAATTTGATTACATCGGTGGGTGATACTATCTCTATGGTATAGGCAGCAAATAATGTCTTAGTTTTACTGAAGCAAATATAAACTGAGACACCATTTCTCGATAGAAGTGTATTTCTTTTCGGTATCATTCAGTAATCTACTTAGGTAAAAGACTGATTGTTCGAATCCCCTATCATTCTCTTGTACTAGTAGACACCCTATCGAATGATCTGCAGCAAATATGTATAACCTCAATTGTTTTCCTTTTCGAGGAGGTATCAAAACTGGAGGTTTTACTAAATATCGTTTTAATGTTTCAAAAGCTTCTTGCTGTTCTCTTTCCCAGATAAATCCTTCTTCGTTCCTTAGTTTTAACAAAGGGGAAAATATTTCGATTTTTCCGACCAGATTCGCTATGAATCTTCTCAGGAAATTAATCTGCCCAAGGAATCTTTGCAACTCCTTTTTATTTCTCGGGGGCTCTGCATCTATTATTGCCCTAGCTTTATTTCGATCTACCTCGATACTGCGGTTATGGATTAAAAATCCTAAGAAGTTGCCCGCTCTCACCCCAAATGCACATTTTAAGGGGTTCATTTTTAAATTAAAGCGTCTCATTCGTTGGAAACTATTGGCCAATGATTCGATATGGTCTCGATGTGTTTGGGCCTTAACTACTATATCGTCAATGTACACTTCCATTGATTTGTCAATTAAATCATGGAACATGTAATTCATAGTTCTCTGATAAGTAGCCCCGGCATTCTTTAATCCGAAAGGCATCGCATTCCATTCAAATGTGCCTATAGCTCCGGGACATCGGAACGCTATTTTACTCCTATCTTCTTCGGCTATTTTTAACTGATAATAACCCGAATATCCGTCCATAAATGACATATGTTGATGCCGGGCCGCTGCATCTATGAGGACGTCAGCCATTGGCATTGGATATTCGTCTTTGGGAGTAGCTTGGTTTAAATCTCTAAAGTCGATGCACACTCTGACCTTGCCGTTCTTTTTTATTATGGGCACGATGTTGGCTAGCCATTCGACATATCTCGCTGGTCTGATAAATTTAGCCTCAACTAATTTTTCGATTTCCTCTTTGATTGCCCCCATGAGGTCGGGTGACAGTCTCCTTGGGGCTTGTATTACCGGAATGAAACCAGGTTTAATGGGTAGTTCATGCCTAGCTACTGTCATGTCTATCCCAGGCATCTCATGATGGGCCCAGGCGAAGCAATCTCTGTATTCTTGCAGTATTTGAACTAACTCGTTTCTTTCCTTGTTTTCTAATTTTGAGCTAATGTAAGTTATTCGTGGTTTCTCTTATGTCCCAAGATTTATTTCTAACAAACGATCTTGTACTTCTTGTCTAATATCCTCATCGGGTTCTATAATTCCTTCTCCCATTATTCCGTTTTGACTAGGGTCTTTCGGTTCCGCTAAATCAAAATCGTTGGATTTTTCATCGTCTTCACCGAATAAACAACATGAATAAGGAAACAAATTCGAATTGATCCTTTCTAAAACCAAACGTTTACATGCATCTTCGATTACATCTTCCCTACCTTCAATCATTGATAAATCCATAAATTCAAAAGACATTGTTTTTTGATAAATAAAATACAAAACATTCGCTAATCTTGATATCTTCGAACTTCCTCTTCTTGGATTTCGATCTTGTCCTTCGATGTTTCATCTTCCTCTTCCAGTTCGACTCTTGGAATGGGCGCTTCCGCTCCCCCGGCTAGTTTGAGCTCCTCGATGCAGTGGCTAGCATTCACAATTTGAGCATCCACAAAGTAAGAGTTAGATTCGGCTTTCACTACCTCAAATTTATCACCATTCCAACAGATAAGGAATTGGTGTAAAGTTGAAGGTAAGCAATAATTATGGTGAATCCAATCTCTTCCCAATAATGCGTTAAATGAAGAGTTAGTTTTCACCATGAAAAATGCCGAGTAAGAACTTCTCGATCCTACTCTAACTTGGCATGGTAACACCCCTAGGACTTTTGTGGCTTGTCCTAAAAATCCATATACCGCCACATCGGCCGCTACCAAATCTTTTAGTGATTTTCCTAATGTAATTAAGGTTTTCTCGGGTAACACATTAACGGTCGCCCCGTTGTCCACTAGGACTCGACTGACCTTAACATTTTCGATATCAGCCTAAACGTACAAAGGTTTCATATGGTTGTTATTTATTGTTTCTTTCGAAAACAATAGTTTTAGGAAGTGTTCGTTTTCTTTCTTTCTTTTACTGGAATCATCATTAATGAACTCGAAACAAGTGGAATTACCTTTTTCGGGAGTGGTTAATGCTTCCAACGCTGTTTCTTCTTCATCATATACCCTTTCTTTGGCAGCAAATTCTGCCGGCAATATTGTCACCATGTCGCAATCCTTTGTTTCCTCCATTTCCAGAGCCCTTCGCACTGCGGCTCTCTTTTTATCCTTTCCAAAATCCTCTAGTATATCGTCCAGCAGAATATCCAGATCGTCCCCAGCATCAAAACAATCTAGGTCTTCACCTTCGCCTTCCGCAATTTTTCCTTGCAGATTCGCTTCCCTCATCTGATCGCTCAGACTATCCATTTCCTTCTCAAGGTCTTCAAGATCTGAACCCTTGACCACCTTGGATTTCAATATCCCCTTCGCTAAGGATTCTTCTTCGATCCTTAGGTTGGCAATGACAGCTTCTTGCTGCATTTCCATTGCTATGGCTGATCTCGAGTATGCAACTTGTTGGGCCATGGTTTTTGCCTTATCGTACCTGTTGAGCTCGAAATTGCCCCTGTAATTATTTCCTCAAGGGTGATTGTATGGTAAACCTCGTCCCCCTCGGCCTCGAAAATGCCTCTGTGGAGGCAGTGGGGCCGGATACCTGCTCGGGTCCTATCGTGGTCTTTTGTTCCAATTTTCTGCTCTCTGATACGCAGGAATCCAATTCGGGTCATTTTCTATAACTTGGAGCCTCACTAATTCGTAGTGAAGGGTATCCGCGCAGTGATGGCATAAAGCCTTCTGTAGTTTGGCCAGACTATTCACCACTCGAGTGGGTGTTTCGTATCTGGTTTCCTGCACCGGTGTTTCGAGCACCTGCTTATAAGTCTTTTCATCGCTTTTCGACTTTTCCTTAAGAGGTTCGATTTCCTCCTGTTTATCTTTCAACTTTCCTTCTGGTGTTAATCCCAGAATCCTCTTCTCGGTCGAGGAAAGGAATATCAAGTTCCTCTCGAGTTGTTTGGCTACAAATCGCCAGAAGATTTGGCACCGGTCTGTAGTATGGAGGGTGTTCATATGCCAGCGACACATACCTTCGAGCCCTTCATCTTTGACCTTTGGAAAGGTCAATATCCCTTCGTCGATAAGCCTGTTGAACGTCCTGATGGCAACTTTTGTTTCGATCGTGACCTGCATACAAGTACATTCAACAGTATTAATTTCGAGATTTAAAACTGGGAAAGGATCTTCATCAATATTAGTTTTCTGGGTTTCGGTGAATATGAGATCCTTAGAATTTATTTTTTCTTGGATTATATTTCGAAATAATATGCATTCGTTCGTATCGTGAGAAAATGCGTTATGCCACTTACAGTAAGGCTTTCCTTTAATTTCTGACTTAGTGGGTACCCTATGTTTTCCTTTGAATTTTATCTTTTTGTTAGACACCAACCAATCGAAGATTTGTTCTGTTTTCGTAATATCAAAGGTATAATTCTTTTCCTTTTTTGTCTGTAAAGACCCAGTTGCTTTACACTCTTTCTTTTCTAGGGGCCCGCATTGGTAGAGAGGTCCTTTAATAAATTCCGCAACATCTATTTCGAGCGTTTCGTCAAATATCCAACGGGTCCCAACCTCGAAGGCATTAAGCCCTTGGTGTCTTTTATTATTTTCTTCCCTAATCATATTTTCGTATCTTATGGCACTCTCGGCCAGACTCCTAAAGTCGGCGAATGGCATACCGTCAAATTTCACCCTAAATTCGAAAGTCATGTTTTGTTGGGCCAGTTGTACAAACTCTGTTTCAGGTAAGTTGAGATGGCATTTAACTCTCGCCTTTTTGAAGCGGGTTAAGAAATCTTCTACTGACTCTACTACACTTGTCTTATTTTGGCCAGGTCACTCATCGATATACCCGGATCTGTTCGAGCGAAGTGGTTTTGGAACTGAAATTGCATCTCGTCCCAACTATGGATAGAATTCGGCGCTAAGCTTATGTACCAGTTAAAAGCCGATCCTGTTAACGAACTCGGGAAAAGTCTCAATTTGAGAAACTCCTGATCAGACGCTTCCCAACATTGGCAGGTGAACCTTGCCAAATGCTCGAGAGCAGAGATGTGATCATCTCCCGAGAACAATGTGAAATCGGGGATTTTGTAATTTCGAGGAAAGGGGTAACTCCTATCCACCTAATCGGGATAAGGCTTCCCGGGCATTGGCCTATGGTTCCTTCGAAAACCTGGTCCATACATTCTTTCGATGATTATCTCGATTTGATTTTGGACCGGGTCCGGTACCTGACCTCCGATATGTGCTTCGGGAAGAACTTACCCCTCTGGGAATGGCACTTGTACGTTATTTGGAAACATAGGGAAACCTGGACCCATGTTTGGGATCCGGAAGTTATTGTTTCCCATTGGGAAAGGAGTGTTAGAGACTCCTGTCAAATTAGGCATCGGGTTTTGATTAGGTACCCCCTGGTATTGTCCTTGGGTGAATATGGTAGGTATTTCAAAATTGTTAACGTGAACGTTCGGCTGGTAAACTACTGGCATCTGTTCATAATTTGATGGGGGAAATGGGAAGTTGGGTCTCGAATTATACGGAGGAGGTTGGTTTGGGTTGCTATTATACGGGATGTTCGACGCCGCACGTACATTTTGACCTAAGCTTTGCAGACCTAGACCTATCTGCCCCCAGGTCTCGGTAGATTAACATAACTGTGCTCATTTTCAGGGGATGTATTCGAAGTCTGCCCTATCTCGAAGCAAATACTCCTATTTCTATTTTCTTGAGGGTAATCGGGTGGTGGTTCTCCTATTGCTACATTTCGAGTACGGTTTCTTGGTTCTACGGAGATTAATTGTGATACCTTTTCTATTAACATGTTATGTTTTTCGATAAGGGGTTCTAACCCATTAACAACTTGAATATTCACCATTCTTGAGAAAACGTCACAAGTTTGGTTGAATATCTCTCCTAGTTCAGTTACGACTCGGGTAACTTCTCTGGCTAGCACCTCTTGTGTATTTACTGCGATATCTTGCACTATCGCAGTAAAGATTCGAGCCGATTCTTGGGCCAGCGCTCGATATTGATCATTGAACTCCCTTCTCAGATCATCTCGAGCGCCTACCAAAGTTTGTTTCATAACCTTGACGAATTGTTCATACATTTTATCCGCTCTAATTCTATGTCTGGATACGGGTTGAGTTTCGAGTTCATCCGTAGGCTCTCCCCTAGAAGATTCGTCAGACATTTTTTATATTTCGTTTATGGAATCCAAATTCGATTAGTCTCCCACTGTGGTCGCCAAAAATCTGTTTCGCGTAAAAACAGACTAGAATAAGGAGGAATTTCGAGTAGACGGTCCCTGCCTCGCGATAACCTTAACTTAGGATTATCTACCGACCCCTGCCCAAATGGGCTAATGGTGGTCCTACGCCTTTTTTATTTACTTATTCTACGGTATATGCAACAAATACGATCGTAATACATAAGCAGCCAAAATACATTAAATTGAAAAAAAGGAGCATACCTCCATGGATTCTTGATTCGAAGTACAAGTTATGAATTCAACCTCTCGCTACGTCTACTACTAGGCTACCAGATTACTCTATGCTAAAATTTACAAGTATTTGAACAGAATCTAAATTCTAATCTAAAAGGGAAATTACGAAAATACTGAACTACGCTACGTAAACTGCCTAAATGGAAAACGTGAAAAGATAAGTTTTTCTCTGAGTTGTTGTCTGCCTTCTTCCTTCTTCTTCTCGCCTTTTATCTTTGCGGACGCCCCACGTTCCCCATTTTATCTAACCGTCCTTAACTCCCTTTTTCAAAATCTCAGAGTTTGGCGCGTCCATTTCTCTTTTGGATAAATTTCTTCGTTAAATGGGCCTCATTTCTTTGCCTCTTTATATTCGCTCAAATGGCCCATATCATTTTGTTTCCCTACTTGGGCCTATCCCCATTCAGTCTCTTTTTCATGGTACTTTTCGAATGGCCCATTTGTCATTTATTATTTATTATAAACAGGGAGGAGAGAGATTTTTCTCTTCTTCTTTCTTTGCTGTTAAATCTAATGTGAGAGTTAGGTTTTGACTGAACTAGTGTTAGGTATATATAAGGAGTGATGAGCTTGGAATTAACTAATTCCTTGAGCCCATCCAACTCCTCCAACACGCCAAACACACGCCTCTTTCATCCTCATTGGGCTAAGCTGACTTTCAACTTAGTCCAATTATTAATTAGGTCCAATATATTTTAATCCAATTAAAATATAATACTAATTAACAAGCATCTAAATTAAATAATCTAATTATTTAATAAAAGGATGAGAATAATAAATAAGTCTATTTATTTATTATAATTAATTTATTTCGATTAATCTAATTAATCAAATAAATTAATGCGTTCATAATAAATACATCTAATTATTTATTATTAATTTATTTGCATTAATCCAATTAATCAAAATAAATTAATTTGCTCACCAAATAGCAAATTACCTAATTTATTTATTCGACAACGAAAGAATTTTCTTCGCTCAATTTCTTTTAAGTGCGACTCTCTAGGTTCGTTTCAATTGGCATTGGGAGGAAACCAAGGATATATGAGTGTCACTAAGCCAGTCACGTGGACTCACATCGAAACCCAATTGAAATGAATAGATCAATACGAACCTTTAGGTCACAGATACCATGTGAGTATAAGCCCTTCACTATAACATCCCGATCTAGTGAGAGTAATGGATTATGTCAAACCCACAGGACTCTATGATGTGCTTTAGGGAATCATAGTAAGATGAAATTATTGAATTACCCTTATGTACTATATATAAGTTAGTTCTTCTGCTTTAGCCAAAGACTTATAATTTCATTTACCTACGATCGCACAGGATGTTAACTCGTTACTACCCGAGGCAATGAATCCCCCTATTGGCAATCACCGAACAATTACCACTTGTCCTTCTGAACCGCACTCTAAGATTGATCCCACCAAAGGGTGAAATGGATCTAACTACTCTAATAACTCGTTCAGGGTCATAAGTCCAATTTTTGTAAATCCTCATGTCAAAGGCTCACACATACTACCGCGACCGGTAATTCAATCATTGACGATCCAAGAGTAATTACCCATGTGATTAAATTACGACGAGCCGTGTTCGAATATATCAATGGTAAGCTCCCACCATCCAAAGTGACCGACTGACACTCCTTGTCAGAGCTTGCATCATACAAGTCTGGTCTTAATGCCCAATTAAGACTCGTCGACTTGCGAACTCTATTTTAAGTAAACAAGGAACCGATACTTCTAGTGTCCATCTCCTCAAACCACTGAGGAGTAGAAGCTCCCTCTTGATTATCTTGGACTTATTTGTTCAATAATAATAATGTCATCAAGATTGATATGAACAAAACTATGACTTTATTAAAGAATAAGAGTTTGTACAACATAAGGTAAATGCCCTAATAATCTAATTCCTCTATGGCATGGAGAACATAATCCTAACAATTTCTCACTTGCACTCAATGTCAATTGCTATGGTATCTAATACCCATCTTCTCAAGATGTTGTTCTAGCACCGGCTGTGATAGTGGCTTGGTCAGTGGGTCAGCAACGTTATTTACTGAATCTATTCTATGCACGGAGATTTCGCCTCTTCCAACGATCTCTCGAATGATGTCACTACAAAAAATATCATTTATTGCGAGGAAAATTTTTCGTCACAAGGTCGACGCAACAGATCTCTCGCAATAGCTTCTTGTGACAAAATTAATTTTCCTCGCATTATTAATTGAGAGGAAACATTTGTTCCTCACAATTGAGAGTGTATTGCGACGAAACTTTCCTCACTTAAGAGAACCTATTTTCTTGTTTTAGTCTTTTCCTCACAATAGGTCTATCTAAAGTGACGATAATGTCGTTGCATTATATTATTTTGTCATCACAATATATGTACCTAATATGACGAATTGTTTCCTCACAATATAATTTTTATATAAGTAGCATTTGGAAAAATATTTTTGTGAGGAAATATTCCACACAATATTCACAATTATTCATCACAAACTACATACATTTCTTTAATGTGAGGAGTACACCATCACAACAGCCTTAATGTGAGTAATCTATCATTACAACAATTTTTCACCACAAAAGTCCTATATCCCAAATCATATGAATACAATTTCCATTAATAATTAAATAATTCTACATACGCTAAAATAAAAATTTATAACCAATGCATTAACAGTTTAACATTGCACATGTAAATCATTAAATATTTCCAAAAGGATGATATGGATGCCTACATTAGCAAGTCTCGAGTACAACATCACACATCACACTATATGTTTAAAATAACCTAACAAATTTCAAGTAAAAAATTGTTCTAATATTTCTCATCCAAGGCAAAAATACCCCCCATGAACTAATTCATCGACTACATAGTCGAGACTATATACATAATGAACCTATAAAAACGGACTATTTTCACTATGGAGACCTATGAATCAATAAGAATCCCCTCTTCGTGATCTGCGTTTGGCCGTAGGCTCTACGTGAGGGAGCTATGCCAAGGTCTACACCTAGATCATGGCGTTCATCAGCTAGAGATATCAAAGCAGAATATCAATAATCCAATCATTAAGAGAGAATGACTTTCAGGGAGGACAAAATGGTTAGCATAGCTCAACATTTTTACCTCCATTGTCTGTCTTGGAGCTAAACTCCCCTTCATATGTGCTCAGCACGAAATTGATGACTGCTTCTCTTCCATTGCACTTGATTGCAGCTTTGTCATATGCCCTAAGAACATCAACAGAAATTTATTTATAAAATCATGATAGCAAATTATAACCATATATTATGAACCGACGAATGCTATGAGCTTTGACCTTGCAGCTTCTATCTCACTATTAAACAATCCAAGATAGGTATATCTACAAAGGAACATTGTTAACCATGAAGAAAACTATCGTTTGTAAATACAGTAATCAGATGAAATAATGACTGATTACATGTTTTTGCAGCAACCACATTATGATTAACTACTCCTTCATAAAAAATAATCACAATAGTCTAATGCCAACTTACTTCTTGCCAAGAAAATATCCCGTCCGAGCTTCCCCATCATCCACATTTAGGCAGTGCTACCCCCTTATAATTTGAACTTCCTATTGAGAATCCTATACTCCTGCGACGAAGTATGTGTACCACTTCTTCCTTTGATAATTCTTTATCTATGGAGCAAAGAAAGAAATAGCCTATGTATCAGCAGCATCAGAAGCTCTTGAGCTTGTTACGTTACTTACCTATATGAACTTGTTTACCAAAGTCGCGGTACATATAACATAGAAAAGCCTGTAGTTACTAACCATTACCATGTATAAAAGAATTCAAATTCCCCACACTATAAGCTATCAGGATCAAATAGTATTTACAAATCCTTAAGCAGACACATTCGTTACCAACAAATGAACTTAAATTGACCAATCACTATAACATATACCAATTTCTGTCGTTTCCATAATTCTGCAATTCAAATTTCAGATCCATCAAAATATACATATATCAGTTTAGTATGCAGCAGATACTAATCTTCGCCAGAACTGGATACTCCTGGAACTATTCACTAATAAACTTGATTTATTTTAACTCAATACTAAAAGATGTAATTGAATAATATTTGAGCAACAATACTGAAATTGTGGATTTAAGATTTCCTATATACCAAATACGTAGTATTACATTTAGAAAAAAATCATCTCAAACTTGTAACAATAATCAGTTAATCAAACAGTGAGCTGTTAGATTTACATAGTTCAAATTTTATAAATGTATATTGAACTAACCAAATATAAGATTCCTAACATCCGGTGCAGCGATACAATGTATCGTAACAACATGGACCATCATATTTTTATTTACCTTTCCCAAATAAACATATTACTGGAAGAAAGTGAAAGCAAACTTTGAAAAGCAACAAAAGGGGTCCATGATATTACCTCTGTGGTCTAAGGCTTTGTTTGTTTATGTTTTTGAGTTCAAATCTTGAAAAAAATTTGGAGAACGCGTACTATGGATATTCGTATGAATTTGATGTGATATGTTGGTGTGTTTGTTTATGTTTTTAGAATATGGTTGAAATTTGTAATATGTGTCTAATGACTAATGATTAGTTGATGTGTGATGGGTTGATTGATTAAAAAGTATGAAAGAGAAAGAGAAAAATAGTGTAAAGTAAATGAATATTGATTGATGATTGTGTGAAATGATGGATGTGGTGATTGACGGTGGTTATATTGCAGAATGAGAAAGTGAATTTGAAAGATGATGAATTTGATTGAGAATAGTTTGAAGTGTGGATTTTTAGGATTTTGTGATCCAGAAAACTGAAAATGGGATTTGAAAACATAAACAAACAAGGCCTTAGGTTTTGATTGTTAGTTTCGGAGTATGATTCTGCTTTATCCGTCTTGAAAATCGGTAAATACGAGAGAGGGAGAGAGATGAGAGACAGTTTTAAAAAAAATGTATTTGAGGCACTATTCCCACAACCGCAATAGGTTGGATTTTCCAACCTTTGTAAATGAACCCTTCCATCCAAACTGTCTCACTTGTATTCGAGAACAAGGCATTCTCAAAATAACTCCTTCTCTATGCATGGATATCTTCTACCAATTTCACTATTCCAATTCTTGCAATTTCCAGTTCCAAATAATTGAGTTTTTTTTTTTTTCAATTTTGTCCTTGGATGTAGGAATATTTCATCCAAATGAGGGATATTCCAATCAATTCCCAACTGAATTTCAACCTAGGAACTGTAGTTAGACGAACCGAATCGGAGACTAAAGTGAGACAAAGGTAAGAATTGAGAGACCACCAATGAAATTTAGCATTTTTTTAACTTTATCTTCATTCACGAATTAAAAATACACATAAACTCATAAAAATATCCAATACCAAATAAACAAAAAGTTATACAATGCTAAAGTTTTATGTATATTTAAAAACTATGCACACGGATAGAGTGTATGACAACTAATTTATATCACTCTTTAACCATCGAAAATGAGTTTATTGAGGTCTTCTATCAGATAATTTATTTATTTTAATTTCAAATTAGTGCATCATGTTGTATTATACACCACCTTATCAAACCCACTCCCTGATGAGAAAAGATTGTTGTAACTTTAATAACTTCTATTATGAAATAGGTCTCTTACGATGGACCAGGTCTGTTAGAGCCGATACACTTAATACAGTTGAATTCAATTGATTTAGGTATTTTTCTACTATAATCCTGCATCCAATGATTTTAGATGCACCGAATCCATTAAATTTTGTGCATTTTAGAATCACCAGGCCACATAACCCCATTTTGAAAACCTAAAACCATGTCTCTACTAAACGGGCCCACCTTTCTTTTCTTCTTTGGAGAAAAGTTAGGTAGTGGAAAGGGATAGGTTCCATGTCTTTATGTTTTTGTGGTGGAGTGATGACAATAAAGTTCTTTAGGGCGGCTATGCAATAAATCAAGATATTTTAATATAGATGGGAGATTCCGCGCACGTTGAAAATATTTTAGTTTGGAGATGTATAAATGAATTTGGATACTTGTTTTTTTATTCACTCTAAAAGACCCACAGCAGAAGCACAACATGACTTTTTCGTTGCATCATAAAACAATGTCATCATGACATTTCTTATTAAATGAAATGCTACCAAAAGAAATATAAGTTTTTCCGTTTATCAAACTACGAGAAAGGGGAGGGGGGGTGGTATAGGTAAATAGAAATTACCATTAATAAAATTTGAATGTTAGCTCATCACCTACAAGCCAAACATTATGTTAGATGAGGATAGCTATGTAGAATATGTGTGTTTTTTAATCCTTAAAGATCATTCATCTTCTAGATGCGATCATGTTAAATGGTTTTAACTAAATGCGAGCATTCTATTCCCCAATACAAATACAACTCCAACACGATATTTAGACATATTTTCCTCAAGTTTTTCACTTTGTTATGACTTGTTGGGATAAATCAACACATGCGAGGATATGTTCACCATCCTGATTCTGTGCTTTCGACTTTGAATTGAAATGTTCTTTACAAAAGCTGTTACTACTTCCGATTACCAGTTTAGGCCTGGTAAATGATAGTCAGTTACAATGTATTAGTGTCACTACTAAGCACAAGTAATTTCATGCTAAGCGGCAGGAAAAGGTTCAAAATATTGGTCTCACGTGCAGACAAATGTGTAAGGTCAAGATTCAACTACAATAATATGATAGGAAAGCAAAAGGCGACATCAGATATCCCCAAACAACTTCTGAAGAATTACAAGATAAAAATCAATTGCGAAAGGACAATTAATGCCAATAGTTTCATGGAATACCTAGACATTTGTGACTTGTAAAGAATTTGGATTGAAGCTGGTTTCCCACATTTACACCTGCATATAGAGAACATTAAAGTTGTAAAAATATCCATCCAAGAAATATTTTCAAGATTAAAGCTACAGAAACACAACCATTTCCCACAAGTTATAACACGTGTATATATATATATATATATATATATATGCCTAAATCACTAGTTATCTCTGTTAGGAATTTTCACAAGCACCTATCGTGCAGATACAAAAACGATGATCATACATTATAATAGACTACTCAGTCATAGAGCTGTTATAACTACTTGTTACCTGTGCAGATATACATGTATATATATATATATATATATATATAGAGAGAGAGAGAGAGAGAGAGAGAGAGAGAGAGAGAGAGCTATTTTATACCTAATAAGAGCATATTTATGGTGAGAGTTGAATATGAACAGTCGAGAGACAGAAGGAAGAGCAACTGAAAGCACAGTTCGTTAGTTAGTTAAGGTTATGTATGCTTGTGTTTTCGAAACTGAATTTTGAGTTTTTATTGGAGAATGTGTATTATAGAAATTTGTGTGAAATTATTAATTGTTTTTGTTTGTTTGGATGTGTTTTTGATAAATGTTTTGAAATTGTGTAGATGTGCTTCAAAGTGGATTGAATTAGTTATCTATGTAATAATGATAAGAGAAAAAATTAGAATAATATTTTATTTATGATAAAGTAAGAAAGAGAATGTGTTGGATAGTTGAATTATGTAATTAATGAAGAGAGAGAATGAAGTGATTGAAATGATTAAATGATGAATAGTTATATAGGGGAATGTGTAGTAGAATTTAAAATTTGAGTATTTTCTGTAAAATATACCTTGTAGTGTGCATTTTTATTTTCTGGCGATCCAAAAAATGAAAATATTTTTAAAAAACTCATCCATACAGAGCCATAGTGTTTGGCATGGAATGTGTAGTAAAATTTAAAATTTGAGTATTTTCTGTAAAATTTACCTTGTAGTGTGCATTTTTATTTTCTGGTGATCCAAAAAATGAAAATATTTTTAAAAAACCCATCCATACAGAGCCTTAGTGTTTGGCGTGCGGATTGATTGGGCTTTTCTAGTCTTAGCCCAAAAGCTAAGTACAATCCAACAAATATTCAAATGCCCCTAATAATAAAGCTAAGGAGCTACGGCCCAAATCATTGCTTAAAATAACAACTATGTATTGGAATTTTACAATCTCATAATAGCACTCCATTCACCTTATAATTTGATGGGTAAGAATTTCTGAATTATATTACTCATGGTCCATCAAATTTTATTTTTATCCATCTTTCATTCCTTACGTCTAAAATGTATCGGGATGGCCCATTAAATTTCAATCATCCCATTTTAGTTCCTGAGTTCACAAATCCATTGGAAATTGACCGAAAAAGTTTTTTTATTTTTTTTTTCCAATTTTTCCCTTTCCAGGTGGGGAGATTGAAGTGTGCATCTGCCTACCGAAATTCAATTGGAGTAGGTCTCATCTCTCTCTTCTTATCTTTCATCTGTGATTCACAACAAGAAGTCTATTCCCACAACCACAATAGGTTGGATTTTCCAACCTTTGTAAATGAACCCCTCCATCCAAACTGTCTCACCTGGATTCGAGAACAAGGCATTCTCAAAATAACTCCTTCTCTATGCATGGATATCTTTTACCAATTTCACTATTCCAATTCTTGCAATTTCCAGTTCCAAATAATTGAGTGTTTTTTTTTTTTCAATTTTGCCCTTGCATGTAGGAATATTTCATCCAAATGAGGGATATTCCAATCAATTCCCAACTGAATTTTGATCTAGGAACTGTAGTTAGACGAACCGAATCAGAGACTAAAGTGAGACAAAAGTAAGAGTTGAGAGACCACCAATGAAATTTAGCCTTTTTTTAACTTTATCTTGATTCACGAATTAAAAATACACATAAACTCGTAAAAATATCCAATATCAAATAAACAAAAAATTATACAATGCTAAAGTTTTATGTATATTTAAAAACTATGCACACGGATAGATTGTATGACAACTAATTTATATCACTCTTTAACCATCGAAAATGAGTTTATTGATGTCTTCTTTCAGATAATTTATTTATTATAATTTCAAATTAGTGTATCATGTTGTATTATACACCACCTTATCAAACTCATTCCCTGATGAGAAAAGATTCTTGTAACTTTAATAAATTCTATTATGAAATAGGTCTCTTACGATGGACCAGGTCTGTTAGGGCCGATTCACTTAATACAGTTGAATACAATTGATTTAGGTATTTTTCTACTATAATCCTGCATTCAATGATTTTAGATGCACCGAATCCATTAAATTTTGTGCATTTTAAAATCACCAGCCCACATAACCTCATTTTGAAAACCTAAAACCATGTCTCTACTAAACGGGCCCACCTTTCTTTTCTTCTTTGGAGAAAATTTAGGTGGTGGAAAGGGAAAATACTTATATAGACCGGGTCTTAGGCCCCACTCATGCACAATGTGTTTGGGAAAAAACAACATCACTTGTTTTTTAATTAAAAAACAAGTGATATGTGATGTGTCTTTTTCTCAGCCTCAGGGTGCACGGATGGGGTCCAAGACCCGGTCTATACAAGTGTTTTCCGGTGAAAAGGGATAATGGAGGTTCCATGTCTTTATGTTTTTGTGATGGAGTGATGACAATAAAGTTCTTTAGGGCGGCTATGCAATAAATCAAGATCTTTTAATATAGATGGGAGATTCCGCGCACGTTGAAAATATTTTAGTTATATTATTTTCTTTGTGGGTTGTAAGTTATAGTCAAAGCACGTTTAATTTAATCGAAAATTCTCTAATTTAATATATGATGCAAAGAAAAATGTACTTAATTCTATTCCTAGTTAGTTAAATAGGGAAGGGAAAAAATTATTATTTAATACATACGAGTATATTATAAAATTTTATTGAAAGTTACGATGAAAAAATCGGCTAAATAATATGGGAACACGATATAAACGGATTCGTAGATGTACGACTATAATAAAAATATAAATTAAAAATTTGGGAGTAAAAACACGGTTTTTTTATTATATCAATTTGTAAGATATAATGCTTATATTTGCTTTTAATTTATAAATAAGATATTTTATATGAGTCGACCGTTGATAATAATTAATATTTATGATAAATTATTAATGTTCTTAGTTTTTAATTGTATAATACTCAGTTAATACTTATGAAATTTAATTATAATTTTTAATTTTAAATAAAAAATATTTTTTTTGCCAAAATTAGAGTATTATTTGTTAATTATAATACGAGGTACGTAAAAATACGTGTACTGAACGGTTCAACTCAAAAGTACGTGTGTTATTTGCTAAATTTAGAATGCATGCGAAAAATAAAAATATTTTTAAATTATATGTACGTACATGTATTCATGGCCATAAATTTCGCCCGAAACATCGAGATTTCGGGTTTTCGGGGATCCCGAAGCGAAATCAAAGTTTCAATCCAATTTTGCAGAATATCTTCCGAAATTTCGATCGAAACACGAAATTTTTCAAAATTTAAAATAATATATTTTTTTATTTTTAAATATTTTATAGTTAAAATTTAGGGTCAAATGATCATTCATATTAAAAGAAAAGATAATAAATGACCGATTATGTAAACAAGTAAGCAATAAATTTAAATACGAATCTGAAAGTGATATTAGGCAATAAGTCAATAAAAATTCGGGTCTGAACACCAACATTATTTAAATAAGATCTCACAAAAATCCTCTTAATTAGAAGCTTGATGTGTTTTCGAATAATGATTTTTACTAAAATTGTGGTACACTTTGTTTTAATGAAGTTCTTATGATAATTGATTATTATTTTACTACCGTTATTGCATATTTCCCATAGTAGGTTTTAGTCACTCTATTTAACAAGATTCATTATACATATATTATACATGAAATATTATTAATGTAAAAAATGCATAATTATGATATTTAAAGTTACAGAAAGTTTCATTGTAAATTTTCAAATATTTCTATACATTTCTATGATTTGTTTAAAATCGAAACCGAAATTTTGAATATCCCCGAAATTTCTTTCGAAATTTTCGTAAATTTACTACCCCGATATCGCCAACGATACCGAGATTTAATACCTCGTGTGTATTATACGAGTGTGAGATTAATTTTAACTAACAGAGCTTCTATTAGTGCTCATTCACTTTATCATAATAAGGGTAATATAAAATGTAAGCCATATCGAATCCAACTCCACGTCTTGACCAAAATTCTATTAAATTAATGCAGTCGGACGTACATGGTGGACTAGCAGTTCTTTGGTTCTGTGTCTTGCGCCTTAAACCTTTCCTACTCTACTTTCTTTTTAAGGATAATTGCAAAAAAAAAAAAAAAAATCTGTGTTATCGCAAACCTACAAGAAACCTCCATCTATTAACAAAATAGCCTAAAATCCCCCTGTAAAATGTTAAAATCTGCAAGAAACCCCCCATTACGTCAAATTTAACTGTGTTTGAGCTTCACGCGCGTGAGGTGAGAGTAGGGAAAAATTTATTTCAATTTTCATATGTTAAAAGTCAGTTATAGCCCTCAAATTTTAATTCTTTAATATAAATTGGCTTTTAGGCTTAAAATTCAATTTGAATTAAGTTGGTGGGTTTGGGTTTGGGTCGACCCGACCCAAATCCAATTTTTTCCCTCTTCTTCTTCTTCTTCTTCTTCTTCCCACCATAACCACCACCAACCAACCACCGGCGAAACCACCACCACCAAAACCGAGTGCCACCACGCCGCCACCAGTCATCAACATAGTTGTTCCCCACCGAGTCGTCGCCACCACCACCGCCACCACCACCGCTCTAACTCGCCACCAACAACTGAACCCACCACCACTGTCAAAACAACCACCATCACTAGTTTACAGATCCACCACCACTCTGCACAACCTCCACCACTTCGCCCATCCATGTTGAGATTAAGATTTTGCCAAAATATTTAATACCAAGATTTAATTTTGCCTTTTGGAATTATGGGGTTGGGGGTTTCTGTGAAAGTTATGTGATGAGTCTTCTTCTCCAGTTTTTTCCTTTTTTTTTCTTGTTTTATTTTACTTGTTTTCCTTTTCTTTTAACTCAAAAAACATGAGCCCTTTTTTTTTTTTTTGGTGGTACAAAAACATGAGCCCTTTGATTGTATGGATTTAGATCCAATGGTTAGTAATTTAAGGGCATAACGGACATTTTAAACAAAATTTACAGGAGTTAAGGCCTATCTAACGGTTTGGGAGTGTGCAGAGTTTTAACATTTTACGGGGGAATTTTAGGCTATTTCGTTAACAGAAGGGGGTTTCTTGCAGGTTTGAGATAACACAGGGTTTTTTTTGCAACTATTCCTTCTTTTTATTGCCTTTAGTACGTTTATTAAAAAAGAGTCGGTTCATGAAATTTATTTGCCTTTAGAACTCATTATTGTAGTGTAAATGGCACTTTGATAAGTTCTAAAGAAGAACATAGATCGAAGATTAAGATGGTATGTGGCGTAATTGAGGTACCATATTATTTTCCATACGATAATATGACTACCAACAAGTGGTTGGTGTGAGTGGTTCATGTTAGGATTATGCCCTCAGATGTCATAGAGGATAGAATGAGTAGGGCATCTATCTTGTATTGAACTTAATTATTATTAATAAAAGGCACTATTTAGTTTTTCACTTAATTCTTATCTGCATCTATAAGTTGTGTAAAACGTTTTGGCCGTGTTTTCAGTGCGATGGTGATCCCTCTACTTCCTATGGGATAGGAAGAATGGCACTAGAGAGATCGATCTTGATTACTAAAACTAGTTCGCAAGTAATATGAAGTTTTTAATGGGCAAATAGAGACTTTGAATACTTGTACAATCTTAGCTCTGATATGGGAGTGCCAATCGAACATCATGTGATGGTGGGAGCTTAAGACTGTAGGCACATCAGTGGAACTGATATGCTCGAACACGACTCGCATCGGTTCTGTCATATGGGTTTTCACTCTGTGGCTGTCAATGACAGAACTAATTATGCGTAATAGGTATATGTGAACCTTTGACCTGAAGTATTAGGCAGAAGATGCACTTGTGACGTCAAGTCTTTCACTAGAGTTGTTAGACCCAATTCACCTGTTGGTGGGGTCGATCTCGAAATACGGACTTGATGGGCAAGTGATAGTCTTAGCAAATATCTAATATGAGATTTGTTCTCTCATAAGTGAATGAGAATGTACCCTATGTAATTATAGATTAATAGATATCAAAGTCCTTGGCCAAAGCAAAAGAGACGATTGTGCTAGGTACTTAATCGATCTCAATGATCTCGTATTATTATAAATTATACATATGGTTAAGTCCAGTGAGTTTGACATAACCATGACCCTCACTTGACCGGGGAACGTGAACAAAGGGTTTATACATATATGGTATTTACGATTAGAAGGTTGTGGAATGATTCATTCATTCGTATTTCATTTGGGCTACGAAGTGGGCCACGTGACTTGCTAGGTGTTACCCACTTCCTTTGGTTTCCTCTCATTGCCAAATGAAACAAACCTAAAGAGTCGCGCTAAAGAATTGATGAAGAAAATTGAAAAGGATTTTCTATTTTATTTTTGGAAAGATTTAATTTATTGGATAAGTTAAATAGTTGATTAATTACTTATTGGATAAGATAATCAATTAAATGGATAAGATTAATTATTAATTAATTTCTTAGAGAAATACATTAATGAATTAATTTATCTAATTAAAATAATTAATTTATTTATTGGATAAAATAAATTATTAATTGAATAAAAAATTAATTAAACAAAGGCAAAGAAATTTCGGGCCCCATAGGACGCCCATTAGGCTAGGTTAGATAATCAAAGTGGTTTCTTTTGTTGTCTTGGTCAATAAGTCATTGAGGTATAAAAGACTTCTTTTGACTTTAACCTAAAAAAGAGTTTTGTGAAATCAATTGATTGTAACTCTCCAGAATAATAGAAGAAGAAAAATATCCTCCCCCTCTATACACACACTAGCCGTCGCCCATATAGAGAAAAGAAGTGGGATTTTTCATCATCAATTCGTGCGTGATAATTTAGAGACAACATGATTCGTTGTTTGGATTAATTTTCAAGAAGCTTCAAGAAATCAAGACTTAAAGAATACGAGGATTGAAGAATTCATGAAGTTCATCAATTCGAAGAGTTGAAGAAGAATTGGATTCTTCTACCACCTCGCTTCAACGGGTAAGTTGATTTACGTTAAAGTGTTTTTGATTCAATTATGCGATTAGAGAAACACTTTGGTTTTTGCTAAAATTTTTGAAATCCTTCCGCTGCGTTTATAAGTTTTTTTGCGAAACCCAACAGTTCAGCACTCTCACCCCTTAAGCAAAGGTCAAGTGTTCGACTCCTTGTGGATAGATGTTAGCCCCTTAGTTCGTCGGGTGCATTAGCACGACAGTTTTGCGTGCCGATGCACGTCGGGTTTGATATGTGGTGGGACTCAACATTTAGAAATGTGCTAGTGTCGTGGCACCAGTTGTTGTGACAACATATGACACCAGATTGGTACAATCAGTGTGGGATGGCCGGACCGGAATATGGGTTGAGTGGCACTGTCGAGAAAACTCGGCAGCTTGCGGGTTGGCTCAACACTGTGCATGATTTCTTGGCAGTTTGTGGGATTTCTCGTCAGTTGGCTAATTTACTCGGCTGTGGGCGAAGTTTCTCAGCAGGCTGGGCAGATTGCTCGGCAGCGTGCGGGCAAGGCAGAGAAATGGGGGGCAAGGCGAGCGAGACGCCTGGCAGTTATCAAGCGGTTATCGGACGTGTGTGAGACATGTGCGGCGGTTGTGGCCTGATTACTCAGCACAAACGCCCGATACCTAGCAGCATTCGATTGGCCCTTTTTCTTAGTGGTTAGGAAATCTGATTGTAACCTATTTTATGTATATTTGGGCAAGAGCTGCACGTTTTTATGCATTGTGTGCAAGCCTTGCTGAATGTATGTTCTTGTATTAAGGTTGGTGAATAATACAAGTTGAGCATTGCTCGTAATTGTTGTGTTGCTTTACATTCCGTTCATTGTGTGTGCTTTGGCTGGCTTGTTGAACAAATCAAACACGAGTGTGGACAGGGAGAGATTGGCTAACTGCTTTGTGTGATAACCAGGCCGCACAGTGGTAAAATCTAGGCGAGAATTAAGGCTCAAAATTTACCCCTGTGACAATAGAGTTCTACTTGTTGGGAGCACTTTACCCCTATATGAACCAAGCCGGTGCGAACAGAATTGCCTTGGCCCAATATAGTTAAGGAATACATGTTGTTTAAACCAAAAAAAAAATAAAAATAACATGACTTATATGCAATGATTTGAGAATTAATTAATCTTTGTGTGGTGGAAAAGTTTCATTATACTATGAATTTGGTGGGAATATGGTAATATATAGTTTTATGTTGCGATTAATAACAATGACAATCAAAATTTCCAAATGATAAAAAAAACTTATTATCACAGTTCGGGTTATTCTATGTCAGATCGGATCCAATGGTTCGAATGTTTATTTTGTATTTATTTCTTTCACATAAGCGTGTATGAGGACAACATAAAATACACCTTATTATGTAAATAAATAGACACTCAGACCAATGGTATAGATTTTTCCCACAATTCACAATTAAGAACAGTTACAACATGTTATGACTTATGGGTGCTACCTGGGATAATTACATTTTTCGTCCCTAAACTTGTAGCCAAAAACACATTTGGTCCCTCATGTTACAAACTCGACACATTTAGTCCCTTGACTTACAAAATCTGCACAAATATAATCCATACCGTTAACTTTCCGTCTAAATTAACGGAATCCCCCAAAAAAAATCAAAATTAGGGTTGGTTAGGTTTTTCAATTTGATTTTCAATTTTAAAGTCAATTGTGCCTAGGTGGTCAAATCTAAATCCGCCAGGTGGATGTTGGATCAAAACATAAAATTAAATTGAAAAAGTTAATTAAAATTTAATAAAAAATAAAAAATATATTTTTATAAAAATTAAAAATTATTTAAAAAGTTAAATATTCTTTCAAAGAATAAAATTAACCAAATCTGTTTCGGGGACAAATTTAGGGATGAAATCTGTAATTCTCTCGTCTTTCTATTTTTTCATCCGAGAGGTGCTCGACCGCATAAGGCACGAAGTTAAACAACTAAAGGTTATAACTCATAAGACATTTAATTTAAAACTTGTAAAAGGTTGATATAATTGTCTTTAAAGTAATTTTTTCTTTCTTTATGACAAAATTTTCTTTTAAGGTAAATTTTTCTTTCTTTATGATAAAATATATTCCAATATAACTCAACTTTGTTTAACTAAAACGTTAATTACAATTTACCCATGTGATATGTCTAATTAGTAATTATCAACTCACCCGCTGTGAAAAAGAATTATCAAAACACCCGTGACCATTTGTAAAATGATTTTCACAGCCTCCCACAAAGTTTCCTCGATGCCTCACCCGATGAGGTGCACCGGGTTCGGCAGAAAGTGACACGTGTCACCTTTCCAATATTACTCTTGTCTTTTCCTCTCTTTTTGTTTCTTATTTTTATTCTTTTTTTATTTAGTTTTTTTCTTTTTTTCTTAAACCTTTATTTTCCTTTACATTTCTTTTCCTTCTCCTGATTTTCTTCCGATTTTTTGTTTCCAAAACTTACGAATTTTTTTCTTCTTGCTCATTTATATTTGTGTTAATTGAGGGTGTATGCGGTTTGATTTAAATGATTTTACATTGAAAAATCAATTCAACACATACAAGCAAATGAGAAATTAATACTGTTGGGAATCGATAACAAAAAATATACAGCAAAAAATTAAAACAAAATTCCCATGTGGTCATCATCTGAATCGCATATTCAAATGGTAAATACGAAAGACTGACTCTTCTTAGCGAAGTGGTTGGAGATTTCCTCATTTCGCGAGATCCTAGCAAGTTGCAATCCTCGTGAATACTAGAAATCCCGAGCTTGACAAAAATCTTATCTTCGTGGAATCCAGAATCCCCTTGATTCTTGATCCGAAACTGAATATGTCGATATCTCTAAATCATCGCATAGAAAAGCAAGAAGAAATTTCTCTCATTTTCTCGGGGGGGCGACGGCTAGCTTGAGAGGAGAGGAGGGAATTTTTCTCTTGGAGGCTAATATGATAATGAAGTCAACTAGGTCAAAAACTCACATATGATATAGTTTTATATCACATGGGTTGATCACCAAGCTAACATAAAAGACCTATGTTACGCATCCTAGTGGACGCCCAACTTGCCCCACATAGGCGTCCAATTGGAGGCCTATCTCGGCCCAATTTATCTTTTATGTTTATTTAATTAATTAATTTAATTTAATTATTTATTTATTTATCCAATAAATTAATTAATTAAATTAATTAATTCATCAATTTCTCTAAGATATTAATTAATAATTAATCTTATCTATTAATTAATTATCTCATCTATTGAGTAATTAATTATTAGCTCTACCTTGAATAATTCTCTCTCTTTTGTTTTTTTTTGCAATTCCTTTAAGCGCGGCTCTTTAGGTTCGTCTCAAATGGTATTAGGAGAAATTAAAGGATGTGGGTGATACCTAGCCAGTCACGTCGCCCACATCATAGTCCAATTGAGAATGAATTATTAGGATCATTCAAAATATTTTCCGTTGTGAATATCATACGAGTATAAACCTTTTCTTCTTATATCCTAGTCAAGTGAGAGTCACAGTTCAATAAAACTCACTGGACTTGACTATATGCTAATGTCATAATGAGTCGAGGTCACCGATGTTACTCCTGTTTCTAATACGAGTAGCTCCAATTGCTTTGGCCAAAGACTTTTGACCTCACTCACTTATGATTGCATAGGACATATGCTCATTCACTTATGAGAGAATAAATTTCATCTTGAAATCCGTTAAGACTACCACTTGCCTATCAAGTTGTACTTCAAGGTCGATCCCACCTACAGGTGAACTGGATCTAACTACTCTAATGACAAACTTCATATCACAAGTGCATCTTAAACGTGATTTCTCTGGTCTAAGGTTCACGCGCAACTATCCCAACTAATCAGTTCTGTCATTAACTGTCATAGAGTGAAACTCAAGTGAAAGAAACCAATATGAGTCGTGTTCGAACTCATCAGTCCCACTGATGTGTCTATGACATACGCTCCCATTATCCCATAGTGTTTGACTGACACTTCCATGTCAAAGCTCGTGTCATACAAGGTTTATCCAGTTTTGATGCCCAGTCAAAACTTTCTACGAATTATGAACGTGTTCAGAGATCAAGTACAAAATGCTTCTAGTGTCATTCTCCTTAACTCATAAGGAGTAGAAGATTTGCTTTGATCTCTTGGACTAAATATTGACTACATACTTATAAATGCCAATGAGTAAAGCAATAGAAATTTCTTATATATATATACACACACACACACACACACACACACATATATATACATATGAAGTTTAATAACAAAAAATATGACCTATACAATCTATCTTGTGGCATCTGAGGGCATAAACACCAACAATCTCACGCTTGCACTCAATGCCACTCCCTATGGTATCTAACACCCATCTTCTCAAGATGTCGATCTAGTACCGCCTGTGACAATGGCTTGGTCGGGTCAGCTACGTTGTCTGCTAGGCTATTTTTTGCATGGCTATTTCACCTCTACCAACAATCTCTCTTATTATGTGATATCTCCTTTCTATGTGTTTGGACTTGTTGTGAGACCTTGATTCATTTACCTACGCTATGGCTTCATTGTTGTCACAGTAAAGTGGCAACGAGAGCTCTATGTTAGGAACCACCTGAAGCTCTCCAAAACACTTCATTGGCCAAATAGCATCTTTGCTAACCTCTAAGGCCGCCACGTATTCAGCCTCAGTGGTGGAATCCGCGGTTGTGCTTTGCTTGGAACTCTTCCAAGACACCGCCTCACCATTGAGAGTGAATATGAACCCTGAGATGGACTTCTGATCATCTACATCATACTAAAAATCTGAGTCAATGTACCTGTCTACCCTCAGCTCTCCGCCTCTATAGATGAGAATCATATCCATTGTCCTCTTCAGGTACATAAGGATATTCTTCACAACTATCCAATATTTCTTGATTGGGTTCACAATTTTAGGATAGTTTAGTTGCTACTAGTTTTTAATTTTTTATTTGCTAAATCTGTTTCTAGTAGTTTATGTGGATAGAGTGGTGGTAGTAAATATCTGATATTTAGTTTGATTACCCTTTTTTGTTGTCATGACATGTCACTTGGGTTTGGCAATGTCATTTAGATTTAATTGTGGTAGCTTTGAAGACTAGTTTGCAGAGGTGTGGCGGTGTGCTTGGGGTTGTATGAGATTTGCAGAAGAAGGTAGAGGGCAGAGGAAGAAGTGGTGAATGTCGCCGGAAAGGATGGTGGATGGTATTGCAGATGGGTTTTATCTCGCTTGTCGTTAGACTGTCTAACGCCTTTCCAGGTGGGGAGACTGAACTTGCATCTACCTACCGCAATTCAATTGGAGTAGGTTTCGTCTCTCTCTTCTTATCTTTCATCTATGATTCAACAGCAAGAAGTCCACGTGAGGCACTATTCCCACAACCGCATCAGGTTGGATTTTCCAACCTTTGTAAATGAACCCCTCCATCCCAACTGTCTCACCTGGATTCGAGAACAAGGCATTCTAACGAAAATAACTCCTTCTCTATGCGTGGATATCTTCTACCAATTCTTGCAAATAACCCATTCTTCCAAAAATTAAGCCTGTCTTTAATGCATACTAGTTGAGTTTAGCCCCTCTTCCAGTTCCAATTTCTCCAGTTGGAGAGTAGTAGAACGTAACAAACTATTATGGCCCCCTAACATAGGGGCCGGAGGCACGGTAAACTCAGCCAAAATATGACACTTAAAGGGCTCAACACGCACCATCCTTTGCTATCTGAGTCTAAGTTTACCCCTTGTACTTCGGACATCCATCTATAGCATCAGAAAGTAACTCGGCCTTAGCCAGAGGAAGGGTGTTTGATTTGCATGTGGTTGATATGTAGGTGGTGGACTTGCAAGTGGTCGGAGGTGGGAATGTGGTCGATGGTGGGAGGTGGTCGGATTGTAGGTCGTCGGTGGTGGGTGACTGCTAGAGAATAGGATGGTGTATGTATGTATGTATGTATATATGCACTATATATATTTAGATATTGTTAAATATATAATATATTTTTTATAAATTTAAACTATAAAAAGTATACATTTATATAAATATAAGACATTTAATTTAAATTGTTGATGTCAATAAATATCTAATGTTGATATAAATTGAATTTAGTAGAATACAACTAATTAATGATCGCTGATTTTAGGATATTAGATCCTACTAGGGGTGTGCACAGTTTGGTTAATCGTCCAAACTAAACCTAAAACCAAAAACTCGGCTGAAACTGAAACTGAAACCGAACCGAGCAGTTCGCTTTGATTTTTGGTTATTTAAAAAAATGATTTTCGGTTCTGTTAATCGAACTAAAAACCGAGTTTTAAATATATATAATATCATATTATATTATAAAATTTATTATATTATATATTAAAAAATTATTCTCCAATACCAAAACCAAAACCAATCCACCACCCGGCGTTCTATCTACAAACACTTTGCAGGAGGTGAAGAAGAAGATCAACTATGGCCGCTGCACCAATCACCGTTGCAGAGTCGCCTTCTTCGTTGGTCAGGTTTTCTTTTAATTTTTTATGAACAATAATTGTAATGCCAAATTTTGGATTGGGAACCATTTTGTTGCTTGAAAAAATGGAGATTCATCATAAAATCGAAAAAATGGAGTTTTGGCATAACAGTGATTTAGGGGTTTTTTTTTTTGCAGCTTTTCCTTTTTTCTTTTTTTTTTTTGCATTTTTTCCTTTTTTTTATTTATATCTTTTTTGAAAAATAGGTTCATCCCAAAGTCGAACCCAACCCAACCAAAAATTTTAGGTTTTTCACTGCACCGAACAAATGAATTTGGTTTGGTTGTTAATTTCGAAAAACTGAAATCTCGGTTCAGTTTTCAAACAAACCGACCTAATACACACCTCTAGATCCAACTATTGGTAGATCAGGTGAAAACTTATCCTTAATTGACAAAAATATTATAACCAATTGCATAAGACTCGAGTGGCGCACGTGAGGAGGAGTTAGATTGCTTATTTATTTATTTTTCTTAAGGTGTTGTTCTGTTAAAAAAAAATTCACAAGGGGCGAGTTGATAATGTATGACTTTCGGAGAGATCCAAAGTAATTTGTTTTTTAACTAAATGAAGTTCGTTAAATATGACCTAGCCCAAAAATAAAAAAAATTAACAAAGATGACAATGGGTCTCGAATCTCGATTCAACATCGAACCACTCTTCTTTGGACAAGTTTTGAGATTATATTCGGTCACAGAGCAGGTATTTAGCTTTGGTGTTTTGGACCTACACCAAATCCACTTCTTTTGATAATAGATGTGCACTTACTTTGTGTAGATATCTATATTATTATATAATTGCAGAGCAGTCAAGAGAAACAGTTTTGGACTGTCAAGCAATTTTGGTAAAGTCACTGCAATTTATTCTATGAATTAAGCGTAATGTACCATTTTAGTGGAATAATGACACATCAATAATTTTGGTGAAGTGTCTTAAGGACAATACATAGTTCATAACACGGATATAGAAAAGTTTTTTTCCTTTTTATTTCTTTTTAGATTTTATTTCTCATCTCTTTTTTTTTTCTCATTTTTTATTTAAGCTCAAAAAAATTTATTTAAAATATCTTATTACAAAAGTTAAATTTCTTTGTGTTTGATTGACAAAATTTTCTAATGAGGGTTTTGGACATTTGCTCTCGGCGCACGTTAGCACACTAACGTGCACCAAAAACCCATATATGGTGAAACGAAAGGGAAGTAAGGCGGCGGAGACCTCTACTCCGATTGCATCACTACTGACAAATCCATCCTCACCACAAACACTGAGTCAAGGGCAGGCGAGCTTATCCGATGTGTGGCATTTACAGAGTCGTGATCAGCTGCAGGAAACCCAGGTGATAGCGGACAAAATTAATCCAACCGAAGAGTTTCAGGAGGAAACGGAATGGACTGAAGCCCCACCGGAGAAGAACCCCACCCCTAGGAAAGGAAATTTCACTGTATCTGAAACAACTCAAACTAAGAGCATCCCCATTGGGGGGTGCTTGAGGGGATCATGGGGTGATGTGGCACCCCATGATCCCCTCTCTTCCAATGGGGATGCTTATGTGGAGGGAATTGGGAGGTACCCGGTTCCTGCTAAGGAACCGGGTACCTCCCACCTTTTTTTTTCTTTTTTCTTTTGTTTTTTGTTTTTTTTTTATTTGTCCTTTTGTTTTGTTTTGTTTTCTTTTATTGTTTTGTTTTTTCACCACACTTCCAACGGCTAGAATTCTAGCCGTTGTAATAATTATTTTTAAAAAAAAAAATCTTTAATTTATCTATAAATACTACCCATTTCCCCAACAATTAATCACAACAATCTCTCATCTTCTTTCCAATTTATTAAATCCTCTCAAATTTCTCTTTAATTTTTTTTCAAATATTTCCAATGGAAGGAAATTTCGGAAATTCTTATACAAATTTACTAAACTCTCCCAATTATCCAAATCAAAGTTTTCAAGATAATACCACACAATCCCCACAAAATTCACAAAATCTACCAAATCCACCAAATCTACAAAACTCACCATTTTCACAATTTCCACAATACCCACCATTTCAACAAAACCCATAGTATCCCCAAAATCTACAATTTTCTCAATATCCACAATTTTCACAGTATCCACATTTTTCACAATATCCACAATTTCAACCTCGAAACTTATTTCCTCCAACTTCAATGTCATACTCACCTCCACCACCGATGCCCTCACCACAAGGGTTGGACACCATCAACCTCAACGATGACCAACCCGATGTCGTAACTAAAAAACGCCAATTTTGGAGCGTCGAAGAAGAAAAACTAATGCTTAGTGCTTACTTGACCATCTCGAGTGATCCAGTTACGGGAACTGACCAAAAGATGGAGGCCTTTTGGGAGCACATTAAGAAATACTACAATGAGTTTTCGTCGAGGGGTCATAAGCGTGATATTAGCACAGTCAAGGGGCATTATTTCAAGGTTATGCCTAAGGTTACACAATTCAGTGGTATTTACAATCAGTTGGTCGATGAGAAGCAAAGCGGGGTGTCCGACGACCAAATAATTCAAAAAGCTTGTACATTATATAGGAGTGCCAATAACGATACAGAATTCAAGCATGACCACCTCTGGAGAATGGTCAAAGATCTACCAAAATGGAGGGGGCAACGAGAGTTTCAAGCTTCTTCTAAAACAAAGAAGACTAGGATCAATGAAGAAGGGGATTATACTTCATCCAATCCATCGACACCAAGCGCCCAATCTGACAGTAATAGTGAAGTAGAGCGGCGACCCATTGGCCAGAAGGCGGCCAAAAGGAAAGGAAAGGGTAAAGTTGTTGAAGCCTCAGCAGGAACTGAGGTCATATTGAAGAAGTTAGACGAATATCACGCGAAGAGGGCAGAAGAGATCGAGAAGTTTGAGCAGTGGCAGAAGGATACTTCATGGAGAGATGATTACGACATTATACTGAAAGATACAACAGGCATGAATGAATTCCAACTCAAATTTCATCTTCTTACTGTTGAGAGGATTAAACAAAAACATGGCTTGTAATTCAAATTCGTTTTATTTTACTTGTTTCAATTTATTTAAAATTTAATTTTGTTCAATTAATTTAATTGGTTTGTACTTGTTATAATTTGTATGTAATTCAAAAACTAGCCGTTACAAAACTAGCCGTTACAAGACTAGCCGTTACAAGACTAGCCGTTATAAAACTAGCCGTTACAAGACTACCCGTTATAAAACTAGCCGTTACAAGACTAGCCGTTACAAAACTAGCCGTTACAAAATTACTACAATAAAACTAGCTGTTACAAAACTAGCCATTATAAAACTATAAATATAAGTTGCGGAGGCCTCAAAAATTACTCATAAACTCATAGCCTAAAAAAATACTCATAAACTCTTAGTTTCAAAAAAATTACAGAGAAAAATGTCTCAAAACCCCAACCCTTCAAAGAACCTTCGCAAGTTATTAATTAACTCATTTAGGGATGATCCAATGGGTGATATAATGGAAATGATGCTACTACAAGAAATGGAAAAAGAAGCGGCCAAATCCTCTAATCCACCTCGATGTCGTCGAAAATACATAAATCGGGAGCCTGAGGTTGGAAATAATTGTTTATTCAAAGATTATTTTGATAATCCTCCCGTGTACCCAGCTGATGTTTTTCGACGTCGGTTTCGAATGAAGCGAGAGTTATTCCTTCATATTGTGCAAGCTGTTGAAACTCACAATCCTTATTTCCAGCAAAGGCCCGATGCTAGAGGAAGGATGGGTCTTTCATCAATTCAAAAATGCACTGCGGCCATCCTTCAGTTGGCTTATGGAGGACCTGCCGATCATTACGATGAGTACTTGCGAATGGCGGAAACAACTGCGATCGAGTGCCTATTTAATTTTTATCAAAGTATAATCCAGGTGTTTGGAAACACCTATTTGAGAAGACCTAATGCAAATGATATACAACGTTTACATCAAATGCACGATGAGACGCATGGATTTCCAGGAATGCTCGGAAGTATAGACTGCATGCATTGACAATGGAAAAATTGTCCAGTTGCATGGAAAGGTCAGTTTACTCGAGGTGATCAAGGGGTGCCAATGATTATGCTTGAAGCAGTCGCTTCACATGATTTGTGGATTTGGCATGCATTTTTTGGCGTGGCCGGATCAAACAATGACCTAAATGTGCTCAATCAATCTCCATTATTCAACGATGTCCTGCAAGGGAGTGCTCCTGAGGTTACTTTTATACTGAACGGCAGAGAATATTGACAAGGATACTATCTAGCGGATGGTATCTATCCTAAGTGGTCGACATTTGTCAAAAGTTTTGCTCATCCTCAAGATCCCAAAAGAATATTGTTTAAACAAAACCAGGAATCGGCCAGAAAGGATGTTGAACGCGCCTTTGGTGTTCTTCAGGCTTGTTGGGCCATTATACGTGCACCTGCGAGATTTTGGTATAGAAATAATTTGAATGATATCATGTATGCTTGTATCATTTTGCATAATATGATTATCGAAGATGAAGGAGATGAAGCTATTAATTGGACTGATGAAGAAGAACCTCCAATTACGGCAACACAAGGGCCCGTGGGAGGTTTTAGCAGTTACCTTCAAAGGTCCGTGGATATGCGTCATAGAGAAACACATCACGAACTTCGCGGAGATTTGATGAATTTCCTAATTAAGTTGTATTATTTTTTCAATTTGTCTTGTTGTTCGATAATTGCCATGTTTACAATTGTATGCCTTGTTAATTTGTTGTAATAATAACAAAAAAATGTCATAAATTTTCTATTTTTTAATTAATAATTGCATAATTATTAAATTTTCACAATATCTTTAAATATATTTAGTTAATTATTTTTTAAATTTATTAATTTAAAATATATATTTAAATTAATTAATTATTTTTGAAAAGTAAAATTTTTTATTTAGTTATATAATTAATTATTTATAAATTATTATTAATTGGGTATTTTGAAAGAGATTCTTCCAATGGGAAGAGAGGTTCTTGGAAGAGGTTCTATGCTGAAGTGGCAAGTGCAGAGAGGTTCTTCGAATGGGAAGTAGGGGTGCTTGGAAGGGGAGGTTCTTGGAATGCTGAGGTGGCACACCAAGAACCCCATTTGGGGTACATCCAATGAGGATGCTCTAAGGGGGTATCGATCCGGAGTGATTCATTTTCTGGAAATCGGAATGGGGATAAGGGTATGAAATTGGGGGAAATTGAAAGTGAGGGGGAAGAAATACAGATCACTCTGGAAGATGTTGAATCCGAAATTGCGTACTGGAAATACTCCTTATGTGCATATATCCTTAGTCAGGATATTCCCACACATGTCATGGTGAATTTCTTGAAAATAAGGTGCAAGGGGATTACTATGCCCAAAGTAGTGAAACATGAGAGTGGATTCTTTGTGCTGAGATTTGAAACAGAGGAGGAAGTGAACGCTGCCTTGGAAAAGGGGGTTCAATTTTTCTGCTCAAAACTGATGATTCTACAGAGATGGAAAGCAGGGATGGAGACCATGGTGGAAATCACTATGGTGCCGGTGTGGGTACAGCTGCCTAAGCTCCCACTGGATATGTTGGGGGTTTCAAGCCTCAGTAAAATTGGGGAACCTTTGGAAACCGATGAGTTGACTGCAGGCAAACTCAAGATAGATTATGCTCGAATTTTATGCAGGTGGAGGTGGGGAAGGAACTTCCCAAAGCAATTCCAATACGGAAAGCAGTAACAGGGGTGGTTCTGCAACAGCCCGTAAAATATGAATGGCTATCCATGCATTGCAATAGATGTAATAAATGGGGACATAAGGAGGGTGGCTGCACCAGGATAGTAACACAGCAGTGGCAAGTCAAACAATCATCAGTGGAGATAACTAAAGGACAGAAAAATAGTAGAGCAATGGAAAGAAGTACAAGTCAGGTCCTCACCAAACAACAAACACCAACAAAGCCATCTCAAATAGACAAGGGAAAGGGATAGTTTAAGAATGGCAGGAAGTTAGGGGCTCTAAGCAGAAGAAGGGACATAGCTGGATGGACAAAACCTCAAATGTTGAAGTTCAAAGTGCCCTATCTAATCTCTTCCAGGTATTGAGTCAGGTTGGTCAAGGTGTGGAAAGTGCGAGTAGTGTCCCACACATACCCCCTAATTTATGGAGTTAGGTGTTTGGAAAATAAGAAGTCTTAATACAACTAATAAACAGTTCACTGTGAAGCAGTTGATTAAGGCAAATAATCTTGATGTTATGGGCATAGTAGAAACTAGAGTAAAGGCTAGAAAGTTTGCTCAAGTTAGTAGAAGTTTTAGGGCAGACTGGACTTGTGTCAATAATTATGCTAAGGCTGCTAATGGTAGGATTTGGTTAATGTGGAAAGCAACCGAAATTTCTGGGAAGATTCTAAGGGTTACTAAACAATCTATTACATGTAGATTGAAAGTGAATATTTACACTTCTGTGCTAACAGTGGTGTATGGGTTAAATGATGATAATGGGAGAAAGGAATTATGGCAGGAGTTAACAGAGGTGGCTTTTCAGGAACCCTGGATACTAATGGGGTACTGGAATGCCACAATATATCATAATGAAAAGCTACAGAGTGATGGTACTTACTCAGGGGGTAATGTGGATATGAAGAGATGCATTGACCAACTAGGGCTTACAGACATTCCATACACAGGGCCTCTGTACACTTGGTGTAACCATCACAGTCAGGTCACTGGAACATATTGTAAACTTGATAGAGCATTGGCAAATGCAGAGTGGATGTTGAGAATGGATGGAAGCAGTGTGAGAGTACATGATAAGGAGATTTCAGATCACAACCCTTTGATCATGTCTATGAGGGAAGTGAAAATGGGGTAGGCACCTTTCAGGTTTCTTAATGGGTGGACTAAGGCAGCCGGGTATAATCAATTGGTCAAGGAGAAATGGGCCAAAACTGTAAAGGGGTGCAAAATGTTTAGAATTGTGCAGAGAAGTAAGGGTATCAAGGAGAGACTGAAACAGATACATAAAGGGAGGTATACTTACATTGATGAAAGAATTCAAGTTAAAAAAGTGGAGCTCGGGGCTATAAGGGAGGGGGCTACAGAATGCTCCATTTGCTGATGACCTGATTGAGCAGGAGCAAGAACTATATAGTGAGCTCAGACATTTAATGCAAATGGAATCTGAATTCCTAAAACAAAGAGCAAAGTTGGAGTTCTACCAAAAGGGGGATAATTGCAACAAGTACTTCTTTGCCAGAATATAGGCAAAGAAAGCACAGGGTAGTACTAATGCTTTGCAGAATAGTGAAGGGAGAGTATTAACTGATGCCGAGGAGATAAAAACAGAAGTGTTACAATTCTACCAAGGCCTTCTGGGGACAGAGAGTGAGGCTACTGAAGATATTCAAGATGAAGTGATTCAGGCAAGTTACATATTAAATGATGAGGATAGAGCTCTGTTAACCACTCCAGTGACAATGGAAGAGGTTAAGAGGGAAGTGTTCAGTATCCCGGATGATAAAAGTCTTGGGCCAGATGGCTTTAGCTCAGGTTTTTATAAACCCTCTTAGAGTATTGTTGGTGAGGATATTACAAAGACAGTGATTGAATGCTTTGAGAAAAGAAAGATGCTTCATGAGATTAATCACACCTTGGTACATCTGATCCCAACGTGTACTAATCCCTCTTCAGTGGGGGATTTCAGACCCATTGCATGTTGTACAATGTTATACAAGATAATCTCTAAGCTAATTTTCAATAGAGTGCAGAAAGTATTGCCCAAGTTAGTGGACCAAGCTCAGGGAGCTTTTGTTAAAGGAGGACTATCATTGACAATGTGGTGCCATGAGTTGGTCAAAGGGTACAAGAGGAAGGATATTTCACCAAGAGTGGTGCTTACAGTTGACATCAAAAAAACATATGAGACATTGAGTTGGACTTTTTTTGGGAAGATCCTTGAAGCTTATGGATTTCCACATCAAATTACCCATATGATAATGATGTGTGTCACTAATGCCAGATATTTCATTATGTTGCAAGGGGGTGTGTTTGGTAATTTTAAGGAGAAGAGGGAACTAAGACAGGGAGACCACATGTCTCCCTATCTCTTTGTGATGGTGATGGACTATCTTTTGAGGAGTTTCAAACAACTTCATAATGAGACAGAATTCAGATTCCATCCTAAGTGCAAAAAAGTAGGCTTAATCAATCTTTGTTTTGCGGATGACTTAATGATGTTCTATAGAGGGGATTTAACCTCTATAGAGCACATTAAGAGTATATTTGAGTGTTTCTCAATGGTGACAGGATTGACAGCTAATCTTGGTAAAAGTCAAATCCTATGTGGGGGTGTGGATGAGGAAAGTAAAAGGAGTATGCTGAAAGAAACAGGGTATATGGAAGGGGTTATACCTATGAGGTATTTGGGAGTTCCCCTGATATCCTCAAGGCTAAATGTAAATAATTGTGCCTCACTTATAGAGAAAATTCTTCAGAGAATTACCTCTTGGACCTCAAAATATCTCACATTTACAGGGGAAGTACTACTGATTAAACCGGTCATATTTGGCATCCAAATGTATTGGAGCCAAGTGTTCCCATTGCCTATTACAGTAGTACATGAAGTAGAGCAAATGTGCAGGGCCTTCCTTTGGAGTGGGAAGGCAACAGGGAAATGTAATGTTGCAGTGAAATGGGAGACAATATGCTTGTCAAAAAAGAAGGGTGGCATGGGGATCTTATCCTTAAGGAATTGGAATATTGCTGTTGTGTTTAAACATATGGAACATAGCAACAAAAATGGATTCGATGTGGATTCGATGGGTACATGCGTACTACATAAAGCATGGAAATGTGTGGACAGTGGACATTAAAACCTCAAGCTCCTGGTTTTGGAAGAAAATGTTCAACATTCGAGACAGATTCCTGAATGCGGTAAATGTACTGCAAAATAAGTGGAAGTTGGGGAGATTTGCTATTCAAAGTGCATACGATCATTCTATGGAACATTGTGATGAAGTGATGTGGAAGAATGTTGTTTGGGGGCAAGGGGACCATTGAGAGACATCGGTTTATTCTATGGATGACCGTGCATAACAAATTGAAAACAATGGATACGATTAGGAAGTGGAAGGATATTGAAGATGCTAGTTGTGTTCTGTGTAGGCAAGCTGAAGAAAGTAGAAACCACATATACTTTCAGTGTGATTATACTAAGGAGGTGGTTCTGCAATGTTGGAGGAGAATGTGTATAACCTGCAATACGTTTGATTGGGATGGGGCTCTTACATGGATCCAGAGGATAAGCAAAGGCAAGTAAATTCTCAGTAGCAAAAAACGCTCTCTGTTGCTGCTATAATTTACACTTTATGGTTAGAAAGGAACAAAAGAATTTTTCATAGTAATAGTGAAAATACAAACACAGTTGTGGAGAAACTTTTGCATGTGGTGAACTGTAAATTTGAAAGTGTTTAGAACCAGGTATGCCTGGGTATGTTTGTAAATGTTTATCGAGTTAATGAAATACGCTTATTCGTTCCAAAAAAAAAAATTAAGTTTCTTTGCACACGCATCAAGTGTGCGTTACCAACTAATTTATGTAATATATATGTTAGAAGTATGTCTATTATGTATATACTCATACATAAAATATGTATTCTCACATATTAATTTAACACATTTTACACACACTACACGCTTTTTACACGTAAAACAAATATATTATACACAATGCACATATTTACACGCACAATACATTTTTTACACACAATTCACACATTTACTCACACAAATCTTACTTTCTACACACATTTACACACACATCACACTACACACTTATTATACACAAAACACTTCTTATACACAAAACACACATTTACATACACTTTTTACACACAGTTACACACGCACATCACACTTTCTACACACACAACACACTGTACATACACACACTGCACACATTTACACACACTACACTCTTCTTACTTACAAAACACACTTTCTACATACAATGCACACACATTTACACACACAATACACTTTTAACACAAACTACACATATTTACACACGCACTTCACATTTTTTACACACGTAACATACTTTTTACACACACTATACACATTTATACACACACCACACTTATTAACACCCACTTCACACTTTCTAAACACACTTTTTACACACACTGCACATATTATACACACAATACACACTTTTTACTCACAAAGCATACTTTTTACACACACGTAGCACATTTTTTACACACACAATACACATTTACACACACAACACACTTTATACACACAACATATTTTATACACACACCACACATATATACGCGCAACACACTTTTGACACAAACTACATACATTAAAACATGGAGAGCATATGTTTTACTCACACTGCACACGCCTACACACACTGCACTTATTTACATATACATCACACTTTCTACACACACAACATTCTTTTTACACACACTACATATTTTTTACACATATTACACACATTTACACATACACATCACACTTTCTACACACATAATAGTCGTTTTACAGATACCACACTTATTTACACGCATGTGACACACATTTACAAACACATATCATACTTTTTACTCACACTGCTCACATTTACACCCACAGATCACACTTTGTATGGACACTGCACATATCTACACACACAAAGCATACTTTTTACACACACTACTCACATATAAAAGAAGTATGCTTTGTATAAAAAGTGTGTAATGTGTCTAAAGGTGTGCTTGTATCTATAAAGTGTGTTGTGTGTAAATGTGTTCAATGTATTCAAAATGTTGTGGTGTGTGTAAATGTTAAGTGTGTATAAGTAGTGTGCTATGTGTTTGTGAATCTGTTCAACGTGTGAAAAAAATATGTCTTGTGTGTGTAAATGTATGCAATGTGTGTGTAAAAAGTGTGTTTTAGTTTTTACTGCATGCAATGTGTGTAAAAAATATGTTGTGTGTGTGTAAATGTGTGAATTGTGCCCAAAACGTGTTCTCTATGTGTAGAAAGTGTTTAATGTGTGTAAAAAATATGTTTTTTGTGTGTAAGTATGTTCAATGTGTATAGAAAGTATATGGTGTGTATAAAAAATATGTTTTATACGTGTAGATATGTGCAGTGTGTACATGTATTGTGTATCAAAGTGTGTTGTGTGTGTGTGAATATGTGCGATGTGTGCAAAAAATGTGCTACATGTGTGTAAAAAGTGTGCAATGTGTATGTATATATGTGCAATGTGTGTAAAAGTATGCAGTGTGTGTATAAATGTGTGCAGTGTGTGTAAAAAGTGTGCTCTGTATGTAGTGTGTCAATAGTGTATTTTGTGTGTAAAAAGTATATTTTGTGTGTGTAAATATGTGTAATGTGTATCAAAAGTGTGTTATGTGTGTGTAAATGTGTTGCGTGTGTAAAAGTGTGTGGTGTGTGTGCACATTATGTGTAAAAACTATGCGGTGTGTGTGTAAAATGTGTGTTGCGTGTGTTATCTTAGAATTATTTATGTGGTGCTATATTGCATTAGGTCTACTCTGGGTCCTGCTCTAATGCAATTATTTTCTTATATAAGACCCAATCAGACTTGGCATGTAAGGTGAGTCGAGCCGGCTCGCGAACCTAGCTAGTCGGCTCAAGCTCGAGATGTCTCGAGCTCGGTCTTGCATTTTAGTGTCCATAAGTTAGCGAGTCGGTTTACAAGCTTTTACTATTAAAATTTTTATATTTATATACATATATAGGTATATTTACGTTTACTTAATATTATATTTAATTTTTTTTGTAATCTTGTTCCTGCACATTATATTTGATCAAATAATATTGAATAAATATTTCACTTTTTAAGTGCCAACTTTTTTATATGTATATGTGTATGTGTGTGTGTGTGTGTGTATATATATATACATGATTTTATTATCCATGTCTTATTTATATTAGTAATAACAAATTATATGAATAATATTGTAATAATAATTACTAAGTAATTACGAGATAATATATTAAAAAATATTATGAAGGTTCTTTTTAATCCAAAATTTCCATTCTTATAATTTTTTAGTTAGACGAACCCAATGTAACTAATGTCTTTCGCACGAAATATATTTGTTTATTTTGTCATATATTCATTCCGGAATTTAATAATTGTATGCATATACGTTTGTAAGAATAAATTTTATTTTATTTTTTTTCTCCAAGTTCTATGCCCTTCATACAATATGAGTAAAAAATTGTTTGAGCCGAAATCTGGAGCTTGGATCAAGCTCCAACAAGTCGAGCTCAGGCTTGAATGAGCCAACGAACCAAGCTCGAGCTCAAAAGAAATAGGCTTGATGAGAGAGCTCGAGCTCAAATTTTTACGACGAGCTCGAGTTCGAGCCTGTAAAATTTTCAAGCAGAGACGGAGCCACAAAAGGGCGGGTGCCCCACTTTGAAAAAATTATTTTTTGCCTTATAAACTTTTGAAATTTAAAATTTTGCCCCCTCAAAATTCAAAAATATAAAGTTTTGACCTTTTTTTTGGTATTCGCCCTCCGAACCCCAAACCAGGCTTTGTCCCTGTTTGCAAGGATCGACTCGTTTACAGCCCTAAGTCAGACCCAACTCAACCCAACCTATATTGGACCCATAAATTTGAATCCATCACAGATCCGGCCCACACCTGACCCAATCCAACATTTGCCACCTCATTTTAAGTACAATACTGTTACGAATATAATAATAAATAGTTTATACTTTCCTAATATATAAAATTTAAAAATATAATTTGAAATTATAATTGTATACAAATTAAAACATGGGCACATCGAGTTTATACCTTAAATATATGAAACTAAAAAACAAAATTGAGACACAACTTTCAAAAATTAAAACACAATGAATACATATTTATCCAACTTAATTGTTAATAATAACATTTATATAATGTCTGGACAGTTACTACAAAGCTGAATCCAGGACGCTGAATACCAAATTAGGAAAAGGGGACTCTCTCTCCACAGCGGGATGATAGCAATTTTAGACCCCAATTGTAGAGGGGTTGCAATATTAGACCCTTTATGTTTGCTTTTTCTTTTCTCTTTATTTTTTGCGGCTAATTCAAGAGAAAGGTCCAAAATATCCCTGCTTTGTCAGCCCCTATCACTGTTGCATTTTTAAGAATTTACAAATCAAGTCCCTTATTCTTAAAAATAGTTCCTTTGGTCCTTTAATATTTAGATTTGGTTTATTTAGTCCCTAGTATATGAAAAACGTTAATAAATAAAGTAATTACATAAATTAAGAGCTATTAACAAAATAATTACAGAAATTAAACAAGATTATTGTTCACCTTTTAGATTATGAATTAAAATTCACATTTTATCATTCTCAAGTAAGAGAGTTGCTCCGAAAATCCGGTTGCTTCATCAACGAAGACTTATGTTGGACAGAAATGAAGTACCTATCTTACTCTTTTGAATTTAAAAATGTAAACTTGATTCATTTTAAAATTTTAAAACTTAGTAACCTTGTTTTGATAAATAGCTCGAGAAAACCTTTCTGATGTGGAAGATCAGATAAACTATGACCACAGAGCATACTCAGAATACTCAAGCTCTGATACCATTTTGCTTGCACACTGGGGGGAATTATCCCGCACATTTTGTCTCCCGACCAGTAACACCGAGAAGGTAAACAAAATCTTCCCAACGCAGTATCAAAGATTATTGAAAACAATAATTTGTACAGCGGAAACATATTTTTGAGACGATGAAAGAGTAGAATGTTACTACTGTTCATCATCATTTTTAGCATTTTTAATGTTTTTGTAATTTCGGTTTTTTAATGTTTTTGTATTTTTTGAACATGAGAGAATTATAACATTTTTAAATAGTAGGGGAATCCCGTCCCTGGGGGTAGTTTACTCACTATGCATTATAAAGCAGATAAAAACTTACAAGATATTATTGCACCCAAAGAAGATATTTTATTACAAGAAAGGTGAGAGACTCTCTAGCAACCAAGAAGTGTGGGTTGAAGAGTGTTCAAGGGGCAATTTTTTACAACTGAGGGATGAGGTCCTTTTATAGGCCTCGGACATGAAAGAAATTACAACAAATGGAAGAGAGATTTGGCATCCGAACTGCCATTATTACAAACAGTGTCTTAATAGTAAAAAAGTACATAGGTGGCAATAGTGAACAGTACAAAAGTTGCTGAAATTATTAAAGATTGTTGCTTTGAATTCAGTGCCTTGTTTGATAGCTGAATTATTGCTGCAAATTATTGTCCTTGCTGCTGATACATTTATGGCTTTTGTCTGGGAGATGTATTATTTTGCTGAATCTTTGAATGTTGTCTTCATGAGCTGTCTCTTGAAGTTTGTCTTGTAGCTGAATTATTGGTGCTGCTAAACATTATTGCTGAACTGTTGAAGCTTTTGTCTTCTAGTATGTATCTCGACTGGTTCCTTCTAGATCTGGATTATATTCTGAATCCGGATTATACATATCAGGATTATATCTTGGTGGGTATTCCAAGCTTGTCATTGCTCTTTTTCCTAATGTAGTAAGGCGAATCTTGCATCTGGTCTTGGCCGGAATAAATATGCTATGATGAGGTGCCTGGAAAATAAGCTTGAGGTCTGAATCTGAATTGGGCATCATATATTATCGCTGCGTTTTCCTCCGTATTTCCAAAGCTAATTTGAGCTCTTCTATATTGGCTAAAGGATTAATGGCTTCAGGACAATTCCACAATGTTGACATTGGTTCCCATTTTTCATAATTCTCTGTTATCGAAAATAATGAATGTCCTATTTCTATTCCTATAGTGTTCCAAATTGGAGGTAGAGATACTATGTCAAGCTTGAGACTTTTTGCTGCTTGTTGCTCGAATATAAAATTGACAGCTTCTGAAATATGTCGACCTATATGAGTCACTTGTACTGGATCTGATACAAATATTTTTGCTATGAAACCATAGTCTAATAACCTTTGAACGCTGATAAATTCTTCATCTATCCATCCTTCTCTAAAAACTGATGCATCTATATGAACATTAGGCCATGAAAAATATTTTAGGGTGTAGAATTTTAATGATCCTTCGTGGCGAATAGGTTCTCCCTTCCATTGTAGTAGGCGAGTCTTTGAAATTATTCCTTCTATCTGCTGATTGATAATAATTTGGGCTACTTTTAACATTCTTTTGTAAAAGCTATCTTCTGCTTTTTGCCAAATGATACTCTGAATTTCTTCAGGTAAAGCTAGAACTGTTTGGCAAGGGTTAAAAAAAGTTCGAACAGACAAGAATTGGTAGGATTTATTTTTGATCTCCTTAGGAACATCATTTTGTCTGGGGTTTATTAAATGGGCTGATAACTTTTGATGTTGGGCTAAAAGGTCTTGATAAAATTTGTTAAGGTTGGTAAACTGTTTAGTTATAGTCTCTAAATCATCTTCGAGTGCTTCTACATCTGGGTTTATGGGTCTCTTTCCTTTTGAAAGTATTTTGGGCTTTGCATTTTCGGCATTAGGCTGAATGTAAAAATTTGGGCCTAAAATTCTTCTTGCTGCTGTTACTGCTTCATGAAAATGTTTAAAGGGCTCCAAGTATCCCTTTGCTACCTTCTGAATGCTTTGTATTGCTCGTTGATAATCTTCAAAGATTCCCACTGGTTCTCCTCTAATAACAAGATAAACTGCTGCTTCGTCTAATGGAAAATTTTTGTTTTCCTTTTCAAAGTAATAACAAAGTGCATTTAGTGCTGTTAATTTGCCGGTTGAAGGATAAGCTTCCCATAGAGCATTGAGTAAAATACTACTTGATCTTCTGTTATATGAGGGGTATCTTTTGGAAGCTTGAAATTATGTCTGACTGGAAGAGCTATTTTGCCAAAGGTTTTTAAAGCTGTTCTAGGAAAAACGCTTTGTGTAGCTGGATTGAAAAACTGAGTTTCTATTGTGAATGCTGGTCTATTCTGGCTAGTTTGTTGAAAATTAGGCCTGAAAGCTGGTCTTCGGACTATTTGGTTGTAAGCTGCAGAGGGAGGTCTTGTTTGTTGGTTGTCTTGGTCGTTGGAAGCCATGATCTGTTTCCCAAAATTAAAGTTAATTGTCTGCTTAATAAATCTGTTATGCTATTGTTTGATCCTTTAATATGTTCAAATTCTACTTTAACCATCTTTTATTATTTTGTTTTTTAGAATTTTCATTTTTTATAAATCTAACTACAGCTTCACAATCTGTTCTAATGGTAAAAGGTTTATTTAAATATAGTCTAAAATGGTCTATTGCTTTAACTATTCCTGCTATTTCATAATCCAGGCTAGTCCAATTACTTCCTGTTTTGTTAAAATTACCACTGGAATAAGCTGATATTTTTTCTTCACTTTTTGAAGAAAATTTATGAGGTTTTGATAAGAGGCATTTTTACGTGTTTTTAAGCCCCTTTGCGTTTATGTCTTAGGTTCATTTATCGCTTGATTCTTGCCACATGTGCGTTTATGTCTTAGGTTCATTTGCATTTACATGTTTATTTCCATGAGTATGTATATGTTTGTATTAGATTTTCTTAAGGCTTTGATGAGAGGCTAATATTGTAGAACTAAGGCCATGTGAAGGCCAAATTTATGAATCAATATATGTGAAGTTGCTCTTTGTATTAATTCTCCTATTGCTTTGTGTGTTAATTCTATGCTTTTATTCCAATCATGTGTTTGATCACCATATGCTTGCTATCTTGCCTAATCTAGTTGTTCGAGAGAAAATAGATTAGGGTGCAAGAGAATTAACTCATCATCCGAAACAAATGAGGGATTGCCCTAGAAATAGGTAAAGATTCCCGGGTGTTGTTAGCCGGATTCATTCGGGGAAGCTCTAGAACGTTAATGCGTGATTTTTGATTAGATTCTCGGATAGACATATTTAGAGAACCGTCAATTAATCATAGGATTATTATGTGCCGAGACATCGGGTAATAGTTAATTTAGGAGTTTCCACCAAAGCAATAGGAGTCTAATAATTCGAAGAGTAGCTCATATATATTGACGAGTAGATTCGGTTGTAGCATGTGCCTTAGTCATTTTATCATACGTGAGATTAAATCTATAGTACGTTTCTCTTTGGTTCTTCGTTTGTTTAATCTTTTTCTTGCACTTTACTTTAATTGTCTTATCTTTTATCGAAAATCATTAACTAGAATTCAAGTCCTTGTGGTTCGACAACCCGGACTTTTTGTCCACTTATTACTACACACGTCTAGTGCACTTGCTATCATAGCACGTTAGCTTTTAGCGTGTCAAGTTTTTGGCGCCGTTGCCGGGGACTTGTTTATTTTAGTTTTTTTTTATTTTCGTTTACATTTTTTATAATTCTTAGTTTTCGTTTATTTCTTGATTTTCTTTTATTTTCGTGATTAGTCTAATTTTGTTCTTGTATTTAATTGTTAGGTTCTTGAGGTGCATGACCCGCTCCTCAAACAAGCCTCTATACGAGTTGGAGCCCGAAATTGAACGAGTTCTTAGGACTAGTAGGCGAGCAAGAGAAATGGCCAATAATCTCAACCAAAACCCAAATGGAAATTTCCCGGACATGAACTCACCGGAAACTAGGGAGTGGTTACAAGGTGTTCTACAAGCCATGCAAGCGGTACCTCCTCCACAACTCCCGTCGGTTCGGGGTAGCTTACCACCTAGGGTCCATACCATTCCGGGGCCCGTAGTCGTACCTAATTTCTTCACACCAAACTACCACATTCCGGCTCACATTTTTAATATGGTGCAAGGAGATCCTTTCTATGGAGAACCGCACGAATCACCACACGCTCATTTGGAAACCATAGATGAGGCTCTTGTGACCATTCAATATCACCCACGTGATCTTGATGCGATTCGTCTAAGAGTCTTCCATTTCTCATTGAAGGATAGGGCGACAACATGGTACAAATCCTTACCTCCACAATCTATTACAACATGGAGTGAGTTGGTCGATGCCTTTTTAAATAAATTCTTTCCACCCTCAAAAATCAATGAGCTACGGAGTAATATAAAAGGGTTTAGGCAAAGGAGCAATGAATCTTTAGCCGAGGCTTGGGCTAGATATAAGGGCATGCTCCGTAAATGTCCCGATCATAATTTTGGGTTGAATGAACAAGTACTCCATTTCTATGATGGGGTTAGGTCACGTATTCGGCATAGACTCAACGCGGGTGCGGGAGGAGATCTCCTTGGGTTAGACTATCAAAGTGTATGGGACAAAGTCGAACAGTTGGCCCGAGAAGACGAGCTTTACCCCGACGATGAAGAGGCCTCATCCTCTAAAAAGGTTGCTTGTATTGAGAAAGTAGTAGAGGAAGTAGTAGTCTTAGAACCGGAGGTTGGCAATGTTAATTATGTGGGGAATCAAAATAAACCTCGGGTGAACTTTCATATACCCGAGAATTTTCCAAAAAGGCCCAACCCCGCACAGAACGCACAACCGGGGATCTATCAAGCTCCACGACCACCCTTCAATAACCCACCCCCGAGGCAAGGCAATTTCAATGGACAAGGTCAAGGTCAAGTGCAAATGCGACCTCCCACAATCGATGAGAAACTAGATGCTCACATGAAAAAGTCCGATACATCTTTCAACGAACTTCGGGGTATGATAAAGGATATGTGTATGGAGATGAAGGATTTGCGAACACAAGTAGGGCAACTTTCTAATGCGGTTAACGGTAGAGCCCCGGGGACTCTCCCAAGCGACACGGAAAAGAACCCGAAGGCCCAATGCAATGCCATAGCCTTGAGAAGTGGCAAACAATTGGAGAATGACACTGCCAGTACATCCGCGCCCGAGCGCCCCGACATGCACGCCCAGGCGCCTGATCTAACCTGTTCTAGACAAAACTCTCTGCATCCCGCGCCCGAGCGCCCCAACCTGCACGCCCAGGCGCCTACAGATACGCGCCTAGGCGCCAATATACGCGCCCAGGCGCCACCCACAAACCTGCCAGATGCATATGTTCTGCATCCCGCGCCCGAGCGCCCAGAAATGCACGCCCAGGCGCCAACAGATCCGCGCCTAGGCGCCGATATACGCGCCCAGGCGCCGCCTATTGTTTCAGTGGATTTTCATCCGTCTAATCCAACGCTTTCTCCCCCTATCGAAGTTCGTCTCCCCTTCCCAAATGCTCACAAAAAGAAGAAAAAGGAGATGGATCCGAGCTTTCTTCGAATTTTTGCAATCCTTCGGGAAGTGAGAATTAATATTCCGTTTATTGACGCCATTCTCCAAATGCCGAATTATGTGAAGTTCTTCAAGGACATACTCTCCAACAAGCAGAAGTGGGAAGAGAATGAGACGGTGTGCCTCACGGAAGAATGCTCCGCCGTATTACTCAATAAATTGCCAACTAAGCTCCAAGATCCCGGGAGTCTCACAATCCCATGCACAATTGGATCCCTATCATTCAAGAAGGTGTTATGTGACTCGGGGGCCAGCATCAATCTTCTTCCATACTCACTGTTTAAAAAGCTAGGCCTTGGAAACCCCAAGCCGACCTCAATGAGCCTTCAACTAGCCGACCGATCGATCAAGAGGCCCAAGGGGATAATCGAAGACGTTATTGTCCAAGTCGACAAGTTTTATTTTCCCGTTGATTTCGTAGTACTCGACATGGAAGAAGATGTGGAGGTACCATTAATCCTAGGGAGACCATTCCTAGCCACGGGTAAGGCGGTAATTGACATTGCTAATGGTAAGCTTACCTTGAATGTGGGCGATGACAAAGTTACCTTTGATGTTTACAAAGTCCTTAAACATCCTATTGATCATGACTCGTGTTATCGAATTGATACATTTGACCATTTGATTGTTGAGTATTTACAGGACAATACAATTGAAAATTCTCTCGAACAGAATCTTATGAAATCCATGCAAGTGGACTCGGAGAAAGATGATCTAGTGGAAAAGGTTCTAAGCTTGGAGTACAAATCTTCCTCTCATTCGGAGGATTCATCAAAGTTGATAGATCATTGTCAGGATCACCTCGCCCATCTATTGAAGAACCCCCCTCTCTCGAACTCAAACCCCTCCCCTCCCACCTTAAATATGTGTACTTGAACGATGACGAAACACTCCCATTGATCATTTCCTCATCTCTTTCAGGATCACAAGAAGAGCAATTAATGACGGTGTTGAGATCTCACAAACGGGCTTTTGGGTGGAAACTTGCGGACATCAAAGGCATTAGTCCAGCGATATGTATGCACAAAATACTTATGGAGGACTCCACCAAGCCTACACGCCAACCCCAAAGGAGATCAAACCCACAAATCCAAGAGGTAGTAAAGAAGGAAGTGATTAAACTGCTCGACTCAGGTATAATCTATCCTATTTCTGATAGTGCGTGGGTGAGCCCTACCCAAGTGGTGCCTAAGAAAGGGGGGATAACGGTAATTGAGAATGCGAATAATGAGCTTATCCCAACTCGTATAATTAGTGGGTGGCGTGTATGTATAGATTACCGTAAGTTGAATGATGCCACACGTAAGGATCATTTCCCCCTCCCCTTTATTGACCAAATGCTTGAACGATTAGCCGGGCATAATTTCTATTGTTTTCTAGATGGTTACTCCGGCTATAATCAAATTGCCATAGATCCTGAGGACCAAAAGAAAACCACTTTCACTTGTCCTTATGGCACATTTGCTTATAGAAGGATGCCATTTGGCTTGTGTAATGCCCCGGCCACTTTTCAAAGATGCATGATGGCTATTTTTCATGATATGGTTGAAGATTTCCTTGAAATTTTTATGGATGACTTTTCTGTTTTCGGAACAACTTTTGATATTTGTCTTGCTCATCTAAATGTTGTGCTTAAACGTTGTGAAGAAACCAACCTTGTTTTGAATTGGGAAACATGCCATTTAATGGTCCGGGAGGGGATTGTGCTTGGCCACAAGATCTCTCAAAAAGGGATCGAAGTGGACCAAGCCAAGATTGAGGTCATTGAAAAACTTCCCCCGCCCACATCGGTAAAAGCTGTTAGGAGTTTTCTCGGGCATGCTGGTTTCTATAGGCGATTCATCTTGAATTTCTCTAAAATTGCGAAACCGTTGTCTAATTTGCTTGTTAAAGATGCACCTTTTGATTTCAATTCTTCTTGTATGCAGGCCTTTCTTGATTTGAAGGAACGCTTAGTTTCCGCCCCTATCATGTCATCCCCCGATTGGAGCTTACCATTCGAATTATGTGTGATGCGAGTGACACCGCGGTTGGAGCGGTCCTTGGCCAAAGGAAGGAAAAGGTATTTCGAACCATTTACTATGCTAGTAAAACTTTAACGATGCACAATTGAATTATGCCACCACGGAAAAAGAATTACTCGCCATAGTCTTTGCATTCGATAAATTCCACTCTTACCTCGTGCTAAACAAAGTGATAGTTTACACCGATCATTCGGCTTTAAAATATTTGCTTGCCAAGAAAGATGCTAAACCAAGACTTCTTAGGTGGATTTTGTTACTCCAAGAATTTGATTTAGAGATAAAAGACAAGAAAGGCACCGAAAATGTAGTAGCCGACCACCTCTCACGATTAGAGCTAGTGAATGATCCGTTAGATGAGACACCAATTCGTGAGGAATTCCCAGATGAACACCTCCTTGCTATTTCTGAAAAAATTTCACCTTGGTATGCTAACTTTGCCAATTACATTGTTACGGGCCGTCTTCCCCCGGATATCACTTTTCATCAAAAGAAAAAATTTCTATCTGATGTAAAGCAATATCTTTGGGACGAACCCTTTTTATTCAAAGTTTGTGCAGATGGTTTAATTCGACGTTGCATACCCGAAACGGACGTGCATGCTATCCTATCTCATTGTCATGATATGGCGGTAGGTGGCCATTTTGGGCCTTCCAAAACGGTAGCTAAGATCCTCCAATCAGGTTTCTTCTGGCCTACTCTTGTTAAAGATGCACATCATTATGTCAAATCTTGTGATCGCTGTCAACGAATGGGGAACATCTCTAAACATCATGAAACGCCCTTAAATAGCATGTTAGAGTGTGAGTTGTTTGATGTATGGGGTGTGGATTTCATGGGCCCTTTCCCCAGTTCTTGTTCAAATAAATATATCCTTGTTGCGGTAGACTATGTCTCCAAATGGGTGGAAGCCGTGGCCTTGCCTACTAATGATGCTCGGGTTGTCACTCGTTTTCTGAAGAAGCATATTTTTACTCGATTTGGAACTCCCCGAGCCATCATTAGTGACGGGGGCACCCACTTCTGCAACAGGCAGTTTGAACTTTTATTGACCAAGTACGGGGTGAAGCATAAAATTTCGACCCCATACCACCCACAAACTAGTGGCCAAGTGGAGGTCTCGAATAGGGAGATTAAGCGTATTTTAGAAAAAACTGTCAACGCATCAAGAAAGGATTGGTCCCTTAAATTGGATGATGCTCTTTGGGCTTATCGGACCGCCTATAAAACCCCAATTGGCATGTCCCCGTATCGTCTTATTTTTGGTAAAACATGTCACTTGCCCGTTGAACTCGAGCATCGTGCTTATTGGGCCATTAAGTTTCTAAATTTTGACTCTCAAAGTGTAGGTACACAACGTTTGCTACAACTCAACGAGCTCGAAGAATGGCGTCATCTTGCCTATGAGAACGCAAAACTCTATAAGGAGCGGACCAAAATGTGGCATGACAAACATATTCTCCCCCGGGAATTCCACAAGGGAGAGCGGGTGTTGCTATACAACTCTCGACTCCGACTCTTCCCCGGGAAGCTTAAGTCTCGATGGTCGGGCCCATTTTTGATTTCCCAGGTCTATCCATCCGGCGCCGTTGAGCTTACAACAGATAAAGGACATACTTTCTTGGTCAACGCTCAACGTCTAAAACCTTACTTAGGGATGGATGGACCAAGAGACAAAGAGTCCTTCATCCTCGCGGACCCTTCGTGATTCTTCGCTTTCAGTCGAGCTAATGACTCTAAACTAGCGCTTCTTGGGAGGCAACCCATGTTTTCTTTCCGTTTCCTTTTCTTTTTCCCTTATTATCCCGTTTGTTGCTTTATTTTCTAGTCTTACATCTTTGTTAGTTTGTGTTTTAAGTGTTTTGTCTCTTCCCTTTTGAAACAGGAAATGAAATTCTTTACAAAATTTTTCTGAACGGGGCGCCCAAGCGCCGAGAAAACAGGCGCCTAGGCGCCCGATTCTGAAAGGGGCGCCCAAGCGCCGAGAAAACAGGCGCCTAGGCGCCCGATTCTGAAAGGGGCGCCCAAGCGCCGAAACAACGCCCGCCTAGGCGCGGGCATTACAAGTAAAAAATTCCAGGTACGCTGTGTCGCGCGCCTAGGCGCCCGTTTCTGAATTAAACAAATATGTGGGTCAAACGGTCAAAATTCTTCACAACCTCTTCACAACTCCTCTCCCAAGCGATTTTCGGCGACACTCTCACCTTTTCCGGCCATCTCCACCGTGTTTCACCGCCACTTTCCATCAACATCACTCGCTGCACAGTGACCCCTCCTTCACATTCAACTCGGTGCGAAAATTTTGGGGAAAAAGGTGAGTTTTGGCTTTACCCTTCTTTCATTTCCGAATCATAGACGACGAGTAGGTGCCTTACATTATATTTTGAGGATTATTTGGGGCTTCAGGGTTGTTGTTGTTGAATTGGATAATCTATTGTTATCAATTTGTGGGTTGAAATTGAATTTGTGGGTTGTTGTGTTGAAATTGGATACTATTTTGTTGATTAAATTGTGGATTATTGCTTAAAGAATTGAGGAATCGGTTAAATCCGTGGATTATTGCTAGATTGTGGGTTGCTCTCTGATTTTGGTGTGTTGTTGGGCGTTGACGATTGTTGTATTGGGTTGGTTGCATTTGGGTTGATTTGAGTAGTTGAGAAGTTGATCATTGTTGTTGCACATGACGAGAACTACCAATAGACCGTCCAAGGGTAAGAAAAAAGTGGGTGAGGGTTCCTCTAATGAGCCCGAGACTCCCGATAATACCCGTTTTGAAAACCCCCAAGTCCAAATTATGTGTCAGAGTTTGAGCACCCCCCGCACCCTTATTAAGGAGCACTATTTAACCACCCGGGGACTGCCCTCTGTGCACGAATTGATACAGTTTCATCGCTTACAGTTTTTCTGTCAAAAGCCCGAGGCCATTCATCTTCCTTGGGTCCTGGAATTCTTCAGCTCCGGGGTATATGATGAGATTGAGACACGAGGATGGCTGGGGACTACCCTTTTGGTCCGGGGCAAACATGTCAATTATGAGTTGAGACAGATTAGGGAGAGCATAGGCACCCAGACCCCTCAGACATGCGAGTTCACCACTCTTTACAATGCAGGGCGCCTCCGAGTTAGCCTGTCGGATATTTTGCGGGTTATTGGCCGAGAAGGGTGGGAATGGGTACCCGGAGAAGCTCATGTCCCCCGTAGGGCTCTATTACCCGAGGCTGCTTTCTGGCTCGACTTCATCCGATTCAATTTAATACCGAGTACCAATCGATCAGAGGCAAACAAGGAACGGGCCACCCTCATCTACGCTATTATGTCCAAGAAAGCTGTGGACTTTGCCCGGGTAATCCACAAGTCTTTGACGGACCACTTTAGGAAGTTGAAGAATGAGTTAGGGCCGTTGATTAACAAAGAATTGGCTAAGCAAAAGGGAGAAGGTCCCACTCGGAAGATTCCCATCATTCTCCCGTCACTGATCACAGCTTTATGCAAGGCGGCTAAGGTTCCCACATTTCCTTTGGAGCGTACTGAGCTTCCTGGTTCTTATCTCACCGTGGTAGATGACGACTCCCAGGCTCCTCCACCACCAGCTACTTCCAAGAGGCCTCGCCCGTCTTCATCCCGTCTACTAGCTCCCCACAGTTTCCACCTATGGATGCCGCCGCCATTAGACAATTAAAGGATGAATTGAGGGATGAGTTGCGAGATGAGATGAGGGTGGTCATGTCCGACACTTGTGCTTATTTCCGTCAGCTTTTTGTAGAGCATGATGCGTTTGTCGGTTGGGGGCCGTTTGATTATTCTGCTCCTCCACCTTACCCGCACCCCCCGCCTCAGCAGCCCGCAGATATGCACGAGTCAGGTGCTCTCGTTCCTGAAGGAGGTGATGATGAGGCTCATAATGATGAGGGTAGCCCGTTGATTGATTTGGATGATCTCGGCGGAGAGGATGAGGATTACATTGACCGTTTTGGCACCACCGATTAGGCTTATCTTGTTTTATTTCCATGCATGTTTCTTTTTGTTTTTGGATATCTTTTGTTGGATTGTTGGATATTTTATGTTTTATGTTTGGATGCTTGATGTTTTCTTTCCATGCATGTTTCTCATTTTTGTTTGTCTCGTTTTGTTTTATTCTATTCTATCCAATGTTTGATGCTTTGTATGGCTAGCATTTGTTTACCTATGTAGTGATCGACACAGTGATTGCCATCCTTGGACTTGTTTGCCTTCAGTGGACTCGGGTTTGCTTTTCAGCTTCCCTATGGTGACGTGTACCTTGCCCTTCTCTTTTTCAAACATTGGGGACAATGTTCATAATAAGTGTGGGGAGGTATACTAGATCCATTATAGTCATGTTGATTCATGTTTTACATATTTCGGTCCAAGTTTGGGGGGTGCTGTACCTCTACATGTGAAATGTGTGCAATTTTAATTTTTTTTTTTTTTTGGATAGAATTTCAACCCTTCACTTGAGGCATTGAGTATGGTTAATTTGAATACATGGTATGTTTTCTCTATCAATTTGGTTTTTAATGGCTATACACATCGTTCCTTGCTTATGGGATCCTAACTAGACTAGATTAACCTTAAGATGATTCACATATGCACCTAAATCGAAGGTAGAGGAGTTGAGTGGGCAATCATTTTGAAACACTTAAAGGCTTGATCCCGGAAATATCAACTTAGAATTTTCACATGTGTTATGAGTTGAGAACGTTAACTTCGTGTGCTTAATAATAATAAAAAGAGGTTGAACATTGGTATGACTGAAAAAGTCAGGCTTAATAGATACTGGGGACGAAGAGCACCATGCCTAGAATACTGTACTATTTTGCTAATTTGAGCTAAGCTCAAGCCAATGCAAGTGTTAAGTGAATAAGGACCTAGTTTGATTTTGTGGCCTTTGACACTCGAGCGATTAAGCCCTTAGGAGTGTCTCCACATTTGATACCCTAAAGCCATCTGGTTTAGGAGTTATTGGCCTAAAGCTCGTTACACGGGTGTCATAGAAAGCCTAAGAGGATCAAACATTGCACATGGTCTAGCCTCTAATGTTTCGAGTTGAAAGTGCATAAGATAAATCCGAAAGTGGAATGAAGTGATGAATTTTTAAGTGGCTATGAAGTTGTATTCAATTCTCGTACCATGAGAATAATCAAAAGTTGATAAATATGGGGTTAATGTTTGAAAAGTGGTAAGAATGCCACTTGACTATAATACTTGAGATTTATTACACTACACCCTTAGGATGATCTTTTCAATGTTAAGGCGTAACATGAGCAAATGTGTGATGTGTATATATTTGTAATATGAGCTTAAACAGATGAATTCATACCATTGTGTGCTATTAATCATTGTAATTTACGTTGAGTGATCGGGGTTGAAAATCTTTCTATTTTGTGGGTATATCGTCTGCAAACCTTCACGAGACTATAACTCGTCCTTTGAGGTAACTAAAAGGTTCAAAGGCTTGTTGCATTCGCTAAATGCAACCGTTTACTCCACGAAAGTGAGTTAGGTAGTTTTCTTTTTGTTTCTCTCTTTGATTAATGATGTTTCCTTATCTTAAAACTCTTATTGCTCGAGGACGATCAATTGATAAGTGTGGGGGTGTTGATAAGAGGCATTTTTACGTGTTTTTAAGCCCCTTTGCGTTTATGTCTTAGGTTCATTTATCGCTTGATTCTTGCCACATGTGCGTTTAATTCGTGCATTAAGTGATTTCAGGTCTTAAATGGATACAATCAAAGAACGGGATGAAAAATGACGTATAAAACAAGTTTAGGCCAAATTGCTACGCACCCCTACGCCCGGGCGCCGTATCTGCATTTGTTTCCACGGTTGAGCGCTATTTTATTGTGTTTAGAGACCGAATTGGATGAAGTTTCCTTCTACAAAGTTGTAGAACTATGTGTTAGCTTCAAATGAGGACTTGAATCATCCAAATCGGAGTTTTGTGGAGAGAGTTATGAAGGAAATACAATTACTGCGCCAAACAGAGGCAAATACTCCCAACATTCTGCTGACGGCGCCCGAGCGCCATAATTCCCGCACCTAGGCGTGGCCACATCCGAGATTTGATTCCTTTCAGCCAAAAGATCATCATTTGATGGGGGAATGGAACATTTAAAGCCAAGAGGTCATCACATGTATGAGAGGGAGGTCATAAGTATGTTTCTTACTAGATCTACTTTAGGGAATTTTATACTACTCACTTTAAGAGTAGTGGAGGACACACTAAGGGGGGGCACACACTAGGAGCTGATTTGTTGTGGTCTTCTTAAGGCATTTTTGGGGCAATTGACCGAGACATCTTGGAGGAGGAGAGAGAGAGAGGCATTTTGGCCATCACTTTTCACTCATCATCATTCATCACCATTTCTTCATCACTTTTGGAGTGGAACAAAGAGAGAGGAGCTAAGGATTGAAGATCAAGAGAGCAAAGATCCATCATCAATCAATTGAGGGAGTTTTAATTATTTGCATTTACATGTTTATTTCCATGAGTATGTATATGTTTGTATTAGATTTTCTTAAGGCTTTGATGAGAGGCTAATATTGTAGAACTAAGGCCATGTGAAGGCCAAATTTATGAATCAATATATGTGAAGTTGCTCTTTGTATTAATTCTCCTATTGCTTTGTGTGTTAATTCTATGCTTTTATTCCAATCATGTGTTTGATGACCATATGCTTGCTATCTTGCCTAATCTAGTTGTTCGAGAGAAAATAAATTAGGGTGCAAGAGAATTAACACATCATCCGAAACAAATGAGGGATTGCCTTAGAAATAGGTAAAGATTCCCGGGTGTTGTTAGCCGGATTCATTCGGGGAAGCTCTAGAACGTTAATGCGTGATTTTTGATTAGATTCTCGGATAGACATATTTAGAGAACCGTCAATTAATCATAGGATTATTATGTGCCGAGACATCGGGTAATAGTTAATTTAGGAGTTTCCACCAAAGCAATAGGAGTCTAATAATTCGAAGAGTAGCTCATATATATTGACGAGTAGATTCGGTTGTAGCATGTGCCTTAGTCATTTTATCATACGTGAGATTAAATCTATAGTACGTTTCTCTTTGGTTCTTCGTTTGTTTAATCTTTTTCTTGCACTTTACTTTAATTGTCTTATCTTTTATCGAAAATCATTAACTAGAATTCAAGTCCTTGTGGTTCGACAACCCGGACTTTTTGTCCACTTATTACTACACACGTCTAGTGCACTTGCTATCATAGCACGTTAGCTTTTAGCGTGTCAAGTTTTTGCTGCAGAGGGAGGTCTTGTTTGTTGGTTGTCTTGGTCGTTGGAAGCCATGATCTGTTTCCCAAAATTAAGTTAATTGTCTGCTTAATAAATCTGTTATGCTATTGTTTGATCCTTTAATATGTTCAAATTCTACTTTAACCATCTTTTATTATTTTGTTTTTTAGAATTTTCATTTTTTATAAATCTAACTACAGCTTCACAATCTGTTCTAATGGTAAAAGGTTTATTTAAATATAGTCTAAAATGGTCTATTGCTTTAACTATTCCTGCTATTTCATAATCCAGGCTAGTCCAATTACTTCCTGTTTTGTTAAAATTACCACTGGAATAAGCTGATATTTTTTCTTCACTTTTTGAAGAAAATTTATGAGGTTTACATTTTAATATTGCTCCCCATCCTTCTATAGAGCTATCTACTTCTATTATGACATAATCAGTACTTAAGGGTAATTCTAAAGGTTTTAAATCTTTAACAATTTCTTTAATTTTTCTGACTAAGTTAATATCTTCCTGATTAAAATGTCTTTGACCTGATTTTCCTGTTTTCTTATATAATGGTCCGACTAATTTACTAAGTTTAGGAATAAATTTTCTAGAGTAGTTTAATATTCCTAAAAACGCTTGTATTTGTTTTAAGTTTTCTAACTTATCTGGGAAATCTAGAATTTTTTGAGCTATATGAGGTTGTAATTTAATTTGTCCGTTTCCTATTTCTAAACCTAAAAAGTTTATTTTTCTCTTAAAAAGTTCCATTTTCTTTTTAGATACTACTATTCCGTTTTCTTGTATTAAATTAAACACTTGTTTTAAATGGTTTTGATGTTGCTTAAAAGTTTCAGAAGCTACTAAAATGTCATCTATATACACTAAACAGAATTCTAAATGTTTAAAGATACTATCCATAAATCTTTGAAATATTGATGGAGCATTTTTTAAACCAAAAGATAGAACATTCCACTCGAAATGTCCTTCACTACAGCTGAAAGCTGTCCATTTTTTGTCTTCTTCTACCATTTTAATTTGATTATATCCGCTTTTTAAATCAAATTTTGAAAGTATCTTTTTATTTTGTATAAGATTAATTAGCTCATCTTTATTAGGTATTCTATAAGCATCATCTTCTATATTATCATTAAGTCTCTTATAATTATATACTATTCTAGGTTTTCCTCTTTTTATTTCTGCATTATTTCTTATTATAAAGGCTGCTGATCTATGAGGACTATCACTTCTTCTTATAACACCGATTTCCAACATTTCTTTTATTTGTGTTTTGAATTCTTTTATATCTTCAGGAGTATATTCTATAGCTTCTGTTCTTATCACTATATCTGGGTTTAATATGTTTAGTTTAAAAGTATAGTTTACTTTGTTTTTAGCTAAATCGTCTCCTATAAATCCTAACATTTCTAATTTATGCAAAATTCTTTCATTTTCTAGGTTTAAAACTTCTAATCCCTTTCCTATATCTCTAATTTCTTCATCTAATAGGATATCTATAGTTTCAGGTTCTATATTATTTTGTTCTAATTCTTTGAAAAAATCGAGTTCATTATTACCATGTCCACCACGCTTCGCAGTCAACTCTGATTGTTTAATGTATCTATTAGTCGGAAAAGTATAATTATGTTTGCTAATAGTAATATAATTTTTTCCTATTAAGATACTACCATTTAATGCACAAATGAAATTTAACCCTAAAAGGAATTCGTGGCTATTTATGTTTTCTGGTGCTATAAGGACTTGTCCTAATGTATATTTGCTACTATAATTTCCTGAAAAATCTTTAAATTGTATTCCTATGTTAATTAACTCTTTTGTTATTCTCATTAATCTATTTTCTGCAGTTCTACTAGTAACAGTATAACTTAATTGTGTTACAAATTCTTTTGGCACAAGACTAGCGCTAAGCATGCTTTTTGTACTTCCTGTATCTAAAATGGCTTTAGTTTCAATATATTTTTCTTGATTACACCATATTCGACAATCTAAAAGTATTAGGCTACTAGTATAGGGTACTTGTAGTTGGGGTTCATACGCTGTATTTTGTAAATGAGTTTCTTCTAATTGTTGATTAATTTCATCAAGTTCTTCTATAATTACACCTTTTCCTTTATTTTGATTACTACTTATGCTTTCATTATTTTTTAATTTTAATTCTATTAATTGTATTCTTAAATCTAAATTCTCTATTTTATGGCTTAGAACTTCTATTGATTCTAGTTTTTTACTAGGTTTAGGCGATACATCTGTTTCTATATTATATGCGTCTTTAACACAAATAAAACAAATCTCGTCAAAACATATATTGCACTGATATCTTAAATGCATATCAGGATATAATCTACAAATACTACAGGCTACACTCATAGTTCCTTTTCCATTTATATATTTATGTTCACATGAATTATTCATATAGGTATATTCTATTATATTAGGAATTTCTGGTCCTTCTTCACTTACTATACTAAATATGCTTTCATTATCACTTTCATTACCGTCTATACTTACTACGTCTTCATCTAATTGTTCTGCTATGGCTGCTCTTTCCATATTAAATTGTCTTTTCGGACATCTATTAGCTAAATGTTTAGGATCTCCACAAATATAACATGTGCATTTTCTTGTTGATGGCTTTTTAACATAATTAGGTGGTTTTCTTCCTTGCCTATATTGTCTAAAACTAGATTTTGGTTTATTTGATTTCCTTAATATTTTGCGTTTTGGCTTAAAGTAATTCTTCTGTCCATATTGTTGTGGGGTGTATATAGCTTTTCTACAAAATTTATAAGATTGTTTTCTAATTTGTTCTCTAATAAATTCTTCTTTACACCATTCCTGAAGTTTAAAGAAAGTATATTGTACTCTAAGTCCTATACCTAATCCTGTAAGATTACCATTAGTTTTTATCCACTCTTCATGTATTCTTTTTCCTAAATCTTAGGGTAATTTCGTAAAATATCTATTACATAATTCTTCATCAAATGCTTTATTAGCTTCTCCTATTAACCTTGTAAAATCTTGACTAAAAGGTATAATATATTTCATATCAGTTATAGTAAGTTGTTCTAGGTTTCTAAGTGCCGTATCTTGTATGAATGTATTTTCTCTTCCTGGATCTATTCCTATTATTAACGTTCTAATAAAACTAGTAAAATTATAGGGATTATTTCCTAAGGCCTTTATTTCATTAATTCTATTAGGATCTTTTTTCTTCTTACTTTGCCAGATAGATAATGCTTTAGGTCCTAAGCATGTTTCTAAAAAATTAAACATATCCATATCTGCTTTTTTATTTATTTCTCAATGTCTTACTACACATTGTTCCCATATATTTATTTCTTTTGGCCACATTTGTGGACTTCCTAATTCAATTACTAACATGGTTCTACTCATGGTTTTTCCTATGGGTTGTCTTGATCCTATATATTTATTTGACTGAGTTGATCCATATTCATATGTTGGATTTTTTCATTCTGGTCTACCACTCATTTCTACATTTCTAGCTGGAACTTCACTATAATCTGGTTCTATTCTAGTTCTTTTTCCTATATTACTACTAGTACTTGCTTGACTATCTGCCATAAAAGCTACTTCATTGCTACCTTTTTCTTTAAAGAAATTTTTAAATTCTATTTTTCCTGAAACTATATCATCTACTAAATCAATATTATAATATTGTTTAAATTCTTCTTCAGCTGATTCTAAATTGATATCTAAATTCATTGCTTCAAGATACATTTCATCTACTAATTCTCTTAAATTATTTATCTCGAAATTTTTTCTTAATATTTCTTCCATATTTTTTGGTCTATAATCATTTTTAAGCTGACTTTCTAATTGTCTAATCTCTTCATCTATTTCTTCTATATTTTCTTCCTCTTCATCTTCTTCGCTTTCTATATCAGATAATATTTCCCAATTTGCAAATCTACTAGTTATTCTAACTTCTTCTTCTTCTATAATATTCATGTAGTTTGTTTCAGTTTCCTTATCAGTTTCTTCTTCTAAATCTTCTAAATTTTCTTTGGGATCTTGTTTTTGGTAATTAAGAAATCTAATAGAAGTCTGACCTCTACTATTTGTATACATTACACTCTCTCCTGGAACTTTGACAGTCTCATTTTCTTCTAAGTGTTTGGTTAATTCCCATTCTTCTCCATTTAAATCGTTATTATCAATATTTAAAGGTTTAATCATTTTTACTCCTACTGAGGCTAATCCATCAATTATCCCATCTATATTAATTTTATATTGAGGAAAACTATTATTGGTTACTCTTCCTAAAAAAGCTATAGAAACTACTAAGTTGTTACCATCATATGTTTCATATCCTCTAGTTTGTAATCCTATAGTAATTTTATTAATATCTTTAATACTTTTCATCATGTTCGGAGCTACATAGAATATTCCTACATTATTAGTCATATCTATTTCCATACTTGCAAATACTGCTCTCCTAGCATCAGACCAACTTTTGTCTAATAATAAAACTAAAACCTTTCCACCGGTTCCTTTTCTAGTTAATCCTTTTATTCTTACAATAATTAATCCTAAATGTATATACTTTTGTTTTAATTGTTTTAATTGCTTTATACATTCCGGGCTAACTAAGCTTATATTTTCAGCATTTGTTGTAACTTTTACTTCTTTTTCTCTAAATTTCTTGATTAAATGTGTGTTAAAATCCATTTTTCCTACCTTGTATAATGTTTTAGGTTTTAACTTATCTATTCCCTTGTTATTATATAAATTAAGATTTTCTTCTACGTCTATTATCTCTTCTAATTCTACTTCTCTAGCTGAGCTTTGACTTCCTGATCCTCTAAACATTCGTTTAGTGAAAGTATTACTTATTTTTCCTTTCTCTTTTTCTTTATTACTTGATTCACTTATAGTTCTACTAGTACCACTAAATGATCTCATCATTTTTTTACCAATATATATATTTTTTAGGTTCTTTTTTAGGTTTTTCAGATTCTTCTAGTGCTAAATTTGGTAATCTTTCTTCTATACTATCTTGTAAATCTCCTTTAATCACTTGAGATACTGTGTCTATTTTAGTACTTAATTTTTCTAACTTATTTTCTAATTTATCTAGCCTTTCGAATATTTGTAGAATTAAAGCGAATTGAATATTCCAAAGTTTAGGATATAATTTATCTGAATTACTAGTTCCTTGATAGGTAGTAAATCCTTCTTCGGTAGATAGATATTTATTTGCTAATTCAATGGCTCTTTTATATTCTAATCTATTTTCTATATTATTCATCCACTAACTATTCGTTCTATATTTTTTAGCGTTTTACTTGTTTCTAAGTTTTGAGCTTCAAGTTTATTTATTTTGTCTATGACTTGGCTTAGAGTTTTCTTAGTTTCAATTTCTAATTGTTTTAGCTTATTACTTTCCAAGCTATATTTTAACTCTATTATTTCGTCTTTAGTGGGGAAAAGCTTATTATATTTCTTAACTATTTTTAGAGTTTCCTCAGATTGTTGTTTAATATAATCTAAATTATTATTTTCACCCTTCTTTATTATTTCTCTATTTATTAAAACGGTTTCTTTTAATGATTCTAACGTTTTACAAAGTTTAGCGTTATTTATTTCTAAGTTTGATGCTAACGATATAAATAAATCTGTTAAACTATTTAAGTGTTTATTTTCTGAATGTAAATTATGCTTAAAATTTGAATCAAATCTACAAATAAATTTATGTTTATCTAAAGAGATTACGGTTCTATCGGCTAAACTATATTCTAAATCTAGATATTCTAATCTTTTATAATTAGAAGAAGCTATTTTAATAAAAGGCTGCTATTAATATATTCAAGATTAAAAGGTACTTAATATAGTTTTCGTAATCTCTTAATCTAGGAGGTATGTTAAGATAATTATTAACCCAATGTTCTCTCCTAATTATTAATTGATTTCGTAATTTTAATATTAATTCTGTATTAGTATAATCTAAGTTTTTTAAAGTATTAAGACAATCAATAAAAGCACTTAAAATATGAGCAGGAATTGGCATGTATGTAAATTATGAAGGCAATAAAAAGTTTTTATGCAGATTTATAAAAGCGGGTTGGGATTCCCTTTTCTTTAAATATATATAATTACTCTCATTTATTTTTTGATGTTTTTGTTGTTTTGTGGGGCCAAATTAAACCATTTTCAAAATTCGAGGACTAAAGGTAAATAAATTGAAAGTATAGGGACTATACGAAAGATTTTAAATAGTATAAGGGGTCTTGAGCAATTTATTGATAAAGCAAGGAGGAAACTTGCAATTATCCATCTTTTGACTTTAGTAAGGATAATTTGGACTTTTCAAGCTCATGGGTCCCATAGGGGTCTAAATTTGTAATGCTTTTTTGAAAATGTCTAAATTTGTAAGGTGATATGCAATTGGGGGTTAAATTTGTTAACTTCCCCTCTACAGTGAAGAGCTGTGTGCTGCCACTTAAAGTTAAAGAGAAAATGCCGTCGTTTTCAAGCAGAAGAAAAAGAAAAAACGGGTGGGATCCAGTGATTCGTGCAACTGGGCGACGAAGAGCAATGTGCCTTTGCTCTTATTATCTATTAATATTAATATAGAAAGAAAGTGTTTGACTAATTTTGACCATCTAAAAAACTCAATTCTAATTTTTGGTAATTTTGAATTAATTTTATTGTTAACAATTTTGATTAATTACTTCCCCACAATAAACTTCCATTCAAATTTTGAGTTCTTTAATTGACCAAATTATGGTGGCAAATCTTTTGATTTTTTTGAATTTTTTATACACGGTTAATTTGCATTACATTTAACTAATTCCTTAATGAAAGGAATATTTTGTACGAGTTTATGTCCCAAAATCATGGGATTATGGGGTTTTCAAAAAGAAAACTTTGGTATCATTATCCATAAATAAAAGAGTAATTAAAGGAAGATTTTATACGGGTTTATATCCCAAATTTAATGGGATTAAGCGGTTTTCAAAAAGATAACTTCCACGTCTCATCAAGGTATTATCCCTAAATAAAAAGAGTATTAGATGGAATTATGCGGTTTTAATTCTCAGTCGATTTCTTGGCTCGCGAAATCACTGTTTTCTTCTTCTACACATATACAGGGCAGTACCAATTTTGAAAAGGAGAAGAAAAGCTTCAAAAAAATTTCAGATATAGATAATGTAATCACCAAAGAGACGATGGTATTTTCTTTTGTCGATTGTTTATTTCACACCTTGATATCATAATTAATGACATGTAGTTTTTTGTATTTCTTTTTGCAGCAAACACACATCAAACGTAACATTTAGGTTATTCTCATTTTTTTTCTTTTGGTGATTTGCTTAAATGTATCATATCTTTTTGAAAAGTTCGATTAATATTTTGAATTTGATGATTAAATTTTCACTATTTTATCTTTTAATTTCGCTTAGGTTATTTTCAGTCGTTTTCTCCCCTAAGTAATTTGGTGACTTCAGTTTTCTCTAAGAATTTATAGGGCTCTATTTAGTTTGACTATGACTATTTCCAAAGCTATTGCTTATTGCCTGCTCGATGCAATGTCTTTGTGTGGATAACTGGGATTCTATCAAGTTTTATTATTAGCAATTTTTTGGTATCTTAATTTTTATATTCTTTTAATCATTTTCATGTTTGAATTTGCTATAATTAAGGTTACTTTTGTTTTGATTTTTATTGCAAAATTTGAATACAAAACTTTTTCCTCTTCATTTATTTTCTACAGTCAACAAGAGCCTTCATTGCTGCATCTAGATATGGGAGTGCTACACATGTACCAGCTTCAGTTCTTAGCCGAGGTGTTGGCTGGCTGGTAGGAAGATAGCTTACTACACACACATATATAGCCTCACAATTTTTTTCATGATATACAGGGAGTAGGAATTTTCCTAGATGGTTTATTCGGTACATGAAGTGGATCTACAGTGTCAGTGTAATATATCTAACTTGAGAGTATTTCATCTTATTTAACCTTTTATTGGATGCATTGATGTTATTTTTTATCTTAATTGTAAAGTGAAAATGTAGGATTGTTGGCTCTAACACGAGTTGGAAGCGAAAGGATGATTCAGATATCAGTCTTTCATGCTCTTCTTTTCAGTGTTAGTTTTGTTCTTTGATGTTTTCATTATACAATACGCTCCCCATATATATTCTTCCAAAAGATTCGACTTAAAGCTATTTCATTACTAATGTTAATTTGTTCGATTTTAATTTTTATTATGTTCACTTTTTCTATAGAAATAAACAGGCAAATTTGGAGCAATTATTGATTCCATTTCCTTAGCAATCGTTGGAGCTTTTTATTGAGTCCTTTTCGCCCTCATGTGTACCTATACCTTAATTTCTAAAAGTATGATTAATTTTATTGGTGGTTGTGCAGTTTGTTTGTTGTAAGACTCATTCAAAGGAGGCCCGAAAGGTAACTTAACAATTTTCAAATAGATTGCAACTAATTTCATGTAAATATGTTTTGCCTTCTACTTTCTCTGTGAAAATCTTGGAGTGGTTAATTTCTAAAAGTATGATTAATTTTATTGGTGGTTGTGCAGTTTGTTTGTTGTAAGACTCATTCAAAGGAGGCCCGAAAGGTAACTTAACAATTTTCAAATAGATTGCAACTAATTTCATGTAACTATGTTTTGCTTTCTACTTTCTCTGTGAAAATCTTGGAGTGGTAATTTTTTTATCTTTTTTTTGGTTCTTTTACGAGGGTTTCTTCAATGTTTAAGATATAACAATAGAGAATTTTCAAATAACAGAATCATCTTTTTACCGTAAATGCATGAGAATTCTTTGGTAATTTATTTTTATATTTCAATTTATGCTTATTCAGTGTAGTGTATAATTGAGAATTTATTAAACTCTCACTTTCATTTGATGTCCTAATATCCTATTTCTCCTCATTACTAGAAGTAACCGAACCAGAAATGATTTTGGTTTCTCTTTCTTGGATCAATAGTTTCTTACTTGCTCTATTTTTCTGCTCTCAATTCTGTCTACAAGTTCTTAGTTAAGCCTGGTCCAAATGAAATTATGTTCATGATTTGCTACATTCAAGTTCTTTTACTATGCATTGATATTATATTTCTGTTCCACGTAAGAGGCAAATACTTGCACTGGACGAGACAACATTCACAGATATTATTCCGTCTGTAGGTTGCAGATATGGTGTTACACCACTCACCCCTTCAAAACTTTTAGAGGTTCTATTTTTTTTTATTTTTTATTTTTTGTGTGCTGAACGTGGGATCACATTCCTTACACTTTGTCTACAAAATGCCTTTTGTTGCCCATCTCTCGCTTGCACTATCCCATATTTTGTAAATTTGTTTTAACAACTAACAATTGATATTTATTCCATCACTTTAAGTGCATGTTAAGAACTTACATATTGTGTTCAATCTTTTCAATAAGCTAGAGCATTGTGGTTTACTCATTTGAAGACTCCAAATACCATTATGTATTAATATTCTGGACTACTATGGACGTATCATTCCAAAGCGCAAAACGCCCTGAAACAATTATGTTAGTACACGTTCAATTTCTTGCAACATCATGCATTTTGGAATGAAGAATCTACTGATAAGTTTTTTTATATAAGAAGATTAAGATCATTTTATTTCTTTCTCTATTGAACAGGTTAGGAGACAAGTATGGGGGAGAGAATTAGAATTGGAGAAAAAGATGACTTTTCACCTTTTCAACTAAATCAAGTTACGAGCAAAAATTCTATGTACGCTGGAATGCATGCAGCATGCGCGATATACTTGATAAAAAATTGCTTTTCGGATTATTTAGAAGTGTCGAATTTATTATGTAGAAGTTTATTGGTTTGATGCATACAAAAGATGTATATTTTAATATATCTCTTGAGATCCTGCACTTATTTGGATTGTGAATGTAGATAATTTTCTGTGGAAGGTTTCATATTTAATTGTTTAAAATATATTTTGAAGTTTGTGTTGATGTTATAGATTTACTGCATTACAGGCAATAAAATTGTTGCTCATATCATGAAGATAAGTCTTTCACGAGTGCAAACGGACAATTAATCAAAAATAAAAGGTGAAAATTTATGCATACATTGTATTTAGGACAGAAGTAGAACAAATCTATACACTTTGGTTACAAAATACTACTTGAGGCTTTGACTATACACCAACTATTTTGCTCGAGGATTCAAGCCTTTTTACTGTATTAGCTTGAGGAAAAGAAGTTTTTGCTATCTTTTCCGATTACGGGAAATTCAACTATATTTAAACTAATTTAGGCCGTGCGTAGCACGGGTTAAACACTAGTAATAATATTAATATAGGAAGGAAGTGTTTGACCAATTTTGACCCACAAAAAACTCAATTCTAATTTCTGGTAATTTTGAATTAATTTTATTGTTAAAATATTGATTAATTACTTCCCCACAATTAACTTCCACTTCAAATTTTGAGTTTTTAAATTGACCCAATTATGGTCAAAGCTGAATTTTTATCCACGGTTAATTTGCATTATCCCAAAATTATGGGATTATGCGGTTTTTAAAAAGAAACCTTTGGAATTATTATCCCTAAATAAAAGAGTAATTAAATGAAGATTTGTATGCGTTTATATACCAAAATCTTCGGATTATGCCATTCTAAAAAATAAAACTTCCAAGTCTCATCATGGTACTATCCGTAAATAAAAGAGCTACTTCCCCACAATTAACTTCCACTTCAAATTTTGAGTTTTTAAATTGACCCAATTATGGTCAAAATTGAATTTCTTATCCACGGTTAATTTGCATTATCCCAAAAATCATGGGATTATGCAGTTTTTAAAAAGAAACCTTTGGAATTATTATCCCTAAATAAAAGAGTAATTAAATGAAGATTTGTACGTGTTTATATCCCAAAATCCTGGGATCATGCCATTTTAAAAAAGAAAACTTCCAAGTCTCATCATGGTACTATCCCTAAATAAAAGAGCATTAGATGGGATTATGCAATTTTAATAATTGTGCAATATTTTCTCTCTTTCTCAGTCGATTTCTTGGCTTGCAAACTAAATTCTCTGTTTATTCTTCTACATGAATATGGGGCATTATCAACTTTGTTCTACTGTATTCTTATACTTGCATTAACTTTAATCTCTATTCCTAAAGTTCTCCCATTTCTACTTCATGTACGAAAACTACTTATGAAAAGGAGAAGAAAAGCTTCAAATATTCTTCAGGTATAGATAATGTAATCATCGAAAAGACGATGGTATTTTCTTTTATCGTTCAATTTAGTTTTTGTTTTAACGGTCAATGACTTTTGCCATTATTATTGTTTATTTCACAACTTGATATCATAATTAATGACATGTAGTTTTTTGTTTTTCTTTTTGCAGCAAGCACACATCGAACTTACCAATTAGGTTATTCTCATTTTTTTTCTTTTGGTTGATTTGCTTAAATGTATCATATCTTTTCGAATAATTCGATTACCATTTTCAATTTGATGATTAACTTTTAACTATTTTATCTTTTAATTTCGTTGTAGGTTATTTTCAGTGGTTTTCTCCCCTACGTACGTGTTTATATATAGATCAGGTATATATAATGTAATCGCCAAAGAGATGATGGTATTTCCTTTTATCGTTCAGTTTACACTTTTAGTTTTTATCTTAAATGTGAATGACTTTTGCCATTATTATTGTTTATTTCATACTTGATATCATAATTAATGACCTGTAGTATTTTTGTATTTCTTTTTGCAGCAAGCACACATCAAACGTAACATTTCAGGTTATTCTCATTTTTTTTTCTTTTGCTTGATTTGCTTAAATGTATCATATCTTTCCGAAAAATTCGATTAACATCTTCAATTCGATGATTAAATTTTCAATATTTTATCTTTTAATTTCGATGTAGGTTATTTCCAGTGGTTTCTCAATTTGCTTCAATGTATCATATCTTTCCGAAAAATTCGATTAACATTTTCAATTTGATGATTAACTTTTAACTAATTTATCTTTTAATTTCGCTGTAGGTTATTTTCAGTGGTATTTTACGTAATTTGGTGACATCAAATGCTATTTTACGTTTCACTTTTTGTTGCGTTATTATTTTGCTTTCGCTTCCGTTTGACCCATCTTAGTTAATAAAAGTATATATTTGTAACACTACAATTTACTTTATTGCAAGCATAGTGTATTAATAATATATTTACTTCACAAAGTTGGTATTTTGGGTTGTAATACAATATATTCGTTGTTTAAAAACTTATTAGATATTTATACTTTTTCTAAGAATTTTCTATATAAAATGATAATGTTGCTTTTGTTAGTTTAATGTGTTTATAAATATTTATGATGTACAATGATAAAGATAATGATGCTTTTCCCTATTTTTTGTATTTATGATGCAAAAAGCTATTTTTAAAGAGAAATTTTGTATGTCCTAAATAAAAAAATCATACATTCAACTCAAATTTAATATATCACTTTGGTAAGTCATATTTTTTTTTTTAAATAATCGAGTAACACACTTTTTAAATTTACTTAGACCGTGCGTAGCACGGGTTGGACACTAGTATATATATATATATATATATATATATATATCTATCTATATGTAGAATTAATAAAAAAACAGGTCTAGCATGTCCCACCAACCAAATCTCGAATTCTGAGTTGAGTGCATCTGTCTCCAATCGACAAAGTCTTTAACAAAGCGAGTATTAAGCAGGGTTATTTTATAGTGCATGGTGCCTTGTACACCATAAAACAGGTGGGGTAAGTGGTTTTTATCACCCACCCACCATATAACAACCACCCACCACAAATCAAGTTTGTGGTGTTGGATTAATCGGGAGCATTGCTCTCGGTGCGCCATAGATTTATTCCCGATTCTTTTGTCATCTCTTACCTCATAGTTATGAAAGAGGCTAGGCATCTAAAATTAGGGGTGTTTGTGGTGCAGTTTCGATATGTTTTGGCTAATTGTTAAGTGCGATTTTTGGTAGAGAAAACTCAATGTGCTAATTTAAAAAATATGACTTAGGATACATATTTCATTATATTAGCTAAATAATAATAATATTTTTTACATAGTTTAACTAAACGTAATAATATATTTCAAACAGATAAAGCTCAATACAAAAGCACTAATCCAAATAAAGTACATAACCTAATCAAAAACTTCATAAAAATTTAAAATATTGAACAAAATCATCCAATGATAAAAAAAACCCTAAAATAAAATGTATACATAATAAAAGGCGGTTCAGTTTGATACAATTTGGTCCGAAACCGCCACCAAACCATTTTGGCTGTGCAATTTTCTTTAAAAATCTAATCGCAGTTTGTATAGAAATTTGACAAAAATAATTTGGTATGGTTCGATTCGTACAATTTTACAAAATTATTGTCCGGCCCTACCTAAAAGAATACGAGTGATTAAGGGCAACTCACATTAAGGGGGATAGAGGACGGTGATGAAGAAAGTGGTTTGGCAAAGTAGACTTTTGGTGATCAATAAGGCATATGCTTTATAAGGTTTCTTTCAATTCACATACCTTTTTTTCTCCACAAACAAAGTGTTGATCACCTACATAAATTATTAGTGGACCTATATATATATATATATATATATAGGTAATGACATCCAGCAGCACTTCTACCTGGCATATTAAAATATGCACCAAAAGCATGAGATTCTTCATGATCTTTTCCCAAAAGATTCACAACTCCACAAACACAAACTTAATTTTCCAAAAAGTAAATTAACCCAAATCAAAGGTAGATCATTGTGACATACTGGATAAGCATAAGTCCATGATTATGTATTGACAGGCTTGCTGACCCCGTATACTTTATAAAATGCAGGATAGATCCAAATCAAAGGTAGAAATATTATAACATGGACATGATTATGTATTGACGAGCTCGCCCATTAAACAGTAGCTACGTTTAATCTTGACAACTCATGACATGACATTCGACCCCAGCTAGAGCTTGCCAATACCTTCCTCTATAGTATATATTTTCCCAAGAAGGCAACAAGTCTTAACACATGTTATCACGACGGTTAACATATAATGGCCATCTTGTTACCTAGGACAGTGTCCATAAAACTTCAGCTTCAGCAGTAACAAAAACATCAACAATGATACACCAACCGAAGATTTTATTACAATAAGCATAACCAGATTGTCAGCAACACCAATATTCTACAATACAAGGACCAAATACATAACAAATCAACAAGCTAACATCGGAAAAAACAGGAATCCGACAGTTTCTTTTCTTCGTGTCTTAAATATGGAGGTTACATAAAATTATCCCACCAGCGGAAGAACACTTAACTACTTAAAAGTAAAAAATTAAAAAATTTCTTTCATCAGTCTAATCTTACTATCTGTTGAAGCAAATATGTGATCAGTCATTCTTTCGAGAAACTGTCATCTCTTCCTTCAATCAATTTCCCAATAAATATAATGTATAAATAAGAATCCGAAAGAATTTAACCTAAGTAAGGTCATTTTTAACCAGATTGTTGGCTTTGCTAAAACTCCTTAAGCCACCATCTGCTCCTGCTCTATGTATATTTGATCAACCCAGAGAGGCATCATATCACGACCACCTCCATGCTTCTGCTCCATACCGTATACCCGGGCCTCGCTTCTAGGAACATCTTTCACCAGTGTATTAACCCAAGATACATCCGGCTCATCTACATTCGGTGGAATGACCCCCGCTGATGTGGCACCATTACCGCTTCGAAAACCAAAAGACGCCGACTTCGTAAGTTTGCTAACCTCCTCACCAATAAAGCCCCATTCTAACCTCCCACTGGGGGAACCCCAATCCGAAAGCTTAGATTGGATTGGGCCGGGGGAATTATGATGGGTAGAAAGCCCGGATCGATAGCTAGCTCCATTGCGGTCAATAAAGCTCTGGCTACGTTTCGTGAAACCAGTAGACCTTGAATTCATGACTGCTGCAGCTACGGCTGCAGATGAGTCAAATCCATAGTTTCTCGCTGGCGAGGATGAGATATTCGAAGGGTAGCTTGCTCGGAGTTGGTTCATGTTTTGTCGAATATGAAGCCCAGTAGGGGATTGCAACTGGGAGGTGGTTGAATTGTTTACTTTGGGCGAGAGACCCTGTAAATGAGATAGTAACGAAGGATCGAGAGATCCAAAAACATCATCAAGATTAGTAGGCTTCAAATCCCTGTAAGAAGAAGACAGGTTAGCCATCTCCTCTACAAACTGCTGCTGCTGCTGCCTTTGCTGTTGTTGGGTTCGGATTCTGTCCAATCCAAGCAATTCCATATCAAATTCCACATCTCTCGCATTCAAACTGGTCTTGAGCCGGCTGCCCAGGAGCTGCAGGGCAGGCGGTGTAAGGTGGTTCATCTTGTTGTGCCACATCTGTGATGAACAAGCAACAGAGGGAGACATTGGTGGTGTTGAACCAATAGACAATGGGCTCAAAGTTGTCACATCCAATGAATTAATTGAAACAGATTTCGGAGAAGGCATTCCTGAACCCGTAGAAGCATACAAAGGGCGCAACTCTTCATGTTTGTGAGCGAAAAAGCAGACTTTCCTCGAGCAACCCGTCTCGTCCTTGCAAAGACGGGTCCTGTATTGGGCGGGATGTAGCCATGATTCAAAAACACCATGAGCATATTCACAAGCATCGCCCTTTGCACAGCTTCCCTTTTTGAACTCGGGACACGGGACGCAAGTGTAGTTATACTTCCTTGGATCACGTCTCCTCGCGTTCTCCCCGGGATGGACAAAAGGGCACTCTGTCCAGTCATGAGAATAAGCCCTCGAGCAAGGAGTGACCTTGAAGCTATACATTCTGAACTCATCACTCCCATACAATCCAATGTTTATATCCGGTAAAGATATGTCTATGGGATAATCTTTCTTCTCGATCGAGACATGGGCTGTTTGGCTTCCTTCCTCTTCCTCCTCCTCGACCCTGATCCCATTCAACAGCAACTCCAATGTTTTTTTCTTCGAATTGGCTGAAGACTTGACGCATGGCGCAATAAGGTCACCAGGTTTCTTCCCATTAGTGTCAACAGAGTTGATATCGCCTGAGGCATCATCGATCAAGAGCTTGACAACCTCGATTGACGACCACGACCCACCGGCTGCAGCGCAATGAAGAGGCGTAGCCCCATCTGAGCCACATGCTCTATTGACATCAACTTTGTCAGTTAAGAGAATATACTTCAAAACCTCTGTGCTTCCATACAAAGAAGCAATCATGATAGGGGTTCTCTCTTCAAAGCCCATCTTCTTTGAATGAAAGCTTCTGCCATACCAAAAGCTGGCCTCATCAACATCACAACCCCTCTCCTCGACTTCGAAGGCGAAGCCGGCTAAATCGTCCACGGCTGCCAATTCAAGCAGCTTTGAGCAATATTTATGCAAGACCACACTCTTATCATCTTGAAGTCCAGCCTTCATATCTAAATTAGAGGGGTAAAGTTTACTCTTTGAATCACTGCACATCAATCAAACCCTGAGGGAGAGACAAAGAACAAAGAATATTTAGGACTCTGAGATGAATGAAAAACAACAAATCTCGTTACATACATATATATATATATATACAAACACACAAACAATGATGAACTAATCAGAAATATATATTTTATTTTATCCCACCTATTGTAGAGTTGTCTTAACCATATTCTCATTAAAAAATCAAATTTTTCCCCTAAAAATGATGACCCATTCCACCACATAGACACGGTGTCAACAGCAGTACTCTTTCAACAAGCTTTTTAGAACATTAAACACAAGAAACCTAAACACAAGACTTGGTCCATAAAAAAGCTAATTAACAAATCAAAACCCACATCATAAAAAATCAATCTTTCCCACTTATAACCATCAAACAACCAATTCAACATAAAAATAAAATAAAAATAAAATTGAGGCTTTAGTCTAAAAAAGCATACCTTGTAGTTAAAGGATAAGTCCCTTGATAAAAGTTTGAAGTAGTAAAGACTTCCAATTGAAGGGAATTTCAGTGATGGGTGGTTGTGTTTGCCACTATGAAAGGCCAAGTCTATGGAGGGGTATATATATATATATATATATATATATATATGTACACACGTATAGACATAAAGTTGAAAATTTTAGGAAAGGGATTAATAAGTGTGAGGAGGAAGGGAGGAGGAAAATGTGACCTTTCTTCTTGCTTCTTTCTTTTCTTTATTAATCAATTTTTTTTCATTTTATATTATTATAAAAATAGTGTCAATTCTGCCTTCTTCTTTTTTTCAAATTGGTCAAAAGTCAAATCTTCAAAAGAAGGGGTCCAACTCCAACCTCACACCACTTCTGTGTCTTACTGGTTCCACTTGTTTGAAAAAATGCAAATGCAAATGCAAATTAAAGTCAAATGAAATACAAATGAAAGATTGAATTGTGGGTTGGGTCCCACGTGAGCGCTGAGAATCCAATACCTGAACCGCCATAACGGGTTTGTCCGTAACGTGTGGGGTTCACCCGGTTGGAATCTTAGAAAAAGATCCTGCCGCCCGCGCTGTGACTTGACATCACCCTCTTATTTATTATTCTCTCATTTTCAAGTAATCCACAAGCTTTTAAGATCGGGGTTCCATTTTGTAGAGTTTTGTTTCTTTTTTTAATTTCAAATCGAATTGTTAAGTGCGAGTTGAAGGAAATAAAATTTAAAATTATAGTTTTATAATTCAAAATTGACTATACAATTTTGTCCCATCCAGTGCATTTTGGATAGTTTTCAAGTTATTTTATATTTTAAAACTAAATAAACAAACAATATTGTCAATTTTTTTGTTAAAATTATTAATAAAATGATATTTAATAATTCATAATTAAAAAAATATTTATCAAGATTAAACTCCATGAATCATTAAAAATCACACTAGCATCATTACTTATTATTATATACTAGTAACTATAGCACACTATATGTAGGTGCAAAAATAAAAAGGTTTAAATTATTTTTTTTGGTAAAATCAATTAATACAAAATAACATGAATTTGACATTTAATTTTTTGAATAAATATCAAATGAATAAAATATAAAGAAGATATATAAAGAGACAAAAATAAGGGGAAAAGAAAATAACGTGTGCATTAGAGAGAATGTGAGAGAAATAAGAAAATATTAGGAGAGAGGGGGAGCATATGAGAGAAGAAATAGGTAATAGAATTAAAAGTTAAAAGAATATAGGAGAGACAATAGATAAAAGAAAATACTTGGGACACTTGTCAAATTTTTGAAATAGAGGTGACTTTACCAAAACTTGACGGTCTAAGGTAATTTCTATAAACCCCTCCCACTTTATAATAGTATAGATAGTATAGATGACTATCATACATTTAGAACAGAAAAAAATACTAGTATATCCCTTAAAATATTTGTTTTACATTGAATACAAATATAATGTATACATGTTTTACTATATATATATAAATATATCAAATAAATACACACTTATATATAAAAAAAATGTCTTAATCTAACTTGTATGAAAAGTAGGACGAGAAATTTGTATATAAACAAGTAGTACAAAAATAACATGTTTTGTTTGTTTGTATAATAAAATTTGTGCACTAAAATCTGCAAAAAGATGTTGTAAAAATTATTATAAGGTAATAAAACAATAGATGACATAACGCGACTTTGTATTAAAAAGAACTGTGAAAGTTAAATGGGATAATTGCATATCATACCCTTTTGAAATATGAAATCTGCACATATCCCCCTGTGTTAAAAATATAGCTTGAAATAACCCTATGATTTTCAAAACCCTGCATGAAACCCCCAATCCGTGTTAAATCCGCGGAAGGTAGCATTCACGCGCAGTGTATTTGAAGCAAGGTTGGGGTTTCGTGCAAGATTTTGAAAAACATAGGGGCATTTTAAGCTATTTTTTTAACACAGGTGGGATGTGTGCAGGTTTCGTGTTTCACAAGGATACAATATGCAATTATCCCAAGTTAAATAGAACAAACTTCATAAATATAATATATAATACTTTTTTTGTCAAAACTCTTCAAGTGTCTATTATATAAAACACATACAACACTAGAATATCATAAATTATTATCACTTTAAAAGTCTCAAGTACAAATTTTGATTGAACATAATATTAATCATGTAAAAGATAGAACCATATCAATTCAATAATAAATATTAAATTAAACTGCAAAGTTAAAAAGAATAATTATGATACCCTAGTTTTTTTTAAATGATAATTTACTAACTCGCTGACTAATAGTATACTCTATCGAAAATACTTGATTTACTATGTAGTAGTTTTATAACTAATATATCAAAATATTATATTAAACAAGTGGATTGAATTTATCACTAAATAATATTTATGTAGGGGTTTGAATGCAAATATACTTGCATTAGGGATGACCTTTATATAAGGGGAAGATGAATTATTTGCATATAAGTCCTTGTCTCAACTCTATATATACCCCATGCATTCATCCTTTCCCTCACAACATCAAGAGACAATAAAGAGGGGAAAATCAGCATTTTCGCACAACATTTTCAGCACTGGCAATGTTTGTATTTTCAAGTTTTGAGGGATCAAATGATGTCCAAATTTAGTGTTCTTTAGCTCAAATTCTTCGCAAGACGATGAGGAACAACAATATAGAATCTGATTTTGCTTATCTACTACGGAAAGTTTCAGAATCGCCCCACACCATGCGCTAGGCTGTTCAGATTTTGGTTTCCAGAAGCATATCCTATTTTCATTTGCCAAGAAATAGGTCTTCCAATGGTCTGATCGGACATGCAAGACCATCCCTAGAAAGCCCATTGAGTGTAGATATTGTTACTGGTAATGTTTATTAGAAATCATTTAGAAAATATTTCAGCATTCTCAGTCAAATTATCACTGCCAGTAATCTCTATTCAATTTCAGAATCTGTGTTTCATATTCAATTGCCCAAAAACCCCTTTTTCTATGCTCTGATTATATATGCAAAACCATATTTAGAATCCTTATCTAGTTTAGATATGTTGAATGGTAAAGTTTGTTGAAAATTGATGAGGAAATAGTCCCGAAATGGCCACCAAACGATCTATGCCAGTGTGCTATTTTAGTTTACAAAAATTATCATTCATGTTTCTTTGTGTTGAAATACACCTTTTCGTGATGCTATTGTAAATTCAAGACCATTATGAAAACTCCCTGTGTGTGTAAATATTTATATTGGTAACAAGTGCCGAGATACATAGTGTAATATGGTCATAAAGTTGATTTTAGTAAAAGGTGGTAGGAGGTACCTAAATGGGCAGATTTGGAGTTTGATTTTGAAGGCCGATTTAACCTATTCTTGGTCTGATTGTAGAGATGGAATTTTCATTATACGAAAGATTAGTTATTTGAGAATATATGGATTAGGCTCTGTATGGTTGTGTTTTCGAAAATGAATTTTGAGTTTTTATTGGAGAATGTATATTATAAAAATTCGTGTGAAAATATTAATTTTTTTGTTTGTTTGGATGTGTTTTTGATAAATGTTTGGAAATTGTGTAGATATGATATAAAGTTGATTGAATTAGTTATTTATGTAATGATGATAGGAGAAAATATTAGACTAATATTTTATTTATGATAAAGTAAGAAAGAGAATGTGTTAGATAGTTGAATTATGTAATTAATGAAAAGAGAGAATGAAGTGATTGAAATGATGACATGATGAGTAATTATATAGGGGAATGTGTAGTAGGATTTAAAATTTGAGTATTTTCTGTAGAATTTACCTTGAAATGTGCATTTTCATTTTTTGGTGATCCAAAAAATGAAAATATTTTTTAAAAACCCATTCATACAGAGCCTAAGCTTTCTTGATGATTAGGAGGTTAAAGGGAAGAAACAAGGATAATGGCGGAGGCGCGTGATAGTGGAGGCGCACAGTGGAGCGATCTGATGTAATCTTGTGCACGAATGAACAATGAAGGTTAAATCTTTCTGTCTCCCAGTTATATATTGTCGTGAAGCAGGATAAGTGTTGGGTAAGTTGGATTGACCTGAATCTTTGATTATTGTGATTAAGAGTATCATATTAAAAATTAACAATTATCGGATAAGTGGATTTTATAAGCGTATTGATGAGTATAGTTATTTGGAATAGGTAATTGCACTTACGAGATAGGTTGAGCATCATTGGAATTGAGCTTTGGTATTCAATTGGAGGAGGTGAGTTGCCTCTCAAAATTATAGTTATATGTCTTTCAAAACTGGAAGGAATTTTCATCATGTCGTATATATCTATATACTGGCATCGTGCTTTGATACTTCACATGAAAATGAGTTTCAACGCTTTAAAAATCAAATTATGAACTCATTTTAAATTAACCATCTCATATTGGCAAATGGTAACTGATAAGAGGCATTTTTACGTGTTTTTAAGCCCCTTTGCGTTTATGTCTTAGGTTCATTTATCGCTTGATTCTTGCCACATGTGCGTTTAATTCGTGCATTAAGTGATTTCAGGTCTTAAATGGATACAATCAAAGAACGGGATGAAAAATGACGTATAAAACAAGTTTAGGCCAAATTGCTATGCACCCCTACGCCTAGGCGCCATCTTGCCCACGCCCGGGCGCCGTATCAGCACCACTTTCCACGTTCGAGCGCTTTTTCCGTATGTTTAGAGACCGAATTGGATGAAGTTTCCTTCTACAAAGTTGTAGAACTATGTGTTAGCTTCAAATGAGGACTTGAATCATCCAAATCGGAGTTTTTTGGAGAGAGTTATGAAGGAAATACAATTACTGCGCCAGACAGAGGCAAATACTCCCAACATTCTGATTTGGGCGCCCGAGCGCCATAATTCCCGCGCCTAGGCGTGGCCACATCCGAGATTTGATTCCTTTCAGCCAAAAGATCATCATTGATGGGGGAATGGAACATTTAAAGCCAAGAGGTCATCACATGTATGGGGGGATGTCATAAGTATGTTTCTTACTAGATCTACTTTAGGGAATTTTATACTACTCACTTTAAGAGTAGTGGAGGACACACTAGGGGGGACATACACATGAGGAGCTGATTTGTGGTGGTCTTCTTAAGGATATTTCAGCACAATTGACCGAACATCTGGAGGAGGAGGGGAGAGAGAGGCATTTTATCCATCACTTTTCACTCATCATCATTCATCACCATTTTCTTCATCACTTTTGGAGGGGAACAAAGAGAGAGGAGCTAAGGATTGAAGATCAAGAGCAAAGATCCATCATCAATCAATTGAGGGAGTTTTAATTATTTGCATTTACATGTTTATTTCCATGATTATGTATATGTTTGTATTAGATTTTCTTAAGGCTTTGATGAGAGGCTAATATTGTAGAACTAAGGCCATGTGAAGGCCAAGTTTATGAATCAATATATGTGAAGTTGCTCTTTGTATTAATTCTCCTATTGCTTTGTGTGTTAATTCTATGCTTTTATTCCAATCATGTGTTTGATCACCATATGCTTGCTATCTTGCCTAATCTAGTTGTTCGAGAGAAAATAGATTAGGGTGCAAGAGAATTAACACATCATCCGAAACAAATGAGGAATTGCCCTAGAAATAGGTAAAGATTCCAGGGTGTTGTTAGCCGGATTCGTTCGGGGAAGCTCTAGAACGTTAATGCGTGATTTTTGATTAGATTCTCGGATAGACATATTTAGAGAACCGTCAATTAATCATAGGATTATTATGTGCCGAGACATCGGGTAATAGTTAATTTAGGAGTTTCCACCAAAGCAATAGGAGTCTAATAATTCGAAGAGTAGCTCATATATATTGACAAGTAGATTCGGTTGTAGCATGTGCCTTAGTCATTTTATCATACGTGAGATTAAATCTATAGTACGTTTCTCTTTGGTTCGTTAATTGCTTAATCTTTTTCTTGCACTTTACTTTAATTGTCTTATCTTTTATCGAAAATCATGAACTAGAATTCAAGTCCTTGTGGTTCGACAACCCGGACTTTTTGTCCACTTATTACTACACACGTCTAGTGCACTTGCTATCATAGCACGTTAAGTATTAGCGTGTCAGTAACTGCATAAACGTTTCAAAGACATATTGCGAGAAAAAAATTCCTGGCATGTTTTGTGAAAATGATTTCATGGAAAACATCGTTTTAATGAAATTCTGAAAAACTATTTGTGCAATTCGATATTATGTTGTGAGCTAAAATACTTCATTGAATCATTCGTGACATACGTGATTGCATACTTGTTCAAATGCATTTTTGCAAAAGTGCTTTCAAAATAAACATCGGTTATGAATTGCGTGAAATTACTCCTTCATGTGGTTCTTGTATCATGATCATACATCGTGACTATATTCAAGTAATACGTGTTGCATTTTACGTGGTTAAATATCGGGCCCAAGTGTCAGGCGTGGATAGGGCAGGGTTAGGTGGAGTGCGGTTTTTCAAAACCAATGCTCATTCCTACTTTTCAGATTAGTTAAATACGGGATCGAAAAATTTTGTCATTTATTACGTATGAATATACTATGAAATTTTATTGAAAGTTACGGTGAAATTTTGGTTAAGAAATACAAGATCGGAAAATAAACGGATTCGTAGATGTACGAATATAATGCTAATAGAAATAAATTGTTTGGGAATAAAAATACGTTTTAATTTTATATACAATTATAAGATATCGTGTTTGTACTCGCTTTTAATTTATATAAATAATATTTTATATGAGTCATATGTTGACAACGATTAATGTTGGTAGTTTCTAATTGTATAATATTCAATTAATACTTAAAAATTAATGATAATTTTAAAGTTTTAAATAAGAAAGTAATTTTTAGATTATTAGAGTATTATTTGTCAAGTATAATAACGTGAAGTAAATGTATTAAACTATTCAACTCAAAAGTACAAGTATTATTCATTATGTGCAGAATTCATACATAAAAATAATTTTTAGTTATACCTACGTACATGCATTATACGAGTACAATACGAGTTTTAACTAACAGGGACTTTAAGAGAGCATAAGGACAAGGTATTGAATATCAATAGATTTTAGGATAGTAAATTAAAGGGTAGAAATTTGGGGATATTTTAGGACTTAATTGGATGGCCTTTCATCCCTTAAAATGTATTTGTCAAAGAAAGTTCTCGAGAAAATGCATTTCATTGACATGCTATCAAGATTTTTTCATAAAACAAATCTCAAAATTTCTATTTTATATTTTGCAAATTTTGAAAAAATGAGCTAAATTTCGAAAAAAATCTTGGAGTAAAAGAGAAAAATTAGAGTTTTACTATTCATGATTTGATAGTTTATCCGTCGGTTAAAAGAGTTTCATCTGACTATTTTTCAACACTGGAAGTGAAAATTATCGTATAGTCAACGTGGAAATAAGATCCATTTGTCTTTTTTATGCGTAAATCGATGAATTTGACTAAGATATATTTACGAAAGATTATAGTTACATAAACACCAATCCAAACAAATTTCTCAAAAAAAAAAACAAAAAAAAAACATATCACATCGAACTTAATCATTTTTCTCAAAAAAATGAGTGAAACATAGAAAGAAATACCCAAACCCTAATTTAACTAATTTGTTCAGTCTCTAGCCATAATTTAAAGGATTCAGTCCCAATTTCAATTTAATTTTGTTGTAGCTCCCCATTTGCTGCAAAATGTCTAAAATATCCCCCTCCCAAAATACACATGTAATTACATGCTGCCCTTTCACTTCTCTTTCTTCTTTTCTTTCTACATAAAATTTCTCCGTTCTTTCTTTATTTCATGCCAAGCTCTCTTCTCTTTGTCGTCTATCTTCCTCCGAATCTCTCTTATCTACATTGCTTCTCTTCGTCATTTCTCTTCCTCGGTTGTCGTCGGCCATCCTCCTCTTCATTTTCTGCAAATTAGTTCAAGGTATTGTTTAATTCTAAGTTTTCAAATTCTTCAATTTACTTATTTGGTACTTCAAATTAAGGTTTTTCAAATTTCAAACAAATTTTGGGCACAAGTTTGTGAATATGTATGGTAATTGACTTTGTATGAACAAAATGTTGGGTTGGTAATTCCCCAGGTGGGTTAAAACAACAGAAATAAAAAATAAATAAGAAACCACCCAAAATAGAAATTGGTTGCTCAAGTAAATTACTTTTGATAATGATGAGGAACTTACCAACAACGAAATACCCTCGTTCGATTTGGTTGGATCTTTTTCAACCTTCAACTCGATATCACCACCTCGTTGCTCAGCTACACACCTTTGTGTAATCCTCATATCTCCCAGTCCGTAGCACCCACACATTGCACCTCTAAGTGTATCCATGCCTTTTTCGAGTTTCCAGTTGTTTTAATGGTGCTCGCCAATAAAACAACTCTAGATTTCCTAATTTAGGCTCTATGTGAATGTGACAATATTTTTGTGAATAGCTTAACTCAACACATGAGTAGAGCTAGAGGGGTTCGAATTTTCTCTTCTTTTTCTCAGGCGGGATGAAAATTTTGCCTTGCAAAATTGTCTTGTGTGTTGATCTCAAGTGATCAATGATATTTATACATGATAGGATATCCAAGAGGATAAATTACCATAAACTCCTAGAAGTCCTTGACTTATTGAGTCATCACCATGTATCACCATCTTCTCGATTCTACAAGATCAAGAATTAGTGGGTTGGAATCCTCCTCCACAAATTTTTGTCCACTCCTCTCTTGGTGGCCGTCTATGAAGCTTCCTTGGAGTCCACGAATTTAATTCTTGACTCCATTATTAATTTAATTAATAAGTCTAATCCATTAATTAAATGCAATAATTAAAATCCTATTTTAATTATTTAAGCTTAATTCCAAATATATATTTATTTAATTAGGGTCTAGCACAACTTAAATAAACTAATTGGACTCATCAAGGTCCATTAATTAATTAGTTAATCTAGCTTGATTGATTAAACAGTCAAATTAATTGAAAACTCATCAATTAATTTATATTCTCAAGACTTTCCTAATCTCTTCATTTTTCATAAATTGATTAATCACATGATTAAGTGGTAACTTTCCAATTTTAAGTGTGTGACCCTCCTTTATATGCCAATAGTAAGTATACTTCCCAAAAATGTCAATGTACTTTTCTAAAATTGAAAGTATAAGATTAAACCACTTTTGATTTAATCAGGCCTTGAACTAATCGTCATATTAATTCAAGTGTTGGGAATTATACGAATAAAACGCAGCGGAAACTAAAGTTAATTCCCAAAGCCCGAATCATCTCTAATCCTCGTGTTTAATTGTGTATAGAAAAATTACCGTTCTCGCGTATGTTGATTTCTGAACGTGATCCTTTTCTCTAACGCCGAATTTGACAACGTCTCTAATTCGTCACACCGGAATTAAAAACGAAAAACTCCTCCTTTCTTCCTTGTCAAAGACGGCTAGAGAGAGAAAGAGGTGAGAGACTTTTTCTTAGAGAGAAAGTTATGTAAATTGCCTTGTGTTATTTTTCACCTTGTGATATATTTATATCATTATGAAACAATAACACAAGCATGCAAGAGCCCTATTTGGGCGTCTATTTGACTGCCCCTTAGTGGGCTCGGAAGCCTTCGGGCTTTCGTCTTGCTTGCTAATTAATTAATCGGATAATTTATTTATCCAATAAATAAATTGATAATCCAATTAATTCAATTCCTAATTAATTTATAATTCAATTTCTCCAAGAAATTAATTAACTCATTAATTTAATTAATTAATTAATTACGGCATCCAACGCCGTGAATTTCTCTCAAGTCTTTTTCCCATGTTTTTCCTTTTGCACTTTCTTTAAGCGCGACTCTTTAGGTTCGTCTCAAAAGGCAATTGGGAGGAATCCAAAGGGGTGTGAGTGACACCTAGCCAGTCTCGTGGCTCACACCGTAACCCAATTGAGAACGAATGAATAGGATCATTCCAAACTTTACGCCGTGAATACCGTACGTGTATAAACTTTTTATTCTTATATCCCAGTCAAGTAAGACTCATGGTTTTAAGTCAAACTCATATAACTTGACCATATGCCTAAGCTCATAATAAGTCGAGGTATTTAAATGCTTTGGCCAAAGACTTTCATCCTCACTTATTCATAATCGCATAGGATATTTTACTCATTCACTTATGAGAGAATAAATTCCATATTGCAAATCAGTTAACAATGCTACTTGCCTATCAAGTCGCACTTCGAGATCGATTCCACCAATAGGTGACTTGAATCTAACAACTCTAATGACAGACTTGATGTCACAAGTACATCTTCTACTCGATTTCTCAGGTCAGAGGTTCACACGTACCTATCACTACTTATCAGTTTTATCATTGATTGTCAATGAATGAATACCCATGTGATGAACTGATGCGAGCCGTGTTCGAACATATCAGTCCAACTGACACGTCTATGATATATGTTCCCACTACCATTTTCATAGTGTACGATTAACACTTTCTCTGTCGAAACTTACATCATACAAGTCTTTATTCACTATTGATGCCCAATCAATATTTCTTAGACTTTCGAACCCTTTTAGATGTCGAGGGTCAAACCATTCTAGTGTCTTTCCCCCTGTCCTATAGGAGGTAGAAGGTTCGCCTTGTCATCAAGGACTTTACGTTGTTTATTCGCACCTTATAAATGCCTATAAGAAAACAACAATCAACTGCCTTATATTAATAGAAAAACCATAATTTAGTTACAATGTGTATGCCCTATAAATCTATCCTCTTTATGGCATTCGAGGGCATATACTCTAACAATCTCCCACTTGAACTCAATGCCATTTGCTGTGGTATTTAATACCCATTGTTTTGAGATGTTTTTCTAGCACCGCCTGTGCCAATGGCTTGGTCAATGGATCGGCGACATTGTCGGCTGAGGCTATTTTCTGAACAGCTATTTCACTTCGTGCAACGATCTCTCTTATGATGTGATATCTCCTCTCTATGTGTTTGGATTTATTGTGAGACCTAGGTTCCTTCGCTTGCGCTATAGCTCCGGTGTTGTCACAATAAAGTGGCAGCGAGAGCTTTATGCTAGGAACCACTTGAAGTTCCTCAACGAACTTCCTAATCCAAACAGCTTCTTTAGGTGCCTCCGAGGCAGCTATGTATTCAGCCTCTGTGGTGGAGTCTGCGATTGTGCTTTGTTTGGAACTTTTCCAAGTCACCGCTCCACCATTTAGAGTAATACAAATCCCGAGGTGGATTTCCGGTCATCAACATCAGATTGGAAATCTGAATCAGTGTACCCGTCCGCCCTCAGGTCACCACTTCCATCGGTGAGAATCATATCCTTAATTCTTTTCAGATACTTTAGGATATTCTTCACAGCTATCCAATGTTCCTTACCAGGGTTTGCTTGAAATTGACTAACAACGCTCATAGCATAAGCAATGTCGGGTCTAGTACAGAGAATCGCGTACATCAAGCTGCCCACAGCAGACGCATAGGGTATACTGTTCATTTCTTTTCTATCTTCCTCACTTTGAGGACACATAGATTTCGAAAGATGTATCCCATGTCTCATTAGTAGGAATGCTTTCTTAGAATCTTCCATCCTATACCTTTTTAGGACCTTTTCTAAGTAAAGGGCTTGAGAAAGTCCTATCATTCTTTTGGTTCGATCTCTATAGATCCGAATCCCTAGAATATAGGTCGCTTCTCCCAAGTCTTTCATGGAGAATGTACTCGAAAGACACTTCTTGGTTGTGGTGAGCATTCCTATGTCATTCCCAATGAGTAATATGTCATCTACATATAACACTAGGAATGTCAACTTGCTCCCACTGACCTTCTTGTAAACACAGGGCTCGTTTTCATTTTTGATGAAGTCAAATCCTTTGACAACCTCATCAAAACGTAGATTCCAGCTACGAGACGCTTGTTTGAGTCCATAAATGGATCTCTCAAGTTTACACACCTTATGAATATGCTCCTCGGATTCAAAACCTTTAGGCTATTTCATATAGATATCCTCTTCTAGGAATCGATTTAGGAAAGCAGTTTTGACATTCATTTGCCATATTTCATAATCTAGGTGTGCTGCTATTGCAAGTAGAATTCTTATTGATTTGATCATAGCCAATGGCGAGAAGGTTTCTTGGTAGTCAATTCCTTCCTTTTAACTATACCCTTTCGCCACTAGCCTGACTTTGTAGGTGTCTACTTTTCCATCAACACCAATCTTTCTCTTGTAGATCCATTTACACCCGATTGGTTTTACCCCTTCAGGTTGGTCTACAAGTTTCCAGACTTGGTTTGCATGCATCGAATCGTTCTCAGTTTGCATAGCTTCACGCCATCTAGCAGCATCCACATCCACCATCGCTTGATCAACAGTGGAGGGATCATCTCCATGATCCTCCTCTAACACAGAATGGAAATTCAACTCCCTCTGCATTAGATATCCATACCTCTCAGGCGGTTGAGATACTCTATTCGATCGTCATGGTTGTGGTTGTGTTACAAAAGGTTCGGTTCTCACTCACTGTGTAGATGTATCTAGTGGGGTTTCATTTTGTTCTTCTAGAATAATCTTTCTACCCGCTCCTCCTTCTTGAATGAACTCATCTTCAAGAAAGTGAGCTTGTAAGGCTACAATGATCCTTTGATCATTGTGCAGGTAAAAGAGGTATCCTATAGAATCTTCAGGATATCAAATGAAACGTCTCTTTAAGGACCTAGCCTCCAACTTGTCCACTTTAGTCTTTTTGACATAAGCCGGACATCCCCAAATCTTTATGTGGTTAAGACTTGGTTTCCTATTTATATAGCGCATATTGATAACACACATGCTTTATACAACTAATGAACATGCATCGAAAGCAATAATACAACACACAAATCTATGGGCTTTTATCTAGAGGGCCCAAGACAATGGGCTATCATAAAATTGAAAAAGAAAAGCCTAGCTAATTTTCGTGGGCTCCAAGCTCCTCTTCTTTTGCATGATCACCATCTTGAAAGGCCTATTCTATTTCTATTTATTACAAGAGGTAATTTAAAACCTATACATAAATCTAGAAATAAAATAAAATGGGCTCAAACCGGCCCTTACAACCCATCAAAAGAAATACATAATCAAAAGAAGCAACCTAAGCCCATAGACATATGTCACCATCACATAATACATGCTCGCGATAAATAAAGCACTTATTTTGGTGATTAATAAAAATTAATTAGTCCAACTTAATTAATTTTCACAATAAAATTCCAAATTTTATTGATTCATATGAAAATAATCCTATTTATGAGAATTCTTTATTTAAATAAATAACTTAATAAATAAAATTCTCCAAAAGTTTATTAATTAATTATTTCATTCAAATAAAGATCAATAAAAACTATATTGGGCTTAATTTTATCAAAATTAAATTACCAACCATTGGCATATTCAAAATTAATTAATTAGGGCCAATAACTAATTTATTGAATTATCCACAATTTTAATCAAAATAATTTGGGCCCATTTTTAATTAAATCCTGGTCATCATTCTTTTGACCCACCCGGATAACTAAAATAGCCCAACCACCTAGTCAATTAAAATTTGGACCTTAGAAAAATATAATCCGACCCATTAGGGCCCGAGTCATGAAAACCCGGGCCCCGAAACAGGTCCGTGCGCTGGGCGCATGGCACGGTGTATGCTGTGCGCCCAGCGCACGGTTTAATGGTGCTTGGCCGGACGCCAGCCCCTCCGACCGGCGCCGTGAAATGGCACGACAATGGGGGCCCACCCAGTGTGCATAGTGCGCACGCTGTGTGCGCAACGGGAGGCCGAAAAGGCTTCCTATTGCGCGCACAGCGCGCGCTGTCTGCACGCCCAGTGCGCAGACTGCGCACGCGTTTTGCGTCGTGCTCGTTTTGGGGTTATACTTCTCTGATTCTCATAAAATTTACATGCCCAGATTTTAAACTCATTAAACTACAACTTTCATGAAGAAACTTCAGCAAAATTCAGAATATTTTCATATGAAAAATACGTTCAAAGCAGGCCTCAAAAACGCAAAAAAAAAAAAATAGTCAATCACATAAGCAATTAAACACAGAATTCAGAGATTGGCTCTGATACCACTGTTGGGAATTATACGAATAAAATGCAATGGAAAGTAAAGTTAATTCCCAAAGCCCGAATCATCTCTAATCCTGGAGTTTAATTGTGTATAGAAAAATTACCGTTCTTGCGTATGTTGATTTCTGAACGTGATCCTTTTCTCTAACGCCGAATTTTCCAATGTCTCTAATTCGTCACGCCGGAATCAAAAATGAAAAACTCCTCCTTTATTCCTTGTCAAAGACGGCTAGAGAGAGAGAGAGGTGGGAGACTTTTTCTTGGAGGGAAAGTTATGTAAATTGCCTTGTGTTATTTTTCACCTTGTGATATATTTATATCATTATGAAACAATAACACTAGCATGCAAGAGCCCTATTTGGGCGTCTATTTGGCCGCCCCTTAGTGGGCTCGGAAGCCCTCGGGCTTTCGTCTTGCTTGCTAATTAATTAATTGGATAATTTATTTATCCAATAAATAAATTGATAATCCAATTAATTCCATTCCTAATTAATTTATAATTCAATTTCTCCAAGAAATTAATTAACTCATTAATTTAATTAATTAATTAATTACGGCATCCAATGCCGTGAATTTCTCTCAAGTATTTTTCCCATGTTTTTCCTTTTGCACTTCCTTTAAGCGTGACTCTTTAGGTTAGTCTCAAAAGGTAATTGGGAGGAATCCAAAGGGGTGTGAGTAACACCTAGCTAGTCTCGTGGCTCACACCGTAACCCAATTGAGAACGAATGAATAGGATCATTCCAAACCTTTACGCCGTGAATACCGTACATGTATAAACCTTTTATTCTTATATCCCAGTCAAGTAAGAGTCATGGTTTAAATTCAAACTCATATAACTTGACCATATGCCTAAGCTCATAATAAGTCGAGGTATTTAAATGCTTTGGCCAAAGACTTTTATCCTCACTTATTCATGATCGCATAGGATATTTTACTCATTCACTTATGAGAGAATAAATTCCATATTGCAAATCAGTTAATAATGCTACTTGCCCATCAAGTTGCACTTCGAGGTCGATTCCACCAATAGGTGATTTAAATCTAACTACTCTAATGACAGACTTGATGTCACAAGTACATTTTCAACTCGATTTCTCAGGTCAGAGGTTCACACGTACCTATCACTACTTATCAGTTTCATTATTGACTGTCAATGAGTGAATACCCATGTGATGAACTGAAGCGAGCCGTATTCGAACATATCAGTCCAACTGACACGTCTATGATATAAGTTCACACTACCATTTCTGTAGTGCACGACTGGCACTTTCTCTGTCGAAACTTACATCATACAAGTCTTTATTCATTATTGATGCCCAATCAATATTTCTTAGACTTGCGAACCCTTTTAGATGTCAAGGGTCAAACTATTCTAGTGTCTTTCCTCCTATCCCATAGGAGGTAGAAGGTTCACCTTGTCATCAAGGACTTTACGTTGTTTATTCACACCTTATAAATGCCTATAAGAAAACAACAATCAACTGCCTTATATTAATAGAAAAACCATAGTTTAGTTACAATGTTTATGCTCTATAAATCTATCCTCTTTATGGCATTCGAGGGTATATACTCTAACATCAAGGCACTTACAAATCATGGTTATTTTCTAGCAACGGGCCATGAAGACCTAGACATAAACGAAGATTAAAGATACGCCTTCCATAGTTATGATTCTCGCATAAGCAAGATCTTTCCATTTGATCTCGCGATTGAGTCTAGAGCAGTGGCTAGGTCGAAACTCTATTAACTCAATGACTATGTTTCCTAAATGCGATGAGATCGCGTTTGATTATCTAAATGAGGAAACCCTCCGCCTCTTTAGTTATTTTTACTTCAACCAATGATTCCTTAAGTTGACTCACTATGTAAACATAGAAGATTCATTGTTGTGCTAAGTGAGAGATAGATCCCATTTTGATTCTCACATATCTTCATACATGATCAACCCATGTCAAAACTATTCCATTGGTGAGACTATCTCAAAATACATTTGATCATGTCTAAGAAAACCTATGGAATTTCAGGTTTATAAGGATTACTCTTACATTACAAAACTATTGGAAGTTCCAGATTCAATTGGGATTTCCATTTTGAGGAACTTCCTTTGGGGTTGTCTAGTTTAACCATTTTCAAAATGAAATCCCTCATACATGCACTGACATTCACCGTGCCAGTACCTATGGAATGAGGTACACTCGTCCAAGAGTATGCATCGTACATCCAAGTCTTTTGGGTTCATCAATATGCTTTCATATTGATAAACCCTTTCATGAATTGGAACTAGTTTAAGGACAATAACTTTGGAGACATATTCCATCATCAACATACTCGATGCGCGATGATGTCCCATAACTATGTATGATCCTTCGGGAATTTATTCTAAGCTAAATAAAGACTATTTAAGAATAAAGAATGCCACAAAGATAATAGACTTTGTTTATATGACAAAGATTGTTCCTACATAGTTTAACTATCTATGTAGCCCAAAATTGGCGTGCCGGGTATAAACTCCAACAATCGCCCGCTTGCCTTAGTGCAAATTGAACATGTACTTGAGGCCCATTCTCCCAAAATGTCTTTCAAACACTATTTGGATAAGGTGTTTGGTGAGTAAGTCTGCTATATTATCTGCCGGGTCCGCATGCTACACTCCCAATGATCTCCCTGCTTAAATGGTATCGCCTTCGTATATGCTTGAATTTCTTATGTGACCTTGGATCCTTTACTTGAGCAATAGTCCCATTGTTGACATAGTACAATAGTACTGAGTCAACAACTGATGAAACTACATACAATTCTTGGATGAAGTTCCTCATCCAAATAACTTCCTTCGCAGCTTATGTAGATGCGATATAATCTACTTTATTGGTGTAATCAAGGACAGTTTATTGCTTGAAACTTTTCCAATTTACCGCTCCATCAATAAGTAGAAAAACAAACCTAGAAATCGACTTTGAGTCATCCACATTAGTTTGGAAACTAGAGTAAGTGAAACCTTTTAATTCCAATTCTCCAACGTCCATATACCAAGAACATATCCTTAGTTCTTTTCAGATACTTTAGGATCGCCTTGGGGGACTTCCAATAAAGCTTACCGGGGTTAGCTTGATAACAACTACACATGCTCAGTGCGTAGGCTACTTCAGGCCTTGCACATATCATTGCATACATTATACTCTCTATTGCAGAAGCATAAACTATCTTGAACATTCTTAATCTTTCTTCTCCAGTCTTTGGGGACATAGATTTGGAGAGTTTAATGCCATGTTCTTTGACAAGAATCCTCTACTGGATTCTTTCATAAATCTCTTTAGTATGCGATCAATGTATAAGGACTATGAGAGTCCTAACAGCCTACTCGATCTTTCTCGGTATATCTTCATACCGAGTGCGTAGGATAATTCTCCTATATCCTTCATGGAGAACTGATTGGATAACCATACTTTTGTCTATTGCATCACTCTTGTATCTTTTTTGATTAATAGGATATCATCGCTATACAGTATGAGAAATATGACCCGCGCTCCCACTAACTTTTGTGTAGACACGGGCGTTTTCCAGATTTTGTATATATCCTTGTATGACATTGTCAACACGTTTGTTCCACCTTCAGGAAGCTTGTTTTAGTCCATAAATAGATCTTTGGAGCTTACACACCTTTTGTTTGCTCGCCTTGGATGTAAAGCCTTCTGGCTATTGCATATAATCTCTTCCTCAATCTCTACATTGAGGAATGCAATCTTTACATCCATCGGCCAAATCTCATAATTGAGATACACAAGCTGAAAATAAAAATTTATTAGTTGAAACGATATTTTTCTTGGCTTTCACATTTACTATTCAAAATTTTATTTGAACTTTAAAAGGTCAATAAGGTGAACCACCAGGGCTGTAAAATATTATTTTTATCCTTAAAAGGGTCACATCCGATGTATGTGATGGAATACTGAATAATGTTCCATCTAAAAAAGCTAAAATATAAATAGGACTTTTTAACTTGTAATTATTTGATTAACTGGATTGACTAAAAAATAATGATGTAGTCTAGTGTTGACTCGTGGATGTAAGCAGTTTGCTGAACAATCTTATTCTTAGGCAATTAGGAAAAACAATCCTAATATACAACTGTCAGATTCATAGTAATCAGTCTCCACTCTCCACTAACCCATCAATCTCCCACTTGGATACTGATCTTAAAGTATCCTCGAACTCAACTTCAATCGCCACTTCACTTTTCCAAGTGAATCTTGATTTAGTTGGCGCATTCTCAAACCCAATGGAAATCAGACCCCAAGACCTCTCCATGTCTCCTCAATTCATCGGCCCTCAGTAACTCCCATGTGAAGGACTCTCATTGTGAACTTTGTTCGACCTCTTTGAACCTTCGCCGCTACCCTATTCTTTTGGGGGCCAACAAACTTCTAAATACCATGGCATATCTCTGTCGTTCCAACTAACCGTCGTATATAGGTTACCTCCAAGAAATCTGAAACATGTCTCACAACCCAAAACTGCCTTGGTCAACTGTCCGCTGACATTCTTACATCAGGGACTTTTCCAATTACAAACTTGGATCCCTCACATATCTACTCTCTACATGAGTTGTGTTTGATCCATCCGGCAACACTCTAGATTTTTCAATGCCATCTCAAGTTACCCACATATCCGCTCGATGCTCCCATTGCACGAGCCATATCACATACCTCTGCCAATAAACCATAGTTTTTCAACGTCCAACTTGGGTAACTCACATATTTGCTCTATGCTCCCACTGCACGAGTCATGCCATTGTTGGGAATGTGCCCTCGATGCCAACGAGGAGTTAGAATACAATGCACAAGTTTATATTGTGCAACCTCTAATTAATATAAAGACAACAATATGTTGTTCGTATAATTCTTGATGGCATCTATAAAGTTTTAAATGAACAACTAGTCCATGTGTGTCAAGGCAAACCTTCACGTTCCTTAAGGAGATGGGCACTGGAAGGGTTTGGTACTTGATCACTTAAATAGTTCGCAAGTCAGAAAATTTCAATTGGGCATTGAGATTCGTATAGACTTGTATGACACGTCAGAGGAGTGCCAGTCGAACACTATGGGATAGTGGGAGTTTGTGTTATAGATACATTGATGGGATTAGTGTATTCGAACACGGCTCGTAGTAATCCGATCACATGGGTTTTTACTTAGTGACTGTCAATGATTAGATTACTGATTATGAAGGTATGCGTGAGCCTTAGACCTGAGGAGTTACGGTCACGATGTGCTTGTGACGTTGGATTCTGTCACTAGAGTAGTTAGACCCAAATCTCCTGTTGAAAGGTGGGGTCAACCTCGAAATGCGTTCCAATGGGCAAGTAGCATGTGAGGTGATTACCAAGAAGGAACTCACTATCTCGAAAGTAAATGAGAAGTATCCTATGCGATCATAGGAAAATGAGATTGAAAGTCTCTGGCCACATAGGAAAATGAGATTGAAAGTCTCTGGCCAGAGCTGATGAACTAACTCGTGTTTAGTAAACTCATATTACTATGATTCTTAAGCATAGTATCGAGTCCTGAGAGTTTGACATATTCCATGACTCTCACTTGATCGGGATACGTCAGTGAAGGGCTTATACTCATATGGTATTCATAATCTAGAGGTTTGTAATGACATAGTCATTTCGTACTTGATTAGGCTATGATGTGGGGCCACGGTGCTGGCTAGGTGTCACCCACATCCTTTGGTATCCTCCCACTGTCAATTGAGACGAATCTAGAGAGTCGCGCTATAAAGGAATAGAAGGGAAAATCAAGTCTTGTATTTGGAGGGTGTTTTGGTAATTTGTCCTTTGGAAGGACGAATTAATTAATTGGACAAATTAATTTAATTGATTGTTTAATTGGATTAAACAAGGGTGAATTAAATTAATTAGTTTGAATATTTAATTGACTAGGTTAATTAAATATTTAAACTATAATATTAGTTAGTTAATTAATTAATTAATTAACAAGAATATTGATTTAATCGATATACATTTAATTGGATTAAATATTAATTGATTAAATTAATTGGACTAAGTTGATTGGGTCAACATAGCCCAATTATTGTCCAAAAGCCCTTTTGGGCGTGTAATGATAGGCTTCGTTAGAGGATTTATTTAATCCTCCAACACAAGCCAGAGAACACAAGAGAAATCATTATGTGAAATTCCTCCACCAAAAATACATGAGACAGAGAAATACTATTAGTCCACTCGATCTCGCTAGCCGCCATGGAGATTGGAGATGGCTAGAGACGGTACAATAGAACCATTGGAGAAGATTGAAGATTCGCGAAGATTAAAGTTGAATACGCAAAAAGGTAAGCTTTTCGTATTCATCTTTTTCTTGATTAAAATCGACGAAAACCACGAATTGATCTTGGTTTGGGAGTCCGGATATATTTTATGTTTCCGCTGCGCATGCTAATAGGATTCCCAACAACCACGCCCTTCTGTTAAAAAACCACGGCTCCGCAAATCTGTCTAACTGGCTTCACACCCTGCCTCTATGGCTTCTGGCTCAACGTATGCCCTACGGGCATCGCGCCTCTGCCTCTCGGCTATCGGTATTGTCACTCTGACCTCTAGCTCCGTGGATCTGCCTGGGCACCACAATCTGCCCTCTGGTCTCTTGACTACACAACTTTTCCCTCTTGGCTACCGATACTATCACTCTGACCTCTGGCTCTGTGGTCTGCCTCACTGGCACCGAGACTGCTCCCACTGGCTCTGTGTCTGTCCACCTGGCAACACAAATCTGCCTCTGCCTAACTGACGTCACGTTTTTTTCTAAGTTTCCTCGTTAACGTTAAACGTGATTACTCTTTTTGGCTGGCGATCTAGCTGAGCACTTCTGCTTCACCACGACCTCAATTCATGCTACCTGCAACGAAACTGTCGAGCTTGATCTTTCCTTCATCTCCTACCATCGTTTCCACAATAAAATCCGCGCAAGCCAAAGCATTTTTCTATAGATGTAGATCTAAGATGTCTCCTAAATGTACGAACATATGACTCTTATACCAATTGTTAAGAATGGTAGTACAGATCATGAAGAAAATAATGAAGAAAAAATGAAAAACTAAGCATGAAAGACTAACATAAGGATTTTAACGTGGTTCAACACATATCCTATATTAGGGATATTCACGGATTGACTAAACCACCCGAACCGATCGAAAATCGAACTTAAAAAACCTAATCAGTTTTTTTCTTTTTTTTAAGAAAAATTCAATTTTAGGTTCGGTTTCGGTTTTGAGGTTTGGTTTGGTTAATCAAAAACTGATTTTTTTTATTATATTAAATAGTATAATATAGACCAAAAACTATAAAAAAAAGTGTGTTTCTAATGACAACTTATAGGAGAAAAAAGAATATGAATTAAAAGTAGTCATAATTAAAATCCGATTATTTCTATCTTGTTTTCATTTTTTTGTGGAAGTTTAAGAAACTCATTTGAATTGTATCTTTCTATAACTGATTAGTTGTCTCGGCCACTTTATAATTTTGTATTATCTTTTTGGACCTTATATAAAAAAAAGGTGAGAGTTAAAATTCAAATTTGGCCAATTTTTATTTTTTTTCAAAAATTCTGTTCGACTGAAAATTGAACCAAACGTTTTCGGTTCAAAATTTGTTTCGGATTCGGACCGAATTGAATCGAACCGATGAACACCAATAGCCTACATCCACCTTAGACTATATTTTTATTTCTGAGACAATTCAGTGAATCAAATAATTACAAGTTGAGAGCTCCTATTTATAAGTAGGACACTCAAGGAAACTAAAACCTAATCTAAATAGAAAATACAATTTTATTCTTATACAATTAGAAAAAAGAATCCTAATATAAGTCAACTGTCAAATCTATATTATTAATCAATCTCCACAAACTCATCACTAACATTAGAGTTGACATAAGAATTTTTTGTAAACATTGAAAATTCCCTCCATTATTGTTGTATCAAGACTTAAATCTGATTTTAATGGGTTTGAACTTTTAATTAGAACTTCAATCTTTATTATTTGCGATGTTGTGCTTAATTTTTAGGGAAAATTACTGAAAAAAACCCTTAAAATAATATCCAAAAAATTTATGATAATATTTTTCAATCCAAAAAATCCAGTCCACCAACTTTTCATTCAAAAAAACCCAATATTTAGGGTTAATAAAATTATGGACTTAATCGGCGTTAACTTTCCAAATGAAAAATTGACCAATTACACTTTTGTAAAGAAAATCACTTATGTATGACTTTTGTATTGGCGGTCAATATTGATTATGATTTTAATTTTAAATTTTCAAAATTTTTATTTTAAAAAAAATTAAAAATGGGTAATTTTAGATAATTACCATATTAAAATAAAAAATAAATTATATAAAATATTTAATATTAATATTAAATTTTGTTTTTATGCAATTTATCAATATAAATATTCCAAAAAGAGAATTTTTTGAAAAAAATTGATCAATTCTTAACTTAAGGCACTAAGGGCAATTTAGTCCAAAAAGTTTTTAATCTTATCTTTTTGGTTTTTTCGAATGAAAAGTTTGTAAAATCAATTTTTGAGATTAAAAAACATCTTCATGAATTTTTTGGATATAAAATTTTATTTTTGGGAGTTTTTTAGTAATTTTTCTTAATTTTTAACAAAAACTTTCAAGACAACAGTTTGTAGATTTGATTTTATAGCTTTTTAGGTGGATAACCATATGTCAGCTGATTTAATGGAGATAATACCATCAGTTGCAGACCATACCAAAGTAATTCGAATCGATCCTCCATTTGAGAATGGGGAATCCGAATATTATGGATTAATTATTTAATTTCAGATGGTACCGGAAATTAAAATCCCAAGTTTTTGTTTCTTCATTTTTTTTTTGAATTGCGATCATTTTATTTTATTCAATAAGTTTACAACGACAAGAACAATAAAACTTAAATTGTCTCTAACGATGTAGTAATAATAATTGAAGTATCTAATATCAAGAAAAAAAACCAAGCACAAGAAAACTCCTGGACAAAAGACCACACTCTTATTCAAAAGAGACGAAACTCTCGTATGAGAGAGAAAATAAAATACTAAAAAAAATATTTAAAAAATTATATAGAATCTAATGTATAGTCCATATTAATCTCGTTAGATCCATCTCCGTCTTTTTAGACCCATCTCCATCTCATCAGATTTGAAGTTGAAATATACAGCTTGAAGGAGGGTGCTCCAACTCAGTCCGCCGACGATGGTGGTGACATCAGTAGTGTGCTCCAACTCAGTCTCGTTAGACCCATCTTCCCATCCCTCATACACGCTGCCGCCGCCAATCTCCAAACACGGCCGCCTCAGCAGCCTCTCACACTGGCTCATCTTAGGCTTTTATCCACCCTTTTTTACGTCGTTGTTTTCTCCTCAACACATTATTATTGCACTAAACAGCCTCCTACAACATCAAATTCCATCTCATCTTGGAATTTGGCACCTTAATCTTGCCGGCTACATATTTAGCGTTTCACCCTCACGGGTCTGTTATTTATTTCTTATCTTGTATTTTTTTCATTAATTGTTGCGTTAGTGTTTCGATCTCCTTACCTCCATATGCCTATCACTGAATCAACCATGGCCACCACTGCCACCAATGACCCCGTAACCAATCCGCCCAAAATCCCCTCTATTCACATGGCTCTTGCCGCTAGTAGCGTTTATTCATCATTCAGTTTTAAATTAAATGATAATGATTCAAACTATAAACTTTGGCAAGGAATGTTTATGGACCTCTGCTATAGTTATTCCGTTTTTTACCACCTCACGGGAAAATCCAACCTACGGAAAATCCCGATGACCAATGGTTTGCTTTAAATTTCATCATAAAATGTTGGTTTTAACTCTACTGTTGTTATCAAACTTTTGAAAAATATTGATTTAGAGTATGCCACTGCTCACAATCTTTGGTTTGCAATGGAAGAAAATTTTCTCAATAACAAACCATCCCGTTCATTAGAAATCAATGAACGTTTTGTAATTTTCAAGAAGGCTCCCTACCTATTACTCAATCCTGTCAAGAGATGAAATTCCTTGCCGACAACCTCAAAGATTTGGATAGCCCTGTTTCTGATCAAGCGCTTTTGTTACAATTATTGCAAGGGCTTCCCGAATCCTACCTCCCTCTTGTTACCCTCATCACCACTACCAAACCTCTTCCATCCTTTTCCAAAGTTTGCAATTTACTCATCCTTCATGAATCCTGCAAAAAACGTTTTCACTCCACTCCTCCATCACGCAATTTCATCTCTTGTTTACAAAGTCTATGTTACTCTATAAATATGTTATCCAGTAATATAAGTTCCGTACGGATTTTTCTCTAATTTAACATGGTATCGAGCTAAACGGTTTCTTCTCTCAACCCTCACGATCTTTCGCTTCCGCCAACCTCTACCATCGCCGTCCCCTTCCGACTCCCAAATTTTTTTCACTCTTTTCCACACACAACAATGGCAGCCCACCACTCTTTGTATAGAGTAGCTTCTGCCAGCAAATCTTTCTTTTTTCTTTCTTTCTCCCTCTCTTTCTCTATTTTTCATTATTTCCACATCTTTAATTCTTACCCACTTTCATGGTGTTGAATTGCGAGTGGTTCAACTCCTATTTTTTTTCTAGAATCTTAAAAATTCTTTTTTCACACACATAAGTATATATGGGTTTCTTTTGATTGTTGATAGACATCTTTTTTCTTCAAATTTCGTGTGCAAGGTATAATTTTCTACTGTATAGTCGGGTTTTGTATCTATGCGGTTCCTTTTTTTTCCACCTTTGTTTGCTCGCCTCCACCTATTCTCTTTCTCTCTCTCTCTCTCTCTCTATATATATATATACCTTAACTCTATTTCTAGCCCCTATTCTTACCTTTTTTTCGTTTTTTTTTGGAAAAATCAATTGCATTAAAGAAAAAGGGATTATATACAAAAAAAGTGCACAAGGGATTGCCTTGCCACAAACAATCTAATCACAGGAGATTAGCACACAACTAATGAAACTCACAAGAAGAACTAAACATTCGTTCATAAGGGTTCCAAAAAGTGTCTTAACCACCAATGCCCTTTTTTTAGGCTTTCTTTTCCACCCTTTTAACGAACTTTGGGTCAATGACTCCCAAACTAGATGGTTCAAGACACTAGGTGTAAAACACCCCAAAAGACTTATAGGCTCGAGTACAAAAGGCCACAAAACGCTTCATAATGATTAAGATTACACCTTTGAGATCACCATGAACCAACCAAAAGCACCATCAAACTATATACCTAACTCTAGCAACTACCATGCTATTCTCCAAATCCGATGAATAACTTCCGTTTGAATAGATTCTTTTAGTTTAAGAGACACAAGACGATTTTTCACAATTTGCATAGCCTGATATGTCACAGACTCGAGTGAATCCGACTTTCGATTAAACAAGTGAGAGTTTCTTTCCTTCAAGAGCATATAAACTATTGAAGAAGCATCATACGATACGCCACATTTACCAAAAGTTTACCTCTCCATTTAGATGAAGCTCGATGCACTCCTATCTGCCAAGAAACCCCTTGCCAATCAAATTAACTTGCTGCTTTAGAATTGAAAGGGAATTTTTTGAAAAAGTACAAGCAAAGAATAGATGTTAATGAGATTCTATCAAATTCAAATTGCATAATAAACATAAAGAACTAGATATCCCAATCCAAGGTTTATCTCTAGTAGTTAGACGTTCCCGAATAGCTAACCATAAGATAAAATTATGTTTGGGAATTTTAACTAGACCACGGAGAAGATTAAACCAAGCCTTAGAGAGGCCTGATCACGCAATATTTCACGTGTTGATTCAGTTGTAAACTTACCATTCTGCCCACCTTTCCAGCTTATCGAATCATTTGAACCATGATGGATAATTTCCATATTCGAACATATCTCTGCAAGAGTTCTTGGCCAACACCAAACTCCATTTCGAATAACCTGAGAAAGCTTCGAATCTTGAGGAAGTCTCAAAATCGCTGATCCTCGCGGGAACAAATTACCTAAAATTCCATTTACGTGTCACAGATCAAGCCAAAGCCAAATATTTTCTCCATTTTCGACATGATATTGTAAATGGGGCTGAATTATATCTCTCATCTTGAGAATCTGTTTTCAACTCCAAGAACTTGCTGAAACAATTCTTGCACTCCAAATTGAAGAATTTTCAAGGTGATTAGCATATATCCAAGAAACCCATATTGATTCACTATCTTGGGACACGACTTCCAAAAGATGACATATCATGAGCGCTTTGTTTCTACTTCGTAAAGATACGAGTCCCAATCCGCCTTCCTTTTACGACAAACATACCTCTTTCCACGAGACTTTCGCATAACCTGTAGAATTGTGACCATACCATAGGAATTTTCTAATCTTTTTCTCTAGTTCACGAATTACTCCTTTGGGAAGGAAAAAAACTCTCGCCCAATAAGTATGCATTGATGATAAGACCGATTTAATAAGTTGGATCCGACCCACATATGAAAAAGAACGATTCGTCCAAGATCCAATACGATTAGAAACATTTCTTAGAAGAGGTGCACAATCCGATTGAGTATGTAATTAGCGGGACACCTAGGTAACGAACCGAAAAATTCCCTTCCTGGAACCCATACACCTCTCGGATCTATAATTCATGCCGCCTAGCCTTAGCCGAGAGAAAAAAATTACTCTTATTTGGATTTACTTGAAGACCCAATAAATGAGAGAACAAATCAATACCCCTTTTCATTAGCCGAATCGAATTCAAATCCGCATTGCAAAAAAGAAGTAAATCATCCGCAAATGTAAGCATAAAGGTTCTTGTTTTTTAGCATTTCCAATGGAACTTAAAATCCATGGATTCACGAATAAAGTTATCTAGAATTCCATGAAGTATTTCCATGATAAGGACAAACAAGTAGGGATACATGGGATCTCTTTGTCGTAATCCTCTTGCTCTTTAAAATATCCCTCTGCCAAACCATTAATATTAACATAAAAAGTTGGAGACGTAATGCATTCCCTAATCCAAATAATTAATAAAGATCGGATGGAAATTCATATACTCTAGCATCTTTAACAAGAAATCCCATTCTACTGTATCGTATGTCTTCAATATGTCAACTTTAAACGCACATCTTTCCGGTAAGTGCTTTCTCTTATACTCATTGAATAATTCTTGTTCAAGCAAAACATTGTCACTAATTTTTCTCCCCAGGATAAAAGCAGTTTGTGACTTATCAACAAGTTTACTCAGAATTGGTGTGAGATGATTTGCCATAATCTTAGAATCACCTTGTACAAAACATTACAACACGCGATGGGGCGAAAGTCACTAGCTTTATTCAGTATTTCTACCTTCGGAATAAGAGCAATCAACGTGGAATTTATAGATTTGACGAGCTTACCTGATTCAAAAAAATTCAGGATCCCTTTAGTTAGCTCTGCACCTACAATTGACCATGCCTTTTTGAAGAACTCAGCTGTAAATCCATCTGGCCCCGGTGCTTTATCACCCGAGAAGCTAAATAAAACCTCTCTAATCTTCGATACTTCAATCGGTCTTATCATGTGGAGACTCCTCATCTGATAATTTTTTCCCCACAAAACTACTAAAATTTGGCAATTGAAATTCCTGATTATGAGCCGAGCCACCCAACAGACTGGTATAAAAATTGACCCCTTCATCCCGAATTTTAACTTTATCAATTAATTCAGATCCATTTTGGTCTTGGATACGAATTTTTTTTGCTTTAGCTCTCCGAATAGCTATCTTTTTAAAGAAAAAACCCATGCATTGATCTCCATCTTTGAGCCAATTCATTTTTGGCACGTTGTATTAGAAAAGACCTCTCAAGACTTACTGCTCTTGCAAATAAATAACGACAAAATTTCTCGAGATCCTGCACACACTCATCAGCTGGAAAATCCATCAAAAAACCTTGAGTAATTTCTAAAAAATTACGAGCATTATCCACATTCTTAGATAAATCACCTCGTTTCTTTCTCAATATTTTAAATAAAGGTTTTAGAGCCTTTAATTTACAAATAATTGCATATAAGGGAATACCTACTACAGAATGCTTCCATACTGATTCAATAATATTCAAGAAGTTTGGATCATCAGCAAGCAAATTTTCAAAATGAAAAATTGTACCTTTCACCGTAGTGGCATTTCCGAAGGATAGAATGAGAGGGCTATGATCAGATGTTTTCGGGAGAGCACTAACATAGGACACATGATGATAATGAACCATGAGGGATTCGCGACCACTCTGTCGAGGCATTTCCAAATACCGGCCTCACCCCGTCTATGATTAAACCAAGTTAAATTCGGACCCTGCATGGGAACTGAAGTGAGGTCCGATGCAGATAAGCATCAAATCCTGCTGTGATATTTCATCCTTTAGTCCCCCTAAAACCTCACTTTCATCAATTGTTGCATTAAAATCACCCAAAACCATCCATTCTCTCTCGTCCATCGCTTCTGAATATAGAATCAGGTTGTTCCATAAATCTCGCCACTCTTCAGCAGTAAATCCATATACAAATGACACGAACATTGATCTATGATGTTCTAAGGACTTTACTTTGCAATGAACAACCTGTAATGTATAAGACTCAATATTTACTACCACTTTAACAGGATCCAAGCATATCCAAATCCTCGTTCCAGGACCATTAGAGTATTCATTAAACCAGTGCCAACTAGGTCGAATGTTAAAGCTAAAAAGGAAATGTTATGGGCTGCTACCCTTGTTTCAACAAAACCACAAATTCCCAAATTATTTTCCACGATTAGATCGTAAGCTGATTGTTGGTGGTCCAGCTTATTAAGACCACGTAAATTCCAACACGCAATAGGGATCATTTAATACCCTCGACAAGGGCTGCATTATTTATAGGGCCCTGATCATCAACTTCATTATCTTCCAAATCCTCATTGTCGAGTCCAGCAAATTTGTTAGATAAAAGGATTGGATTACTCTCCTCTTCTGAATTAAGTTTTCCTATTTGGTGGGGATCTTCAATCAGCTCACTAATAGGTGTATTTTGAACTTTGCTTATAGCTTTTTTGCTATTTACCATAATCCAATCCTCTCCACGAGAAGAATGCAGATTTTCCTTCTATTTAGCTTTAGGAACATAAATATGTATTGGAGACTGATGATCTTTCATATTCATTGGGCATAGCTTTGTCAGATGCCCAAAGGAATTGCATGCAGTTCAACTCCAATTTTACACGTTCCATTGTACTCACCATCCTCTGATGGAAGCAACATAAAGATATCTTTAGTGAATTCTTCATTAACATTCATTAGGACACAGCTCATGCATAATCTATGCGCTCCATTGATAAAGTTATCGCATCCGGGTACGGGGGTTTCCCAATTGCACTAGCAACCAAGCTCAATCCTTCAATTGTCCAACATTCTGCCGGTAAATGTCAAAATTGTACCCAAACTGGTACTTCACGATGTACTTTTTTCTCTAATGACATCCCAATTCTCCATTTTTCAAGAAATAACTCCTGCCCTTCATATAACCATGGGCCACCTTCAAGAACATCCTGCATAGCCTCCGATGAAGTGAATTTAAAGAAGAAGAATCCCGTATTTGTTGCTTTTACCTCTTTTATACCCTTCCAACTAGAAGAAACATAATTTTTTACACCTATGAAGTAAAGCCTTTTTCCAATGAAGTAACCCACCAACGTGTTCTCCCATCTGTGAATACCAAGATTAACAAGATTCCATTGTGGACGGATGAATTTCTTACCATTAATAATTTCCGGCGCCACATAATGCAGAGTAGTTCTTTTAGAAGATAAGAACTAATTCTCACATGAGCTATTAACTGATGGATAGGGATCGCAATGTGGCAGGATTGGATGGGTATTCACCAGAAACCCGCCCCGGTGGGGAGGGTTTGGGTACACCAAATGGGTTATGGGGCAGGTTATGAGTATTAAATTTATGATTCGATAAGGAATGGGGCGGGAAGTGGGTATAGTGCAACTCGCCCCATTACCCGCCCCCCTAATATTATTTTAACAAATAGATTTTTAATATTGATTTAATATATTCAATATAACTTAAAGTTTGTATAACTAATTTTTTATTTTTTTATTCATTTTTATTTGTTAACTAAATTAGTAAAGATGTGAAGTTGAGAAATCTTATAAAAAAAGAGACAAAATTGATTAGTAAAGACGATCTAGTTCCTTTACTTTTATAGTTGAGTTGAAGAAAAATTTGGAATCTTTTGTTTTATGAATTATTTTTAATTTGATGTAGTGGAATTGAAATACATGACTATGGATGTTATTTGATGTAGTATCGTATTGATATGATTTTAAATTTGGACTTATGAATGTGATTTGATTATTATTTGTGTGGATTTTCTTGATGTTTGTCTATGTTGTAAGTTTATTAGATGTTGGATTATTCTAATTCGGGTAGGACGATTAAAAAGTTTGATTAATTAATAAATTTTCATGACTCATTCAGGTTTAACGGATAAAATCTGAACCCGTCGGGTACTTGGCGGGGCGGGGCAGGACGGGAAGTGGGGTGGGACGCGTTGTGGATATCAATAAAGTTAAATGAGGCAGGTAACGAGTTTTGCTAAACCCACTTTATACTCGCATCATTGTCATCCCTACTGATGGTCCAACTCGCACGTTCCCAATCAATATCGATTGAGAATGTGGATCTGACAATTTATCACTTTGTTGTCGACCAAAATCTTGAGAATGGCGGGTCGTGAATCCTGGAGGGAATTTCGGGGAATCTGGAGATATTAAGGGGCTAAGGCTTGCACGCTCTACTTCTCCGTGCAGATTCTCTAAATTTACATTAGGGTTCAACGTATTTCCACTCGGCTTCGGGCTTGGGATTGTGGCCAGAACTTTATCAGTCATTAACTCTTGATTTTGTGTCTCCATACGTGGTAAATCACCACCCAAAAATCTTCTTTTATACAAATACGGGGAAGAAACTACATTCGCAAAACGGGTTGTAAGAGGCAGCGAAGAGTTATCCAAAGGATTTTCATGAGTAGAACTATGAACAAGAGCAGGAATCTCATTCCCTAGGTTACCTTCAATTTTGTCAACCAACAGATTGAATTCTAATACATTAAATTTGTCTCCAAAAGAAGGAATTTGAGTAGAAATAGAATCGAAAGCATAGAATCGTTGAACATGTGGAGTATTAATGTGAATTGTTGTTAATGCAGAAGATCCACAAGAAGAAGACGATGACGCCATGAAGAATCAGGTAGGAACCCTTGAAATCGGCATCAGGAACCCTAAGCCCTTTTTTTAAGGAAAGTAATCTAAAGCTAATCCATCAATATTACCTTTTTCCGTTTTTACATTCTCTTTTCTTTTTCAATTCTTTACACAAGATTACATGATATGGGTGTGAAGGGACTTGTCGAAGGAGGAATTACTTCTATCGTGGCCTATTGCAGTATCCACCCTCTTGATTTAATCAAGAGCCATTGAAGATTATATCAGTCAACCAAGAAGCAAAGAAAATAAAAGATGCTGCTAAAAGCATTCTCTAAAGGAGTACCGTCCTGACTTCTCTTAAATTTTCAGTCCAGTCTCACCGTTCGAGAAACTCCCATTTCGACTGTGGGAGAGTGTTAAAATATTTCTTCTAGATTAGCATAGGATCTTTCCTTATCTTATATTTCCTTATATTTATCTTTATCGCTTAGAATATCTTTCCTTGTATTTTTCTTTCCTTGTTTATAACTTAGAGTTTACTCGTTTATAAAGTCTATGTTACTCTATAAATATGTTACCCAATAATACAAGTACCGTATGAAGTTTTCTCTAATCTAACACGCCTTTCTTTCGCAATCCTCTAATTTGAATATTTATCGAAACACAAATCGTAACTCTTTTCATCCCAAGGTAAAAATAAAACACATTTTGCACCCTCAAAATATGCATCCCAACTCTTTCTCTCTCTCACTCTCTCTCTCTATATATATACATACATACATACATATATATATATATATATTCATATTTAATAATATATGTTGTTATTAAATTTAAATGTATATATATATTATTATATTATTAGAATATATCTTCTAGATTATCATATGATCTTTCTTTATCTTATATTTTCTTGTATTTATCTTTATAGCTTAAAATATCTTTCCTTATTTATAACTTAGGGTTTACACGTTTACAAAGTCTATGTTACTCTATAAATATGTTACCCAATAATACAAGTTTCGTATGAGGCTTTCTCCAATCTAACATGCCTTTCTTTCTCAATCCTCCGATCTGAATCCTTATCGAAACACAAATTGTAACTCTTTCCATCCCAAGGTAAAAAAAAAAAACACATTTTGCACCCTCAAAATATGCATCCCAACTCTCTCTCTCTCTCTCTCTCTCTCTCTCTCTCTATCTCTCTCTCTCTCTCTCTCTATATATATATATATATATATTCATATTTAATAATATATGTTAGCATAGGATCTTTCCTTATCTTATATTTTTTTGTTTTATCTTTATAGCTTAGAATATCTTTTCTTGCATTTATCTTTCCTTATTTATAGCTTAGGGTTTACTCGTTTACAAAGTCTATGTTACTCTATAAATATGTTAGCCAGTAATACAAGTTCCGTATGGGGTTTTCTCTAATCTAACATGCCTTTCTTTCGCAATCCTCCAATCTAAATCCTTAACAAAAATCGTAAATCTTTCCATCCCAAGGTGAAAAAAAAAAGAACACATTTTGCACCCTCAAAATATGCACCCCAACTCTTTCTCTCTCTCTCTCTCTCTCTCTGTATATATATATATATTCATATTTAATAATATATATTGTTATTAAATTTATATATATATATATATTATTATTATAGTATTAGAATATTTCTTCAAGATTATAGGATCTTTCCATATCTTATTGTTAGTCCCAAGTGGCATACGAAAGGGTATAGAAGGAGGGGAGGTTGAATAGACCCTGAAATCTTTTTCGACTTCAGAAATTCGTATCACTTTTAAAGTTTTGAATGCTTGGAAAGCTAAGCGCTCGGTCAAGTGCTACAGTAAATATAACTTAGACTTAATGATTTTAGCAATTTACCAAAGTAGGGTAAAGCTTAGATCGCTTAATCAAGGTTAGCACAGCGGAAATGATTTTAAAGCTTTGGCGTTCAGTTTTAGTTAAATAGTCGCTTAGCAGTTTAGCTTGTCTTTTTCAGAATTAGTAAGAGAATATAAAGTAAGACAATAATAAACGGTAAATAACACAAGAATTTGTAAGGTTCACTGGGTGATGTAATCTCAACTACGTCCTTCTTCTCCTTTTTCACTCGGAGGAAATTTACTAAGTTGATTATCAAAAAATCACACAAAATCTTCTACAAAATAGTAAAGAGGTGAAAAATGATCTCGGGCTCCTTGATCACACAGATTTCAGCACCAATGAAGATCTTCTTCTATAAGTTTCTCTCACTCAGAAATACTGCCTGTAATGGGTTTCAACAACTTTCTCACTCAGATGAAAGGTTGAGGGTTTTGTCACATAGGTTTTGTTTGTTCTTGAAAAGATCAAACAACTTGGAATATCTCAGTAAGAGTTTAGGTTTCTTCTTTGGAAGATGTTTGAGATATTTGTGACTGTCTGGAATGTATGTAAAAAGCTTGAAAAAATTTGGCTATGAAGTTTCTAAGCTTTTCTTGAGAGAATATTTCAACAAAGTTTTCGCGTGTTTTTTTCGTTGTTTTTAGGGTTTGCTGGAATAAGGTATTTATAGGCAGTTCTTGGAATTTGTCCATTGGACACTTGTGAGGGCGTGCTCTTCACGCGGAACGTGAATTAGCCTTTTCTATGGCATTCCTGTAGGTTCCAATTGGACGGAAGCAGGTTTGAACTCTGAAAACCTGACAGTCTAGTCAAAAGGTGGCTTGTCCACAAGTCAAAATAGCTTATCACATTTAATGCTCTTATCAGGCATTTAATGCATTTGAATTTATTTTTCGTTGAAAATAAATGTCTGTTGAGTGATTGCATTTAAGTCCTTCATGACTTGAGAATTTATTTCAGGTGAATCTGATACTGATCGCTAGAGTACTTTGAGCGCTTGATCCATAAATTCTAAAATAGTCTTTTAGCGTTTGACAGACACTAAGAACAAGTCTTCATCTTCATTTGACTTCAGACGCTGATCTTCAACTTCATCTCTAATAGACTCACCTAGAATTCTATTAGCGATTCGGTATTTAATACTTAGTCTAAAATCTACAAAGATAAAAACTACAAGCCTAACAAAATTACATACTTTCAAATGCTTATACAACCACTAGTACAGAAGAGGTCTGTTACAGCGGTTTTTTTTCACTATTACAGCGGTTTTAACCGCTGTAATACGTATCGCTGTAATTGGTATGTTTACTATTACAGCGGTTAAAAACCGCTGTAAAATGAGCCCTATTACAGCGGTTCAATAACGAACCGCTGTAATAGGTAAATAAAAAAAAAATTTAAGTGTAAAAGCCGTAGCCTGTTACAGCGGTTCTTTTCTGAACCGCTGTAACAGGATACAGCGGTTCGTTGGTGAACCGCTGTAACAGGTTCACTGTTACAGCGGTTCATCAACGAACCGCTGTAACATGATTTTTTTTTTATTATTTTTTTCTGTTATAATTTCAGCTAGAGCTATATCCTTCTCACAAGCTCAAAATTCAACTCATCAATAACACATAAAACAAACCAATTGCTCAACAGAAACAACAAATTCAAATCCAAAATTAATTTCATTCACCAAATAATAATCTCCAATAATTACAAATAATAACGAGTTTACAATAAACCAATATAAATTAATCACTGCTTTTAAATCAAATAAAAATTTACAATAATTTTCAACTTACACCGCCGGCATATCAAAAGCGCATTTAAAAATGTATTGTGCCAATTCAGAACGTGCTTCATCAAGTTGCGCTATAGTGTAAGAGGCGTACTGACAATCAGCAAAGTACTGCAAGACAAATATTAAAATCCAACAAAAATGTTTAATAACTTAAAAGGGACATTAGAATTTGATTAATATTAATTAGAATTATGCATACCGCGGGTGGGATTATAGATTTTCCGTGTCTAATAATATCTTTCATGAATTTCATGACGAAGAACCCACAATCTATGGCATTTATTTGAATGGGGCACTACAAATTAAATTCAAATCAAAATTGTATTAGAACAAATAACTTTTATACGAATAATTTCTTGAAACTATAATTAAAATAATATAATTAAACTAACCTGTATACAACTCCATGTACAGGCCTTGTTTTTTGATTTGATCTTTTGGTTGTTTTTATTTGCTCGAAACATCAACACAGCGCTGTTAAAAACATCAAAAATCAAGGAAATATGTCAATATCAAGCAAATATATATATATGAAGTCTAGTTATAATATATATACTTTAAACTTAATATTAAATATAATATAATGGATACATTTAATTGAATGATAAAACTTACTGATTGATCATATCTTTCATATCATGTCGGTTATTTGGATTACCGTGCAAAGAATCCAAATAATAAACGATCTCTTTAATTGGATCAATCACGAGCAACAACCAATGGCCCCTAATCAGCATATTCAAAGGAAAAATTTTAAATTAGTTATGCCTACGTAACAAATTTTACAAAATAACAATGTGTCTTTAGTAGCTCACCCGGAGTTGTAAGGTGCAAGAAACAACTTCCCCTCCAGTGCACTAGCTATCATAGTATTTGCTATATATTGCGATTTGTCAACACGCTGCGTGGGAGTAATTCCTGCTCCCGCAGATATAGAATGTGGGCTAAGGAACCCGAATTTATTTTGTTTTTGTTCGGGGACCACGTGATTAACCCACAAACACCTACAATTGAGCATAAAATAAATTTGAGTAACAAAAATAAACATAGTTCAAATTAATGCAGTAAAATAATTTAATTAAAAGCTTACTTTTTATTAATTAATATTTAAAAACTTACTTGATGTAAGCAGTAATGATAGAGGCTCCTATCTGTTCTTTATGCACAAAGTCACCGATCTCCTCCCGCCCAATATATTCTGGAAAGGGGATATTGAAGATTTCCTCGGGTATGTCTATCCGGATAGTGTTATCAGCAGCCATCATCCCAAAGAACCTTTCAAGAATTGCAAGTGAATTAGGGCGTGGAGCAGGAGGGTTGGCCACTAGAGGTGTATTTTTGACATGTGAGTGCTTCGTCATCTCTGATTTGCTTTTTCCGAGTGATGATTTGGATTTTCCGAGAGACTATAAGCAAAAGAAAACAAAACGTGGGCGTTATCAATGAAAGTATATTTATTAACATTAAACAATTGTTATAATTTAATAATGACTAGCTATTAATAATTACGTACCGATGCATCACCGACAATCACAAGACTCTTAGGCCAAGCAACCATGTATCCCACAGCCTCAGATACTGTGAACACTCCTTCATCATCGAGAGGGACTGGTAAGGGTGCAATATCTTCAATTGCAATGTCAATCGACACTTTCACGAGGTGGGAGGCTAATGGACATGTATGCAATGTTCTATCCTTTGGTTGATTGTACATTGTTCCTCTTGCCACCAAACGATAACACGGTGTAGAAAGTGCTAATTGACACTGCACCACATCCTACATATATATATATATATATATATATATATACCATTATATTAGAAAATGTTGTATATCATACAGAAATATAGGATTGTAAGTTACATTATCACTAAACAATATGCTTTTCATTAATTACCTGAGGAAGGTCTTTCACTTCTGGGCAGCTATCTTTCAAAGAAACCGCCTCTTCTGTATGTGGCTGCTGCGACCCAGATGCCCTATGCTGCTCAAACTCGCGTCGCAATTCGAATAGTGATTGAGTGAGCATTTGAACCGTGTCTTGCAAGCTATCAATCACCGTATTTTTTGAAGGCTTTGAATCCGAAAAGTAATCTTTTTGGGATACCCCAAAGCCTACACCCCTAACTCGACCCGGATGCTCCTTCTTTTTAAGAGCTATAGCCAGTATATCATTCCGGGTCTTCTCGGGTCCACTGTGGCTACCCTCCTGTGATAAGCTTTCCTGTAATAATACATTTAAAAAATACAAAAATTTGTTATTTTAAAATTATTTTTAAAAAAACATACAACACACTATATAACTAAAATTGCAAATAACTCACCATTGATTCCACTACTCTTTTAACATTGACATTATCAATCTTGTTCTGGCTGTCAGAATGTGCAACCCTCCACACTAGTGCTCGTGTCACCTCTGTGACATCTGACCCAGCATCCTTTCTTTTATGCTTCTATATAAGAAAATTTGTAAGGAAATAAATTTGATTAGAAAATTTGTAATTAAGGAAATTTGATTAGAAAATTTGTAAGGAAATTTGATTAGAATTACAACTTGTAACGAACTACGTACCTCAATATACTCCACTTGAGCATATCCAAGACGTGATGCCCTGTAAGGATATTCAGGTTCCTTTGCTCTTTCCCGATTTTCCTTACGTAGTTGCTGTTCATTATATAATCAAGGCATTAGTCAATGTATATAGTTTCAAATAAATTAAAATGAAACCATAAATTAAAATAATTACCTGAAAAGCTTCACTTTGGCGTATTTCTACAAATTTTGTCCAATCTTCTTGAGATATACGATATTTTTCGGGTGGGCTTGAATTAATGTTCCCATCATCATCCTCTACCCAGATTCTGGTCAAGTAGCTCCTGTAGTTTCGAGCTAGCTTCCCAGCCTCGGCTAAGACGAACTTCTGTCTACTTTCGTCAATATCAAAGGCCAACTATAAAAAACAAAGAACAAAGTATATAAAAAATGTTAATTTAGAGAAAAAAAACTACATTTACCAATTAAAAACATAATATATAATAACTAACTTACAACTATTTCATTCCAAATGGCATATTTTATTGCTGCAGGGACGCTGCGCCAATCACTGATAGTAATAGGGACCCTGTCACGAGCTATCACGCCAATGTAACCAACAAAAGTTGATTTATTTGGGTCAACTGGTTGACCATACTCGTTCCAACCAACTTGTAGCTTTATGCCTTTACTTTTGGCCTTTATTACTTTATTCATTGCTGTAATACCTCTCCGTATCTCACTTTCAACACTTGGGTTTGCAGCACCTCCAGAATCCATCTACAAGATTTCATAAGTGAAAATTCAAATATTTCAACAACAACAAACGAAAATAAATATATATGCATTAATCACATCATTAATCAGTTGGATCATATAAATCACATCAAAAAGTACAAAACCAAATATTGATAAGCTTACATTGGTAGTGGTCGTCGTGGTAGTGGCGGAGGAGAGGGTGACTGTGGTGGTATACGGTATCGACCTACAAAAGCAAAAAAATACAGAAGTTAGTGTAACTCATTCACTAATATAATATTACAAGCTGGTTCAATATAATTTACACTTTAACTGCATACTTAACAAAAGAGTTCAAATAAGTTACTCATATAATTATCAAATAAGTTCAAATACCTTTCATCGTTTTCTTTTTGTCGTTGGTTTACTAATCTTTTGTGATCCCTCAGTACGACCATTTTGTTTAGTACGCCGACGAACAGAAGGATTAATCCATATCCCTTCTTGGTGATCTTCTTGCATATACAATTCATCATCACTGATATCCAAGTCACCGTCACTATTTGTGGATTGTGAACCACCTAAGATAGGATTTCCTCCATCATCTTCATTATATAGGCCATCATCCTCAATACAAGTATTTTTGTTTGCCGATAAAACAATGGACCATCTCTTATCGACAGGATCGGTGACAAAAAACACTTGTTTAGCTTGAGATGCCAAAATGAAAGGTTCATCTTTGTATCCCACCTTTTCAAGGTCTACTCGAGTAAAACCTATTTCACTATCATCGACACCATTTTTATGGTCAACCCACCTACACCCAAATACAGGCACCCGAAACCAACTGTAATCCAGCTCCCATATACGTTCAATCACCCCATAATATGGTAAAGTGACATAGATAGGGCTATTATCTTTCGCACTTGAGATATGCATTGCTTCAGCTACAAGACTCACCCCACTATTCTGCATTGTACTCCGTTCATCTTGGTCTTTTGTATAAAATGTGACACCATTTATACGATAACCCGAATGACAAAATACGAATCTGCCTGGGCCCACCGACAACCGTGCCAATTTATCTGAAACTGAAAGTGAATTCTCATTTTGTTTCTCTTGAATACACTTTCGAAACCAATCGATAAAACTTTTGTTATGCTCTTGAAATCCAACTTTCATTTTTACTTGAATTTATTCTCCTAAGTTGGTCCTTGTGCTCTTCAACATATGGCTCAACCTCATCGGTGTTGTGGAGCACATATAGGTGTGCCTGATCCTTTTGTGTGCTAGGAACACTCACTAATTGCTTTCCAATTACGCTTTCTCCTTCTGTTCCCCCCCCCCCCCACAACAGGAGACTTTTGAAGCTCTGCAACGTTAGAATCATTCAGATAATCTGTGCAAAATGTAATAGCTTCATCAACTATGTACCGCTCAACAATGCAACCTTCCGGCCGGCTACGATTTTTCACATAGCCTTTCAATACCTTCATATAACGCTCAGCCGGATACATAGATCTCATAAAAGCTGGTCCACAAAGTTGTGTCTCTCTAACCAAGTGAATAGGTAGGTGAGTCATTATATCAAAAAACGCGGGTGGGAAATACATCTCAAGCTCACACAAAGTGAGGACAAGTTGTTTCTGAAGTGCAGGCAATTGTTCAGGATCAAACACCTTGCTCCACATTGCTTTGAAGAAGAAACACAATCTAGTTATCGTTTCTCTCACCTTTTTTGGCAGAATGGCCCGTAAAGCAATTGGTAGCAAATGATCCATGATTACATGACAATCATGAGTCTTCATATGCTTTAGCTTCAAGTCCTTCATTGATACAAGACTGCTAATGTTCGAAGAATACCCTTCGGGAACTTTCACTCCACAAAGAAACTCACATAATGCAATTTTTTCTTTTCTAGATAGCGTGTGAGCTGCTGGAGGTAAATAAGTACGTTTTCCCTTCATTGTTGGTGCCAATTTACCTCTTATCTTCATTTCAACTAAGTCCAACCTTGCCTTTACTCCATCTTTTGTCTTGCCGGGCACATTTAGAAGAGTACCAATGACACTATCAAATACATTTTTCTCAATATGCATTATATCAAGAAAATGTCTAACATGTAAAGATTTCCAATACGGCAAATAAAAAAAATTGACCTTTTTTTCCACCCAGTTTTTGCAAGGCCGCCTGCAAAAGTCTTTCCGAACTTGATATCCAAGTCTTTTACATTCTCAAACACCTCTTCACCGGTCAAACACTTAGGAGCTCGACATTCTTCTATGCTCCCATTGAAAGCTTTCTTCCACCGACGATATCGATGTTCTCGATTCAACCATCTTCGATGCCCTTGGAATGCATATTTCTGAGAGTGTGGGAGTCTATATTGATCTGTACTCTTGACACGTATGGGGCATGCACATTGCCCATGTACACCATATCCCTCGAGATTAGCTCTTGCTGGAAAATCATTGATTGTACCAAACAACATAACTCTGAGATTGAAGCTCTCTTTTCTAAACCCATCATACACTTTAATACCGGTCTCCCACAACTCTTTCAAATCCTCAATTAAAGGGGCCAAGTAGACATCTATATCATTTCCAGGTTGTTTCGGCCCGGAAATTAGTATAGGCATCATAATATGCTCTCGCTTCATGCATCGCGAAGGGGGTAGGTTGTAGATCATCAAAATCACCGGCCATGTACTATGTGAGCTACTTTGCAAGCCATGTGGGTTCATTCCATCTGTAGCCAATACAAGGCGTAAATTTCTTGGTTCTTCCCTAAATTCAGGGAAATCATTATCGATCTTTTTCCATTGAGGAGAATCTGAAGGATGTCTAATCTTGTTATCTTCAATCCCTTGTTCAAGCCTTCTATCAGCATACCATGTCAAGTCCTTGGCAAACGCTTCACTACTGTACATGCGTCTAAATCTAGGTATTATGGGCAAATACCATGCTGTTTTGACAGGAGCAGATCCATTCTTCTTGTACCGTGAGGTGCCACATTTGGGACACACCGTCAATGATGCATAGTCCTTTCTAAACAAGATGCAATCATTGAAACAAGCATGTATCCTCTCATATCCCATGCCAATTGCAGTTAACATCTTCTTAGCCTCATAAGTACGATTAGGTAACACATTATCATCGGGTAACATACTTTTTAATAGACCAAGTAAGTTTGTGAAACTCTTATCACTCCACCCATTGTTAGCTTTTAACTTGTAGAGGTTTAGGACTGCTTTCAATCTTGTGAAATTACTACCACTATACAGGGGTGTCTTTGAATCACTTGTCAAATTGTCGAACATCTTGGGACAATTTCGCAAATCCTCCTCGATCACATTGGTCATCTCCTCCAAACAATCAGGCTCATAATCATCCATGTCAAAATCTACTGATCGATATGATGTATCACCCAAATCAGCTGAGGTGGCACTGCTTTCACCGTGTCTTGTCCATCGTGTGTAGCTTTTATCAATTCCATTACACACCAAATGATCTTCCAAGTCACGTGGACTAATTCTCTTTCCAAAACAACAACGTAAACATGGACAACTAATCCTAGTCGGATCCGATGCATGCTCAACCGCAAAGTCGATGAATTCTTTCACCCCTTTCCCATATTGCTCCGACATACGATCCGCTACAATCCAACTTCGATCCATCTAAATTCTCAATTAATTAAATTAAATAATTTTAACATCAGTTGATAGTTAAATTAATTAAATAAATTTATTTTTAATTTATTTCGCATTATTCTATAAAAAATTCGGCAGAGTAACGACGCAAATATTTCTACCAAGTTCTCGACTTAATCTTCTCAGTGGGTTGTAACCAACAGAAGTCGAATCTTACGATCCGCTAAAATCTCAACAGGGAAACGACGCAAAAAATACTACCAATTTCAACCACAACAAACCCAACACTCTAATCTTTCACCCACAACGAACACAAAACGATACAAAAATATTGATCACCAGTTGGATCACATAAAACATCATATTTCCAGGGGAACAACTACAAATATTGATCACCAGTTGGATCACATAGATCACATAAAAAACTACAAATAAAGCATCATATTATAAATATTGATCACCAATTGGATCCAAAAGCACATAAAACTACAAATAAATTAAAGCATCACGATATAAAGTTTTTGGAGCTTCTCGGTTGTGCAGAAAGCTGTGCGCGTCTTCACGAGAAAATTCATAAATAATTGTAGAAAGCTCGGATTCATGAACCGTTTTCTTCCTATGAAACTAGACACATAGGGCTATCCACACATATATCTCACATACTCAGTAGATGTCTAGAAAAAAGCAGATTTGTATTCAAAGTTAGAGAAAAATCTGTCAATTTTCAAAACAGCTGTGCGCGTCTTCACGAGAAAATTCATAACTCATTGTGGAAAGCTCCGATTCATGAACCGTTTTATTCATATGAAACTAGACACATAGGGATATACATACATATATCGAACATACTCATGAGATGCCTAGAACAAATCAGATTTGCATTCAAAGTTAGTAAAAAATCAACTACAACATAATAACAAAAATCCACTATATAATTTATAAAACCCCAATTAACATAACATGATATATATAACAATAATTAACAAATTAACATATAACCTACATTATATACATCACAAAATCCGAATTAACATAACATTAATATATAACAAACAAGAAATTAACACATAACCTAAATTTAATATATACATAATATATATATATATATAACATAACATATATAAACATATATATATATATATATATACCTATAAAGAGAGAGAGGAGGAGAGTGGTGGGTCACGGTGGCGGCGGTGGCGGCTGCTTGGGCGGCGGCGGTTTGGGGTGGTGGTGGAGGTAGTGGCGACGGGACGGGGGCGGTTTAGGTTAGCTTGAGAGTGAGAGAGAGAGTATAGAGAGAGAGAGTAGAGTATAGGGAGAGAGATCGAGTAGAGAGATAGAGAAAAATCAAATGGGGCGGCGGCGGCGGCGGCGGCGGATTGTGGTGGTGGTGGAGACGATGGCGGGGGCGGTGGTGGAGAGTGAGAGAGATAGTAGAGTAGAGAGAGAGAGTAGAGTAGAGAGTGAGAGAGATAGTAGAGTAGAGAGAGAGAGTAGAGTAGAGAGTGAGAGATAGTAGAGAGAAATGAGGGGGAGAGCTCGGTTTTTGGGGGGGAAAAAGGGAGGGAATTTTTTTTTTTTTTAATTACGTTTTATAGCGGTTCGGGAACGAACCGGTATAACCGGTTCGATAAAAAACCGCTGTAATAGGTACCCGGTTAATATCCATTATAACGGTTCACTTATAAACCGCTGTAATAAGTCTCTCCGTTCAGCGGTTTTCCAAAAACCGCTGTAAAATGTGCGCTGTAACAGGTCTTTTCTGTACTAGTGTAACTGATCTATGAAAACAAAAACTTACATTATAGGGGTCTAACATGAAATCCTATATTGTCATCATCAAAACATCTAACATGAAATTCCTAACAATTTTTCCTTTTTTGATGATGTCAAGACTTTAACTCTTATAACTCTTTTATAGATTTAAGAGTTCAAAGAAAAGCCCAAAAATTATTATAAGTTAGCGTTTGGAAAGTTAGTAAAGTTAGCCAATGTTAGATTAGCCCTAACAAGTTGTTTCAGCAATAAATCATTCATACATTCATATAGGAAGATAAGCATACATGATTTATACTAAAATAAGGAAATATAAAGTGATGATTGAAATATAAACATTAAAAAAATGTGCGAAGTCATCTTCTCTTTTCTCTTCAGCCATTATTTCACTCGCTAGTTCCAGAAGAACTCTATCTATGTCTATCATAGTTGTATGCTGAACTTCATCATAATCATGCCTTTGTTGTCTAGCGCTTTCATTCAGCTCCAACAATCTTTCCACCCATTCCCTTGGAGGGATTCCAAGTTCTCGGATCAAGTCATGGTTAATGTCTTGTCTTCAATCATTGGTGGATTTCCAGTTGATAGGTCTTTTAAGAGGTCCAGCGTATGGATGAAAACCCGTACTCTCTAAGAATTCAACTTCTAATTCCAGAAGCAAGTGTCTAACTGTATAGTAACTTGGCTTTCTCTTCTTAGTAAGCATTTTCTTTATGCTCACTATCTCTTCGAACATTGAGCGCCAGTGCTTATTATCTGTCTTAGATAAGGCTTTAGACTGGTGATGCTTTTCTTTATCTTTCCCCTTCTTGGCATCATCAAGAGAGGTTTTTAACTCATCGATATCTCAGCGCGTAAGCTTGACTTCTTCAATCAAAAGAGCCACTTGCTCAGCGATACTCTGAGAGATCAGATCGGAAGTATTGTGATGCTCAGTATCAGCGGATGCATTTTGGGCAAGCGTCCTGTTGAAGTCGTCAGAAAGTTCTTTAACCAGGGGAGCGATACTATTCGTCATAGTGATTGAAAGCTTGTTTGCGTGACTCATGTCAACCTTAAACAGTCTCTCTACTTGATGAAGCATTGAGTTGTTGCGCTCTTCCAAATGAGAACAAGTGCCCGTTAGATTGCTAAGAGAATTGCGAATGACTTTCTTGAAATCTCGTGCCTCTGGATCATTGTCTGAGTCCTAGTCCGAGTTTGAGGAGGAACGCTCAGGGCCATGTGAGCTAGAAACTTGAGTCTCGCCTTTAGATTTGTCTCTTATAAAAGGCTCTTTAGGCTCATCAAGGACTTCCTGAATCGCTAGATCCATGGATGGATCTGTAGTCGCTGGTTGACAAAGAGGTTCTAGAGTAGGGATCTTGACTACTGGGGCGCTAGAAATATCTGGCAAAGAAGCGTCTGGAATTTGAGCGGCCTCCACAGTAGGAGTGACTTCTACTATCTCAACAATCTCTAAGGGAGGAGAAGGATTCTCAACAGCAATGACCCAAAGGGGGCCAATCGCTTCCATGACATGCCTTGGACTTATCAGGTTGGTCTGTGGAATAAAGAATATAGCGTCTTCACGCTCTTCAGTGCTTAGTGAAAATTGTACATCTTCTAGTAGATCAACTCCTGAAAAGTAAGAGTTGTAAAAGTCCAATAAATAAGACATAAGTGCTTGAGCAGCCTCTTGGTCTACAGGCCTGATTTGTGAAATCATCTTGGCCACTTGTACGTTCTACTCACAATCAAAGACAGGATGAAGACTATAGCCTCTGATGTTATTCAGGCCAAAGTATTCAATAAAGGAAATGTCTAGCTATTACGCATTCTCAAAGATTGCTCTCCTATCTCTGTAGAGTTCAGTAAACTTAGCATGATCGTTGTTAAGATTCAAGGGGATTTCACTTTGCCCTGGCAAAAGAGGTTGCTTACTGGTAGAGGCATCTTCATTCAAATCAGGAAGAAGTCGATGTACAAAGTCTTGAGACGGATGATAAACATAGCGTCTTCCCTGAGCGATTAAGCTTAAATGCTAGCGAATATAGCGTTCTATCGTTGCCGGTAATAAGGCAAATTGCTAATATTGACTACCAGATTCTTACGTTGCTCGAGTAGAAACACAGCGAAACCTCTACGTCTGTCATCTACTCCAAATTGAAATAAGAATGGATACCTCACAAGCTCTTCTAGCGTGTAAAAATGCAACACGAACTCTTTAGCCCATTTTGCGGTATCCATCATCCACTGCTTACCAAGCTTATCAGCTTTCTTCTGTTCTTTTCTAGCTACAAGAAACTTTTCAAAGCATTCAAATTCTTCATCATAATCCTCAGCCCATAATCTTGCCAGATACTAGCGGGCTTCAGCTTCGATCCAAGAATTAATAGGATTGGGACGCTCAGCAACAATAGGTCCTTTTCCTTTCCATAATCTGAGAGGTGTGGGTGATAGAGCGTTCTGAGGAGAATGAACGACTTTGGGGTCAGCAGAGGACCCGATTCTGTTAAAAATTTCTTCGTCAGGATTCTTTGACCAATCACCCATGTGGGGATTCTTGATGACGATCTTATTCTGGCGCAATGGAATAAAAGGACTCTTTAGAATGGCTAGTAAAGTTGAAACACTTCTCGTCAAATTCTGTCATGTTGAACGCTGGTCTCTGAATATATTCAAGGCGACATTGAAGACGCTCAAGAGAGTAAAGACCCAGGTCAGCAAAACGCTCAAAGAATTAAAATTTAGCAGAATTGGAGACATCAGTCCTATGGAGTGTGTTTTGAAAGTTTATCTCCATATCGACCAATTGTCTGGTGTCAAGCTCCCTAGTGGCAAAGTAGAATTCATCATTTACATCATAGCCACGGGGAAAGAAATTTATGACACGATGAAGAGATCTGGTTGGAGTAGGAACACAAGCAATAGACTCTGTTGGGATAGAGGCCACTTCTATCGACCGCTCAGCATGCACAGTCGCTTCACTGACTGGAGATGTTTTAGCGTCAGGAAGGACTTGAGCTATTTCCTTAGTGATATCCACAACTGCTGCCATGTCTACATCTACATCAACAGGAATCTCGGAAGGTGGAGGTGCATCAGCGTCTGGGGCATTTCAAGCTGATACATGCTAGCATTTGAGAAAAGCAAGCAAAATTTCTACTAAGTTGAAATTAGAAATAAAATACTATAATGCTTACTCTGAGGAGGTTCATCGACTGTTTCAGTCGCTTGATCGGTTTCAAAAATTTGTATAGGTTCTTCAGACTCCGGGATCACTTCTTCAGGATCTAAATCGAGGAAAGAAGTTAGGGGAACAGCTTGAATAGGAATTTTGAATCCTTCTAATATATTCAGAGTATGATGGATTCTATATTCGCTAAACGCTGAAAGAACAATTTTATCCTAGTGTTAAAAGAAAAACATAGGAAAGGATAAAATACTATGTCTAAGACAAGTACATACCCTGAAAATCATGAAGCTCTGTCGAGAGAGCTCCAGGAGCAGCTGCAGGCTCTGGTGTAGATTTAGGAATAGCGTCCGAAAAAGTAGGAGGAACACTCGCTGGGTGTTCAAGCGATGGCTCGACTGGAGCGCTTGTTGATGCAACTGGAGTACACCTGCATTCTAGCGGTACTTTTTCTTCTTCTGCTTCTTCTTCTTCATTTACATTGAAGATAAATGCTAGAGAAAGAGAGGGTGATTTGTGGGAAGGAGAGGAAGACTTCTGTTTTTTCTTGGGCTCCGGCTTCTTCTTTTGTTTCTTTGCTGGCTTGGCTGGCTTAGTGACCTTGATAGCGAGTTTTCTTTTAAGTCGCTTGACCACCACTGCCTCTGTTAGGAATTTCATGTTAGATGTTTTGATGATGACAAATAGGACTTCCTGTTAGACCCCGAAAAATGTAAGTATAAAAGCTTTCATAGAATATTGTGTATAAGTACCTGAAAGCTTATTTATAGTTTTCATCTTTGTAGAATTTTAGACTAAGAATGTGATACTAAATCACTAAGGAGAATTCTGGGTAAGTCTACCAAGTGATAAAGTTGAAGATCAAGAGTCTGAAGCTACAGAAGATAAAGATCTCTTGAAGCGTCCGTCAAACGTTTTAGAGACTATTCCAGGTTACAACTCCAGCGCTCAAAATACGAATGGATAACTCAGGACGAATACTCAACACTAAGTCAATGATGGAATTCTGAGTGAGCCTATCAAAGACAAGATTGAAGAGTAAGCGTCTGAAATAAAGAGAAGAGACTCAGGATCAGTCCAAGCGTCTGTCCAATGCACGAGAAAAACTGTCCTCTTCAGCAAGCGTCCAAAAGGCTAAACCAACACGACCTACAATGAACATAACCTGAGAATTCAAACCCAAAACTATCCAAAGACTTAAAGAATGCATGAATCAAACGGACAAATTATTTCCAACGGAAATAAAACAAGATACATTAAAAGTCGGATAAGTGCTATTAAAATATAAGCACTATAACGTATGGGTAAGCCATTCATTTGACCAAAACTGTCAGAAGTTATGAAACCAAGAACATGCCTAACTAATTAAGTATACCCAAAGTTAGGAATGTCAGAACTCAAGGAATGTTTGGGGAAACGAGATTCCAACCGTGTCAAACGGACAAAAACCACCAATACCTTATAAATAGCCCTTTCAACAAATAAGTAAAAAAATACAGAGCAAAAAAAAAAACCGTGACATATACAAGAGATATACCTGAATATCCTAGTGTGAATAACAGTCACAACCTCTTGTATGTAGAAAATTATACAAAAAGACACAAGAAAAGAATACCTACTTTGTTGAAAGAAAAGCTTACAAAAATCCATAGCCAAATATCCGTATAAGCTTTTCACAAATATTCCAGAGACAGTCAACTATATCTCAAACCCTTTTTGAAGACCCTACATTACTATTGAGATATCCTCAAGTTGTTTGAACTTTCCAAAACCAAACAAAGCCATTACAAAACCTTTCAACATCTTTCGTCTGAGTGAGAAAGTGTGTTGACTTACAAGCGCCATCTTTGTGTGGAAGAAGATCTCTACTGGAGCTGAAATCTGTGTGACCAAGGAGTTCCGGGATCAAGTGTAACTTGCATTATTTCTGGGTGAAAGAAGCAAGGGGATAGAAGATCTTTAGTGGAGCTGAAATCTGTGTGACCAAGGAGTTCCAAGATCATATCCAACCTCTCTCTATTTTGTAGAAGTCTCTGTGTGACTCTTCGATAATCATCATAGTGGAAAACCTCTCTGATAAAGGGAGAAAAAGGACGTAGCTGGGATTACATCACCCAGTGAACCTTACAAATATCTTGTGTCATTTACTGTTTTGTTGTCTTACATTATACTGTCATATTATATCTTGAAAAGGGATTTAAACTAATAAGCGACTAATTGGTTAAAACGAACGCTAAGCTATAAAAACATTTCCGCTGTGCTAACCCTGATTTAGTGACTAAACTCTGCCCTACTTTGGTAAGTGTTGAAATCACCGAATCTAAGTTAACTTTTCTCAAGCGCCTGAAACTAGCGCTTAAGTCATCATCGCTCAAGCGCCACACCCAGCGCTTAAAGTTTTCCGAGCGTTCAAATACCTCACAGTAATACGAAAGTTTTTAGAAGTCGAAAATGACTTCAGGGTCTATTCAACCCCCCCCCCCTTCTAGACCCTTTCGTATACCACTTGGGACCAACAAGTGGTATCAGAGCGGTTGAAGTTGAAACCTAAGTGTTTCCAAGCATAACTGCTTGTTCAGATCCTTATTTTTTTGTCGCTTTAAATTTTTTTTTCATGGCATTTTCCAAAGTTCCTAAGTTGACCGAATCAAACTATGATTCATGGAAGGTCAAAGCGTTCACCTATTTGTGCTCATGTGATGATGAAATGTGTGATATTATTTCAGATGGGCCAATCAAAATATACAAGATCATCACCAGAGCGCCCGAAGCCACAGAAGAGACACCCGATGGCTATGTGGAGAAGCCCAAACAAGAATGGTCTACCGATGAGCGTCGACGAGCAAATCTAGACAATGTTGGTAGAAACGCTCTATACACAGCCATTGGAGATAATGACAACTTATTCAACAAGGTCAAATCATGCAACACTACTAAAGAAATTTGGGATAAGTTGGCTACCATTTGTGGTGGCTCAGCACAAATCAAGGAGAACAAACTATCAATTGCCAAAGAAAAATTCAATAGCTTCAAGATGCTACCTAATGAGACGCTAGAGCAATTAGACATGAGGTTTACTGCTCTTGTCACTGAACTAACATCTCTGGGTATGGAGCTACAAAATCGAGAAACAGTGGTCAAAATCTTTAGAAGTCTCCCAAGCAGATTCCTGATGAAAACAACTGCAATGAGAGAATCAAACAATCTGGACAGCCTAACTCCAGAAGATGCTTTTTCAGAACTCAAAGCATTTGAGTTTGAGCTGAATTCGGCCAGTGATGCAGTAAGTAATCCAGTGATCGAATCTGGAGCGCTAATGGCATCAATCAAAGGAAAATCTATCAAAGAAAAAAACTCGGATATAAGTGAGGAAGAAGAACTGGCGCTTCTAAATAGATTCAGGAAATTCCTGAAATATGAAAAGAAGGGAAACAGTCCTAAGCACCCAGGACAAAGTTCATATCAAGCATCTCCCCAAATACAACCACAATATCAAGCGCCTCACTATCCTGCGTCTCCCTCCCGAGTGCCAATTCAATATCAAACTCCCTCTCAGCAAGATCTCTCAGTGCCTGCAGCGTTAAACCAGCGATCCACAAGATTAACAAACGAACAAAAGATGAAGACCAATCTCTGTTACAACTGCAGGAGACCAGGGCATTTCCAAGTTAATTGCCCATATCCAAATGTGTCTAAACCTACAAAGCAAGATCACACGGATAGAAACCAATTCAGGAGCAATCTGAGACAACAAGGCTTGCTAGCAGAATCAGAACCTCTCTATACTCCTGAAGAGGACTTGGAATCATCAGATGAAAGCAGCGATGATGAACCATCAAAGGATTCAGCATTCATTTGTCTCATGGCAAGAGATAATGAAGCATCTAACGACTTACCATCTGAGGTAACCACTGATCTGTATCATCCTCTTTCTTATGATGAATTACTTGACAAAGTAAAGGAATATTATACAGATTGTCAAGATGCCGCCAAATTATTTCAAAATCACTGTCATATTATTTCAGCACTCAGAAGTGATAACGTAACGCTCAAAGCAGAGTTGCAAGTTCAACAACAGTGCATTGAGAAAAACCAATCACTCGAGAGTGAAATCACTCAGCTAAAAAATGATCTTGATATAATAGTCAAAAGAGAAGCTGAAGTGGTTGCTAAATTTGCTAAATCAGAGCAGCTGATCTCTTCATTATCAAAAGCGTCTAGAACGCTAGATAATATGACTAAAGTAACCAGGGCATTTGGTGAAAAGACCGGTCTAGGTTGTGATAAATTTAGTCATAAAGCCAAAGCGTCCAATGTTACAACAATCAACAAAGGAAAAGGTGTAATCTTTGTTGGAGAAAGTTCAATCAGACAAACGCTGAATGAACCAACAGATATTGGTACAAAAGCTAATGGTAAAGTCAACACTTACTCAGGCAAAGGAAAGACCAAAGCGAATGTCTCACAAAAGAAAATATATCCAAACGCTCAAAAGGCTAAGGAAATACCTTCTACAAGTGAATCAAACGTTAAGCGTCCCGCACCAAAAGTGCATCCTAAGCCAGTACCAAACAAGATCAAACGTCTATATCCAAAACAATCCAGTTCATATTATCAACACTATGATAATTATGATTACGATTATGATTATTACTATAATCAAGGATATTTCTATACACCTAAAAAACACACACAACACAAAACGAAACCTAAGAAGGCCAATCTCTCTCCCATAATGAAGATAAGGCAAATATGGGTTCCGAAAAATCTAATTCAAATTAACGTTACTAACAAAGAAGGACCCAAAACAAAATGGGTACCTAAAAAGAATTAGAACAGCCCTTTTGAATGCAGGTACCTAGAGCCAACACCGACATTTCAATATGGTACATAGATAGTGGGTCATCAAGACATATGACTGGCTCAAAGGATCTACTGATCAACTATCGTGCAACCAATGGTCCTCAAGTTATATTCGGTGATAATTCCAAAGGTAAAACTAAAGGTATAGGTATCATGCGCAGGGGGAACATCATGATAAATGATGTATATTATGTTGAGGGTCTTAAGCATAATCTCTTAAGCATAAGTCAATTTTGTGATAAAGGTTTTGAAATTAAGTTCTATAGTGACTTCTGCGAAATAATAGATGTTAAGACAAGATCTACGAAGTTAAAAGGAAAAAGAACAAACAATGTATACTTAGTAGATTGGGATTCAACATTAGATAACAACCCTACATGTTTCGTAGCTAAGAATCAAAACGAATTGGGTTGGTTATGGCACAGAAAAATGAATCACCTCAACTTCAAGGCAATCTCTCAATTAATATCTCTAAATCTCGTAGAGGGACTACCTAAAGGTTCCTTTAATAAAGATCGCTTATGTGATGCTTGTCAAATGGGTAAGCAAGTCAAATCATCCTTTAAGAAAAAATCTCATCTATCTACATCGCGAGTACTTGAATTATTACACTTAGATTTATTTGGTCCTATTCAAATCATGAGCATTAGCGGTAAAAAGTATTCACTAGTGATAGTTGATGATTTCTCACGTTATACATGGGTAGAATTTTTAGCGTCTAAAGATGAAACTAGCGCTAAGCTCACATCACTAATTCGTCAGCTACAAAACTCAAAAGACCTAAAAGTAACCAGAATTAGAAGCGATAGAGGAACTGAATTTACTAACCATATTGTTGAGAAATACTGCAAAGACCTTGGGATACTTCATGAGTATTCAGCGCCTAGAACCCCTCAACAAAATGGAGTTGCTGAGCGACGGAACAGAACGCTCAAGGAAGCTGCACGTACCATGTTAGCCGAATCCAAACTACCTCAAAGGTTTTGGGCCGAAGCTATCAATACCGCTTGCTACACACAGAATCGGTGTATGATCAACAAGCAACATGAAAAGACTCCATATGAACTATGGAAGGGACGTAAGCCAAATGTTTCATATTTTCATGTATTTGGTTCAAAATGCTTCATTCATAACAATGGATCCCAAAACTTAAAGACATTTGATCCTAAAGCAGATGAAGGAATCTTTCTAGGCTATGCCAAAAATGGAAAGAGCTTTCGTATCCTAAATAAGATCAAATCAAAGGTAGAGGAATCCATTCATGTTGTGTTTGATGATGCTAACCAAGAACCGAGTAAGGTTAATATTGATGATGTAGGAACTGAGGAACTCTCTCAACAAACATCACAAATCAATGTATGTGATGATAGCGATCTTGATGAAGAGGATGAGATTATCGTGCCTAATCCTACACTTACTCACGAGGCTGTCAATAACCAAAGAAATGCTGATGATCATGAAGAAAGTGATCATCAAGAGCAAGTTAGAACTATAAACACTGAAGCGCCTACGCAAAGAGCTGGTCAAGCGCCTATGCAACGTAGTCAAACGTCTGATCAAGCTCTAAACCCTTCTCAACCAGATAGAAAATGGCCCAGAGACCATCCACCAGAATTAATTATTGGAGATATGGGAACACCTGTAAAGACTAGAGCCGCTACAATAAACGAGGCCATGTTCGCAAGCTTCCTATCTCAAATGGAACCTAAGAAAGTGGATGAAGCGCTAAGCGATCCAAGCTGGATAGAAGCCATGTAAGAAGAGCTAAACCAATTTGAAAGAAATAAGGTATGGACGCTAGTACTAAGACCAACCCACCAAGGGGTCATTGGAACTAGATGGGTCTATAGAAACAAAATGGATGAGAATGGGATTGTGATTAGAAACAAAGCCAGACTCGTAGCTCAGGGATACTGTCAAGAAGAGGGCATCGACTTTGATGAAACATACGCTCCAGTTGCCCGTCTTGAAGCAATCCGCATGTTTCTAGCATTCGCAGCATTCAACAAGCTTACAGTATATCAAATGGACGTAAAGAGTGCATTTCTGAATGGTAAACTCCAAGAAGAAGTATATGTGGAGCAACCACCAGGATTCATCAATAACCATGGAAAAGGTATGGTCTACAAATTGGACAAGGCACTCTACGGCCTTAAACAAGCACCAAGAGCATGGTATGACACTTTTTCTATTTTCCTTATTAGTAAAGGTTTTTCAAAAGGAAGCGTTGATACAACGCTATTTAAGATTACCCATAATGAAGATATTCTCTTAGTTCAAATTTATGTTGATGATATTATATTTGGATCTACTAATAAGTGTTTATGTGAGAAATTTTCAAAAATGATGCAAGACCAATTTGAAATGAGCATGATGGGCGAGTTAACTTTTTTCCTAGGATTACAAGTTAAACAACTCCCTAATGGTATATTTATAAACCAAACTAAATATACTTGAGATATGATTAAGAAATTCGGTATGAAAAATGCATCATCTTCCAAAATTCCAATGAGCCAAACGACTAAGCTAGATAAAGATGAAAGTGGAAGGAAAGTCGATGCTACAAATTATAGAGGCATCATTGGATCACTTCTTTATCTAACAACTAGTAGACCTGATATTATATTCTCAGTATGCATGTGTGCACGCTTTCAAGCCGATCCTAAAGAATCACATTTAATTGCTACCAAGAGAATCCTTAGGTACCTCAAAGGCACACAACATGTGGGCTTATGGTACCCCAGGGATTCTCCTTTTGAACTAATCGGTTACTCAGATGCAAATTTTGCAGGATGCAAAATAGATAGAAAAAGTACTAGTGGTACATGTCAATTCCTAGGTGTTAGACTAATTTCATGGCACAGTAAGAAACAACAATCCATTGCGACTTCTACTGCTGAAGCTGAGTACGTAGCCGCTGGAAGCTGTTGTGCACAAATTCTCTGGATGAGGCAACAACTTAGAGACTATGGCGTAGTCTTAGGTCCAACCCCAATCCATTGTGACAACCAAAGTGCCTTGGCAATGACACAAAATCCAGTTCTCACTCTAGAACCAAACACATTGACATACGGTATCATTTTCTGCGTGACAATGTTCAAAAGAAGGATATCTCCATGCAATTCATTGGTACAGAAAAACAATTGGCAGATATCTTCACCAAAGCTCTCAACGAACAACGCTTTCTCACTTTAAGAAGTGAACTAGCAGGAGTCACCGTGGCCAAGCATAAGTTCTATGGGCCAAAAATCATCAACAATCTCTTCAATCCACCCAAAGTTGGAGGTGCTGCTAGACCTCTCTCTGAGCGCCAAGTTGTACGTGCAGCATCAAATGAGGAGGCTGAGCGCCCAGATCAGGAGAAGGCTAAACGTAATGTGAAGCGTCCCACTGTCACAAAGAAGCGGGCTCCTCGAAAGCCCAAGGCTCAACCTATCAAAAGTGATGAAGAAGACGAGGACTCTATACCCCTCATTAGTCGGAAGGATCTGGAAAACGTCCTAAAAAATATCGACTTTGGAGAACCAGCAGTTCCACAGACTCAAGCGTCCCCAGCCGAAGGGGTAAATGTGAAGCGTATCTTCAAGAGACATAAGCGTCCAACTACTGCCATTTCTTCTAAGGCTACACACACGACACCAAGCGACCAAGCCATAGCTGCTATTCCGATATCATCCTTTGAACCACCAGTTGATGTCCATCTGGATGTTGATATGGCCAACATTGTGGCCATCGCCCATGAAGCTGCCATCGACTCTGCAAATCTCGAGCCTGATGAACCTGAAATCCCAGGGGTTCAACCATTGCTTGCATTACCAAGTACAACAGAGGCACGCTTAGAAGGTCAGAGCGATGCTAACGACGTTGTGATTCATCGACATTTCTTCAAGTTGGATCCCTTAAAGACCATCGATCACTCCGTCGATTATTTCCCTCCAGCGCCCACAGAACCCTTCATACCTACAGGATATAATGAAGAAAATCTTATCAATGCTGAGAATGATATCGCCAAGCTCATAAAATTTGATCTGGCTGTACGCAACACTCTATCTAACCCAGCATTGACCCCAGCTGATAAAGCTTCTTCTCTGGACTGTGGGACAAGCAAACCCACTGGCTTCGCTCTCAGAGACTACAACATCAGAGTCTATGAGCGTCAGGATAAGCTTGTGAACCCAACGGAAAAGCTACTAAACAGAGAAGGCTATTCTCACTCCCCAACACTGGTAAATAGCATGGAAAACAAGCGCTCGGCTAATCCTCTCCTCTTGTGGAAGAATAAAGGAGTACATGCCGGTGAGCGTCCAGCTTCACTGACCGAGATGATTTAAATAGAAGCCGATGCATATTTTAACTGCGTCTGGAACGCTAACTACCAACCAGACAGGTATCGTTTTGAGTCCATCTGTGATATTCATCACCAAGGATTTCGTGCTACACTTAATGCAGGAACTGAGTACTGCATGACTGAGGTAAAATGGGCTGAAGCTTATATGGGTGACAAGTATAAATTTGAAGAATTGGTTTGCGCTCCCCATCTGTTCAGAATAGGGATCCATGATAAAAAGAGCAAATTTGCACGATACATGCTAAAGCAGCGCCAACATAGACTTGGACCAGTTCTGAAGCTGCCTCTGATCCGCCACCAACCTGAACACCGTTTAAGGCAAGCGTTGCACAAACTGGCTAACTCTTCTCTACGCTTTGCTGATCAAGCGTCCACCAGCGGTTCTTCTCCCCTGTCCTGTCTGAACTTCACCCCTAGCCACTATGATGACAACTTTGCTCTCATGATGACAATTATGCCTCCAGTCTCCCTATTCGACAAAATCTTCACAGAAAATCTACGACAGTGGAATGGCTCTTGGACCAATCCTTTCAGAGGATATCCACTTCTTCCGTCTATCCGACAAGAAGTCTTAAGTCACTATAATTTTGTTTTGTCGCTGCTGGAAAGAACTCAAGCGCTTGCTTCAGCCATCTACCCATACTTGGAAGAGTATTACAGGCTCTACGTTCCCGACTCTCGGAAACTGAAGACTCTCCCAACAGATAGGCTAATTGGCTTCTCACAACACTATTGCCCAGATGCCTTGTTCTCCATCTGCCAAGCGCCTTCCAAAATCTTTCCCACCCATGTGCTGGATATCCTCGGGCCAATGTACATCAGGGCCATGGATAGTCCTATCAGCACGTTCATTCAAGGTACTTATCTCCCCACTCTACATTTGAATGAACTTCTCCAGACTGCTACCTATCCATATGCAGATGAGCCATTTTCCAGCTTGGACTTTCAGTTTACGGACTTTAGCCGGATAGAGACAGCATCTACTGCAGCACCAGCTGAAACGTTACCTGCTCCGAGCGCTCACCAGAATTCCCTCAAGCGCCTAATCCCTCCAGTCCAACTGAATCCGACTCTACTGCATCCACCGAGTCCAACAGTGCCCCAGAGCATCGAGGAACAGTATTTGATCCTAATTATCAAGTACCTATTGAATCTCTCAAACACACATCCCGTTTTAAGCCTCGAGTTAGCACTGCGGTTCCCGACGCTCAAGCGTCCATGACTGAATGCCTCACTCAAATACAACAACTATCTACAGCTACTCAGGCAAGTCATGTGGCTTTAACAAATGATCTAAACAACCGTTTCACGGCTCTTGAGACCTCTCTTACAGACGCTAATCACGCTCAACTACTGGTCATGAAAGAACACGTCAACCAGCGTCTGACCACTCTTGAAGCCTCTGTCGCTCAGATTGCTACTCAAGTCAGTCTTCTTACTCAGCATTTCATACAGACTGATGATGGCAATAAAGGGGAAAAGAAGGGAGAAAAGAGGAAATCTTCAGCATCTAAAGATCAAGATCCTCCTCCACCATCCAAGCGTCAACATATTGATACTTCCCTCACACTAAGTACAGAGCCAAGGTATCCCTATCCTTCTTGGGTAACTACCTTGGTGGGAGCGTCCAATAAAAAGGAAACCCCAAGAGTGCTCTATCCAAATCTTCCATTACCTTCAAGAGCACTGCTTGAACAATTTGATATTCCTCTTCTCAGAGCGTCAATTCCAGAACCATCTGATCCAGCAGTCTTAGCCTTAGAGCGAAAAATGTCTGACTTTGACCAAACCTTCAGAATTTGCCTACGATACATAGGCATCAGTCCAGAGGAATGGGATAAGCAGCTCATTACTTTCAAGGCACGACAAGTAAAAGAAAACAAACATATAATCAGTAAAGATCATGCAGCGATGATGACGCTAGAAGATCAGATAACTGAAGCAATCCGTGCTGAAATGACTAAGAGATACAAGATCAAATCACGATCTTGATTTTTACTTATGATTCTTTCATTTCAGTTGTAAAATGCTTGTACTATGAAAGATATATATAAAATGCATTTTACAGCTGAAACATCTCATTGAAGCTCAAACTAACTTACTAACCTACGCTAACTCGTACTTTATGTATCTAACGCTTGAACTAAATAGGTATTGCCATCGTCAAAAAGGGGGAAATTGTTAGGAATTTCATGTTAGATGTTTTGATGATGACAAATAGGACTTCCTGTTAGACCCCGAAAAATGTAAGTATAAAAGCTTTCATAGAATATTGTGTATAAGTACCTGAAAGCTTATTTATAGTTTTCATCTTTGTAGAATTTTAGACTAAGAATGTGATGCTAAATCACTAAGGAGAATTCTGGGTAAGTCTACCAAGTGATAAAGTTGAAGATCAAGAGTCTGAAGCAACAGAAGATAAAGATCTCTTGAAGCGTCTGTCAAACGTTTTAGAGACTATTCCAGGTTACAACTCCAGCGCTCAAAATACGAATGGATAACTCAGGCCGAATACTCAACACTAAGTCAATGATGGAATTCTGAGTGAGCCTATCAAAGACAAGATTGAAGAGTAAGCGTCTGAAATAAAGAGAAGAGACTCAGGATCAGTCCAAGCGTCTGTCCAATGCACGAGAAAAACTGTCCTCTTCAGCAAGCGTCCAAAAGGCTAAACCAATACGACCTACAATGAACATAACCTGAGAATTCAAACCCAAAACTATCCAAAGACTTAAAGAATGCATGAATCAAACGGACAAATTATTTCCAACGGAAATAAAATAAGATACATTAAAAGTCGGATAAGTGCTATTAAAATATAAGCACTATAACGTATGGGTAAGCCATTCATTTGACCAAAACTGTCAGAAGTTATGAAACCAAGAACATGCCTAACTAATTAAGTATACCCAAAGTTAGGAATGTCAGAACTCAAGGAATGTTTGGGGAAACGATATTCCAACCGTGTCAAATGGACAAAAACCACCAATACCTTATAAATAGCCCTTTCAACAAATAAGTAAAAAAATACAGAGCAAAAAAAAAAACCGTGACATATACAAGAGATATACCTGAATATCCTAGTGTGAATAACAGTCACAACCTCTTGTATGTAGAAAATTATACAAAAAGACACAAGAAAAGAATACCTACTTTGTTGAAAGAAAAGCTTACAAAAATCCATAGCCAAATATCCGTATAAGCTTTTCACAAATATTCCAGAGACAGTCAACTATATCTCAAACCCTTTTTGAAGACCCTACATTACTATTGAGATATCCTCAAGTTGTTTGAACTTTCCAAAACCAAACAAAGCCATTACAAAACCTTTCAACATTTTTCGTCTGAGTGAGAAAGTGTGTTGACTTACAAGCGCCATCTTTGTGTGGAAGAAGATCTCTACTGGAGCTGAAATCTGTGTGACCAAGGAGTTCCGGGATCAAGTGTAACTTGCATTATTTCTGGGTGAAAGAAGCAAGGGGATAGAAGATCTTTAGTGGAGCTGAAATCTGTGTGACCAAGGAGTTCCAAGATCATATCCAACTTCTCTCTATTTTATAGAAGTCTCTGTGTGACTCTTCGATAATCATCATAGTGGAAAACCTCTCTGATAAAGGGAGAAAAAGGACGTAGTTGGGATTACATCACCCAGTGAACCTTACAAATATCTTGTGTCATTTACTGTTTTGTTGTCTTACATTATACTGTCATATTATATCTTGAAAAGGGATTTAAACTAATAAGCGACTAATTGGTTAAAACGAACGCTAAGCTATAAAAACATTTTCGCTGTGCTAACCCTGATTTAGTGACTAAACTCTGCCCTACTTTGGTAAGTGTTGAAATCACCGAATCTAAGTTAACTTTTCTCAAGCGCCTGAAACTAGCGCTTAAGTCATCATCCCTCAAGCGCCACACCCAGCGCTTAAAGTTTTCCGAGCGTTCAAATACCTCACAGTAATACGAAAGTTTTTAGAAGTCGAAAATGACTTCAGGGTCTATTCAACCCCCCCCCCTTCTAGACCCTTTCGTATACCACTTGGGACCAACAGCCTCTTCGGATGAAGATGATGAAGACGATGCCGCTTTCTCTTCATCATCGCTACGAACAACTCCTTCGGCCAGAAGTCGCTCACACTCTTCTTTAGGAACCGCTGCACCTCCACGTCGGCTTGGTTTGAGCAGCTCGCTGATCATCTTTTTCCATAGAACTTAAGCGTTTGGACCTTCTTTCCCACTGTGTTTACGAAACTGCTAGCGCTTAGAATACGACTAAGTACAATCCCATAGGGCTTGGGATTTACTGACTCAGCCATCGCCGCTTTAAAGCGATTGAAAACGTAAAGCGACCAGTTGATCTTCAACTTGATCAAAATGGCAACCATCATTCTGTACTGAATATTGGTGATCTTATCAAAACTACCCTTCCTGCACTCTATCATCTTAGAGCAGATGTCCACCAGAATGACATATTCACCCTTCATGTCATTCTCTTTGAAGTTGGGTTCGTAGGCAACTTCAATGTCTTTTTTCTTGATTAAAGCCCAGACTTTGGTAGCATCACTGAGAGTTACATTCTCAACTTCACCACCATCGTTTGGAAGATTGAGTAAAGATGATATAAGAGAAGGAGTGAGAACAAAGGTCTCACGAGCAAAGGGAAGACGCCGGAAATAGAGTTTCCATCGTTGGAGATTTTTGCATTCTTGAAGAAGAAAAGGGTTTCTTCCTGATAGATATTTGAAAAGGAGGTGATCATGTCGCGCAAACCAGACTCTTGGACTAGGGGAAGAACAGTCCTCAGAGGGAAGTTCTGGTTGTCATGAAGGTAGTCCCAGTTAATAAGAAATCCGGCGTTAATAGTGACTGGTTTCTGAATTTTTGAAGATTTTTTGGCAGCAGATTTTGAAGATTTAGGTGCCATTGAAGAACTGAGAAACCATCGGTTGAGGAGAGAAAGAAGAGTCTTTTTGCCTTAAAGTGAAGAACTTTTACAGTAGGAGTATTTGGAAATGATAAAGTTTTACTGTAAAGATTGCAAAGGGTTTAAATAGGAGGCAAAAAGTAACTCCTCAACAATTAGATGAGTGACACGTGTACAAAAATTAATTTTGAAAATAACAAAAATTAAATCTGAGTCGTTTACTTATAAAGACAGATGTCAAAAAGTGCTGTAAAATAGGGTAACAACTGTGAATTATAAAAGTTTGAAATCTGCAGTTACTTTTTCAAAACATTTGAATAATTTTGAAATTTTCAGCGTGAATTACACGCGCCTGATAGTACACTGACACGTACTCAGACATGTACAGTTACTGAACCGCCTAATTTTTAGATAGCAATCATTAACCGTCAGTTTGATTTGATAGGCACGTGTGGGCAGTTGTCAAATCTCATCTTTTGGACTTATCCACACGCTACCTTTTTAGCGATGAAAACTATGCATGATTTTCAGAGAAAGTTACTTAACGTTAAAGTGGGAATCTTTTAACGCTGAAGTCTTTTTAATAAGAAGTCAATCGCTTTTGATTTTTAAAGGAAATTTTTATTTAATTTTGCTAGAGATTGATTTTGTCATGAATTAAAAATAAACGCTAGTGATTAATGCATAAAATTTTCAAAAGTCATTTTTGATCACAGTCGCTTATAGATTAGAATAAGTACAGTTTTAAAGTTCCCCCTAAAATTGATAACTCATTTCAATTTTGAAAAACACTTTTAGACATAAAATAAAGTGGATTCCCCCTAATTAATATGCCTATAAAATATGATGTTTTATGATTTAAGCGTTTAAATTGATCATACCTAATTCACTTCTCAAAGTGAGAAAACGTTGTTCGTTAAGCGCTTTGGTGAAGATATCTGCCAATTGTTTGTCAGTACCAATGAAATGCATGGAGATATCTTTCTTTTGAGCACGGTCACGCAAGAAATGGTACCGAATGTCAATGTGTTTCGTTCTAGAATGAAGGATAGAATTTTGGGTCATAGCTAGAGCGCTTTGGTTATCACAGTGGATTGGGGTAGGACCTAAGAGGATTCTATAATCTCTAAGTTGTTGCCTCATCCAAAGGATTTGTGCACAACAACTCCCAGCGGCTACATACTATGGGTTGTTATCTAAGTTGTCGCTATGGATTGTTGTTTCTTACTATGCCACGAAATCAATCTATCACCTAAAAATTGACATGTACCACTAGTAATTTTTCTATCTATTTTGCATCCTGCAAAATCTGCGTCTGAATAGACAATTAGTTCAAGAGGAGAGTCCCTTGGATACCATAAGCCCACATTTTGTGTGCCTTTTAGGTAATTAAGGATTCTCTTGGCAGCATTTAAGTGTGATTCTCTAGGATCAGCTTGAAAGCGTGCACACATGCATACAAAAAACATAATATCAATTATCAGGTCTACTAGCGGAAAGATCAAAAAATGATCCAATAATACCTCTATAATTAGTGATATCAATTTTCTTTCCACTTTCATCTTTATCTAACTTAAGCGTTTGGCTCATTGGAATTTTTGAAGATGATGCATTTTCCAAACTAAATTTTTTGATCATATTTCTTGTATATTTAGCTTGGTTTATAAATATGCCATTAGGGAGTTGTTTAACTTGTAATCCTAAGAAGAAAGTTAATTCATCCATCATGCTCATTTCAAATTGTTCTTGCATCATTTTCGAAAATTTTTCACACACACTACTACAGAAATGACCTATTACAGCGGTTTTTTTGGCCTATTACAGCGGTTTTAACCGCTGTAATTGGTTAAGGCCAATTACAGCTGTTTTTTAACCACTGTAATAGGTACCTCTTACAGCGGTTATAAAAATAACCGTTGTATTAGATATACCCTATTACAGCGGTTATACAAAAAACCGCTGTAAAAAAAAATTAATTTTTTTTTCTCGGGCCTATTACAGCGGTTATGGAAATAACCACTGTAATAGGTAGTTTTTTTTTAATTTCATTTTCTCGTTTATAATTTTACCATGTCGGAATGACACGAAATTCACATGGTCATAGCAAAACGGCATTCTGAACAAAACGCATATTATGCAATCTTGTGATTTTAGCCATCTGAGATCGTTTAAAGCCTCAAATTTGCGTTTTATTACGAAAATAGGGTATTTTTGTAATAAAACATAAATTTGAGGCCTTAAACGATCTCAGATGGCTAAAATCACAAGACCGCAATGCAAAGCATGCGTCTTGTTCAGCACGCCATTTTACTATGATTGTGCGAATTTTGTGTCATTGTAACACCGTAAAATTTCAACCAAAAAATATTTTCGTAAATACACAAATATACATACACCCACACATACACAAATATATATATATACACCCAGATATACACAAAATAAATACACCCACACATAAACAAATATACATATACAAATATATATATATAGAGAGAGAGAGAGAAAGAGAAGAAGCATATGGTCGTGGTGGTGGTGGCGGCGGCGCCGGTATGTGGTGGTGGTGGCGGCGGCGCCGGTATGTGGTGGTGGTGGTAGTGGCGCCGCCGGTATGCGGCGGTGGTGCCGAGCTTTTGGGAGGGGGATCGAGAGAGAGAGAGAGAGAGAGAGAGAGACCGAGAGTAGAGAGAGGGAGAGAGAGGTTGAAATGGGTTTTAAATTTTGAGAGTGAGAGAGAGAAGCGGGAAGATAAAAAAGTTTCAATTTTTTTTTGTTTTGGCCTATTATAGCGGTTCTTATAAGAACCGCTGTAATAGGGTACACCTATTACAGCAATTCACATAAGAACCGCTGTAATAGGTGCCGCCTTTTACAGCGGTTTTCTACAGAACCGCTGTAATAGCCTAGCGCCTATTACAGCGGTTCGTGAAAGAACCGCTGTAATAGGTGCCGTGTTTTCCCTATTACAGCGGTTCTTTCACGAACCTCTGTAATAGCCCCCTTCGTTTAGCGGTTTTTTGAAAAATCGCTGTAATTGGAGCGCTGTAATAGGCTCTTTTTGTAGTAGTGACAATCGCTTATTATTAGAACCAAATATAATATCATCAACATAAATTTGGACTAAGAGAATATCTTCATTATGGGTAATTTTAAATAACGTTGTATCAACGCTACCTTTTGAAAAGCCTTACCTATAAGGAAGATAGAGAGAGTGTCATACCATGCTCTTGGTGCTTAGTTAAGGCCATAGAGTGCCTTATCCAATTTGTAGACCATACATTTTCCATGGTTGTTGATGAATCCTGGTGGTGGCTCCACATATACCTCTTCTTAGAGTTTACCATTCAAGAAAGCACTCTTCACGTCCATTTGGTACACTGTGAACTTGTTGAATGCTGCAAACGCTAGGAACATACAAATTGCTTCAAGACAGGCTACTGGGGCATATGTTTCATCAAAATCAATACCCTCTTCTTGACAATAACCCTGAGCGACTAATCTGGCTTTGGTTCTTATAATAATGCCATCTTCATCCATCTTGTTCCTAAAAACCCATCTAGTTCCAATAACTCCTTGGTTAGTTGGTCTTGGTACTAGCGTCCAAACCTTGCTTCTCTCAAATTGGTTAAGCTCTTCTTGGATCGCTTCTACCGAACTTGAGTCACTGAGCATTTTATCCATTTTCTTTGGTTCCATTTGAGATAAGAAACTTGTGAACATGGCCTCATTGATTGTAGTGGCCCTAGTTCTAACAGGTGCTCCAATATCTCCAATGACTAGCTCTGGTGGATGGTTTTTAAGCCATTTACGGTCTGGTAGGAACGGGTTGAGAGACTTTTGATTATCAATCGCTTGACCCTCATTTGTCTCTGGCGCAGTCGCTGCATCATTCACAGTTCCAATTTGCTCTTGATGATCATTCTTTTCATGATCATCAGCGATTCTAAAAATATCATCATTAGTAACCTCACGAGTAATCTTAGGATTGGACACAAAGATCTCATCATCCTCCTCATCATCACTATCATCACCAAGATTAATTTGTGACGCTTGTTGGGCAAGATCTTTAATTCCTACATCATCAGGATTAACCTTACTCGGTTCTTGGTTAGCATCATCAAACACAACATGAATGGATTCTTCAACCTTCGATTTGATCTTATTTAGGATGCGAAAACTCTTTCCGTTCTTGGCATAGCCTAGAAAGATTCCTTCGTCCGCTTTAGGATCAAATGTCCTTAGACTTTGGGATCCATTGTTATGAATGAAACATTTTGAACCAAATACATGAAAATATGAAACGTTAGGCTTACGTCCCTTCCAAAACTCATATGGAGTCTTTTCATGTTGCTTGTTGATCATACACCAGTTCTGAGTGTAGCAAGCGGTATTGATAGCTTCGGCCTAAAACCTCTGAGGTAACTTGGACTCTGTAAGCATCATCCTAGTGGCTTCTTTAAGCATTCTGTTATGTCGCTCGGCAACTCCATTGTGTTGAGGTGTTCTAGGGGCAGATTACTCATAAAGTATTCCAAAATCTATACAAAACTTCTCAACAAATTGGTTCGTAAATTCAGTTCCGCTATCGTTTCTAATTCTCATCATCTTGAGATCTTTATAAATTTGCAATTGACGAATTAGCGATGTGAGCTTGACACTAGTTTCATCTTTGGTCGCTAGGAATTCTACCCATGTATAGCGAGAGAAATCATCAACTATTACTAGCTAGTACTTTTTACCACGCACACTCATGATTTGAATAGGACCAAACAAATCTAGATGCAATAGTTCAAGAACTTTGGAAGTAGATAGGCATGGTTTCTTCTTAAAAGATGATTTAACTTGTTTACCCATTTGACATGCATCACATAAGCGATTTTTCTGAAAGGAACCCTTAGGTAATCCCTCTACTAGATTTAGTGATATTAATGGAGAGATTTCCTTAAAGTTGAGGTGATTCATTTTTCTATGCCATAACCAACCCAATTCATTTTGACTTTTAGTAACAAAGCATGTGGGGTTGTTATCGATTGTAGAATCCCAATCTACTAAATACACATTGTTTAATCTTTTTCCTCTTAATTTAGTAGACTTGGTCTTAGCGTCGTTAACATAGCAAAAGTCGCTTGAAAATTTTACTTCAAAGTCTTTATCACAGAATTAACTAATGCTCAATAAATTATGCTTAAGACCCTCAACATAATATACATCACTAATCATGATGTTCCCCCTATGCATGATATCTATACCTTTGGAGTTATCACCGAAAACAACTTGAGGACCATTGGTTGCTTGATAATTGATCAATAGATCCTTGGAACCCGTCATGTGTCTTGACGATCCACTATCAAAGTACCAAACTGAAGTATCAGTGTTGGCTCTAGGTACCTGCATTTAAAGGATAGTTCTAATTCTTCTTAGTTACCCATTTTGTCTTGGGTCTTTCAACATTAGTTACTTTGGTTTGAATTCAAACTTTAGGAACCCATATTTGCCTAGTCTTCATTGTAGGAATACTGACCTTCTTGAGTTTCACATTGTGTTGTGTGTGCTTTTTGTTCATCTTGTGCCGTGTATGCTTTTTGGGTGTATAATAATATCCTCGATTATAATAGTAATCATAATTATAGTCATAATCATAATCATCAAAGTATCGATAATATGATCTTGACTGCCTTGGATATTAACCCTGGTATTTCCTTGGCGCTAGCTTGGGTTGCACTTTTAGTGCTGGACGCTTAGCGCTTGATTCATAGTCGTCAGGTTTATCCTTAGCCTTTTGAGCGTTTGGATGAACCTGTCTTTGTGAATCATTTGTTTTCACTTTTGCCTTGCCTGAGTCAGTTTTGGCTTTCTCATTTGGCCTCGTACCATTGTCGCTTGGTTCATTCAGCGTTTAACTTTGTGAACCTTTTTCAACAAAGAAAACACCTTTTCCTTTGTTATTCGCCCTAACATTAGATTTATTTAGTTGTTTACCAAATTTATTGCATCCTAAATCGGTCTTTTCACCAAACATTCTTGTTACCTCAGTTACATTATCCAACTTTCTTGAAGCTTTTGATAATGATGAGACGAGTTGCTTTGATTTCTCAAGTCTAGCGATCAGATCAGCTTTCCTCTTGACTATTATATCAAGATCGCTTTTCAATTACGTAATTTCACTCTCAAGCGATTGGTTCTTCTCAATGCATTGTTGCTAAACTTGCAACTCTGCTTTGAGTGTTACTTTATCACTTGTGAGCGATGAAATAATAGCGAAGTAATTTTGATATATTTTGGCGGCATCTTGACAATCTTTATAATATTCATTAACTTTGTCAAGAAATTCATCATAAGTAAGAGGATGAGATAATTCAGTGGTTATCTCAGGTAGCGAATAGTCAGACGCTTCATCATCTCTTGTCATGAGACAAATCAACGCTAAGTATCTTGTTGGCTCACCATCACTGCTTTCATCTGATGATTCCAAATCCACTTCAGGTGCGGAGAATGGTTCAGATTCCGCTAGCAAACTTTGTTGGCGAAGATTGCTCCTGAATTAGTTTATATCCACATAGTCTTGCCTTGTAGGCTTAGACACATTTGGATAAGAGCAATTTACCTGGTAGTGCCCTGGTTTCCTGCAATTATAACACAAATTAGTTTTCATTTTCTGTTCAGTGGTTAATCGCTTTGAACTAACTGGTGCTAAGAGATTCTGAGTAGGAGTTTTAGGTGCATGGTAAGGAACTGGCGCTATTGGTTGAGGTGCTGAATCCACTGGCGCTTGATATTGAGGTGCTGGTGTAGGGAGAGGGGTTTGAAATGAAGTTTGTCCAATAGGGTTTTTCTTTTCATATCTTAGAGATTTCTTGAATTTTTTGACCAATAAAGCCATCTCCTTTTCTTCATTGGATTCCATTGAGTTTTCCTCACTAATCGCTTTACCCTTACTTTTGGTGGTAGCGATTAAAGCTCCTGATTCAGTTGTTGAATTCGATGCGTCGCTGACTTCGCCCAGTTTGAACTCAAATGCCTTTAATTCTGAAAACACATGTTCTGGAGTAAGAGTCTCCAATGTTTGTGATTCTCTCATAGTAACAGTCTTGATCAGATACTTGCTTGGAAGACTTCTAAAAATCTTATTGACCATTTTCTTGTTGATTAACTCCTTGTCTAATGACGCTAACTCTATAATGAGCAAAGTAAACCTTGCGTCCAATTGTTCTAGCGTCTCATTGGGCTGTATCTTGAAATGCTCAAATCTTTGCATAGCTATGGAGAGCTTGTTCTCCTTCATTTGTGCTGAACCTTCACTCACTATAGCCAACTTATCCCATATCTCTTTTGACGTCTTACATTTTTTGATTTTGTTGAACAATGCATCATTATGTCCTAACGCTGAGTAAAGTGCACTTCGTCAAACATTATCCAGATTCGTTTCTTTTCTATCATCTGGTGTCCATTCTAACTTGGGTTTTTCAACATAACCATCTGGAGTTGCTTCATCAGCTCCAGGAGCTCGAGTATCACTTTCATGATCTTAATGGGGCCATCTAAAATTACATCACATTTCATTATCGCCAGAACATAAATACACGAATGCTCTAAGTTTCCAAGAATCATAGTTTGACTCTTCCAAATTAGGCATTTTGTTAAAAGCCATAATGAGATGTTTAAAAGAAAGTTTAAGACCAAGTTTAGAAAAATGGATCTAAACAAGCAGTTACGCTTGGAAACGCTTAGGTTTCTATTTCAACCGCTATGATACCACTTGTTGGTCCCAAGTGGCATATGAAAGGGTCTAGAAGGGGGAGGGGGGTTGAATAGACCCTGAAGTCTTTTTCGACTTCAAAAATTCGTATCACTTTTAAAGTTTTGAACGCTTGGAAAGTTGAGCGCTCGGTCAGGCGCTACAGTAAAGATAACTTAGACTTGGTGATTTTAGCAATTTACCGAAGTAGGGTAAAGCTTAGATCGCTTAATCAGGGTTAGCACAGCGGAAATGATTTTAAAGCTTTAGCGTTCAGTTTTAGTTAAATAGTCGCTTAGCAGTTTAGCTTGTCTTTTTCAGAATAAGTAAGAGAATATAAAGTAAGACAATAATAAACGGTAAATAACATAAGAATTTGTAAGGTTCATTGGGTGATTTAATCCCAGCTACGTCCTTCTTCTTCTTTTTCGCTCGGCGGAAATTTACTAAGTTGATTATCAAAGAATCACACAGAATCTTCTACAAAATAGTAAAGAGGTGAAAAATGATCTCGGGCTCCCTGAGCACATAGATTTCAGCACCAATGAAGATCTTCTTTTACAACCTTCTCTCACTCAAAAATACTGTCTGTAAGGGGTTTTAACAACTTTCTCACCCAGATGAAAGGTTGAGGGTTTTGTCACACAGGTTTTGTTTGTTTTTGGAAAGATCAAACAATTTGGAATATCTCAGTAAGAGTTTAGGTTTCTTCTTTGGAAGATGTTTGAGATATTTGTGACTGTCTGGAATGTATGTAAAAAGCTTGAAAGAATTTGGCTATGGAGTTTCTAAGCTTTTCTTGAGAGAATATTTCAGCAAAGTTTTCGCGTGTTTTTTTTGTTGTTTTTAGGGTTTGCTGGAATGAGGTATTTATAGGCAATTCTTGGGATTTGTCCATTGGACACTTGTGAGCGCGCGCCCTTCACATGGCGCGTGAATCAGTCTTTTCTATAACATTCCTAAAATCCTGCCTGTTCCGATTGGACGGAAGTAGGTTTGAACTCTAAAAACCTGACAGTCTAGTTAAAAGGTGGCTTGTCCACAAGTCATAATAGCTTATCACATTTAAAGCTCTTATCAGGCATTTAATGCATTTGAATTTATTTCTCGTTGGAAATAAATGTCCGTTGAGTGATTGCATTTAAGTCCTTCATGACTTGAGAATTTATTTAAGGTGAATCTGATACTGATCGCTGGAGTACTTTGAGCACTTGATCCATAAATCCTGAAATAGTCCTTTAGCGTTTGACAGACGCTAAGAACAAGTCCTCATCTTCATTTGACTTCAGACGCTGATCTTCAATTTCATTTCTAATAGACTCACCTAGAATTCTATTAGCGATTCAGTATCTAATACTTAGTCTAAAATCTACAAAGATAAAAAACTACAAGCCTATCAGAATTACAGACTTTTAAACGCTTATACAATTGATCTATGAAAACAGAAACTTACATTATATTTGGTGTCTGACATGAATCCTATCTTGTCATCATCAAAACATTTAACATGAAATTCCTCACCCTTATATTTTCTTGTATTTATCTTTATAGTTTAGAATATCTTTCCCTGTATTTAACATTTCTTATTTATAGCTTAGGATTTGCTCGTTTACAAAGTTTATATTACACTATAAATATGTTACCCACTAATACAAGTTCCGTATGGGATTTTCTCTAATTTAACATGCCTTTCATTTGCAATCCTCCAATCTGAATTCTTATCGAAACACAAATAGTAACACGTTCTACCCCAAGGTAAAATAAAACCACATTTTGCACCCTCAAATTATGCACCCCAACTCTTTCTTTCTTTCTCTTGCTGTCTATATATTCATATTCAATAATATATGTTGTTATTAAATATAAATGTATATATATATTATTAAAAATATCAACATAAATATTAAGTGCATCTTTATATTTATATTATTTAATATTAATAGATTATTAATATATCTGTATATTAATAAATAAATAGAACCATTTTTTTGCATATCTAACAATTAAATATAAAAAATACCCCCAAGCTTCTTCTTTAGTAAGAAAAAAAATGAGAATATACTTTTTTATATAAAGCCCAACAAAAGGTAGATTATCAAATTAACAAGAAAAAAATTCAGCCCCATTTAGGCTAAATCTTGAAAACAGTAAAGTTTAAATTACACAGATTAAGTTTGGTACTTCTCTAGTTCTTTGTTAAGTAAGGAAGAATTACTAGAGCAAACAAAAAATAAATTATTGAAAGTTAAATTTTTTGCCCATCTTTATAGTTTAGAATATCTTTCCCTGTATTTAACATTTCTTATTTATAGCTTAGGATTTGCTCGTTTACAAAGTTTATATTACACTATAAATATGTTACCCACTAATACAAGTTCCGTATGGGATTTTCTCTAATTTAACATGCCTTTCATTTGCAATCCTCCAATCTGAATTCTTATCGAAACACAAATAGTAACACGTTCTACCCCAAGGTAAAATAAAACCACATTTTGCACCCTCAAATTATGCACCCCAACTCTTTCTTTCTTTCTCTTGCTGTCTATATATTCATATTCAATAATATATGTTGTTATTAAATATAAATGTATTTATATATTATTAAAAATATCAACATAAATATTAAGTGCATCTTTATATTTATATTATTTAATATTAATAGATTATTAATATATCTGTATATTAATAAATAAATAGAACCATTTTTTTGCATATCTAACAATTAAATATAAAAAATACCCCCAAGCTTCTTCTTTAGTAAGAAAAAAAATGAGAATATACTTTTTTATATAAAGCCCAACAAAAGGTAGATTATCAAATTAACAAGAAAAAAATTCAGCCCCATTTAGGCTAAATCTTGAAAACAGTAAAGTTTAAATTATACAGATTAAGTTTGATACTTCTCTAGTTCTTTGTTAAGTAACGAAGAATTACTAGAGCAAACAAAAAATAAATTATTGAAAGTTAAATTTTTTGCCCCACTAATGCAATTTATTATATATAAAGAATTCACAATAAAAAATCATAAAAACTAGGGGTGAGCATCGAGTCAAACTCCCGAACTGACTCAATATTTTTGAGCTTGAGCCGAGCCTAACAATCCGAGTATAATTTGGCATTGCATTAAGAACATGTTTGATTAAATCCAAGTATCCCTCGCGTTAGTTTGCATCTCAGTTTTTTCAATAATCTATATCTATACTATACTATAAAAGTATGGATTTTAGAAGTTGTTTCTTCCAATTGTGATATTACAATATTACCCTTACTTAGATTTATATAGATTATCACCTTTGTTTAAATAATTAAATAATTATTTGAGACTCTACATTAAGTCATTAATTACCCTTGCTTAATTAAATAATTAAATTAACTACGTTTGAGATTATATTTTCTTGGAATCCTTGCCGGCAAGCTCAAAGGTTCCCTAATGAATTCTAATATTAAGAATTAATAATTTCTATTGAATATTTTTTTTAATAGGTGTTATAGCATACACATTATATTTTGACAATACACCACTAAACTTTTTATGAAAACGTACTTACCATTATGATATATTGATAATTTTACCATCATCTTTATTCTAACAAATAATCATATAATATCTTAAATAAAATTTCTTGTTTAAAGATAAATATTAAAATGATTGTTCCTGTGCAACACTTTACTAATCACATAAAAGGTTCCCATAATAATTGGAAGACCCAAATATTTGTCACCTGAATGTCCGGGTGTCAAGTTGAGAACTTCAGAAATGGCTTTTCGCCTAGAAGACGAGACATTTGGGGCAAAATAAACTTTTGATTTTTCCCAACTAACTTTTTCTCTTGAAATATTTTGCAAATTTTCAAGACAATTTTTGACATAACTGATAGACGTGTGGTCAGTTTTTATAAATAGCATACAATCATCAGCAAAACAAATCATTGGGATAGACAATCCGATTTTATTTTAAGAGCATGCACAAATCTCCTATATGCGTCATAGTTTATTTAGTTTACAAAAAAATCAAGGCAAAGAATAAACAGATATGGGGATAATGGGTCACTTTATCAGAGTCCTTGTTTAGGATCCCATAATTTCGATGGAGATCCATTAATACTAGCCCTAAAAGACACCATAGTAACACAAAACATAATACACTTGATAAGTAGAAATTTATAATGTTCAAGCCTATAAAGCACGGATACTCCAAAAATTATCCCTGGATGGTGTCGGGCGCGTGTCGCCTCCGATACGTGTCGGGCATGACTAATATGTGTTCATGGTTAAAAATATAAAAAAAACAACGGACACCGTGTAGGACACTATCAAATGCGTGTCCGATACGGTGATGACACGATCGACAGTTTTTCTAAGAAATTAAAAAAGTGTGGGTTTCCAATTGTAAATAGAAAAACTTCAAAAATCCTTATTCTAGTTTTTGGGCATTTGATACTTTGATTGCATTTGTAATTGATTTGTAATTTGTGACTATTTATATTTTTGTTTTGCATTCATTATTGACTTATTGTTGATAAGTAGTTGAATTTTTTCAAACATGTAGAAATTTACAAAGAAGCAAGAAAAATACAAATTTAACAATAAATAAGTAAACAACATTTTCATAGTTTATTTTTCTAACAAATTATATTGAAATTAAAATCAATATCTAATTTATGTTACATATATATATATATGACATTCTTGTCGAAACCGTGCCATGTCCTAATTTTTTGGAAAATGTCGTGCCCCGTGTCCCTGTCGTGCGTGTCCATGTCGCTGTGTCAGTGTTCATGCATTATAGGTTCAAGCGCTTTCCTAATAAAATCTCAATTCATCCGATCATAAACTTCCCACTTTTGATGTCCCACGATTATGCTAGTTTAGAAAGACAGTCAAAGGGCAGGGGTCGCTAGGTCAGAGTCAGAGAAGCGATCCAAATTCTCCCCAAGGCTTGATCCAAGTTTAATTTAAAGGCCATATAACGTTGTGTAGAATTTTTCAATTTCATTGTATGAATCAATACATGGGCTATTATAATATTATCCGTAATACGTCGAAAAGCTGGTGAAAGCATCTTGGAAAGGTGAAATCACCGCTCAAAGTAGGTCTAAGTCGATTGACAATTATATTCGATAATCTTATAAATTACATTACATAAGCTTATAGGCCGGAAAGTTTTAGGGTCGCCCAGATTATGGACCTTAGGGATTAGAACAAATTTAGACGCATTAATGCATTTTGGGAAATAGCCCGCTTAAAAACAAAACAAAACAAACCAACAACTTGCCATATTTCCTTTTCAGTGACTGGGCTCATTCTGTTGGGCCGAGTAAAGCTGTGGGGCCGTAAAAAATTCAAGAGATATTTTATTGTAGTTATTCAGCTTTTTGGTAAAAAGATCAATCATTTGTTCCACATGTCCTAATGTGAATTTTCTCCCCAAAATTTTGATTTAAAAGTAAATTCTATTACTGCAACAGATAAACGATTCAAAGTCCGGCCCATAAAAAGGTTTATGTCATTCGATGCGTAAGAGTTGTGAAGAGTCCAGGCGTTGCTCAATTCTCAAACCGAAACATATTTTTAATTTTACTTTTTAGAATAAAGAGCTAGAATAATTGGCGAAGGATCCGGATATGCCCAAAATTGGGTATACAGTATACCGTATACTTAATATATATTACTCAAAAGCCAACTTATATATATATATATTACTTAAAAGCCCACCTTCTATAAGAAAATCAGACCTATAAACAAGGCCCAGGCCCAAATCGGAAACAATCCTTACATAAAGCCCAGATGCACCTTTATGATTGGAACTGACCCGACAACCCAGGATTATGACACATTTTAAAATCCCAGCGAGGCATTTGTCAAAGCTCTATCTGTATATGGTGTCACCTATAAATACACTACACGCTCATCAGAAAAGGGAACGATATTCTCTACATTTGCTCTATACTTTCTCACAGCTCGTCAGCATAAATTCGACCCATTACATCGACCTAGATTCAGAGTAAGACCGATTTACAAATACGAGATTCCATACCTCTACTGATCAAAGTCATACCCAAAGTACAACCCAGATCAGTAGGCGCTGTCTGTGGGAACCTCTTACTCAGACTCGTTGTATGATAGACAAACATGGTAGAATCAAGTGCTCGCCGGGACAAGGGAATTGTACAAGATGAAACAGAAGCCGAATCTAACCCCGAAATAGATGCATCCCCTGGATATGAAAAGGGTGACGAGTTCTTAATAACAATGATGCATGAGCAATTCCAGCAAAAAATCCAAGAATATGCTCAAAAAGCTCTACAAGAGCATTTGGCAAACGTTCTGGCTACGCCACATATTTGAATCAATCCCGATCCCATCACACCTCGAAGGTTATTTTGGAAGCCATTCCCCCAAAGGATAAGGCAGAAAAAACCCGAGAAAATGCAACTCAAAGGAATGAACGAGCACAACACTCCGAAGAGGAGGCTAAAAGCCAAACGCATTCGTTACACGATGCGACAAAGGGCAAAGGACCCATGAATGAAGAAGTACAAAATGCCCCGATTCCGAAGAAAAAGACCTTCTGACCTGTCTTTGCACTGCAAATGAAAAACTCTCCTTTCTATGAGGAAATACTATCAGAATCACTGCGCAATTTCGGAATTCCCAATTGCCAAAGTATGATGGATCTACCGATCCGAAACAACATGTCATTGCATATGAAAATTTAATGATGATGCACAACCTATCTGATGCACTTAACAGTCGGATTTTTCTCACCACCTTAACGGGTTGAGCGTACTGGGTGCATTGTCGATTTTATCCAGTTCACGCACAAATTTGAATATCACTTTGCGAGTAAGTGCAAATATGCTAAGTCTGTGGCTCACCTCTTCGGGATACGATAAAAAGACGATGAGAACTTGAGATCGTTCGTAGATTGCTTCAATGATGAAGCCCTAGATGTGCAAGGTCTAACTAATAAGATAAAGATTAATCTGATGATAAATGCGCTAAACATGGGACCGTTTGCAGATGCCTTAATCAAGGATCGACCATTTGATATGGAAGAACTCATGATAATGGCTCAAAAGTACATCTATGCAGAGGAGATGAATGAAATAAAAAGAGAGAAGCAAAGAATTCAAAAACAGATGACGAAGGATAAAGATGTGGAAAAGATTCAGGGATCAAGAAATGATCGATTGGACAAACACGGGAGACCTCGTTACAGGAGGTATGATAGTTACACACCATTGAATACCTCTCAAGTTCAAGCCCTATTAACTATAGAGAACAAAGATATGCTGATATGGCCGAGGCCAATGAAAAAAGGAGCAAGAAAAAGGAATCGGAACAAATATTGTCGTTTTCACAAAGACTCCGGGCATGACACGGAAGAATGCTTCCAACTTAAGGATGAGATCGAGAGATTAATCAAATAAGGATATCTGCAACAATTCATCGATCTCAAAGCTCAGAAGATGCAAGATAGACGGGAACGTCGATCTAGAAGTCGCTTTCCAGAACGTGATCGAAGGGACAATCGATGGGATAATTATCAAACAGAAGACCGACGAGATAACCACGGACGCGATAATCGAGAACACTCGCGTGATGTCAAGGGTTAAACCATTCTAGTGCCTTTCCTCCTATCCCATAGGAGGTAGAAGGTTTGCCTTGTCATCAAGGACTTTACGTTGTTTATTCACACCTTATAAATGCCTATAAGAAAACAACAATCAACTGCCTTATATTAATAGAAAAACCATAGTTTAGTTACAATGTTTATGCCCTATAAATCTATCCTCTTTATGACATTCGAGGGCATATACTCTAACAATGTCCCACTTGCACTCAATGCCATTTGCTGTGGTATTTAATACCCATCTTTTCGAGATGTTTTTCCAGCACCGCCTGTGCCAATGGCTTGGTCAATGGATCAGCGACATTGTCAGCTGAGGCTATTTTCTAAAGAACTGTTTCACCTCGTGCAACGATCTCTCTTATGATGTGATATCTCCTCTCTATGTGTTTGGATTTATTGTGAGACCTATGTTCCTTCGCTTGCGCTATAGCTCCGGTGTTGTCACAATAAAGTGGCAACGAGAGCTTTATGCTAGGAACCACTTGAAGTTCCTCAATGAACTTCCTAATCCAAACAGCTTCTTTAGCTGCCTCCGAGGCAGCTATGTATTCAGCCTCTGTGGTGGAGTCTGCGGTTGTGCTTTGCTTGGAACTTTTCCAAGTCACCGCTCTACCATTTAGAGTAAATACAAATCCCGAGGTGGATTTCCGGTCATCAACATCAGATTGGAAATCCGAATCAGTGTACCCGTCCACCCTCAGGTCACCACTTCCATAGGTGAGAATCATTTCCTTAGTTCTTTTTAGATACTTTAGAATATTCTTCACAGCTATCCAATGTTCCTTACCAGGGTTTGCTTGAAATCGACTAACAACACTCACAGCATAAGCAATGTCGGGTCTAGTACAGAGTATCGTGTACATCAAGCTGCCCACAGCAGACTCATAGGGTATAATGTTCATTTATTTTCTATCTTCCTCACTTTGAGGACACATAGATTTCGAAAGATGTATCCCATGTCTCATTGGTAGGAACCCTTTCTTAGAATCTTCCATCCTATACCTTTTTAGGACCTTTTCTAAGTAAAGGGCTTGAGAAAGTCGTATAATTCTTTTGGTTCGATCTCTATAGATCCGAATCCCTAGAATATAGGCCGCTTCTCCCAAGTCTTCCATGGAGAATGTACTCGAAAGCCACTTCTTGGTTGTGGTGAGCATTCCTATGTCATTCCCAATGAGTAATATGTCATCTACATGTAACACTAGGAATGTCAACTTGCTCCCACTGACCTTCTTGTAAACACATGCCTCATCTTTGTTTTTGATGAAGTCAAATCCTTTGACAACCTCATCTAAACATAGATTCCAGCTACGAGACGCTTGTTTGAGTTCATAAACGGATCTCTCAAGTTTACACACCTTATGAATATGCTCCTCGGATTCAAAACCTTTAGGCTGTTCAATATAGATATCCTTTTCTAGGAATCCATTTAGGAAAGCAGTTTTGACATCCATTTGCCATATTTCATAATCTAGGTGTGCTGCTATTGCAAGTAGAATCCTTATTTATTTGATCATAGCCACTGGCGAGAAGGTTTCTTGGTAGTCAATTCCTTCCTTTTGACTATACCCTTTTGCCACTAGCCTGGCTTTGTAGGTGTCTATTTTGCCATCAACACCAATCTTTCTCTTGTAGATCTATTTACACCCGATTGGTTTTACCCCTTCAGGTTGGTCTACAAGTTTCCAAACTTGGTTTGCATGCATCGAATCGATCTCAGCTTGCATAGCTTCACGCCATCTAGCAACATCCACATCCACCATCGCTTGATCAAAAGTGGAGGGATCATCTCCATGATCCTCCTCTAACATAGAATGGAGATCCAACTCCCTCTGCATTAGATATCCGTACCTCTCAGGCGGTTGAGATACTCTATTTGATCGTCGTGGTTGTGGTTGTGTTACAGAAGGTTCGGTTCTCACTCCCTGTGTAGATGTATCCAGTGGGGTTTCATTTTGTTCTTTTAGAACAATCTTTCTACCCGCTCCTCCTTCTTGAATGAACTCATCTTCAAGAAAGTGGGCTTGTAAGGCTACAATGATCCTTTGATCATTGTGCAGGTAAAAGAGGTATTCCATAGAATCTTCAGGATATCCAATGAAACATCCCTTTAAGGACCTAGCCTCCAACTTGTCCACTTTAGTCTTTTTGACATAAGTCGGACATCCCCAAATCTTTATGTGGTTTAGACATGGTTTCCTATTTCTCCACATTTCATAGGGAGTCAGAGAAACGGACTTGGACAGACATCTATTTAAAATGTGTGCAGCTGTAAGCAGCGCGTGACCCCACAGTGAAATGGGTAAATCAGTGTAGCTAAGCATGGAGCGAACCATGTCCAACAAGGTTCGATTCCTTCGCTCTGCTACTCCATTCAACTGTGGAGTCGCTGGAGGTGTGAGTTGCAATACTATACCATTCTCTCTGAGGTATAAGTTAAACTCGTCGCTCATATATTCTCCTCCTCGATCAGATCGTAGAGTTTTTATACGTTGACTTGTTTGATTTTCCACTAAAGCCTTGAATTCCTTGAACTTGTCAATGGATTCAGACTTATGCTTCATCAGGTACACTAGACCATATCGAGAATGGTCATCAGTGAAGGTGATAAAGTAAAGGAAACCTCCTCTGGCCATTTCTCCAAATGGACCACAAACGTCAGTATGCACTAAATCTAAGATTTGTGAGGCCCTTTCAAAATTCCCTGTGAAGGGCGATTAAGCCATCTTGCCTTTCAGACAAGATTCACAAGTAGGATAAGGATCCAATCCCAGTGGGCCAATTAGCCCATCTTTTTCCATTTTGCAAATCTTTTGTTCGCCAGCATGGCCTAGTCGAAGGTGCCATATTAATCTTTGGTTTATTTCAAGCGTACTACGTTTTCTTTGTATTGTATTCACAGCACACTTATTCTTAACATTAAGGTAACACAATGCATTTATCAAAGAAACAAAGCCTACTAATTTATTACCATAATAAATCTTGCATTGTTCATTAATAAAACGAAAGTGTAACCTTATTTAACTAAAACGGAAATTGAACCAATGTTTAACAACATCCAGAAATAGCATATGTCTAGAATAAAAAATAATGAGGCAGATCTCGTTTTAATAGCCGCGACGCCTTGCCCGCTGCCTACTTTAATCTTCTCCTCATTAGGGCTTAGCTCCCTTCTTCTTCCCAGACTCCGATTCACACAATTATACAAAAGGTATTAACTTCTGAATCATAATCGATGAAGAGGGAATATTATAAAGCAATTAGTTTCAAACTATAAAGTTATTCACCTTTTGCTTGTATATTAGGACAGTCTCTTCTCCAGTGGCCCAGCTCATCGCAGCATAAACATGTGTCCTATTTTCTAGACCTCTTATTTCTGCTTCGTTGTGCCTTGTTGCAAGTCGTACTGGATGCTCCCTCCTCTAAATGGGCATTATTCCTTTTTCCATCAAATGTTTTAGGAAATGTAATAGCCATCGGATTGTTCCATTTGTCCTTCTTTATGTGTTTCTGAACAACCTTGAGTTTTTTCAATAGCCCAGCTAAAGATCCCTCAATGTCATTCATATCAAAATTTATGACGAAATAATAGAACGAATCTGGAGTGACTGTAGAATAAGATCGACTTGGAGATGTAGGTCCATGTAGAAGTTTAATGACTTTAGTTTTTCTATCATGGTCATCATTTTGAAAACGTGTTCTCCAACATCTTCTCCTTCAGTCATTTTATTTCGGAATAGATCCCTTGAAGTAAAATATCTGGCGGTCCTACCGCATTCTCCAAACAATTCATCTAGATGAAGGATAATGTCTCTTGCATTATCCATCTTATCATGAGACCTTTGCAGCTCTATGCACATTGAGCTCAATATGTACACACTTGCTCTATGGTTGTCACAGCACCAATCCCAACGAGCTAGGCGAACTTCATCACCCTCGTCTGGTCTAGGAATGGGAGGACGACCAATTTCCAATACATAGTCAATGGATTCACTGTTAAGGACCATCCTAAGCATAGTGAGCCATTCTATGTAATTTGGACAGGTGACAATCGTATTTTCCATTAACTTCGACAGTGGTTTGGGAGACATGGTTTTTGATTGAGAGAGATAAAACAAAATAACTGCAGAAAATAAACCAGACTTAATTAGATTATTGAACTAAACTAAAACCAAGTTTAAAATCAAGGACTTCGACTTATAAGTTGGCTCCCACTACATTTTTCGAAATTCCACACTCCCACTGTGAAAAGACGGAAGCGATCGTTGATGAAAACTTCGTGGTGGGGATTGAGTTCTTTAATTAATATAATGGATGGCAACCCTTTAACGATATTTGGTCCATTACTTAATTAAAGTGATGTCAAACATCAATCTATCAAATAGACGGTTCAATCATATTTATCCCATAATCCACAAATACCGCAACCCTTTAGCGATTTATTGGTCATGTGGACTATCTAAGTTCATTCCCACTAACTCCTCATAATCTAACATTTGAATTTTACCTTGCAACCCTTTAACGATATTTGGGGTGAAATATGTCTCGATTAAGGCATCCAATGCACTTAATAAAATTCTAGAACTAAATCTTGATACATGACCCCCACTTATTGGGAAGATGCCACATATGGATTTAATCCTTGATCTTATCAAGTTTAGTGGAGGGAAAGGATGCCTAGCATCCCTTACTAACTTAGTATAATTTTTATTTGGGAATATTCCTGTTCTAAACATTTAATTCGTCTCACTTTGCACATTTACCAAATTTATATAGCGCATATTGATAACACACATGCTTCATACAACTAATGAACATGTATCGAAAGCAATAATACAACACACAAGTCTATGGGTTTTTATCTAGAGGGCCTAAGCCAATGGGCCATCATAAAATTGAAAAAGAAAAGCCTAGCTAATTTTCGTGGGCTCCAATCTCCTCTTCTTTTGCATGATCTCCATCTTGAAAGGCCTATTCTATTTCTATTTATTACAAGAGGTAATTTAAAACCTATACAGAAATCTAGAAATGAAATAAAATGGGCTCAAACCGGCCCTTACAACCTATCAAAAGAAATACATAATCAAAAGAAGCAACCTAAGCCCATAGACATATGTCACCATCACATAATACATGCTCGCGATAAATAAAGCACTTATGTTGGTGATTAATAAAAATTAATTAGTCCAACTTAATTAATTTCCACAATAAAATTCCAAATTTTATTGATTCATATGAAAATAATCCTATTTATGAGAATTCTTTATTTAAATAAATAACTTAATAAATAAAATTCTCCAAGAGTTTATTAATTAATTATTTCATTCAAATAAAGACTAATAAAAACTATATTGGGCTTAATTTTATCAAAATTAACTTACCAACTATTGGCATATTCAAAATTAATTAATTAGGTCCAATAATTAATTTATTGAATTATCCACAATTTTAATCAAAACAATTTGGGCCCCTTTTTAATTAAATCCGGGTCATGATCCTTTTGACCCATTCGGATAACTAAAATAGCCCAAACACCTATTCAATTAAAATTTGGACCTTAGGAAAATATGACCCGACCCATTAGGGCTCGAGTCACGAAAACCCGGGCCCCAAAACAGGTCCGTGCGCTAGGCACATGGCACGGTGTATGTCGTGCGCCCAGCGCAGGGTTTAACCATGGGCGTCCGGCCAGCCCCTCCGACCGGCGCCGTGAAACGGCACGGTGTTGGGAGCCCAACCAGTGTGCGCAACGGGAGGCCGAAAAGGCCTCCTATTGCGCGCACAGCGCACGCTGTCAGCGCACCCAGCGAGTAGACTGCGCACGCTTTTTACGTATTGCTCGTCTCGGGGTTATACTACTCCAATTTTCATAAAATATATATGCTCAGATTTGAAACTCATTAAAATACAACTTTCATGAAGAAACTTCAGTAATATTCAGAATATTATCATATGAAAAACACGTTCAAAGCAGGCCTCAAAAACGCGAAAAAAACAGTCAATTAAATAAGCAATTAAACACAGAATTCAGAGATTGACTCTGATACCACTGTTGGGAATTATATAAATAAAACGCAGCGGGAAGTAAATTTAATTCCCAAAGCCCGAATCATCTCTAATCCTCGTGTTTAATTGTGTATACAAAAATTACCGTTCTTGCGTATGTTGATTTCTGAACGTGATCCTTTTCTCTAACGCCGAATTTGCCAATGTCTCTAATTCGTTACGCCTGAATCAAAAACGAAAAACTTCTCCTTTCTTCCTTGTCAAAGACGGCTAGAGAGAGAGAGAGGTGAGAGACTTTTTCTTGGAGAGAAAGTTATGTAAGTTGCCTTGTGTTATTTCTCACCTTGTGATTTATTTATATCATTATGAAACAATAACACAAGCATGCAAGAGCCCTATTTGGGCGTCTATTTGGCCGCCCCTTAGTGGGCTCGGAAGCCTTCGGGCTTTCGTCTTGCTTGCTAATTAATTAATCAGATAATTTATTTATCCAATGAATAAATTGATAATCCAATTAATTCAATTCCTAATTAATTTATAATTCAATTTCTCCAAGAAATTAATTAATTCATTAATTTAATTAATTAATTAATTATGGCATCCAATGTCGTGAATTTCTCTCAAGTCTTTTTCCCATATATTTCCTTTTGCACTTCCTTTCAGCACAACTCTTTAGGTTCGTCTCAAAAGACAATTGGGAAGAATCCAAAGGGGTGTGAGTGACACCTAGCCAGTCTTGTGGCTCACACCGTAACCCAATTAAGAACGAATGAATAGGATCATTCCAAACTTTTAGCCGTGAATACCGTACGTGTATAAACCTTTTATTCTTATATCCCAGTCAAGTAAGAGTCACGGTTTAAAGTCAAACTCATATAACTTGACCATATGCCTAAGCTCATAATAAGTCGAGGTATTTAAATGCTTTGGCCAAAGACTTTCATCCTCACTTATTCATGATCGCATAGGATATTTTACTCATTCACTTATGAGAGAATAAATTCCATATTGCAAATCAGTTAACAATGCTACTTGCCCATGAAGTCGCACTTCAAGGTCGACTCCACCAACAGGTGATTTGAATCTAACTACTCTAATGACAGACTTGATGTCACAAGTACATCTTCAACTCGATTTCTCAGGTCAGAGGTTCACACGTACCTATCACTACTTATCAGTTTCATCATTGACTGTCAATGAGTGAATACCCATGTGATGAACTGATGAGAGCCGTGTTCGAACATATCAGTCCAACTAACAAGTCTATGATATAAGTTCCCACTACCATTTTCGCAGTGTACGACTGGCACTTTCTCTGTTGAAACTTACATCAAAGAAGTCTTTATTCACTATTGATGCCCAATCAATATTTCTTAGATTTGCGAACCCCTTTAGATGTCAAAGGTCAAACAATTCTAGTGCCTTTCCTCCTATCCCATAGGAGGTAGAAGGTTCGCCTTGTCATCAAGGATTTTACGTTGTTTATTCACACCTTATAAAGGCCTATAAGAAAACAACAATCAACTACCTTATATTAATAGAAAGACCATAGTTTAGTTACAATGTTTATGTCCTATAAATCTATCATCTTTATGGCATTCGAGGGCATATACTCTAACAACCACAACCACGACGATCGTGTTTAATTGTGTATATAAAAATTATTATTCTCGCGTATGTTGATTTCTGAACGTGATCCTTTTCTCTGGCGCCGAATTTGCCAATGTCTCTAATTCGTCACGCCGGAATCAAAAACGAAAATTCCTCCTTTCTTCCTTGTCAAAGACGGCTAGAGAGAGAGAAAGAGGTGGGAGACTTTTTCTTGGAGAGAAAGTTATGTAAATTGCCTTGTGTTCTTTTTCACCTTGTGATATATTTATATCATTATGAAACAATAACATTAGCATGGAAGAGCCTTATTTGGGCGTCCATTTGGCCGCCCCTTAGTGGGCTCCAAAGCCTTTGGGCTTTCGTCTTGCTTGCTAATTAATTAATCGGATAATTTACTTATCCAACAAATAAATTGATAATCCAATTAATTCAATTCCTAATTAATTTATAATTCAATTTCTCCAAGAAATTAATTAACTCATTAATTTTATTAATTAATTAAATTATCCAATAATTAATTAATTAATTACGGCATCCAATGCCGTGAATTTCTCTCAAGTCTTTTTCTCATGTTTTCCCTTTTGCACTTCCTTTAAACGCGACTCTTTAGATTCATCTCAAAAGGCAATTAGGAGGAATAGGATCATTCCAAACCTTTACGCCGTGAATACCGTACGTGTATAAACCTTTTATTTTTATATCCCAGTCAAGTAAGAGTCATGGTTTAAAGTCAAACTCATATAACTTGACCATATGCCTAAGCTCATAATACGTCGAGGTATTTAAATGCTTTGGCCAAAGACTTTCATCCTCACTTATTCATGATCGCATAGGATATTTTACTCATTCACTTATGGGAGAAAAAATTCCATATTGCAAATTAGTTAACAATGGTACTTGCCCATCAAGTCGCACTTCGAGGTCGATTCCACCAACAGGTGATTTGAATCTAACTACTCTAATGACAGACTTGATGTCACAAGTACATCTTCAACTCGATTTCTCAGGTCAGAGGTTCACACGTACCTATCACTACTTATCAGTTTCATCATTGACTGTCAATGGGTGAATTACCCCTGTGATGAACTGATGTGAGCCGTGTTCGAACATATCAGTCCAACTGACACGTCTGTGATATAAGTTCCCACTACCATTTCCATAGTGTACGACTGACATTTTCTCTGTCGAAACTTACATCATATAAGTCTTTATTCACTTTTGATGCCCAATCAATATTTTTTAGACTTGCGAACGCTTTTAGATGTCAAGGGTCAAACCATTCTAGTGACTTTCCTCCTATCCCATAGGAGGTAGAAGGTTCGCCTTGTCATCAAGGACTTTACGTTGTTTAGTCACACCTTATGAATGCTTATAAGAAAACAACAATCAACTGCCTTATATTAATAGAAAAACCATAGTTTAGTTACAATGTTTATACCCTATAAATCTATCCTCTTTATGGCATTCGAGGGCCTATAGTCTAACACACACACTCATATGGACTTTCATAGATCGGCCTGAGCCAACGGGCCAATCAGGGGCGGGGTTCTATCTATTGCAAGAGCTTTCACCTATACAAGATTCTAATATTCGAGGTTCAAGCACTTCGTGGTTCCGCCAAGCTCTATTTTGGCATATCTAATACAAAGAAGCAAGCCTATAAAATATTTCTATGTTGTTGATCCCAAGTGGCATACGAAAGGGTTTAGAAGGGGAGGGGGGGTTGAATTGACCCTGAAGTCTTTTTCGACTTCAAAAAGATTCGTATTAAAATGTTTTAGACGCTTGAAATGTAGACGCTCGACTAAGCGTTTACTTGAAATATAGATGCTTCGGCTGAGCATCTAATGAATACTGTTTTATAAAGTTAACTTATATTTTAGAATTTGAATACTACAACCAAATAGGTTTAAGCGTTCACTTTTTAATCAGTGTTCGCACAGCGGAATGATTTTGAAGTCTTCCTTTTTGAAATCTTTAGCATCAAAGAAAGTGTTTTAGTTGATTAGCGTTCACTTGAGTTTTGCTTAACAGATTTATACAAAGATATTAGAATATGAAGAATGACTGTAAAGTACAGAGCACGATATTTGTAAGGTTCGTTGGGTAGTGTAATCTCAACTACGTCCTTTTTCTTCTTGAACACTTGGAGGCAATCCACTAAGATGGTTCTCAAAGAATCATACAGAAACTTCTACAAATTTGGGAGAGATGGATGTTGATGATTTAAGCTTCTTGATCACACAGATTTCTGCTCCAAATCACTTCTATCCCCTTGCTTCTTTCACCCAGAAATAATGCAAGTATCCAACTTCGACTTCATACAGATCGCGAGACTTGGATGAGGTTTTTCTACATGATTTGTTTGATTTTGATAAAGTTCAAACAACTAGAAATATCTCAATAGTAGTGTAGGTTTCTCCGAAAAGAATATTTGAGATATTTGGTTGACTGTCTCAGGAATTGAAGAAAAGCAAGGAGAATGTTTGCTTGAATATTCTGGCTTTTTTGAGATTTTAAGGAATGAGACTTCAATAAAACAGCAATTTGGCTTGGAGTGGATCGTTGTTTTTGGCTTGTCGTTGAAGTCCTATTTATAGGCATTCTTGGAAAAAAGTGTCTGTTTTACACATGCACAGGCGCATGTCTCTCACTTCCGCGAATGAACCACTTTTGTCCTTTTTTCCTTAAAATCTGATGCACAAAAGTTGGTGCTACAGTCTGCGAAAAGTTAACAGTCCAATAGGGTGGCTTCTCCATACGTCTGAAAGTGCTTATAACATTTAATGCATTTGAATTAAATACCTGTTGGTCCTTAATGCACTGAGAATAATTACATTAAACTCCTTCTGGACTTGGAAATAAATTCAGGTGAAATCCATCATTGATAGACGCTTATCCATCCTTGAATTGCTTTTGTCCTATAAGCTGACGCTTGATATAGCTGGTTATTTGGACGCTTGGAAACTTCATCTTTATTCAGACTTCAGGCGCCTGAGGCTTCAAACTATACTACTGATAAGCTCACTCAGAATTCATCAGACGCTTAGCCTAAGACACTTAGCCTAACAATCTAGAATAAAACATAACGAAGCCTATTACAAATCTAACGTTTCAAAGCTTATACATGATTTCTACTAAAATCAAACTTACATATTTTAGGGTCTAACATAAATTCCTAATTGTCATCATCAAAACATTTAACATGAAATTCCTAACATATGTAATGAAGGATACATCCTGGGGGGCTGAAACTCCGCCAATACAACCCACTTAAAGCAATGATAAAACCTTAAGTCCATAAAAGGTATCAACCATCACATATTAAAGGGAACACATAAACAATTTAAGTACATATGTGAAATTAAGGGGTTAAATCTAATGTAATAATTTAATTTAATTTAATCATTGCAAAATAAATCTAATCTATTTTGACTTCTTTAATTAAATATAACTTAATTGAAGTGAGACTATATCCAATAAAGTATCCATGGATGAACAAATCTAAAGTAGCAACAAATCCAGCCACAAATCACGAATACTAGAACCAAAATATAGCCCCACACGGCTTCAATATTCAGAAATGAGAAAAGGGGCCAAGCTATTCACTCACCTTGGGATCGAAAATGTACAGATCCGATGGCAACAACATGACCCAAAATGCAAGGAGAGAGACTGTAGTTGTTCCGACAGCGAATCGACGGTCATATTCGACGGTTCTGGCAACGGCCGAAGGTGGCTTTAGGGCAGAGATGAGGGTGCTTAGCGGGATAGAGTGTAGAAAGGGAGAGATGATGATTGTTTTAACCTAACTTTGACTGCAATTAAATATAAATACTTGTTCGGCGCCTAGGAGCGCACATGATGGCGCCCAGGCGCATTAATGCGAAGCAAATATTGGCCTTTGGTGTTCAGTCAATGCCTGAGCGCGGGTAATGTGACACTTTGGGCGTGGAAGATATCGCGCCTAGGCGTGAATTTTGTGGCGCTCAGGCGCCATGATACGAAGTGAAATGGACTTCTGGGCTTCCGCGGTGCCTAGGCGTGACTGACCGACCCCCGGGCGTGGTACTGCGAACTGAATTGACAACTGAGGGCACACGGCGCCTAGGTGCGGTGGAAAGCAGCGCCCAGGCATGGATTCATAGGTTGAAATTTCAGTCTATTGCCTGCAACAAATAAAGAACGACAACGATTAACACAAACTAATAAATATTAAGCACAAGAAAACAAAGCAAACTAAACTAAAAACACGAAAAGACGAGAATGAAAAGAGAGCTTGGGTTGCCTCCCAAGAAGCGCTAGTTTATAGTCGGTTGCTCGACTTGAGACACAAGATCATGGAGGATCCCCGAGGCAGATGAACACCTTGTCCCGTGGTCCATCAATCCCGACATAAGGTTTCAATCTTTGAGCATTTGTCATTAAAGTTTGTCCCTTGTCCGTTGTGAGTTCGATGGCACCCGAAGGATATACATGAGATACCCGAAACGGTCCCGACCATCTCGACTTGAACTTCCCGGGAAAGAGTCGAAGGCGAGAATTGTATAGGAGAACTCTCTCACCCTCGTGAAACTCCCGGGAAAGAATGTGCCTATCATGCCACGCTTTTGTTTGTTCCTTGTAAAGTTTAGCATTCTTATCCAACAAATAAATTGATAATCCAATTAATTCAATTCCTAATTAATTTATAATTCAATTTCTCCAAGAAATTAATTAACTCATTAATTTAATTAATTAATGAAATTATCCAATGTTAATTAATTCATTACGGCATCCAATGCAGTGAACTTCTCTCAAGTCTTTTTTCCATGTTTTTCCTTTTGCACTTCCTTTAAGAGCGACTCTTTAGGTTCGTCTCAAAAGGCAATTGGGAGGAATCCAAAGGGGTGTGAGTGACACCTAGCCAGTCTCGTGGCTCACACCGTAACCCAATTGAGAACGAATGAATAGAATCATTCCAAACCTTTACGCCGTGAATACCGTACGTGTATAAACCTTTTATTCTTATATATCAGTCAAGTAAGAGTCATGGTTTAAAGTCAAACTCATATAACTTGACCATATGCCTAAGCTCATAATAAGTCGAGGTATTTAAATGTTTTGGCCAAAGACTTTCATCCTCACTTATTCATGATCGCATAGGATATTTTACTCATTCACTTATGAGAGAAAAAATTCCATATTGCAAATTAGTTAACAATGGTACTTGCCCATCAAGTCGCACTTCGAGGTCGATTCCACCAACAGGTGATTTGAATCTAACTACTCTAATGACAGACTTGATGTCACAAGTACATCTTCAACTCGATTTCTCAGGTCAGAGGTTCACACGTACCTATCACTACTTATCAGTTTCATCATTGACTGTCAATGAGTGAATACCCATGTGATGATCTGATGCGAGCCGTGTTCGAAAATATCAGTCCAACTGACACATCTATGATATAAGTTCCCACTACCATTTCTATAGTGTACGACTGGCACTTTCTCTGTCAAAACTTACATCATACAAGTCTTTATTCACTATTGATGCCCCAATCAATATTTCTTAAACTTGCGAACCCTTTAAGATGTCAAGGGTCAAACCATTCTAGTGTCTTTCCTCTTATCCCATAGGATGTAGAAGGTTCGCCTTGTCATCAAGGACTTTACGTTGTTTATTCACACCTTATAAATGCCTATACGAAAACAACAATCAACTGCCTTATATTAATAGAAAAACCATAGTTTAGTTACAATGTTTATGCCCTATAAATCTATCATATTTATGGCATTCGAGGGCATATACTCTAACAAAAGAAACTTGATTGAAGCACCTTAGTTGTTAGGAATTTCATGTTAGTGGTTTTGATGATGACAAGATAGGATTTCATGTTAGACTCCAAAAGAATGTAAGTTTATACTTTCATAGAATATCTATATAAGCGTTTGAAAGTGTATTAGTTTGTTAGGCTTGTAATTTTTATCTTTGTAGATTTAAGGCTAAGTATTAGATACTGAGTCGCTAATAGAATTCTAGGTGAGTGTATTAGAGATGAAGTTGAGATTCAAGCGTCTGAAGTCAAGTGAAGATGAAGATTTTTCTTAAGCGTCCGTCCAACGCTTAAAGGCTATTTCAGGAGTTTTGAATCAAGCGTTCAAGAGAATGTTCTTAGCGCCTAGCTAACGCTAAAGGAATGTTCTAGGAGTGTTGAACCAAGCGCTTAAATACTCAAGCGATTCACCTGAAATACATCCTCAAGTCATCCATTCCTCAACGGTCATTTATTTCCAGCGGGAAATAAATCCAAAGTGCATTAAATGTGACAAGACAATATGACTTGTGGACAAGCCACCTTTTGACCGGACTATCAGCTTTTCAAAGTTCAAACCTGCACCTGTCCAATCGAAATCAGCAGAAATTAAGGAATGTCAGAAAATGGACTATTTGAAGCTCTGCATGAGGTACACGCACCTAACTTGTGTCCAACGGACAAATCCCGAGATTTTCTATAAATAGTACCTTTCAGCTATCTCTGTACGTGCACATGTGAAAGACGTAAATGTGAAAGAGAGCTGAGAAATAATTTGAGAGACCCCATAGCCAAAATCCTTCAAGCTTCTCAAATACATTCCAGACAGTCACCTGATATCTCAAACATCTTCCAAGAAGAACCCTACACTATTATTGAGATATCCCAAGTTGTTTGAACTTTCCAACATCAAACAAACCTGTTACAATAGACCCTCAACACCTTTCATCTGAGTGAGAAAGATTGTTGACTTCCACAAGCAGTATTTTTGAGTAAGAGAAACTTGTTGAAGAAAGGTCTTTATTGGAGCTGAAGTCTGTGTGATGAAGGAGCTCAAGGCCATCTTGGAGAAGATCTTCATTGGAGTTGAAGTCTGTGTGATCAAGGAGCTCGAGATCGTCTTTCCAGAAGTAGAGGATTGAAGTGGCTTGTAGAAGAAATCTGTGTGACCAAGGATCTCAAGTCATCCACATCCATTGCTTCCTTTGTCCCTAATTTGTAGAAGATTCTGTGTGATTCTTTGAGGATCATTTTAGTGGATTGCCTCCAAGTGCAAAGGAGAAGAAGGACGTAGCTGGGATTACACCACCCAGTGAACCTTACAATATTTTGTGTCATTTACTGCTTTACTTTATATTTGCATATCATATCTTTAAAAAGCATTAAAACAGTTAAGCGACTATTTGCAAACAGTGAACGCTAAGCTTTCAACAGACTTAAGCGCTTCGCCAAGCGCTATGTTCTTTAAGCGTTCAAAACGATTTAAGAAAAGCAACTAAAGAAAAACTTTTGTAACGCTAAAACATTTTCAAAGAGAAGACTTTAAAATACTTTCGCTGTGCTAACCTTGATTAAGCGATTGAAACGTTACCCTACTTTGGTAATAGTTGAAATCACAAGTCTAAGTGTACTTTATAAAACAGTCTTTAAGTAAGCGACTAGTCAAGTGCCTACAATTGTAAGCGACTAGTCATGCGATTACTATCCTCAAGCGTTCAAAAGAGATTTTAATACGAAACTTTGTGAAGTCGAAAAAGACTTCAGGCTCTATTTAACCCCCCCCCCCTTCTAGACCCTTTCGTATGCTATTGTGGGACCGACATTAGCCATTGATGTAGAAGGCCCAAAATGGCCACCTACCAACATGTCATGGCAATGAACTAAAACCGATGCTATTTCCTCCTCGGGAACACATCTTCGAATGAGGCCATCTGCACAAATGTTAAATAGATATGGTTCGTCCCACAAATATTGCTTCACATCAAATAAGAATTTCTTCTTTTGATGGAAAGTAATATCTGGGGGAAGGACTCCTTTGACAAGATAATTAGCAAAATTTGCATACCAAGGAGTTGGGTCATTACATATAGCAAATAAGTGCTCATCGAGAAATTTTTCTCTAATTAGTGTATCATGCAAGTGTTCAGAATTAGGGGCCTCTATCTTAGACAAATGATCGGCGACTACATTCTCTACTCCTTTCTTATCCTTGATTTCGAGTTCAAATTCTTGAAGTAGTAGAATCCACCTAAGTAGTCTAGGTTTAGCATCCTTTTTGGCAAGCAAGTACTTTAGTGAGGAGTGATCGGTGTACACAATTACTTTGTTCAGAACGAGATATGCATGGAATTTGTCAAACACAAACACTATAGCTAGTAACTCTTTTTCCGTGGTTGCATAATTCAATTGTGCATCATTTAGAGTCTTACTAGCATAATAGATGGTTCGAAATACCTTTTCCTTCAGTTGGCCAAATACTGCACCAACCGCGGTGTCACTTGCATCACACATCAACTCGAAGGGCAAGCTTCAATCGGGAGGTGCCATGATGGGGGCGGATATCAACCGCTCCTTCAAAGTGAGGAATGCCTGCATACAAGTAGAGTCAAAATCAAACGGTGCATCTTTAACAAGCAAGTTAGACAATGGTTTCGCAATTTTAGAAAAATTTAAGATAAACCGTCTATAGAAACCAGCATGCCCAAGGAAACTTCTAACGGCTTTAACCGATGTAGGAGGGGAAAGCTTCTCAATGACCTCAATCTTTGCTTGGTCCACTTCAATCCCTCTATGAGAGACTTTGTGACCTAGTACAATCCCTTCCCGGACCATGAAATGGCACTTCTCCCAATTTAAGACAAGATTGGTTTCTTCACAACGCTTTAGAACACGAGTCAAATGATCAAGACATGTATTGAAAGATGTTCCAAAAACTGAAAAATCGTCCATAAAGATTTCAAGGAATTCCTCAACCATATCATGAAAAATTGTCATCATGCATCGTTGAAAGGTGGTTGGGGCATTGCACAATCCAAATGGCATCCTTCTATGAGCAAATGTGCCATAGGGACAAGTGAAAGTGGTTTTCTCTTGGTCCTCGGGGTCTATGACAATTTGATTATAGCCGGAGTATCCATCTAGAAAATAATAAAAATCGTTCCCGACTAACCTTTCTAGCATTTGGTTAATGAAAAGGAGGGGAAAGTGGTCCTTACGGGTGGCGTCATTTAACTTACGATAATCTATGCACACCCGGTAAGCATACGTGTAGGAATCAATTCATCATTTGCATTTTTAATCACGGTTATGCCCTTTCTTTAGAACAACATGCGTAGGACTTATCCATGCACTATCTGAGATAGGGTAGATTATACCTGCGTCTAGTAACTTAATCACCTCTTTCTTCACTACCTCTTGTATTTCTGGGTTAGACCTCCTTTATGGTTGACGTGTCGGCTTGGCAGAGTCCTCTATGAGTATTTTGTGGATGCATATAGCAGGGCTAATGCCTTTAATGTCCGCTATTGTCCACCCGAAAGCTTTCTTGTTGGCCCTCAACAACCCCATGAGTTGTTCCTCTTGTTCCCTTGTCAAAGAAGATGAGACGATTAAAGGCAATGTTTTATTATCATTTAAGAAAACATATTTCAAGTGCAAAGGTAATGGTTTAAGCTCAAGGGTAGGGGCCTCTTCAATGGAAGGCCGAGGAGGGACCGAGAGTGATATTTCTAGTTTTTGAATCCTCATTACACGATAAGGAGAATGTTTCTCTAAACTAAGCACGGTTGCCAATTGCCCCTCACTTGCCGAATCAACATCCATGGATTGTGTTGGTCCCAAGTGGCATACGAAAGGGTCTAGAAGGGGGGGGTTGAATAGACCCTTTAAGTCTTTTTCGACTTAAAATTGATTTCGTATTAAACGTATTTGGACGCTTGAAATGATAGGCGCTTGAAGAGTGTGACGCTTCACCTTAGCGTTCACACAAGATATTTGAGACTTTGTGAAGCGTCTAATGAAGACTGTTTTATAAAGTTAACTTAGACTTCAGGAATTGAATACTTTGACCTTGTAGGTTAAGCGTTCAGTTCTTTTAATCAGGGTTAGCACAGCGGAATGATTTTGGAGTCTTCTCTTTGAAAGTTTTAGCGTCACAAGATGTTTCTTAGGTGCTTAGCTTTTGATTGTGTTTTACTTATGCAGTGATATGATAGATGAATGAAATGACTGAAAAGTAAATAACACAATATTTGTAAGGTTCGTTGGGTGGTGTAATCCCAACTACGTCCTTCTTCTCCTTTGCACTTGGAGGCAATCCACTAAGATGATTCTCAAAGAATCACACAGAATCTTCTACAAATTAGGGAGAGATGGATGTCGATGACTTGAGCTCCTTGATCACACAGATTTCTGCTTCAAATCACTTCAACCCTCTTGCTTCTTTCACCCAGAAATGATGCAAGTATCCAACTTCGACTTCACACAGATCGCGAGGCTTGGATGGGATTTTCTAAAAGGTTTGTTTGATTTTGATGAAGTTCAAACAACTTGGTAATATCTCAGTAGGAATCTGGTTTCTGCAAAAAGAATGTTTGAGATATTTGTTGACTGTCTCAGGAATATAAGAAAAGCAATTTGGATGTTTCTTGAAGTTTCGGGCTTTTCTGAGAATTAAGGAATGAGATTTTAATGCAACAGCAATTTGGCTTTGATAAAATTGTTGCATCATTTTTTGTTTGTTGTTGAAGTCCTATTTATAGGTATTCTTGGAGAAAGTGTCCGTTTGACACATGCACTGGCGCGTGTCTCTCACTTTCGCGAGTGAACAGCTTTTGTCCTTTTTCCTGAAAATCTGCTGCACGAAAGTTGGTGCTGCAGTCTGAGATAGTTGACAGTCCAATAGGGTGGCTTCTCCGTACTCTGACATTGCTTATCATATTAAATGCTCTTATCAACATTTAATGCATTTGAAATTAATACCCGTTGGTATTTAATGCTTTGAGAATATTTGCATTAAACTCCTTCTGGACTTAGAAGTAAATTCAGGTGAGAATCACTTCTGTCCCATAAGGTAACGCTTGATATAGCTGGCCAAAGTGGACGCTTGGAGACTGTATCTATCTTCTGAGATCAGGCGCTTGAGTCTTCGAACTTTACCACTGATAAACTCACTCAGAAATCATCAGACGCTCAGCCTAAGACTATTTTGCCTAACACTCTAAAGTAAGATAACAAAGCCTAATAAATCTATTACAAGTCTAACGCTTCAAAGCCTATACAAGTTTTCTACAAAAAATAAACTTACAACTTTTTTGGGGTCTAACAAAAACTTAATTGTCATCATCAAAACTTCTAACATGAAATTCCTAACAATTTCCCCCTTTTTGATGATGGCAATACTTACTCTTTTATAGTTCAAGAGTTAGATAGCCAAACGTAAAAGTTAGCTTTGATCAGTAGACGTTAGTTAAAGTTAGTTACGCTTCAACGAGATGTTTCAGCAAAAAAAAAATGCATTTCATATTTATCGAGAATTACAAGCATTTTTGCAGCTGAATATTTAAAGATATAAGAGACAAGAATATAGATAATGTAAAATCAGAAAGCTTTAATGACTTGGTCTAACTCTGTATCGCTTGGACATTTCAGCTCGGATAGCTTCAGTCAGATTGTCTTCCAAGATCATCATTGCTTCATGATCTTTGTTGATGATAAGCTTGTTTTCTTCTTGTTGTCTCTTTTTGAATACTTTAAAGTGATTATCCCAGTCAGTTGGGTCGATACCAATGTACCTTAGGCAGATTCGAAAAGCTTGGCTAAAATCAGTCATTTTCCTTTCTTCAGCTAAGATCTGTGGATCTGTAGGTTCTGAAATGGATGTTCTCTGAAGAGGAATGTCAAACTGTTCAAGCAGTGCTCTTGTAGGAATTGGTAGGTTTGGATATAACGCTCTAGGAGGTTCCCTTAGTGTACTACTGGGCGCTCCGGATGAACTTTGTGTCAGAGCAGTTATCCAAGACGGGAGATTAAGCGCAGACTGAGAAGGAGGCATTTGACGCTTAGCAGACGGAGGATCTTCAACTTTTGAACTGGACGCTTTCCGCTTTTCTCCTTTCTTCTTTTCTTCCCCCTTATTGCCATCATCAGATTTTAAGAAGTGGTTTGTGAGTACACTTACCTGATGAGCAATCTGGGATAAGGAATCTGTGATGTCATCCAGACGCTTGTCGAAGCGTTCCTGCATAACAAGAAGCTTAGCGCTGGTGGCGTCATTCACAGATATCTCAAGGGTTGCAAGGCGCTTTTCAAGTTCTTCTTTCATGGCAAGTTGGGTGGCGTGGGCAGCATCCTGCATTTCTTGAAAGTCTTGTTTGCACTCACCAACTGCCGCTTGAGCTGAACTACGCATATGAGCAATCTGAGCGCTCATTACGTGAGTTTCAATCTTTGCCAGGTCTTCCTTAATCCAATGGAGAGATTCTTCACTCTGAGTAGCTTGAGCGCTAATTGTCTCCAAAACAGATTTAAGCAGGGGACCGAAGGCTTGACTCTCATCTGATTGAACCACTTGAGGAGCTGGTCGCTTGAATCGTGATGAGTGTTTGAGAGAGTCAAAAGGAACTTGATAGGCTGGATCAAAAACAGTACCTCGAATATCCAGGGAAGTATCTTCAGCACTATCAATGGTAGCATGTTCAGGAGCGTCAGGAATACTGGTATCTGCAGATTTGGACGCTTCAGATGTCTCAGCAGGCGCTTCCTCAAGCGTTGACTCAGGCTGGCGAAAGTCAGTGAATTGAAAGTTCCAGCTTGCTGAGTCGGCATAAGAGGTGGATGTAGAATCCAAGAGTTCAATGAGTCTGGTCCTGGACATACAAGTACCGGAGATAAATGTGCGAAGAGGACTATCAATGGCCCTGATGTACATTGGACCAATGATATCCAGCACATGATCTGGGAAAATTTTGGACGGCGCTTGAGCGATGGAGAATAGTGAATCTGTGCAGTGAGTTCTGGAAAATCCAATCAAGCAATCTGAGGGAAGAGATGCAGGACGTCGATGTGTAGGCACACAGTCCGCATAGTACTCTTCAAGATACGGATAAACGGCTTGAGCGAGCTCTTGATTCCTTTCAAGCAGAGAAAGAACATACTCATAGTGATTGAGTACCTCACTGCGAATGGAAGGGAGCAGCGGATATCCTTTGAATGAATTGATCACTGAGCCATTCCAAGATCTGAGATTGGCAGTGAAGATTTTATCAAAGAGAGATACGGGAGATAGAATCTTTACCATCAGATTGAAGTTTTCTTCACAGTGGCTTGGAGCAAGATTTAAGCACCGTTCACCAACTGTACCACTGGAAGACGCTTGAGCATTAAACCGAAGAGGGGTGATGGATAATCTCTGAAGTTCTTGACGTAGACATTGTTCTATTTGATGTCTAATAATTGGGAGCTTGAGAACAGGTCCGAGTCTTTGTTGACGCTTCAGGAGGCAATACTTGGCGAATTGACGCTTCTTGTCATGCATGCCTATGCCGAAAAGATGGGGAGCTTGGACTAACTCTGGGAAGGTGTATTTATGTCCCATGTACGCTTCAACCCAATTTACTTCATTTATACAGAAGTCTGTGCCAGCATTCACCATAGCACGAATACCTTCAAGATGAATATCTCTTATGGCTTCAAAGCGGTGCTTATCAGGCTGATAGTTGGCATTCCAGACGCTGTCAAAGTAAGCATCAGCTTCAGTCTGGAGCAGATCGGTCAACGATTCAAGGCGCTCACCAGCATGAATCTCTTTATTTTTCCATAGACAGAGAGGTCGGGCCGATGCAAGATTTTCAGGGCTGTGAGCCGTCTGAGGGAAATGTGTGTAACCTTCTCTGTTCAAGACTGACTCTGAGGGATTGAGAAAGCTAGGACGGAGAGGATCATACACACGAACACTGTAATCCCTTAGCGCGAACCCAGTTGGTCTGCTGTGGCCATTGTCAAGATAGTAAGCCACATCCACGGCACATCTAGGAGGTCTGTCTCTTGGTCTGTCTAGAACGGTTGCTTTGATTGCGCTGTCAAAGTCAATCAGTCTTGCAGCGTCAGCTTCTGCAGCAATATATCTTTCTATATTATATCCTGCAGGAATGAAATCTTCGTCGAGCGCTGGGGGCATATAGTTAATTGAATGATCAATTGTCTTCAGCGGATCGAGTTGAAAGAAGTGACGAGGAGCTCTAACGTCTTCAGCAGCGTTCTGATCTTCTGAACGTGCCTCTGTTAAAGTAGCAGGTTCCTCAGGTTCAATTGCAGCTACTTTAGCGGCAACATCTTGAGCGATAGCTACAACTCCAGTCAGGTCCACATCCAACAGAACATCTGTGGACACTTCAGCAGCAGCTGAAACTATAGCTGAAAAACAAGAGCCATCCTCTATAAGAGCAGGATCTTCTACAGATGTAGGAATAGAAATGCTGTGGGAAGAAATAAACTTACCCTGAGAACTAAGCTCAACAGCAGTTTCTTGAGCGCTTGGCTCAACAGCAGCATCTTGAGCGCTTGGCTCAACTACAACTTGAGCGCTTGGCTCAACTGTAACATCTTGAGCGCTTGGCTCAACGACGACTTGAGCGCTTGGCTCAACTGTCTCAGGCTCTTCAGGAGTAGCTTGACGCTTGCTAGTCCTGGAACGCTTAAAGATTTTCTTAATATTGACTCCTTCAACTAGTTTAGCCGGAGGAGCGGGAGGATCAGCAGCTGGTTCTTCAAAGTCTATTTGCTTAATGATCCCTTCCAGCTTTCGTCTTTTGAGAGGCAACTTGTCCTCGGCATCTTCATCAGTTTCCTCATCAATCTTTTGAGAGGGGACGGCAATTTTAACTTTGGGTTTTCTGGGGGCTCTCTTCTTCGTTACTGCTGGACGCTTCACAGCTTCCTCTGGCACTGGTCTCTCAGCCTTTTGAGCAAGCAGTTGGCGTTCTTCCAGTCGCTCAGATAGGGGTCTAGCCGCACCACTGAACTTTTGGAGGATTGAACATATTGGTCAGAATCCTTTTTCCCAACAACTTGGACTTATTCAAAGGAAGTCCAGACGAGTACACACAATTTTTAAACAAGATGTCACTCAGGATGAGTCCATAAGGCTTATTTGAAGCGCTTAGACTGTCCCGAAACCGTCCGAAGATGTACTCACTCCAGTTGATTTTGATGTTGAAGAGTATAGCAACCATCATCTGAAATTGGACAGGATTTACTTTATCAAAGGTTCCTACGCGGCATTCTATGATCTTGCTGCAGAAATCAGCCAATAACCGATATTTGGACACCAGATCTTTCTTCTCGAAGTATTGAGTGTAAGGAACGTCGTCGTACGCACTCATGATTGCCCATGCTTCCTTAATTTGTTTTAACGTAACAGAATCCAGTGCCTCACCCTCATTAGGCAAATTGAAGTTCTTGGCAATGGTGGAAGCAGATAGGATGAATTCCTTTGGAGACTCCTTCTTGGAGAAGGGAATTTTACAAGAGATGGACTTCTTGTCCTCTGAAAGGGTAGCAGTCTTCCAGAAAGTTTCAACTTCAGTAGGAAACATATAAGAGTATTGGGTTAAGAAGGGTTTGAGCCCAGCTTGGACGACCATGTCCATTACATCCGTCAGGTTGATCTGAGTTTGTTCATATAGGAATTTCCAGTCGACAACAAGACCTTCAGTTACCTTGATGGTAGTTTCAGCAGAAGTAGATGATGATTTCTTTGGTGCCATTTTTGTTTAAAACGAAGAAGATGAACTGAGATTTTCTGTTGTATTGAGAGAGATAAAGAGAGATTTGCAGATATGCGTGAATAGAAAGTAAGTTACTTTTTCTGCAGAGTTTGTGTTTTAAATGACACAGTAAAGAGTTTTTGAAACTTGTGTTGTGTAGTCTTAGTAGGATTTAAACACGTGTAATAACTGTTGAATCTTAGCCATGAATTTATTAACTGCGGACGCGAGTTTTGTGTAAAAGAGAGAAGTTACATTTGGTAATTCTCATATATAAAGATTTGACATCCGAGTTAAAGAAAAATTAACGTTTGGTATTTTCAGAGTGTAACACACGCGCATGTTTGTACACTGACACGTACACAAACACGTGCTATCTCTGAACCGTCATTTTTAAAAAATTTGAGTACCCGCCAGTTTGATGTGATAGAGGCGTGTGAGTAGATTACAAAATAGACCTTTGAGTCTACCCACGACCTTGAAAGAAGTTTGAAAAATTTTATGCATGGCTTGTAACAAAAATATTTTATAAATTTTTGATAAACTATTCAGCGCTTAGCTGATAAGATGGACGCTTGAAGTCAAAAGACTTCAATATTTTGAGCATTCAATATTTTATGCAAACATAGAACTGAGCGTTGATGATTATGCATCTGAAAATTTTATCATTGACGCTTACAGTTATGATCAAGTAAAAAAATTTGTTTAAGAATATTGTGAGATATAACTTAAGTGGATTCCCCCTAAATTATATGCCTAATAAAATATGATGCTTCATGATCAAGCGTTTAAATCAATCATACCTAGTTCACTTCTCAAAGTGAGAAAACGTTGTTCATTGAGTGCTTTGGTGAAGATATCTGCCAGTTGTTTGTCAGTTCTAATGAAGTGCATGGAGATATCTTTCTTTTGAACGTGGTCACGAAGGAAATGGTATCTAATGTCAATGTGTTTGGTTCTTGAATGAAGAACAGGGTTTTGAGTCATGGCTAAAGCGCTTTGGTTATCACAATGAATGGGGGTTGGTCCTAAGATTGTTCCGTAATCTCTAAGTTGTTGCCTCATCCATAGAACTTGTGCACAACAACTTCCTGCAGCTACATACTCAGCTTCGGCTGTGGAGGTAGCTATGGATTGTTGTTTCTTGCTATGCCATGAAACTAACCTATCACCTAAGAATTGACAAGTACCACTAGTGCTTTTACGATCTATTTTGCAACCTGCATCTGAGTAACCGATTAGTTCAAAAGGAGAATCCCTGGGATACCATAAGCCCACATGTTGTGTGCCTTTTAGGTATTTAAGGATTTTCTTGGCAGCAGTCAAGTGTGACTCTTTAGGATCAGCTTGGAATCGTGCACACATACATACCGAAAACATAATATCAGGTCTACTGGCAGTGAGATAAAGAAGTGATCCTATGATACCTCTATAATTAGTGATATCAACTTTCTTTCCACTTTCATCTTTATCTAACTTAAGCGTTTGGCTCATTGGAATTTTTGAATATGATGCATTTTCCATACCAAATTTCTTAATCATATCTCGTGTATATTTAGCTTGGTTGATAAATATGCCATTAGGGAGTTGTTTAACTTGTAGTCCTAAGAAGAAGGTTAATTCACCCATCATGCTCATTTCAAATTGTTCTTGCATCATTTTCGAAAATTTCTCACACAGACGCTTATTAGTAGAACCAAATATAATGTCATCAACGTAAATTTGAACTAAGAGAATATCTTCATCATTGGTAATTTTAAATAACGTTGTGTCAACGCTGCCTTTTGAAAAACCTTTACCAATAAGAAAGATAGAGAGAGTGTCATACCATGCTCGAGGTGCTTGCTTAAGCCCATAAAGTGCCTTTTCGAGCTTGTAAACCATACCCTTACCATGATTGTTGATGAATCCTGGAGGTTGCTCCACATACACTTCTTCTTGGAGTTTACCATTCAGGAAGGCACTCTTTACGTCCATTTGAAATACTGTAAACTTGTTAAACGCTGCGTACGCTAGAAACATGCGGATTGCTTCAAGACGAGCAACAGGAGCGTAAGTCTCATCAAAGTCAATGCCCTCCTCTTGGCAGTATCCTTGAGCTACGAGTCTGGCCTTGTTTCTTACAACAATGCCGTCCTCATCCATCTTGTTTCTATATACCCATCTAGTTCCAATAACTCCTTGATGAGTTGGTCTTGGTACTAACATCCAAACTTTATTTCGCTCAAACTGATTGAGCTCTTCTTGCATAGCTTCAATCCAACTTGGATCACTTAACGCTTCATCCACTTTCTTAGGTTCCATTTGAGATAGAAAGCTTGCGAACATAGCCTCATTAAATGTAGCGGCTCTAGTTCTAACTGGTGCTTCAATATCTCCAATGATTTGCTCAGGTGGATGGTCACGTAACCATAGTCTATCTGTTTGGAAGGGGTTTTGAGAATGAACAGACGCTTGAGAATCATTCGCTTGACCATTCTCCTGCGTTGGCGCTTCAAGTTCATGATTCCTTCTTTGCACTTGATGATCATTCTTTTCATGATCATTCGTGTTTCTTACATGATAATTTAGATTGATTTCACGAGTATTCTTAGGAGGAGGCACTGAGATCTCATCATCATCGTCAGTATCTTCATCAATAGTAATTTTGGACGCTTGATGACATAGATCTTCAACTCCTACATCATTTATACTTACCTTACTCGGCTCTTGGTTAGCATCATCAAACACAACATGAATAGATTCCTCAACCTTCGATTTGATCTTATTGAGAATGCGAAAATTCTTTCCATTTTTGGCGTAGCCTAGAAAGATTCCTTCATCCGCTTTAGGATCAAAAGTCTTTAGGCTTTGGGATCCATTATTATGAATAAAACATTTAGAACCAAAGACGTGAAAGTATGAAATATTTGGCTTACGTCCCTTCCACAGTTCATATGGAGTTTTTCCATGCTGTTTGTTGATCATGCATCGATTTTGAGTGTAACAAGCAGTGTTGATCGCTTCGGCCCAAAATCTAGGAGCAAGCTTAGATTCAGCTAACATAGTCCTAGCGGCTTCCTTAAGCGTTCGGTTCCGGCGCTCAGCAACACCATTTTGTTGGGGAGTTCTGGGAGCTGAATACTCATGATGTATTCCATTTTCTGCACAAAACTTCTCAACAACCTTGTTAGTAAACTCAGTACCGTGATCGCTTCTTATTCTTGCAACCTTAAGATTTTTCAATGTTTGAAGTTGCCGAATAAGCGCTGTTAACTTGTCACATGTTTCATCTTTGGATGAAAGAAATTCCACCCAAGTAAATCTAGAGAAATCGTCTACTACCACTAAAGTATACTTTTTACCGCTTACACTGATTGTTTGAACAGGTCCAAACAAATCCATGTGAAGTAGTTCAAGTATTCTAGAAGTAGATAGATGAGGTTTTCTCTTGAAAGATGATTTAACTTGTTTACCCATTTGACAAGCGTCACAGAGGCGATCCTTATGAAATGGTCCATTTGGCAATCCCTCTACAAGATTTTGACTTATAAGCTGAGAGATTGTCTTAAAGTTGAGGTGATTCATTTTTCTATGCCATAGCCAACCCACTTTAGATTCATTTTTAGCAACAAAGCATGTTGGGTTGTTATCAAGTGTTGAACCCCAATCTACCAAATATACATTGTTATTCCTTTTTCCTTTTAGTTTAGTAGATTTAGTCTTAGCGTCGTTTATATAGCAATAGTCACTTGAGAATATGACTTCAAAGCCTTTATCGCAAAATTGACTTATGCTTAATAAGTTGTGCTTTAGACCCTCAACAAAATAAACATCACTTATCATGATGTTCCCCCTATGCACAGTACCTATACCTTTGGTTTTACCTTTGGAGTTATCACCAAATACAACCTGAGGACCATTGGCGGCTTGATAGTTGATCAGAAGATCTTTGGAACCTGTCATGTGCCTTGACGATCCACTATCAAAATACCAAACAGATGTATTGACTTTAGCTCTAGGTACCTGCAATCAAAAGGGAAGTTCTATTTCTGTTTAGGTACCCATTGTTGCTTGGGTCCTTCAACATTAGTATCCTTGTTAGTGTTAATTAGAACTTTAGGAATCCAAATTTGCCTTGTCTTCATAGTAGGAATATTGGCTTTTTTTGGTTTCACCTTGTGCTGTGTGTAATTTTTGGATGTATAATAATATCCACGATTATAATAATAGTCATAATCATAATTATCATAGTATCGATAATATGATCTTGACTGTTTTGGATATCGACGCTGGTATTTCCTTGGCTCTGGCTTGAGTTGCACGTTTGGTGCTAGACGCTTAGCGCTTGATTCACAGTGACTAGATTTATCCTTAGCTTTTTGAGCGTTTGGATGAGTCTGTCTTTGTGGATCATTTGCTTTAGCCTTACCCTTGTCTGAGTTAGTTTTGACTTTCTCATTTGGCCTCTTACCATTGTCCCTTGGTTCATTTTGAGTTTGACCTTGTGAACCTTTCTTAACAAAGAAAACACCCTTTCCTTTGTTGTTTGCCGTAACATTAGGTTTGTTTGGTTGTTTACCGAATTCATTGCATCCTAAACCGGTCTTTTCTCCAAACAACCTTGTTATTTCAGTCACATTGTCGAGCTTTCTGGATGCTTTGGACAACGATGAGATGAGCTGTTCTGACTTGGCAAGTCTAGCCATCAGATCAGCTTCTCTCTTGACTATTATATCAATATCACCTCTCAATTGAATAACTTCACTCTCAAGCGATTGGTTTTTCTCAATGCACTGTTGCTGAATTTGCAACTCTGCTCTGAGCGTTACTTTATCGTTTGTGAGTGATGAAATAATAGCGAGATCATTTTGATATATTTTGGCAGCTTCTTGACATTCATTGTAATATTCTTTGACTTTGTCAAGTAATTCATCATAAGAAAGAGGAATTGATAATTCATTGATTACCTCAGGGGACGCTTCATCATCTCTGGCCATGAGACATATGAGCGCTGAGTCATCTATCGGCTCATCATCATCACTACTTTCGTCTGATGATTCTAAATCTTCAGGTGCTGATGCTGGTTCTGATTCCGCAAGCAAACCTTGTTGTCGAAGGTTGCTCCTGAATTGGTTTCTATCCAAGTAATCCTGCCTTGAGGGCTTGGATACATTTGGATAGGGACAATTTACCTGGTAGTGCCCCGGTTTCCTGCAATTATAACAAAGATTGGTTTTCATTTTTTGTTCACTTGTTAGCCTTGCAGTGTGTGGTTTAGAAACCACTGGAGCTGGAAGATTTTGAGTAGACGCTTGATATTGAGTAGGCGCTTGAGGTAAAGGAACAGAATATTGAGGCGCTTGAAACTGTTGTTGTATGGGAGAAGGCGCTTGATATGAACTTTGTCCTTGATTATTAGGACCTTTTCCTTTCTTTTCATATCTCAAGAACTTCCTGAATCTATTCAGCAAAGCCAACTCTTCTTCCTCATTAATGTCCGAATTCTTTCCTTTGTTACCCGATTTGCCTTTGATTGATGCAATGAGCGCTCCAGATTCAATCACTGGATTACTCACAATGTCACTAGCAGAGTTCAACTCGAACTCAAAAGCTTTTATCTCTGAAAAGGCGTCTTCTGGAGTTAAGAGATCCAGCATGTTTGATTCTCTCATAGCTGTTGTCTTCATCAAGAATTTACTTGGTAGACTTCTAAAGATCTTAACCACCATTTCTCGATTCTGTAAGTCCATTCCCAATGACGTAAGTTCTGTAACAAGAGCTGTGAATCTTATATCCAATTGCTCTAGTGTTTCATTGGGTAGCATCTTAAATCCGTTAAACTTTTCCTTAGCAATGGAAAGTTTGTTTTCTTTGATTTGAGCTGAACCACCACAGATTGTAGCCAGCTTATCCCATATTTCTTTAGTCGTTTTGCAAGATTTGATTTTATTGAATAAGTTATCATTATCACCAATAGCCGTATACAGAGCGTTGCGACCAACATTGTCCAAGTTAGCTCTTCGACGCTCATCTGGAGACCATTCTTGTTTTGGTTTTTCAACGTAACCATCGGGGGTTTCTTCTGTGGCTCCAGGCGCTCTTGTGATAACTTTGTATATTTTGATTGGCCCATCTGAAATAATATCGCACATGTCATCATCGCATGAACATAAATACGTAAATGCTTTGACTTTCCATGTGTCAAAATTTGATTCTGTCAATTTGGGAACTTTAGCAAATGCCATATCTAAGCCTTTTTTTTTTTTTTTTAAAAAAAACAACTAGATTTTGAAAGAAAAAGATCTAAACAAGCAGTTATGCTTGGAAATTTTAAAATTTCAAAATTAACCGCTCTGATACCACTTGTTGGTCCCAAGTGGCATACGAAAGGGTCTAGAAGGGGGGGTTGAATAGACCCTTTAAGTCTTTTTCGACTTAAAATTGATTTCGTATTAAACGTATTTGGACGCTTGAAATGATAGGCGCTTGAAGAGTGTGACGCTTCACCTTAGCGTTCACACAAGATATTTGAGACTTTGTGAAGCGTCTAATGAAGACTGTTTTATAAAGTTAACTTAGACTTCAGGAATTGAATACTTTGACCTTGTAGGTTAAGCGTTCAGTTCTTTTAATCAGGGTTAGCACAGCGGAATGATTTTGGAGTCTTCTCTTTGAAAGTTTTAGCGTCACAAGATGTTTCTTAGGTGCTTAGCTTTTGATTGTGTTTTACTTATGCAGTGATATGATAGATGAATGAAATGACTGAAAAGTAAATAACACAATATTTGTAAGGTTCGTTGGGTGGTGTAATCCCAACTACGTCCTTCTTCTCCTTTGCACTTGGAGGCAATCCACTAAGATGATTCTCAAAGAATCACACAGAATCTTCTACAAATTAGGGAGAGATGGATGTCGATGACTTGAGCTCCTTGATCACACAGATTTCTGCTTCAAATCACTTCAACCCTCTTGCTTCTTTCACCCAGAAATGATGCAAGTATCCAACTTCGACTTCACACAGATCGCGAGGCTTGGATGGGATTTTCTAAAAGGTTTGTTTGATTTTGATGAAGTTCAAACAACTTGGTAATATCTCAGTAGGAATCTGGTTTCTGCAAAAAGAATGTTTGAGATATTTGTTGACTGTCTCAGGAATATAAGAAAAGCAATTTGGATGTTTCTTGAAGTTTCGGGCTTTTCTGAGAATTTAAGGAATGAGATTTTAATGCAACAGCAATTTGGCTTTGATAAAATTGTTGCATCATATTTTGTTTGTTGTTGAAGTCCTATTTATATGTATTCTTGGAGAAAGTGTCCGTTTGACACATGCACTGGCGCGTGTCTCTCACTTTCGCGAGTGAACAGCTTTTGTCCTTTTTCCTGAAAATCTGCTGCACGAAAGTTGGTGCTGCAGTCTGAGATAGTTGACAGTCCAATAGGGTGGCTTCTCCGTACTTCTGACATTGCTTATCATATTAAATGCTCTTATCAACATTTAATGCATTTGAAATTAATACCCGTTGGTATTTAATGCTTTGAGAATATTTGCATTAAACTCCTTCTGGACTTAGAAGTAAATTCAGGTGAGATCACTTCTGTCCCATAAGGTAACGCTTGATATAGCTGGCCAAAGTGGACGCTTGGAGACTGTATCTATCTTCTGAGATCAGGCGCTTGAGTCTTCGAACTTTACCACTGATAAACTCACTCAGAAATCATCAGACGCTCAGCCTAAGACTATTTTGCCTAACACTCTAAAGTAAGATAACAAAGCCTAATAAATCTATTATAAGTCTAACGCTTCAAAGCCTATACACGTTTTCTACAAAAAATAAACTTACAACTTTTTTGGGGTCTAACAAAAACTTAATTGTCATCATCAAAACTTCTAACATGAAATTCCTAACAGATTGCCAAAGGCACGTCTCGAGTGGGTCATCTACCATGTGTGCCTGAAAAGTCTCACTAATCAAAGAGTCAAAGGTATCAACACGTAAACAAGAGTCATAATCAAGTGGATGCTTGAGAACTTTATAAACATCAAACGTGACCTTTTCATCTCCCACATTTAAGGTTAACTTACCATTGGCAATGTCAATTACCACCTTACCGGTGGCTAGGAATGGTGTTCCTAGGATCAAGGGCACCTCAACATCTTCCTCCATATCAAGGACCACGAAGTCAACCGGAAAATAGAATTTGTCAACTGGGACAATAACATCTTCTACTATCCCCTTCAGCCTCTTGATTGATCTATCGCAAGTTGGAGGCTCATGGATGTCGGCTTGGGATTGCCTAGGCCTAACTTCTTAAAAAGATAATACGAGAGGAGATTGATACTAGCGCCCGAGTCACATAGAACCTTCTCGAATGTTAAGGGCCCAATGGTGCACGGAATTGTGAGACTCCCGGGGTCTTGAAGCTTTGTTGGCAATTTGTTGAGTAAGACGGCGGAGCATTCCTCAGTAAGACAAACAGTTTTATTTTTCTCCCACTTTTGCTTGTTAAATAGAATATCCTTGAAGAACTTAACATAGTTTAGCATTTGCAAAATAGCGTCCACAAAAGGAATATTTATCCTCACCTCATGAAGAATAGACCAAATACGGAGAAAACTCGGATCCATCTCCTTATTTTTCTTCTTCTGTGCATTTGGGATGGGAAGACGGATCTCAATGGGAGGAGACGGAGTGGGAATCGAAGGACTAGGGCCGGAGAAAATAAAAGGTGGCGCCTGGTAGCTGATATCGGCGCCTGGGCGCGGGATGGTCGAAGCCTGGGCGCCATCTGAAACACGCCTAGGCGCAGGAGTGCGAATCGAATTTTCAGTGCTGAGTGTCACCGGAGCCTGGGCGTGAGGAACTTCGTGCTCGGGCGCGGACATGCGAGCAGGAGTACTTTCAACTTGTTTCCCACTTCTCAAAGCAATGGCATGGCACTATTCTTTTGGGTTCTTCTCCATGTCACTTGGTAGAGTACCCGGGGCTCTTCCACTTACCGCGGAGGATATTTGACCCATTTATGTCCTCATATCCTTCATTTCCATGAACATATCCTTCATCATATTGCGGAGTTCATTGATCGACGTATCCGATTTCCTTATATGATCATCAAGTCGCTCTTCGATTGTGGGAGGTCGTGCTTGCCCTTGCCGTTGTACATTGAGATTTCCTTGCCTCGGAGGTGGGTTTTTAAAAAGAAACCTCGGTTGTTGGTTGTTGAAAGGAGGCCTTGGGGGTTGATAAATGCCCGGTTGTGCGTTTTGTGCGGGGTTTGGCCTCTTTGGGAAGTTTTCGGGTACATGAAAGTTCATTTGGTCCCGGTTATGATTCCCAACAAAATTTACATCTACAACCTCCTGTTCCGGGGCAAGCATTTCCTCTAATTCTTGCACACAAGCAACCCTTCGATTTGGTGAAGGAAGCTCATCATCATCTTCGGGGTAAAGTTCATCCTCTCTAGCCATTTGCTCAATCTTAATCCACACAGTCTTACTATCAAGACCCAAAAGGTCACCACCAGCTCCCGCATTGAGTCGGTGTCGAATTCGAGATCGGACTCCATTATGGAAATGTTGCACTTGCTCGTCTCGGCTATAATTGTGATCCGTGCACTTTCGTAGCATACCCTTGTACCTTGCCCATGCGGATGCTAAAGACTCGTTCCTTGATTGTTTGAACCCTTTGATCTCACTTCTAAGCTCGTTGATTTTTGATGGAGGGAAGAATTTGTTGAGAAACTCATCTACTAGATCATCCCATGTTCCAATTGATTGTGGGAGCAATGACTTGTACCAAAGAGTCGCCTCATCCTTCAAGGAGAAGTGAAATAATCGGAGGTGGATGGCATCTAGATCTCGTGGGTTGAATTGCATAGTAGAGATCACATTCTCAAAGTGATCTAGGTGGTCGTGAAGAGAGTCTCTCGAGTCACCATAAAAAGGCTCCGCTTAAACCATCCCGAACATATGAGAAGGAATGTGGAAATGTAAAGTAGCAAAGTCCGGGAAGATAATGGGTCCCGGTGTAGTGTGTACCCGGCGTGGTTGATTACCACGAACCGATAGAGGAGGCGGTGGAGGTGCCCGTTGCATAGCTTGGAGTATATTTTTCAACCATTCCCTATTTTCCGGGAGATTCATATCGGGAAAGTTCCCATTCGGATTTGGATTGAAATTGTGGGCCATTTCTCGCTTTCGTCTACTAGCTCGAAGAACACGTTCTGTCTCGGGCTCAAAATCGAATAGGGGCTCATTGGAGCAGTGGGTCATGCACCGCAAACCAAACCTATCAATTAACACAAGAAACAAAATTAAACTAATATGAAAATAAAAGAAAAGCAAGAAATAAACAACAACTAAGAATTATGAAAACATAAACGAAAATAAATATAAACAAGTCCCCGGCAACGGCGCCAAAAACTTGACACGCTAATACCTAATGTGCTTGAATAGCAAGTGTACTAATCGTGGTAGTAATAAAAGTAGACAAAATAAGTCCGGGTTGTCGAACCACGAAGACTTGGATTTTAGCTTTAGATTTTCAATAAAAGAAAAGACAAATAAAGTAAATTGCAAGAATTGATTGAATAAACGAAGGATAAAAGAAGAAATGAGCTATAGATTAAAACTCACGTATGATAAAATGACTAAGGCACATGCTACAACCGAATCTACTCGTCAATATATATGGGTTACTCCTCGAATTATAAGACTCCTATTGCTTTGGTGGACACTCCTTAGTTAACTATTACCCTATGTCTCGGCTCATAATAATCCTATGATTAATTGACGGTTCTCTAAATATGTCTATCCGAGAATCTAATCAATAACCATGCATTAACGTTCTAGAGTTTCCTCGGATAAATTTGGCTAACAGCACCCGGAAATCTTTACCTATCTCTAAGGTTAATTCCTCATTTGTTTCGGATGATGTGTTAATTCCCTAGAACCCCAACCTATCTTCTCTCGAATGACTAGATTAGGCAAGATAGCAAGCATATGGTGATCAAGCACGTGATTGGAATAAAAGTATAGAATTAACACACAAAGCAATAGGAGAATTAATGCAAAAAATCACTTCATATATATTGACTCATAAATTTGGCCTTCACATGGCCTTAGTTCTACAAAATTAGCTCATCATCAATAGCTCAAGAAGATCTAGAACAATCATATTCATAATTATGAACATAAACATGTAATAAAAGCAAGTAAAACTCCCTAAGGCTTGGTTAATGATGAATCCTAGCTTGAAACTTCAATCTCTAGCTTAATCCCTCTTCTTCTCCCTCCAAGATTGATGAATTTTTGGCTCAAAATCCCAGAAAAATGCCTTCTTTTCCCAGATTTTCGAACCCCTAATAATGTGCTAAAAATTGGGCTTTATAGGTTCAAAAACGGTTACAGCGGCGCCCAGGAGCGGGTGGATCAGCGCCCAGGCGCCACCAACGTGGCAGGAGTTTCTTGGAGGAAAAATCGGATGGCGCCCAGGCGTGGATAATCTGGCGCTCGGGCGTGGAAGGCACGGCGCCTGGGCGTGGTAAGTCTGCGCCTAGGAGCGGGTCTGCATGCAATTGCTGCTTCTCTGCATCTTCTGGCGCCTGGGTGCGAGTAATGTGGCGCCTAGGCGCCGACATGCGAAGCATCCCCTCTTGATCATTTGATATGCCATCTTTTGTCCTTTTCTTCATGTGCTCTCGTTTATCACCTAAAATCAATTAACACCCCAATTAAACGCAAATGTAGCATGATTTAGGCAATAATTGAATCTAAATCATAAGCATCACGGGCTTTAAAACACGTAAAAATGCCTCTTATCAGAGAGGCCTATCATACTATTTGTTCTATTACTATAGATACGAATTCCTAGAATATATACAGTTTCTTCTAAGTCTTTCATGGAAAATGTACTCGAAACCCATTTCTTGACAATGGTGAGCATTCCCACGTCATTTCCTATAGGTAGAATGTCATCCACATATAGTACTAAGAAAGAGAACTTGCTCCCACTAGCGTTCTTGTAGACACAGGGTTTATCTTCGTTCTTGATGAAGACATATCCCTTTACTACTTCATCAAAATGAAGATTCTAGCTTCTAGATACTTGCTTGAGACTGTATATGGACCTCTCAAGTTTACATACTTTATGGATATTGGTCTCGGATACAAAACCTTTTGGTTGTTCCATATAGATGTCCTCTTCAAGGATTCCATTTAGAAAAGCCGTTTTGACATCCATCTGCCATATCTCATAATCTAAGTATGCAGCTATGGATAACAGTATTTGGATGGACTTTATCATGGCCACGGGTAAAAAGATTTCTTGATCTTTAACTATAGCCTTTTACTACGAGCCTAGCTTTAAAGGTGTCAACCTTGCCATCGCTACCTATCTTTCTTTTGTAGATCCACTTACATCCTATAGGTTTGATACCTTCAGGAGGATCTACCAAAGTCCAGACTTGGTTCAATTGCATAGAGTCCATCTCTGTTTCCATTGCGTCTCACCATCTTGAAGCGTCGACATCCACCATCGCTTGATCATATATACAAGGATCCTTTTCATGACTTTATTGTACTACAGTGTGAAGTTCTAGCTCCCCCTGCAGTAGATACCCATACCTTTCAGGTTCACGTGGTATTCTACTAGATATATGTGGTGGTTGTGCTACTATTGGGTCAGGCCTTGGTTTTTGGACAGATGTTTTAGAGGGAATTTCATTTTGTTCTTCTAAAACAATCTTTCTACCTTTGCCCCCTTCCAAGATGAATTCATCTTCAAGGAAGTGGGCTTGTAGGGCCACAATGATTATGTGATCAACATATAGGTAAAAGGAGAATCTCATGGAATCTTTAGGATAACTAATGAAATATCCCATGAGGGATCTTGTCTCCAATATCTCCACTTTAGTCTTCTTGACATAAGCGGGACATCCCCAAATCTTAATGTGGTTAAGACTTGGTTTCCAATTATTCCATATTTCATGCAGAATTTTAGGAACGAATTTGGAGGGACATCTGTTCAATATATAAGCAGCATTAAGGAGCATATGTCCCCACAATGAAATGGATAAATCAGTGTAACTAAGCATGGAATGAACTATGTCCAACAGTGTTCGGTTCCCAAGCTCGACTACTCCATTTAGTTGAGGAGTCACTGGTGGTGTTAGTTGTAACATTATTCCTTGTTCTCTAAGGAATTCATCAAACTCAGTGCTCATATATTCTACTCCACGATCTGATCGTAGAGTTTGTATATTTTGTCTAGTTTGATTCTCTACTAAATCTTTGAATTCTTTAAACTTTTCAAAGAATTCAGACTTTTGCTTCATCAAATACATTAGACCATATTTTGAATGATCGCATGTGAAAGTGATGAAGTAGTAGAAACCTCCACGAGCTATTTCTCCAAATGGTCCACAAATGTCATATGCACTAATCCTAAGACTTGAGTAGCTCTTTCAAAAGTTCTGGTGAAGGGAGATCTAGCCATCTTGCCTAAGAGACATGATTCACATGTTGGATAGGAATCCGACCCTAGTGAGCTTAAAAGCCCATCTTTTTCCATTTTGTGGATCTTGTACTCTCCAGCATGGCCGAATCTAAGATGCCACTTGAGTTTTAAGTTAACTTCTTGCCTACCATGTTTATGTGTTACAATATTCACATCAGATAAATTAAGGACAATTAACTCATTAACTAAAGATGTATTGCCAAGTGTTTTATTTCCATTATCTAAAGATGCATTCCCATTAACTAAAGATGCATAGCCAACTATTTTATTTCCATAATAAATGTCGGAATTTAATTTAGAAAAACAAAATGTATAACTAATCTTAACTAATATAGGAATGGAAAATATGTTCTTAAGCCCCTTGGGCAAAACTAAAACATCATTTAAAAACAATAAATGTCCAGAATTCAAAATCAAAGAAGTAAATCCAATACTAGTAGTTGCGATGCTTTCCCCGCTGCCTACTTTGATCATCACTTCTTCTCAGCCCATCTTTTTACTTCTCTACAGATCCTAATCCAAACAACATACATGGGCACTTAGCCTTGAGTTCAGAATCCATGAAGTAGAAAAAACGTTAATAGAACAATTAGTTTAAAAAACGAAGAGTTCCATACCTTTTGCGCCTTTGCCTAATTTAGGACAGTTTCTCTTCTAGTGGCCAAGCTCACCGTACTCGAGACATCTGTCCGTCTTCTTAGGCACTTTGCTCTTACGACCATGTTCTAATTTATTTTGAGTTCTTTTGGATACTTCTTCTTGCTTTCTCCTTTTTCCATTTCGTTGATCATCAAATGTATCATTTGTGAAATAGATAGAAGAATCCCTCTCGTTGCTCGTCCTCATGCGAGCTTGCTCGATTTCAAGCTTCTTTGTAAGCCCAGCTAATGAACAATCGATATCATTTATATCAAAGTTCATGACGAAGTAGTAGAAGGAGTCAGGGAGCGATTGTAGGATGAGATCAATTTGAAGATGAAGATCCATATAGAAGTTCATTGATTTTAACATTATGGTCATCATCTTTAGAACATGGTCTCCCACATCCTCTTCCTTTTTCATCCTCGCTCTAAAGAGATCTTTCAGTATGAAATGTCTTACGGTCCTACCGTGCTCTCCAAACATTTCTTTTAGGTGAAGAATTATGTCTCTTGCATTGTTCATTGCATCATGAGAATTTTGCAATTCACTGCACATAGAGCTTAGGATGTATCCTCTAGCTTTATAGTTGTCACAAGTCCAGCTAAAGTGAGCTAGTTGAACTCTCTCATCTTCATTCCTTTTAGGAATAAGAGGACGATTAATTTCCAACACATATTCAATTGACTCTTCACTTAGGACACTCCTTAAGATCGCGAGCCATTCCATGTAGTTGGGTCCAGTTAGAACATTTCTTTCGAGTAATTTCAAAAGTGGGTTTGTCATATTTGAGAGAGATAAATAGGGAGATAACTGCAGAAATAAACCAGATTAATTAGATTACTTGTATTTGACTTAACCAAGAAAAGTTAAGGACTTAAAATTTATCTTGGCTCCCACTACATTTTTTTAAATCCCACACTCCCATGTGAAAATCGGGAAATCATCATTGGCATCGACTCCACAACGGGGATTGAGGTCCTCCATTAAATAGATGGGTTGCAACCTAAATGATTTCTGGCCCATTAATTATTTGAAGTGATGTCTAACATCAATTTATCCAATAAATGTTTCAATACCTTTTTCCATAGTTCACCAAGCTGCAACCTAATCGATTTCTAAGCTCGTGAACTACCCGAGTTCATTCCCACTAACCCTTTTAATCTAATATTTGAATTTCACCTTGCAACCTAACCAGTTTTTGGGGTGAAATATGCTTCGATTAAGGCATTTCATGCACTTAATAAAATTTCAAATTATTTCCAAATGCATAACCCCATAACTGGGAAGCATTACACATTTGTAGTAATTTTAATTTTGATAAGTTTAGTGGAGGGCGAGGATGTCACACATCCTTTACTAACTCTGTATTATTTATTTGGGAGAATTTAAATTGTCAAATGTTTGGTCTCACTTTGCACGTTAATCAATTTATATAGCGCAACTATCATATATTGAACATACATAATATATACTACTAATAATCATGCCTATCAATATAAATATCCATGGAATTAAATAATTAAATTCATCACATTTGATGATGGATTTTTCTAGAGGGCCCGAGCCAATGGACCATCACACAGAAAGGTAAAACGAAAAACTTAACTAAACTTCATGGGCTTCTTGTCTCCACCAATTTTGAACTATTCTACTACTATACTTTAAAACAACCTATACATTATTTCTAAGAAAGCAATAAATAGCCTCAAATTCGGCTTTACAACCCATAAAAAAAAAGGTAAATCGAATAAAACCTAAGTCCATGATCGGTGTCTCCATCACATAAGACATGCTCGCAACATTTAATACATGTTCACTATATTAAAACACTTATGTTGATTATTTAAAATTTTAATCCAACTAAAAACTCCTATATAAAATTCCCAATTTTTTTATATTCTTTATTTCAATTAAAATCATTGTAGTCCTACTAGATGACTTAGATACACAAAATTATAAATTAAGTATATCTACCTTTAATTAAAATAATATTAGTCCTACTAAGATGAATACATAAACTATGGAATTCTATTTCATTATGATTTAAAGCCATCATCAACTGGAGAAAATTTTATTTGATTAAAGAATTAATTATTAATCATCCAAGAAAAATAATTTATATTCCTTATTCAAATATTTAAGTAATTTCCAAGTTTAGGAAAAATTAATAATATTTAATCCATAAATTAATTATTAATCTCCAAGAAAAATAATTAATTATTCTAATTAAATATTTTATTCTAATTAATCTTATTAGACTCAATTTCATCAAACTTAATTCATCATCCTTTTGGTCCACTTGGATTTAATTTAATTGGGCCCAAAATCAATTAATTAGAAAAAACGTGCTAGTGTTAATAAAAATCGAAATTGGATTTAATTTAATTGGGCCCATTTGAAATTAGTTTAATTAAGCCCAAACTAATTAATAAATCGAAATTGAGTAATTTTTCAATTAGACTTAATTTGAATTATTCCGGGTCATCATCCTTTTGACCCACCCAGATAATTAAATTTACCCAAAATTCAAATACAATTTTTGACCCAAAATCACAGCCCGATTTCAGACCTGGATCAAGACACGGCCCAATGGGTCATGTGTCAGAACACACGACCCGACAGGTCGTGTGGCTGTGTTGACATGTGGCTAGGCCACACTGTGCGTGATGTGGCATGTTGTGCGTACAAGCGCTCATTCTTCAGGGCTTTCATGCCCCGTTTTTCCTCGTTTATTGATTTTTTCTCATATCATAAAAATACCCAGATTTATAATAAATATAAAAATCAAAATCCATGTCAAAAACCATACAAAACGGAGATTTAAGAACACATAATTGCATGCATTAAAAACACATAATATGCATATCAAAAATCACATAAACATGATCAAATATGCAAATCAGACATTGGCCCTGATACTACTGTTGGGTTTCTCAAAAAATTAAATAAACGCAGTGGAAGTTTTGAAATTAAACCCAAAGCAAATTTTCCGTTTACATATATGAATCAATTAATCGCAAAACGAATAATTATTTACCCGTTGAAGCGAAGTGGTTGGAGAATCCGATTTCTCCTCTAAGTTTCAAATTGTTGAAGTCTCGTATCCTTCAATCCTGGTGTGATCTACTCTTCTTGAATTCCTTGAGTTTTTCTTGAAGTTTGATCCGAACAATCAACACACGTTGTCTCTAAATTATCACGCACAGATTGATTGACGAAAAATTCCCACTTTTTTCCCTATGGAGACCGATGGCTAGAGTATCGAGAGAGGGAGGAGTTTTTTCTTCTTTTCTTTTTTAGGAGAGCTATGATTTCTTATGTCTTGTTTTAGGTCAATGAGTCCTTTTATAACCTCTAGACTTATTGACCAAAATAAACAGAAGAGACCTCGTTGGGCATTACCCTAGTAGGCAACCAAATGGATGCCCATTCTAGGTCTGGGATTCTCTTTTGTTTTAATTAATTATCTATTTAATTAATAATTTATTATATCCAGTAAATTAATTAATTAATTATATCCAGTAAATTAATTAATTAATTAAATAACCAAATTAATTAGATAAATTAATTTATTAATTTATTTCCATAAGAAATTAATTAATAATTAGTCTTGTCTTTATAATTAATTATTTCATCCAATGAGTAATTAATTAATTATTTAATTTATCCAATAAATTAAATCTCCCAAAATAAAATAGAAAATCCTTTTCATTTTTCTTTATCAATCCTTTAACGCGACTCTTTAGGTTCATTTTGTTTGGCAATGAGAGGAAACCAAAGGAAGTGAGTAATACCTAGCCAGTCTCGTGACCCACTTCCTAGTCCAAACGAAATCGAATGATTGGATCATTCTACAACCTTCCAATCGTAAATACCATATAAGTATAAACCCTTTGTTCACGTGCCCCAGTCAAGTGAGATTCATGGTTATGTCAAACTCACTGGACTTGACCATATGTATTAATTATAATGATACAAGATCACTGAGATCGATTTAGTGCCTCACTCAATCGGCTCTTTTGCTTTGGCCAAAGACTTTAATCTCTATTTATCTATAATCACATAGGGTACTTTCTCATTCACTTATGAGAGAACAAATCTCATATTAGATCTCAGCTAAGACTACCACTTGCCCATCAAGCCGCATTTCGAGGTCGGCCCCACCAACGGGTGAATTGATCTAACTACTCTAGTGAAATACTTGACGTCACAAGTGCATCTTCAGCCTGATACTTCATGTCAAAGGTTCACTTATACCTATTATGCATAATTAGTTCTATCATTGACAGTTATAAAGTGAAAACCCATGTGACAGAACCTATTTGAATCGTGTTTGAGCATATCAGTTCCACTCATGTGCCTACAGTCTTAAGCTCTCACCATCATATGGTGTTCGACTAGCACTCCCATGTCAGAGCTAAGATTGTACAAGTTTTCTAAGTCTTTATTTGTCCATTAAAGACTCTATATTACTTGTGAACGAGTTTAAGTAATCAAGATCAATCTCTCTAGTGCCAATCTTCCTATCCCATAGGAAGTAGAGGGATTGTACTGAAAACTATGGACAAAACGGTTTACATTACTTATAGATGCAAATAAGATTTAAATGAAAACTAAGTAATGTCTTTTATTTATAAATAAGAAATAAGTTTATTACAAGAAAGATGCCCTACCATTCTATCCTCTATGGAATCTGAGGGAATAATTCTAACAAAAACAACTCGAATAGGAGCAGAAATGGATCCATCACTCGAAGTGATGATGATCAATTTTCTAAAAGATAACAAAGATATCTTCGCATGGACCGCAGCCGATTTCCAGAGAATAGACCCAGAAGTTATAGTACATCGATTAAACGTCGACCCCGATGTAAAACATGTAAAACAAAGGAAAAAGAACTTTGGGCCAAATCAGAATGCAATCATTGACGAAGAAGTAAACAAGCTTCTCGAAGTAGGGTATACAAGTGAAGTGCACTTTACAGAGTGGTTATCCCGCGTGGTCCTAGTGCCCAAAGCACAAGGAAAATGGTGTATGTGCACAGATTTAACAGACCTAAACAAAGCTTGTCCTCAAGACCACTATCCTCTGCCTATAATCGATCTACTAGTAGACTATACTACTAGTTGTGCCTTGTTGAGTATGATGGACGCTTACCAAGGCTTCAACCAAATCATGATGGCGGAGGAAGATTGAGAAAAGACCTTCGTTATCACCTCGAAAGGATTATACTGTTACAAAGTAATGCCTTTTCGACTTAGAAATTCAGGCGCAACATATCAACAACTTGTCAATATGATGTTCAAAGGTGAGATCAAAAAATCAATGGAAGTGTACGTCGATGATATGCTCGTCACAAGCATAGAAGAAAATGACCACTTGAGTCATTTGAAGAGGTCCTTCGAGATCATGAAAAATTTGGGATGAAACTCAACCTCTTAAAAAGTACTTTCGGGTTGGAGGAGGAAAATTCTTGGGATTCATGGTAACACAACGAGGCATTGAGGCTAATCTGGAAAAGATTCAGGCCATCCTCAATATACCCCCACCTCGAATGATCAAAGGTGTCCAAAAGTTAGCGGGACGCATGGCGAGTTTGAACAGGTTTATATCACGGAGTGTGGACAAAGGATTACACTTTTTTAAAGTGCTTCGGAATATAAAGAACTTCAAATGGACTATAGAATGTGACCAAGCATGTCACGAGCTAAAATGCTATCTTTCCTCTCCACCACTACTAATGAAGCCAGTCCTTGGTGATGATCTCATGCTTTATTTGGCAATATAAGAAGACACAATCAACATGGTGCTAGCTCAAGAAGTGGAATCAGAACATAGGCCAGTGTATTACGTTAGTAAAATGCTCCAAGGAGCGGAAAAGAACTACATGATCATCGAGAAATGGGCACTTGCGCTAGTTACGGCCGCCAAAAAGCTACGTCCATACTTCCAATCACACCATATTGTAGTCTTGACCAATCAACCACTAAAATAGATCCTGGCAAAACGCGATGTATTAGGTCAACTCATTAATTGGGTGATTGAACTTGGTGAGTTTTCAATTGAATACCGTCCTCGCAGTACGAAAATTACTTGGTTGAAATGCCGTCATTGTCAGAAAATGATGTAAACACTTCTTTAACTGATCAATGGCTATTGCATGTAGATGGATCATCTATGAGTCAGCATGGAGGAACAGGAATATGGTTACAAGATCCATATGGGAACAACCATGAATTTAACATCAAGCTAAACTTTGATGTGACAAATAACGAAGCTATGAAGCCCTCATAGCAGGACTAATGTCAAAAAGCCTAAATGTCAAAAGGTTAAATGTGTTCACTGATTCCCAGCTAATAGCAAACCAAGTGAGTGTCACATACGAAGTAAAGAAAACAATGATGGTCAAATACCTTCAGAAAGTGAAAGATCTCATCGCTGATTTCGATAAGTTAACCCTGAATCAGGTCAAAAAAATTGTCGTATAATATTAGAGGACATTAAAGTCTCATCACTAGCTCATAGAAAGATATTTTGCACTAACACGCTCACATTAAAACAGGATCCAAGAGATGAAAACGAATGGGCTGACTCCCTACCAAAATTTGCGAACTTAATTACAAGTGTAAAAAGTAAACAAGTTACTCTCATGACGACTGATCATTCAGAGAAAACGAAGGAAGACTCCACATCAATGATTTTACCTGTGGTGGAAGAAATATGCTGGAAGAACGAGATCAAGCATTATCTCGAAACAAGAATACTAGTAGCAGATCGAAATGAAGCTCGACGACTTACTTTTCGAGCTGCACAGTCCACTATTATAGAAGGAGAGATTTATAAGCGATCATTTACTGGTCCTCTACTACGATGCCTCGATCCACCTCAAGAAGAATACGTGATGAGGGAAATTCATGTGAGAAGCTGCTAAAACCATTCAGGAGGACGTGCTATGGCACAAAAAGTGTTACGACAAGGATTTTACTAGCCTACACTAACGAAGGACACGATCACCTTTGCGAAAAAATGTAAGAAATGACAACTACATTCAAATCTAATGCACCAACACGCCATCCCAATGGAACCAATCAAGGTAGCATATCTGTTCTATCAAAGGGGAATCGATATACTAGGACCATTCCCACTCGCCACCGGGCAAAGAAAATTTATCATAGTAGCGGTAGATCATTTCACCAAATGGATTGAAGCTAAGGCAGTCGCTAAAATCACTGAAGCAGAGGTAATGAAATCCTATGGAAAAACATCACATGTCGGTTCGGTTTACCCCGTTGTTGGTCCCAAATGGCATATAAAAGGGTTTAGTAGGGGAGGGTTGAATAGACCCTGAAATTATTTTCAAGTTTTAAGACTTGTTTTTAGAAAGATAACTTAGATATTAGTTTTGAGTGCTTGATCAATATGGATCAGGCGCTCAACACTTATATCAGGGTTAGCGTAGTGGAAGTTTTGTACAAGTCTATTAGAGTGAAATATTAGGCGCTTAGAAAATACTTAGTCACTTTTAGAGATTTAGTAAAGTATGCTTTATGACAATGTGTGAAAATAGTCAATAAAACAATAAGTAAATAAGACACGAGAATTGTAAGATTCACTGGGTTTGTGTAATCCCAGCTACGTCCTTCTATTCCTTTCCTCACAGGAGGAATTCACTAAAATGAATCACGAAGCTTCACAAAGGCAGCATCAACACAATAGCAAACGGTGAAGACTTGATCTCGAGTTCCCTGATCACAAGGATTTCAACTCAGCTAAGATCTACTTCTGACAATGCTTCTCTCACACAAAAATACTGCATTGTCTTCAACAACTTCGCCACACAGTTTGAAGAGGTTGATGAGTTTTTTTATCAAGGTTAGTTTGATTTTTAAAAGTTCAAACACTTTTTGAATATATCTTTAGAAAACGATAATTCTTCTATGAAGAGGTAAGAGATATTGGTTTGGCTGTAAAGATGTTTAAGTTCAAAAAAGAAATTGGATATGGAGGTTTTGAGCTTTTTAGGTCTAAATATAGATTTCAACAGCGTAAGTGTATATGAAGTTTTTTATAATAATTCTCGATGTTTAGGTTTGAGCGTGAGTTTCTATTTATAGACTTTTCTCGGGATTTGTCTGTTGGACACAAGCTGGAGTGTGTTAAACACGAGGCGCGTGACTTAGTTTTTTTCTAACATCTCTAAAAAAATTCTGCTGCACAGAGTGGGTAGCAGACCTACTTTGAGCTGACAGCCAATAGGGAAGGCTTATCTGTACGTCAATGGTCCTTATCACATTTAATGCTTTTATCAAGTATTTAATGCATTTGAATTTAATTTTTGTTGGAATTAAATGTCCGTTGAAAGTTGAATTTAAGAGCTTATTGACTTCGGATTTAATTCAGGTGATGACAAGCGCTTGTGGCATGATCACCTTGAATGATTCTTAGGCGCTTGACAGTTGCTTAACAAATCCTTTATCTTCAAAGTCCTCAGACGGTAATCTTTGATTTCACATTGATAGACTCACCTAGAATTCTATCATAGCCAAAGCGCTAGATACTAGTCTAAAACTATAAAGATAAAAAGCCTTATACAAAATTACAACTCGATAACATTAAACGCTTATACATATTCTAATAAAGATAAACTTACATATCTTTGGGGACTAACATAAACCTATCTTATCATCATCAAAATCATCTAACATGAAATTTCCTAACAATTTCCCCCTTTTTAATGATATCATGACCTTAACTCTTTTATAGTCCAAGAGCTAGAAAAATCACCAAAGATAATATAAAGTTAGCGTTTAAAAGTTAGAGGTTAGCTATAAGTTAGTACATATAGCAAGAAACAAGATGTTTCAGGAATACTCATTCATTGAATATGTCATTTGAGTACAAATGAGTTACAAGGAAACATTCATATAAAAGCATAGAAACATAAAAGCGCTTAAAAGCAAATAAAACATTAAAACTCTAGCGCTTTCTCTTTGATGAAGAAATTTGTGATTTATTTGAATCTTACTTCTTTTGCTCTTGTTTGGAGAGCATCTCGGCAAACTTCCACAACCTGTCATTTGCTTCTCTCATCTTCTTATGAGTACTATTAACATATGCTACATTTCCCATACGCTCAGCCAACTCCTCGAAACTATGAAGGCACTTGTGCCAAACCGAATTTTCAACTCCAAGTTTACACAATAGTTCTTCAAAAATTTCATAAGTTCTTGTGACTGGAGCTCTATTAGGATTGATATAAAGAGGCACAGAAACAGAAAATGCAGGAATTCCTAACTCTTCAAGCAAATTAACTGAGAAATCAGGAATTGGGTTACCTTTATAGAAACGAGGTTTACATTTCTTAAAAATAGCCTCCTGGATTGAGTAAATCGTACTTTGAAGTTTTTCCTAGCGCATATCTTTAGAGCTTGTCGCGCTTTTAGACTGTCCTTTACCCTTGTCCCCCTTCTTGACATCAGCATCAATAGGTTGAGATGAGCGAATCTCTGATTACTCTCGGTGGAGGAGCTTAACTTCATCTATCAAAAGAGCTACTTGAGCAACAATACTTTCAGCTGCAGGGTTGGAAAGAGAGTGACGTTCAGCATCTGCATTTGCATTCAGGGCTAGCGAACTGTTGACGCTTTCAAAAAGATCTTTGACGAGCGGGACCATCTGATTCATACTAGTAATATTGTTTTGGTTGGCCGCATTTTGCATATCATTCAGTCGAGTTCTTTCAACTTGATATATAATTGAAGTGCTTTTACCTTCAAAGCGAGAGCATGAGCCCTTGATATCAACGAGAGAGTTCTTAACCACTGTCTTGAAGTCCTTAGCATCTGGATCATCGTCAGTGTCTGAATCACTTGAGGAGTGCGCTTGAAGTGGCAATGGTTCTTTGGAAGCAACCGCTTTGCCACACACTGGATCTCGAATGAGAGCTTCCTCAGAATCAACTGGTTCCTGTTCTTGAAGAGCAGCGTCTAGAGCATGGACTTTTGCAATGTCCATGATGGTATCATCTCCATCGGCCTCAGCGCTAGAAGGATATTCAACAATTATTGGAGCAGTAGCACTGGCGGGGGCATCTTCTTGAAAGATTGTCTCCACGTCATCCTCGGATGGCGCTTCTAGGACAAAAGGAACATGAGAGTCTAAAAACTCAAAGCAGAATTTGCAAGTCGAAGAATAGATATGGCGAAAGTTTGAAAGCCACCATAATGACAAAATAGTAGAAGATTCTAAAATGATCTCTGTTGGAGTCCTCCCAGCTGTCGGCATAATTTGGGTCCATGGAATGTTTTCTGAAGTAGTTAAAGACTGAAAGAGTTCTTGTTTGAAAATTAAGAGTGGGCTTTCTCGAGCAACTACCCACATTGGACCGATAGCATCTATAGGGTGTAATGGAGTTAACCTGGCGCTGAACCTTGGAATGAAGAAAATAGAGTCCTCGGTTTGCTTCTTGCGAAAGTACAACAACCTATCTTCTGGCAGTGCTTGAAGATTTGAGATGTAATGCTTGCAATAATCTTCTAAGTACGGCAGGACAGCTTGAGCAAGCGCTGGGTTGCAATGCCCTTCTAACAAATCAATTACCCACTAGTAATGAGCGCTTAGTGCCTGGGGATAAGATTCCAGAAATATAAATCCAGAGAACTCAATGACGCTTGCCCCAGTTGCTGTTACAACATTCTTGGTAAAAATGTGGTTGAAGACTCTCACAGCATCTCTGAGGTTCATGCGATTGAAAAGAAACTCATAGCGCTGCTCATTGTCGACTTCCACATGGGCGCTTGAAGAATCGCCACTCAGAGCGCTGCTATTGTCTTAAACAAGATTTGATTGACTTAGCTCAGCAAGCACCAGACGATGAATACTTGGCAAAGATAGAACTGGCCGAGGCGCTGAATTCTGGAATCAAGACAATAACGGGCAAAAAGTTTGCGCTTATTATGAATCGCTTGACTGAAAAGCAGTGGGTTGGAAACCATTCCTTCAATTGTATGGAGCTTGGAGTCATAGGATTCAACCCATTCTTCTTACTCAAGTAGGCATTCTGATCCGACTGCTACGACAGCTCTTATGCTGGGATCTTGAATGCTCTTCAAGGCAAGGAAACATTAGAGATCTGAACTGTAATCTCCATGCCAAACTCGTTCAAAGTAAAGCTGCACTTCACAGGAAATCATTTGCTTCAAGTCTGCTAGCTTATCAGGAATGGCGATTCCTTTAGCTTTCCACAAACGTAGAGGCTGCGCAGTCTCAAGGTTGGAGTAGTGAGCGAGTCATGATAATGAGAATGGCCAAGCTTGTTAAGCATCTCCTCACTTGTACTCACAGGAACTAGATAATTATCATAGAAAATGAGCGTCTCATTCCTCGACGGCCTAGCCTCTAGCTCACTATGCAGATAAACGCTAAAGTATGAAGAACCAATCTCGACCAAGTCCTCTGAACTGGCTTAGGATCTTTCTTTTTCTTTGGCTTGGAAGCGGCAATATCAATAAGAATATTAGCCATAGTCCTTTTAGGGACTTCTTCCTCTTCTACAGTACTTGAAGAAGACTTGGACTTAGAAGACTTAGACGTTTTGGTCTTCTTCGACTTTTTTTGGGGGAGGCACTGGGTCCTCAAAGGCAATTTGGATAAGCTCTTCTTTCTGAGTGTCTGTCAATTCTTGATCAAACATTATCCGAGAGAATCAGGCATCATACTCAATGGCTTCTTGAATACAATGTTCGACATGTACATAGCTTTCTTCAATATCCCTATGCGGAACAAAGTCTTTATTGAATAAAGTTAGAGACGAGAGCGGCGTGATCTATATCTCTATCTAGCACCACCCAAAGCCTAGTGGTTGATCCACCCATAGTGTATGGGAGTTCATCATCAGCGGCTGTAGCAACTTCTTAAGCGATTGCTACAACAATGGACAAGTCAACGTCAAACTCCACTGGCATACTCTTGGGAACACTGGTAGCAGCGTCTGCTTCAGTATCGACTTCTAAAGGAGCTGAAAGAACAAAACAAACCTTAAGAACTAAATTTTCTACAGAAGGTAGAAAATCAAGAGAAGGCCTTGGTAGAAAAAATTTCTTACCCTGAGCGCTAGTCTCAACAATTGGCTCCAGAGGATGAACTTGTGGTTCACTAGCCTCAGGCTTCTTTTGCACATCATCTCCAGCGGCTAATAGTTATTGATGAGCGTCTATTACTAGGGAAGATTCTACAATTGGCTCTGCAGGAGCGCTTACAGGGGCGCTTGACTATGGGATACCACGAGGGTCATATAATTTTCTAGCCGTTGGAGTGCGAATCTTTTGGTTTGTTAAAGAAATAGATTTTTCACGAGCGCTGGTAACATAAATTACCTTAGTAGCAGCTAGGACAGATCCAGCTGTTTTCTGGTGCTTAAGAGCTTCTGCTTGCTCTTCTTCCTTAGCTTGCTTCTAGAAATGCACGGACGAAGGAGGAAGGGAGGACGACATCTTTCTCTTAGACTTCTTAGAAAGCGCTTGGGGAGCCTTCTTCGATTCTTCACATTTAAGCCCAAAACAACATCCGCTGGGCGCTTTTCAAAGGAAGACGCCAACTTAGAAAATCTTCTTTAAACTCAGCTGCAGCAATTCTCTGAAGCGCTGCCTCTTCTTATTTCTTGCTCAGCTGCTCTTCCTAGCGTCGAGCGAGTTCTTCTTTTGGCAACGCAGCGCCACTAACCATGGAAGTACGGAGAGTAGAAATCATCTTTTTACCCAAAAACTTTTCTTTTGGAACGGTAGTTCCAGTGCTTGGAACAAGACCTATGCGAAATAAAACGTAACTCAAAAGCAAACCATAGGGTTTGGCGGGAGGCTTCTTCCTAAACATGGACACAATTCTTTCGAAAATAAACCTAGGCCAATTAATTTGATAGTTCTTTGCTATGGAGACCATCATTTGCAACTGCATATGACTAATTTTATCAAATGAACGGGCTTTGCACTCAAGGACCTTAGCGCAGATATCCACCATGATCTAGAACTTCGTCTTCAATTCCTTTTCCTTAAAGTTATGCGAGTTGGAGGAATCTGCCTTTGAGCACATGAGTTCTTAAACAACTGAAAAATCTCCGACGGCTACATCAGAGGGCAAGATCCCTTCATTTGGAAGTTGAAAGAAGTCGGCAATGAGATTTGAAGAGAGGGTGAAAACTTTGTCGGGAAACTCAGGAAAAAATATGTGATAGAAAGACCATCATCTAAAAGTTGGGCATTCTCATAAAATTCTTTGAGAGCCACTGGGTGAAGTTGATAATGATTGGTCATGAGAGGTTTCAAGTTTTGTTCTTCAAAGGAAAGAAGAACACTGCGAACATAGAAGTGTTTTTGGGAGTAAAGATAATTCCAATCAACCAAGAAGCCAAGGTTCACATGAACTTCAAACTTGGGATTTGTTGAAGAAAGAGTAGCAGTAGATTTTAAAGATTTACGTGGGGCCATTGTTGAAAAGGTTTGAGAACTTTGATGCAGTTATCTTTTGAAGATATAGGAATTTGCAGAGAGCTTTTAGAAAGTATGAAAGTGATAAAAGTAAAGGTTTCTACAATTTCTTAAATTTATAGAGAAAAGAAAATAACTGATCAATTAAGATATGGCCACGTTTCAAATGAAATTAAATCTGTGTCGTAAATTCCATAATAATGGGTGGGAAAATGGGCGACAAATATGGAAACTGCATTTGGTGAAGACAAAATATAAAATTTGGTGTCTGTAGTTTTTAAATTTCAAAGGTTTTGAAATATTCAGCGTGAGCTATACACGCCCGAAATACACGGTAGTGTATACACGTAAGTACTTTTGGTGAACCGTCATTTTGAAAAGTGATGAGTACCATTTGGTTTTCTTGATCAGAGGTGGTGAATGTCAAGTCAGCATTTATTGATTTGACTTATCCATTATCTCTGTTCAGCGTCAGGTAAAATGCTCTTTTTGAAATTTATTTTACTAAGCGCTAACTGGGAATTGGTTAAGCGTTTAGTTTTTTTCAAGAGAATGTTCAGACGCTGAAAAAGTTGAAAAGTGTCTAAACAATTTTAATGCATAAATACAAGTGCTTATGACCAATGCAAAGAAAAACGTTTTTGGTCAATTTCACTTTTCTAATAAAATCGTCCCTTTTAAGGTTCCCCCTAAAATTACCTCATTAGTATTTTCTTTGAAGCATTTAAACATAAAATAAGGTAAATTCCCCCTAAATTTTATGCCTATAAAGTATGATGCTTCGAATGATCAAGCATTTAAATCAATCATACCTAGTTCACTTCTTAAAAAGAGAAAGCATTGTTCGTTGAGCGTTTTGGTGAAGATATCTGCCAATTGTTTTTGTGTACCAATAAAGTGCATGGAGACATCTTTCTTTTGAACATGGTCACGTAAGAAATGATAGCAAATGTCAATGTGTTTAGTTCTAGAATGAAGGATTGGGTTTTGGGTCATAGCTAAAGCGTTTTGGTTATCACAATGAATAGGGGTTGGGCCTAAGATTATTCCACAATCTCTAATTTGTTGCCTCATCCAAAGGATTTGTGCACAACAGCTTCCAGCAGCTACATACTCCGCTTCAGCGGTAGAAGTCGCTATGGATTGTTGTTTCTTACTGTTGGTCCCAAGTGGCATACGAAAGGGTCTAGAAGGGAGGGGGGGTTGAATAGACCCTGAAGTCTTTTTCGACTTCAAAAGATTTTGTACTAAAATGGTTTTTGGACGCTTGAAATAGTAGACGCTTGAAGTGTCTAACGCTTGACTTAAGCATTCACTTAAAATGTAGGCGCTTTGGCGAAGCGTCTAATGAAGACTGTTTTTAGAAAGTTAACTTAGATTTCAAGACTTGAATACCACAACCAGATAAGTTTGAGCATTCACTTCTTTGATCAGTGTTAACACAGCAAATGATTTTTGTAGTCTTCTTTTACAAGCTTTAGCGTCACAAGAAGTTTCTTAGTTGCTTAGCGTTTGATTATGTTTTACTTAATCAGTTTATGCAATGATATGATAGATAAAAGAATTGACTGAAAAGTAAATGACACAATATTTGTAAGGTTCGTTGGGTGGTGTAATCCCAACTACGTCCTTCTTCTCCTCGAACACTTGGAGGCAATCCACTAAAATGGTTCTCAAAGAATCACATAGAATCTTTTACAAATTAGGGAGAGATGGATGTCGATGACTTGAGCTCCTTGATCACACAGATTTCTACTCCAAATTACTTCAATCTCCTTGCTTCTTTAACCCAGAAATATGGCAAGTATCCAACTTCGACTTCACACAGGTCGCGAGGCTTAGATAGGGGTTTTTCTAAAAGGTTTGTTTGATTTTGATAAAGTTCAAACAACTAGGAATATCTTAGTAGTAATGTGGGTTTCTCCGAAAAGAATGTTTGAGATATTGGGTTGACTGTCTTAGGATTTGAAGAAAAGCAAAGAGAATATTTTCTTGAAGGTTTTGGCTTTTCTGAGATTGTAAGGAATGAGACTTCAATGCAACAGAAATTCGACTTGATAATTGTTCTCTATATTTGGCTTGTTGTTGAAGTCCTATTTATAGGCATTCTTGGAAAAAGTGTCTGTTTGACACATGCAAGGGCGCATGTCTCTCACTTCCGCGAGTGAACAACTTTTGTCCTTTTTCCTAAAAATCTGCTGCACAAAAGTTGGTGCTGCAGTCTTTGAACAGTTGACAGTCCAATAGGGTGGCTTCTCCGTACGTCTGAAAGTGCTTATCACATTTAATGCTCTTATCAGCATTTAATGCATTTGAATTAAATGTCCGTTGGTATTTAATGCTTTGAGAATATTTGCATTAAAACTCCTTCTGGTCTTAGAAATAAATTCAGGTGAAATCAGTCATTAATAGACGCTTATTCAATCCTTGAATTACTTCGATCCATAAGGTGACGCTTGGAATAGCTGGTCATTCTAGACGCTTGGAATCTTCATCTTTATTCAGACTACAGGCGCTTGAGTCTTCAAACTATACTTCTGATAAACTCACTCAGAAATTATCAGACGCTCAGCCTAAGACTACTTAGCCTAACAATCTAGAATAAAAATAAAACAAAGCCTATTACAAATCTAACGCTTCAAAGCTGAAAAACAAACTTACATATTTTTTAGGTCTAACAAAAGTCCTAATTGTCATCATCAAAACATCTAATATGAAATTCCTAACACTTACTATGCCACAAAACCAATCTATCACCTAGAAATTAACATGTACCACTAGTAATTTTACGATTTTTTTTGCATCCTGCAAAATCTGCATCTGAGTAACCAATTAGTTCAAAAGGAGAGTCCTTTGGATACCATAAGCCCACATTTTGTGTGTCTTTTAGGTATTTAAGGATTCTCTTGGCAGCAATTAAGTGTGACTCTTTAGGATTGGCTTGAAAATGTGCACACATGCATGCAAACATTATATCAGGTTTACTAGAGGTAAGATAAAGAAGTGATCCAATGATACCTCTACAATTAGTGATATCCACCTTCTTCCCACTTTCATCTTTATCTAACTTAAGCGTTTGGCTCATTGGAATTTTTGAAGGATTCCATACCAAATTTCTTAATCATGTCTCGTGTATATTTAGTTTGGTTAATAAATATGCCATTAGGGAGTTGTTTAACTTGTAATCCTAAGAAAAAAGTTAATTCACCCATCATGCTCATTTCAAATTGATCTTGCATCATTTTCGAAAATTTCTCACATAGACGCTTATTAGTAGATTCGAATATAATATCATTAACATATATTTAGACTAAGAGAATATCTTCATCATTGGTAATTTTGAATAACGTTGTATCAACGCTGCCTTTTGAAATGCCTTTACCAATAAGAAAAATAGAGAGAGTGTCATACCATGCTTGAGGTGCTTGTTTTAACCCATAAAGTGCTTTATCTAGCTTGTAGACCATACTCTTACCATGGTGGTTGATGAATCTTGGTGGTTGCTCCACATAGAATTCTTCTTGGAGTTTACCATTCAGGAAAGCACTCTTTACGTCCATTTATTATACCGTGAATTTGTTGAACGTTGAATATGATAAAAACATACGAATTGCTTCAAGACGGGCGACGGGAGCATATGTCTCATCAAAATCAATGTCCTCTTCTTGAAAATATCCTTGAGCAACAAGTCTGGCTTTGTTCCTTATAACAATACCATTCTTATCCATGTTGTTTCTATAAACCTATCTAGTCCCAATAACTCCTTGGTGAGTTGGTCTTTGTACTAGTGTCCAAACCTTACTGTGCTCAAACTAATTAAGCTCTTCTTGCATGGCCTCAATCCAACTAGGATCACTTAGCACTTCATCCACTTTCTTAAGTTTCATTTGAGATAGGAAGCTTGCGAACATGATCTCATTAAATGTAGCAGCTCTAGTCCTTATAGGCGCTCTTACATCTCCAATAATTTGCTTTGGTGGATGATCATGTAGCCATAGTCTATCTTGCACAGGCGATTGGTTAACTTGCACAGGCGCTTGACTACCATCTTGTACAGGCGCTTCTAATTCCCATATTCTATTTTGCTCTTGATGATCATCAGCAGTTCTTACATTATTGTCCTTAATAACCTCACAAGTTAGGGGGGGCACTAAGATCTCATCATCATTGTCACTTTCATCATCAATAATGATCTTTGACACTTGAGACACAAATCTTTAACTCCTACATCATTAGCATTAACCGTACTCGGTTCTTGGTTATTATCATAAAAAACAACACGAATGGATTCTTCAACCTTCGATTTGATCTTATTGAGAATGCGAAAATTCTTTCCATTTTTGTCCTAGCCTAGAAAGATTCCCTCATTTTCCTTAGGATCAAATGTCTTTAGGCTTTGGGATCCATTATTATGAATAAAGCATTTTGAACCAAAGACGTGAAAATATGAAACATTTAGCTTACGTCCCTTCCATAGTTCATATGGAGTTTTCCCATGCTGTTTCTTGATCATGCAACGATTTTGAGTCTAAAATGCAGTGTTGATCGCTTCGGCCCAAAACCTAAGAGCAAGCTTGGACTCTGCTAACATCGACCTAGCGGCTTTCTTGAGTGTTCTGTTCCCGCGCTCAGCAACACCATTCTGTTGAGGAGTTCTAGGAGCTAAATACTCATGATGTATTCCATTATCTGCACAAAACTTCCCGACAACCTTGTTAGTAAACTCAATACCATGATCGCTCCTTATTCTTGCAACCTTGAGATTGAAGTTGCCGAACAAGCGTTGTGAGCTTGTCACAAGTTTCATCTTTGGATGAAAAAAATTCCAACAAGTAAATCGAGAGAAATCATATGCAATAACCAAAGTATACTTTTTACTGCTCACACTGATCATTTGAATGGGTCCAAACAGATCCATGTGAAGTAGTTCAAATATTCTAGAGATAGATAGACAAGGCTTTCTCTTGAAAGATGATTTAACTTGTTTGCCCATTTGACAAGCATCACAAAGGTGATCTTTATGAAATGGTCCTTTAGGTATCCCTCTACAAGATTTAACATTATAAGTTGAGAGATTGTTTTAAAGTTGAGGAGATTCATTTTTCTATGCCATAACCAACCCGTTTTAGATTCATTTTTAGCAACAAAGCATGTAAGGTGGTTGTCTATTGTTGAGCCCCAATCTACCAAATAATTATTATTTGTTCTTTTTTTCAATTTAGTAGATCCAGTCTTAGTGTCATTAATATAGCAATAGTCACTTGAAAATTTGACTTCAAAACCTTTATCACAAAATTGACGTATGCTTAAAAGATAATGCTTAAGACAATATACATCAGTTATCATGATGTTTCCCCTATGCATAGTACCTATAGCTTTGGTTTTACCTTTGGAGATGGCACCAAATACAACTTGCGGACCATTGGTAGCTCAATAGATGCTCAAGAGATCCTTGGAGCCCGTCATGTGCCTTGACGACCCACTATTGATGTACCAAACAGATGTATCGCATCTAGCTCTAGGTACCTTAGATATTGAGTCAGAAGATGCTTTATCATCTCTGGTCATGAGACAAATTAGCGTAATCATCCACTGGCTCATCATCATCACTACTCTTTTCTGAAGACTCCAAATCTTCAGGTGCAGACGCTGGTTCTGATTCCGCTAGCAAACCTTGTTGGTGAAGGTTGCTCCTGAATTGGTTTCTATCCACGTAATCCTACCTTGAGGACTTGGATACGTTTGGATAAGGACAATTTACCTGGTAGTGCCCTGGTTTCCTGCAATTATAACAAAGATTAGTTTTCATCTTTTGTCCATTTCTTAATCTTGTAGTTTGTGGTTTTGAGACCACTGGCGCCAAGAGATTTTGTGGAGAAGATGTTTGGTATTGATTTGGTGTTGAGGGGAAAAGGGGCAGAATACTGACGCGCTTGAAACTGTTGTTGTGCTGGAGGAGGAGCTTGATAGGAATTCTGTCATTGATGCTTATGACCTTTTCCTTTCTTTTCATATCTTAGAAACTTTCTAAACTTATTTAGCAACGCTAATTCCTCATCCTCACTTATATCTGACACTTTTCCCCTATTACCCGATTTACCCTTGATTGATGTTATTAGCGCTCCAGACTCTATCACTGGACTGCTTACTACATCACTCGTTGAAATTAACTCAAATTCAAAAGCTTTAAGTTCTAAAAAAGCATCTTCTAGAGTTAGAAGATCAACATGTTCGTTTCTCTCATAGTCGTTGTTTTCATCAAAAATCTACTGGGGAGACTTTTGAAAATCTTAACCACCATTTCTCGATTTTGAAAATCCATGCCTAAAGATGTTAACTCCGTAACAAGAGTAGTAAATCTTATGTCCAATTGCTCTAGCATCTCATTAGGCAACATTTTAAAACTATTAAACCTTTTCTTAGCAATCGAAAGCTTGTTTTCTTTAATTTGCGCTGAACCACCACATATTGTAGCCAACTTATCCCATATTTCCTTAGTCGTAGAACACGACTTGACCTTATTGAATAATTTATCGTTATTACCAATGGCTGTATATAGAGCGTTTCGCCCAACATTATCTAAATTTACTCTGCGACGCTCATCTGTAGACCACTCATGCTTTGGCTTCTCAACATAACTATCAGGAGTCTCTTCTGTGGCTCCAGGCGCTCTAGTGATGACCTTGAATATTTGAATCGGCCCATCTGAAATGATATCACACATAGTAAATGCTTTGACCTTCCATGAGTCATAGTTTGACTCGGTCAACTCAGGTAGTTTAGCAAATGCCATGGAAATTTTTTAAAGCAACTAAATTTTAAAGAGGATCTAAACAAGCAGTTATGCTTGGAAATTTAAAATTTCATGAATTCACTAAAATGAATCACGAAGCTTCATAAAGACAACTTTTACATAATAGAAAAAGGGGAAGACTTGATTTCGAGTTCCTTGATCACAAAGATTTCAACTCGGCTAAAATTTGCTTCTGACAATGCTTCTCTCAGACAAAAATACTGATTTGTCTTCAACAACTTCATCACACATATTGAAGAGGTTGATGGGTTTTTTATCACGGTTTGTTTGATTAGAAAAGTTCAAACACTTTTGGAATATCTCTTTAAAAAATGATAGTTCTTCTATGAAGAGGTAAGAGACATTGATTTGGCTGTAGAGATGTTTAAGCTCAAAGAAATTTTGGCTATGGAGGTTTTGAGCTTTTTAGGTATGAATATAGATTTCAACAGCGTAAGTGTATATCAAGTTTTTGATAATAATTCTCAGTGTTTAGTGTTGAGCTGTGAGTTTCTATTTATAGACTTTTCTCAGAATTTGTCTATTGGACACAAGCTGGAGCGTGTTAAACACGAGGCGCGTGACTTAGCCTTTTTCTGACATCTCTGAAAAAATTCTACTGCACAGAGTGGGTAGCAGACCTACTTTGAGTTGACAGCTAATGGGGAAGGCTTATCCGTACGTCAATGGTCCTTATCACATTTAATGCTCTTATCAAACATTTAATACATTTGAATTTAATTCCCGTTGGAATTAAATGTCTGTTAAAAGTTGCATTTAAGAGCTTATTGACTTCGGATTTAATTCAGGTGATGACAGGTTCTTGTGGCATGATCATCTTGAATGATTCTTAGGCGCTTGAAAGTCTCTTAACGAATTCTTTATCTTCAAAGTCTTCAGACACTGATTTTCGATTTCACTTTGATAGACTCACCTGGAATTCTATCATAGCTCAAGCGCTAGATACTAGTCTAAAATTATAAAGATAAAAAACCTTATATAAAATTACAACTCGATAACTTTAAATGCTTGTGCATATTCTAATAAAGATAAACTTACATATCTTTGGGGTCTAACATAAAACCTATCTTGTCATCATCAAAATCATCTAACATGAAATTTTCTAACATGTGTATTCTCATCTTAGATGACGTGACACAATTCAATGGCAAGCAAGTCATGAACTAGTGCAAGGAAATGTTAACCCAACAGCATTTTACAGCTGTCGAAAACCCACAAACAAATGGACAAACGGAGGTCTCAAATCGAATCATCCTGCAATGATTAAAGGAATAAATCATTGGAAAGAAGGGCAAAAATTACTGCCTCGGATCCATAAACCAGGCAGAAAGGAGATTCTCCAGTCGAACTGTGAGGTGTGGTTTGGCATGATGACCCATCGAGTTTCAAAATACAATGCACAGGATCCAACGAAAAATTATGCACAACTCTAGTTCGAACTGGATGTTATTAAAGGACGAAGAGACAAGGCATATGCACAAATACTAATTCAGAAAAATGCTATGACTCGAGCATAGAACAAGCACTTGAAACCCAGAACTTTTCAAGTAGGAGATTTGGTGTTGAGAAAAGTGGAAGTCTCAAAGCATGTGGGGAAATTGGACCCTAATTGGGAAGGACCATTCACGATCAAGGAGGTCACTAAACGAGGAACGTATCAACTCCAGGATATAAAGCAAAAAGACCTACCTCATCCATGGAACGTCCATAACCTAAGAAGGTTCTATGCCTCAATAGGAATGCACTACTTTTGTCATTAGTACAATGGAGTAGAATACACGACTATGCCTTTTGCTTAACTAGCACGACCTTACACTTGTTGAAAACTACCTTACTTTTTGTCACTAGGGTAAAGGAATGTTATACTTCATACGTGTTGGTCCCAAGTGGCATATAAAAGGGTCTAGAAAAGGGGGGAGGGTTGAATAGACCCTGAAATTCTTTTCGAGTTTTTAAGACTTGTTTTTGTAAAGATAACTTAGACAACAGTTATGAGTACTTGATCAAAATAGATCAGGCGCTCAGCACTTATATTAGGGTTAGCACAGCGGAAGATTTATACAAGTCTATTACTGTGAAAGATTAGGCACTTAGAAAGTATTTAGTCGCTTTTAGAGATTTTATAAAGTATTCTTTATGACAATGTATGAAGAAAATAAGCAATAAAGCAATAAAACAGTAAGTCAATAAGACACGAGAATTGTAAGGTTCACTGGGTTTGTGTAATCTCAACTACGTTCTTCTACTCCTTTCCACACAGAAGGAATTCACTAAAATGATTCCCGAAGCTTCACAAAGATAACTTCAACACAATAGAAAATAGTGAAGACTTGATCTCGAGTTCCCTGGTCACAAAGATTTCAACTCGGCTAAGATCTGCTTCTGACAATGCTTCTCTCACACAAAAATAATACTTTGTCTTCAACAACTTCATCACACAGATTGAAGAAGTTGATGGGTTTTTATCACGGTTTGTTTGATTTGAAAAGTTCAAACACTTTTGTAATATCTCTTTAGAAATGATGATTTTTCCAAGAAGGGGTAAGAGATATTGGTTTGGCTGTAAAGATGTTTAAGCTCAATGAAATTTTGGCTATGACGGTTTTGAGCTTTTAGGCATGAATATAGAATTCAACAGCGTAAGTGTATATCAACTTTTTGATAAAAATTCTCGGTGTTTAGGGTTAAGCTGTGAGTATCTATTTATAGACTTTTCTCGGGATTTGTCCGTTGGACAAATGCTGGAGCTTGTGAAACACATGGAGCGTGAATCAGTCTTTTTCAGACATCTCTGAAAATTCTGATGCACAGAGTGGGTAGCAGACCTACTTTGAGTTAACAACCAATGGGGAAGTCTTATTCGTACGTCAACAGGCCTTATCGCATTTAATACTCTTATCAAGCATTTAATGCATTTGAATAATTCCCGTTGGAATTAAATGTCCGTTGAAAGTTTCATTTAAGAGCTTATTGATTTCGGATTTAATTCAGGTGACGACAGGTGCTTGAGGCATGATCACCTTGAATGATTCTTAAGGGCTTGACAGTCGCTTAAAAATCCTTTATCTTCAAAGTTTTCAGACGCTGATCTTCGATTTCACTTTGATAGACTCACCTTGAATTCTATCATAGCTCAACCGCTAGATACTAGTCTAAAACTATAAAGATAAAAAGCCTTACATAAAATTACAACTCGATAACTTTAAACGCTTATACAAATTCTAACAAAGATAAACTTACACATCTTTGGGGTCTAACATAAAACCTATCTTGTCATCATCAAAACATCTAACATGAAATTTCCTAACAATACTTAAGGAACATTGTATTCAACCATTATTCCTTTAGTTTGTTTAACAATTCACCATCATCTGGGAGCCGTTTACTGTAGTTCGCTAACAAATTTTAAACTCATCTTCGAAATGTTTACTAATAAGACCAATCAACAAGGCATATGTGCTTGCCAAAAGGAAAATACCCACATTCAATTCATTGGATATATGAACTCGTCTTTAGTTACATATATGAATTCTGTTCCTATTATGTCCTAAATTATACTAACGCGGTCAACATCATTTATTCTACACAATATCGACATAAAAGACAACCGAATATAACAATTAAATCATTGAAATCATAACAAACACAGCAAGTACACGACATCAATGATGCATATTACATGAGAAAAAAGACAACTGAATATAATAATTGATATACAGCATCAATGATGCAACTATCAAATGCACATACCAAAACAAAGCATAAAACTGCATATATGCAATAACAAGAGTAATCGGTAATGTCTGCGAACGGATAACTAACATAAAGTCCTAACAAAATGAGATACTAAAAGAAATTAAAGGACCCGACAATATATGCGCTTTGATAAGTGGGAGCCACTTCGACAAAAGGGTATAACCGATGCCACTACATTGAATTATACATTAGTATTTCCTCCTTCACCTGGGGCACCCCCATCCACATTCATGTCAACATTATTTCCCCCTTCTTCATGAACTTCCTCTCCGCCTTGATCCTCGTCTTCATTGTCTTCGTCCTCATTCTCAGCCAAATATAGGAACTCAGGATAATTGATGTATTTCTGACAAGCTGGAGCATCAGAAACAGAGGGACGAATCATCGGCTGACATGCAAACCGAAGAAAGGCCTTCGAATCGAAGTTCCTCGGCAAATATTCTTCATGGACTAAGTAGTTGATAGATGTATTGAACCAATCCACCATATCGTCTGCCACATTGGATATCGTCGGCTTCCTAAAAGCAGTGGAGGCACGAAAATCGCGAGCCCCAACGAGCCTTTGATGATTCATAAGCTTATAATACTCAGGCGAAACAATGAACTCTTGTATGCCCGCCTCTCGGCCAGCATTGAAGGCAGACTGAGCATTTGCCTCTGAAACTTTCAACTTTTCTTCGAGCTCTGCAACCCGAGCTGAGACTTTAACTTTTTCAATTTTCAGAGCAGACACTGCCTCGTCACGCTTTCCCCTGAGTTTCATCACAGTCTTCTTTGCATCACTGATCCCGACTTCAACCTTCACCTTATATCTGGAGAATCTCTCCTACAACTTTTGCTTTTCATCCTTCCAATAAGAATTTGACAATGTGAGCTGATGCATATGTAACGATGCCTAAAAACTACAAGACACAAATATCAAATAACCTAGCATTCGTGCAACATCAAGTAAATAATATAACAATCACATTATTCATACCTTCATCAGACAATACCCGCCAACGTCCTCTACTTCGAGATGTGGAACCTTCATCAAAGAAGCCTTGTCACGAGTCAAGAGAATATTGTGATATAGCTCGGATGCTGTATGCCCATTTGGATGATCGGTCAGACTAAAATATGTATAAACCCTCCAGTCCGATTTCAAGATTGTGCGAGCATTGTCAATCTCCTCTCGACCCTCTGAATTACCTTCTTGATGCATTCCAATCGATCACGTAGCAGTAATACCTCCTGATGATCTAACTGTTGATAACTCCCATCTAGAATTGCCAAAGGCCAATCAAACGAACTATCTTTTCTGGCCTCTTCCACGGCACACCTCTTAACCTCCACATGTTTAACAGTAGCATCAACTCCAGTTTCCTCGGCAACCATTTCCGAACTCACGACACCTATAGGCTCAACCCGAGGAATAGGAAGCACTTGTGAACGGGGCGTATTAACTTTAGCAACACGATCCCCTCCGGTGGGCGCCGAAGTAGGGGGCCGAGGTGGCAAAACACTATCAAACCGAGGAGTAGTACCTCGTGTCCCAACTTGAGATGCGGCCTTGTTTTTGGTAGTCTTTCCCTTCCCTTTGGAATCTTTCTTTGTTTTGGCGGTGCGAACAGCTTCCAGCATAGCGGCTTCACAATCATTATCCATAGCTAAGAATTATCACATGAACGAAAGATAATAAATATTCACATAATGAAAAATAAAACACTTACCAATAGACCCTGAGAAGGGAGATATAGGAGCATGGCTCAATGCACAACGAGACAAGATGTATTTTCGTATTATATCATCAGTCTTGAACCAACTATGAAATGTATCTCAAATGAAAGTCGAACCCCAAGTTAAGTTGCCCACACCCGACAGCCTCGGCATCAATAAAACCCAATGCTGAGGAACCCCCCATGGTTCAAAATTAGGCCTATTAATAAAGAAATATTTATCCTTCCAATCACCAAATGAGGACGTGGTAACATCTAACATCCTACGGTTCCTACGAGGTGACACATGATAAAAACCCTCACCATGATTCTTCGACCCAAGACATATACGATATAAACTCCAGAAATGTGTGAAACTAAGGGCTTAGCCGAATCCAAGCATGACAACTACGAAGGTGGCAATCAACCTATACAAGTTGGGCAATAGCTGAGTAGGACTCAACCTAAGACGATTCAATATTTCAACATAAGTAGGATGGAGAGGAACCCTCAAACCCGCCATTAGATGTGCTACATGGAAACATATATAATTGGGTTGGGGACAATACAACCTATCGTTGGGACCTAGAATTATAATTTTGTAATCCTTAGGAATATAAAAAATTTCTCTAAGATTTTCTACCATGTTCTCAGACATCCAAGAAGTCTTGAAGACCCAAGAAGCCACATTCCTTCTATTTGTAAACAGATTGACATTTAAATTTACATCTTTTTCATCATCGAAATCCATTTCATTATTGGGCTAATTATTCACACTATTCATAATTACCTCGTCCCCCGACCAGCTTGTAGTGCTATCGACGACATCGTCAGCTTCGTCACGACTACAAACAACAGAACTATGTACATTAGAATGGGTAGGTTCAGACAATTTGGACGAACTCTCTGACCCAGAATTTCCAAATTCAAAATCTAAGGGATTTTCAGATTCTTCTATCGGCTTAAAACTCTCGATCTCTTGGAAAATATTAATCCCATCAGAGGTCGAATTAGCGTCCAATGCTTCATTATTAATAGATAAAGAATTCCTATCACTATGACATCCATGAAGTAAGCCGTAAATAATAAAACAATTGAAAGTAAAAAAATACCCAAGACAAGGATAAAATACAATGTATGAGTAATAGCGTCATAAAGAAACAATCTTCGACAAACAACTCGGAGCAACAACTTACTATGGTGATTCTCTCTCAGAAATGTAAAATGTAAATGGTAAAAGCTGATTAAACTCACACGGAAAACAATTGTATACACCGAATCTTGGGATTCACCTGTGCACTTTGTGTATGTGATTGATCCACATCACTTATTTTAATTTTTTAAATTATAAAACAAATTATATGGATTAATCACATCCATAAGGTCCACAAGTAAGATTCAAGATCCGATTTATACAATAATTTTCCAACCCACGCCTATTTATAGAAAATTGTGGCGCTGTTATGAACGGCTTAGATCCAATCTTAAAAAGATGATCCGGCGGTATAGACAACAGCACCATTTTGCATTTCGAGACAGCATTAAAAGATCAACTGTCAATCATTGCACTCACGTCAAAAAATGTGACCTGTCATACACAGCAATTAATACAAATAAAGAATAAATAACATTACACTAGTCAATGATCAATAGTACAATTAATGCACTTCCTACACGTGGTCGACTAAACGGCGAACCTCACGCCTTTCTCTACTTCGTACCACATAAAACGATCTCAACACATCTTCAATTCCGCCATATGTACTACGAAGTGGGACTAGATGATGCCCAAAATTGGGCGTACTTAATATATATTACTCAAAAGTCCACCTTATACATATTACTTAAAAGCCCACCTTATATAAGAAAATCAGACCTATAAACAAGGCCCAAGCTCAAATCGGAGACAATCCTTACATAAAGCCCAGATCCGCACCTTTATTATTGGAACCGACCCGGCGGTCCAGGATTGTGACACGTGTCCAAATCCCAACGAGACATTTATCAGAGCTCTACCCGTGCACGGTGTCACCTATTAATACACTACACGCTCATCTGAAAAAGGGAACGATATTCTCTACATTCTCTCTCTACTTTCTCACAGTTCGTCAGCATAAATTCGACCCATTACATCGACCTAGATTCAGAGTAACACCATTTACAAATACGAGATTTCATACCTTTCCAGATCAAAGTCATACCTGTTAGGAATTTCTTGTTAGATGTTTTGATGATGACAATTAGGACTATATGTTAGAACAAAACAGTGTAAGTTTATATTTTCATAGAAGATGTGTATAAGCGTTTGAAAGTTTGTAATTTTGTTAGGCTTGTAATTTTTATCTTTGTAGATTTTAGACTAAGTATTAGATACCAAGTTTATGACAGAATTCTAGGTGAGTCTATCAAAGATGAAGTTGAAGATCAGCGTCTGAAATCAAGTGAAGACGGAGATTTGTTCTTATACGTCCGTCAAACGCTAAAGATCTGTTTCAGAAGTTATGAATCAAGCGTTCACCTACTCAAGCAATCAAGAGATTCACCTGAAATAAATTCTCAAGTCATGAAGAACTTAAATGCAATCATCAACGGACATTTATTTCCAACGGGAAATAAATTCAAAATACATAAAATGTCTGATAAGTGCATTAAATGTGATAAGCTATTGTGACTTGTGGACAAGCCACCTTTTGACTAAACTGTCAGAAATCAAAGTTTAAAAACTGCTCATGTCCAATCGGAACCAGCAAAAATTCAGGAAAAAAGGACCAAAGTTGTTCACTCACGAAAGTGAAAGACACACGCCTGAACATGTGTCAAACGGACACTTTTTCCAAGAAAGTCTATAAATAGAACTTCATCAACAAGCCAAATACACGGTATATACAACAGCAAGCTTACAAGCCAAAACTCTGTTGCATTGAAGTCTCAATCCTTAAACTTTCAAAAAAGCTCGAATATTCCAAGCAAACATTCTCTTTGCTTTTCTTCAATAACTGAGACAGTCAACCAATATCTCAAACACCTTTTTCAGAAAAAACCTACATTACTATTGAGATATTCCAAATTGTTTGAACTTTCCAAGAATCAAACAAACCGTTAGAGAAACCCCGTCCAAGCCTCGCAATCTGTGTGAATTCGAAGTTGGATACTTGCGTTATTTATGGGTGAAAGAAGCAAGAGGATAGAAGTGTCTTGTAGCAGAAATCTGTGTGACCAAAGAGCTCAAGTAATCCATATCCATCTCTCCCTATTGTGTAGAAGTTTCTGTGTGATTCTTCGAGAATCATTTTAGTGGATTGCCTCCAAGTGTTCAAGGAGAAGAAGGACGTAGTTGAGATTACACCACCCAATAAACCTTTCAAACATTGTGTTCTTTATTTTACCATCAATTTCATTAACTGTCATATCATTGCATAATCAGTTAAGAAAACAAATTGATAAAATTGTTTGAATGTTGAAGACAACTAAAAGAAAACTTTGTGACGCTAAAACCTTTAAAAGAGAAGACTTAAAATCATTCCGATGTGCTAACTCTGATTAAAGAACTGAACGCTTAACCCTATTTGGTTATAGTATTCAAATCTTAAGTCTAAGTTAACTTTATCAAAACAGTCTTCAAGTAAACGCTCAACCAAGTGCCTATACAAAACTTATTTATATATGAAATTTTTTAAGTCGAAAAAGATTTCAAGGTCTATTCAATCCCCCCCCCCTTCTAGACCCTTTCATATATCACTTGGGACCAACAATACGACCCAAATACGACCCAAATCACGACGTGAAACTGCTCTCACGCAAAACACGTGCGTGAGGAAAGCGATTAAGCCAATTTTCATTTGCCAAAGCTCTATCAAGTCTTGCCCTAATATGGTTTCTACCCATTCGTTTATTGGTTCAACTATGTGTCCTACAAAACTTAAGTCAATTAAGCCACAATCATGCATAAATTGAGCATATTTAGAAATACTTAAGTCAATTAAGCCACAATCATGCATAAATTGAGCATATTTAGAAATACGATTAGGCTTAACAATACCACCATCATCTCCTCTAACTATAAAAATTTATTAAAATCCCCAACAAATACTCAATCACGCATCGAAGATTGAGAGAAAATTAACAATAAGGTCTTGCTAAGGGACGTGAGCATGAATGTCGTTTCCTCCAGTCGTATAGTAACTTCCGTATGGATAGTCCTTCCGTTAGATGAAACCTGCGTCAACCATAATGCCCCCCTACCCCCCAGCACAGGTGGCCCCATCGCCAGGACTATGAAAACCCCTAAATGGTAAGTGTCAGTCTCTCGAATCATCATTTCCGAGCACCACAAATACCAATGTAGTCCTAAAAACTAATTATGTGTTCGCTATTTCCTCAATTTGGAAATTGACCGAATATTGAAATCTTTAATAAAATTCTTGTGGATAATATTATATCTGATTGAGTTTAATGGTTCAAGAGCGTATTATGTATCTATCTTTTTTATACAAATATATATATAAATCACACGCAATACATCCTATTATTTAAAAATTTTAAATACTAAAATTATTAAATTTGATAGGATCATCATAGGAATTTTGATTTGAAACTGAATCTTCCCCACTATTCTTTGTCCAAAACACACTACAAACATGTGCGTCAGTCCACCTGTAATCAAAAGGTACGACTAATAATTAAGAAACAAAATAAAAGGCTACAATTTTGAGGGAGGGAGGGAGGGAGGCGGGGGGGGGGGGGGGGCGGCCCCAAATGCCGACACCAACATGATTTTTTTTGGGGGGGGGGGGGGGGGGGGGGGGGGGGGGTGCCGACATCAACATGTACAGTATTGTATACATATCATCGTATATTTGTTATATCTTATCTCGTCTCATATTTAAATATGGGATAATTGCATAAAACCCCCTGTATTATTTCAAAAATACTAAAAGCCCCCTATGCTACTTTGAAAATACTAAAAACCCCCTGTAATAACGAGATAAGCTAATTACCCCCTTGTGTTCCTAAAAAGTGTGCAAAAAAGTCAAATTTGTTAAAATGATAGAAGAAAATATGTATTTTTTTGGTGAATTAATACTATCTACATTTTACAAAATATGAAAAATATATAAATGACAAATGAGCATGTCAATAAGGTGAAAAACATGAAAAATGCACTCGTTTTTAATGAAATTTGGCTTTTTTGCACACTTTTAATAACACAAAGGGTGATTAGCCTATTTCGTTAACACATTGAGTTTTTTTAGTATTTTCGAAATAACACAGAGGAATTTTATGCAATTATCCCTTTAAATATTAATAAGTGATGCAAGGTGCAGATTATTCAAACTCGAATCTAAAATATTATATTGGTAGTACTTTAGGGTATGTTGTCTGACTGAAGACCGTATAAGTTAATCTTATTTAATAACACTTCATATGATACAAAGCATTCAATTTTGACCAAAATGTGTCGAACTAAAATTTTCCGATTAGAAAAGGTTTCTGATTAAAGATAATGCCATGTTTAATAGGTAAAATTGACATTCCAATACTTCTCAAAGAGAATTTGAGTTCGTCTCCAGACACACACACACATATATATATATAACCTATAATGCATGGACACTCTAAAAAATTATCTCGCACAGTGTCGGACACACGGTGGACAACGGCTACGGGATGTATTGGACAAGGCAAAAGTGGGTCTAGAATCTAAAATAAATAAAACACTGACACGACGTTGGCACGGCATGGACACGGCGCGGACACGTCACATGGTGTGTCCGACACGTTAAGGATACTTTGGGGTTGATTTCAACATTTTAAAAACTTTAGAGGCCAAAATAAAAAAGAAGAGGGTTGCATAGATTTAGAGGGCACTCTCTTCTCAGTTCTCACGCTCCTGCAGAAAGAAAGAAAGAGAGTTGGAGGATAGAAAAGAAACCCTCTCTTCTCTCAATTTTGGAGTTTACCGCCGTCGTCGCAAACAACCGTTGTTGCCAAAAAAATGTTATTAATAAGTTGTTGAATTGTTGATTATTGTCTAATAGGTGCTTCATTACTCATATGTCTATAATATATTATATATATATAATATGAGCAGATGTGTCCGAGCCCTAATTTTTTAAGAATTGACGTAACCCATGTCCTGTTCGTATTTGTACATCATAGTATATAATCCATAGTTTGTAACTTTGTATATTTAATTTATGTAGAATTAGTTCAGAATTTTTTTAATGTAACTTAATTTGTACACTTAATCTATGTAGAACTACTTCACATTACCACTAATATAGTGACAAGGTCTAAGCTATCCGTAGATATATATAATAGGGACAATAATTTTTGCTTTATAACTATAATGACTTTTAGTGATAATATCTTTTTAAGCTGTCACTATTTACAAATAACACATATTTAATGTTAACATATATAAAGTGATAATTATACATTTTGTCGTTAAATATGATTAAATATGTGTCACTATTTATCAATAGTGATAACTACTTCTTTATCACTATTTGATTGGAGGGAAATTTAGTATACAAGTAATTGACATTATCAAAAAAAAAAAAAATCTATTGTCACTATTAAACTTTTGAAACTTATTTTTGTGATGCTTAAATTCTTCTCACTTGAAATGCTGAACTGGGACAATGTATTTTGACATTGTTATTTTACATGTTGCCATTAATATAATATATTTTTTATAGTGTCCCTAATCATCAATTATGATAACTTATAAGGAATTTTTATGTCATTAATGTTCAAAAATGAAAACTTACATATAATGCATGTCTATAAAACTTTGAAAATTATCATTAACATAAAGTAAAAAATACTTGTCAGTTGTCACTTAAAAACATAATTAACGAGCTATTTGCATTCATCTTCTTTATATTTAATGTTTTGGAACACCATCCATGTATTTTTCAACTTTTGGTAAACACCTCCCATCTAATTAGTGTTACTTAATTAAGACTCTAATTACTAAAATATTACTATAAAATAACCAAAACATCCATATCTCTATTGTTATTTTTATCAAGTATAAGTTCTGGAAAACAAAGAAGGAATATGCATGTCAACCAAATTAAACATTGTAGGATCAATATTCACGAATAGAATAGTAATTAGGGGTGTACACGGTTGGGTTCAGGCGGTTTTAGAAAAAAAATTAACCCGACTCGACATGTGCGGATTGACAAAATATCAAATCGAAAACACATAATTATCTTTTCAAACCGAGCGGTTCGGGTCGGTCGGATTTAATGTTTTAGCGGGCAGGTTGGTGAGTTATCAAATTATAGTTATAATTTTTACAACTTAATTTTAGTTATAATTAGTAAGTAAGTAATTAAATATTATACTAGTTGTACATTTAACTAAAAAAAATTGAATTCGTAATAGCCCGTCCCACATCGACGGAATAAGAAAAAATTGAATAGTTTATAAAGAGAACCCTAGCATTTAAGTGTAACAATGGATATTCATTTTGGGTCGTGGTTCAAATGCCCAACTATAGGTTACGCTCAGTGGGTTCGATGAGATTTCTCTGGTCCAACGGGCTCTTGAGCCCGGGGCGTGACAAATGGTATCAGAGCCGCTCGTCAGCCGGAAGTGGGAGTTCGGTGCTACAACGTAAAATCTCGGTATCCGCTATGAAGTAGCCCGAGGTTCTCGGATCCGCTATGAAGAATAGTTCGAGGCAAATCGGGTGGTAGCCTAGAGAGTCTCGACGCCTGACGACGGATCTTGGACTGAGTCACGCCGCGACAAGGACGTCGCTCCTCGAAGGGGGATGATTGTAACAGCCCGTCCCACATCGACGGAATAAAAGAAAATTGAATAGTTTATAAAGAGAATCCTAGGATTCAAGTGTAACAATGGATATTCATTTTGGGTCGTGGTTCAAATGCCCAACTACAGGTTACGCTCAGTGGGTTCGATGGGGTTTCTCTGGTCCAACGGGCTTGTGAGCCCGGGGCGTGACAGAATTGGTGAGAAATAAACAAATAAGTGGTGTTATTAAATAAAATTCATATTATCATGATTCTAATGAGTGAAAAGCTCTAAAATATTAATAAAATTAATGTTTTTTTTTATAAATTTATCATCAAAATATACATAGACATATAAATTTTTCGTTCAAATCAAATAAAAACAAGTGTTCAAACGAGTCAATTTGTTTGCTCAAATAAAAAATAAAGTATGTTACATGAATATGAATAAACCACTCTTATTAGATAGTATATATGCATATATAGTTTTCAAAGTTTAGTGTTAATCTTTAACTATATATACTTATACTCGTAGCATAAATGATTAGCGGTCGAGTTGCGGGTTAGGCGGGTTATAATTATTAAACCCACCACCCGACCCGAAAGTAGCAGGTAACAATATTTTCAACCCGCCACTATTATTTAATAATTCTAAACCGGCGGTTTTCTGGCGGATCGGCTCGGGTTGAGCGGTTCGGGCTGGTTGGGCGTGTTTATGTACACCCCTAATAGTAATTATGATGTTCACGAGTCCTAATTAGTTAAGTACGGGATATGAAAGATTTGTCTTTAAATTCGTAATGAGTATATTATGAAATTTTATTGAAAATTATGGTGAAAAAATTGAAAAGTTGGTATTGGTCCCAAGTGACATATGAAAGGGTTTAGAAGGGGGGTTGAATAGACCCTGAATTTCTTTTCAAAAATTAAGACTTGTCTTTTTTTGTAAAGTTAACTTAGACACTAGTTTTGAGTACTTGATCAATATGGATCAGGCGCTCAACACTTATATCAGGGTTAGCACAGCGGGAGATTTATACAAGTCTATATGATGCAACAAATTAAGCGCTTAGAAATAGTTAGTTGCTATTAGTGATTTGATAATTGTATGTTTTATGATAATGTAGGATGTGATAAATAAAGCAATAAAACAGTAAGTAAATAAGACACAAGAATTTGTAAGGTTCATTGGATTTATGTAATCCCAGCTACTTCATTCTGCTCCTTTCCACACAGGAGGAATCCACTAAAATGATTTACGAGGTTTCACAAAGACAACTTCAACACAATAGCAATTTGATGAAGATTGGATCTCGAGTTCCCTGATCACAAAGATTTCAACTCGGCTAAGATCTGCTTCTCACAACGCTTCTTCCACACAGAAATAATGCTTGTCTATCAACAACTTCGTCACTCAGATTGAAGAGGATAATGGGTTTTATCAAGGTTTGTTTGATTTAAAAAGTTCAAACACTTTTGGAATATCTCTTTAAATGTTGATTCATCTTGGAAAGATGTAAGAGATATTGGTTTGGCTGTAGAGATGTAAAAGCTCAAAAAAAATTTGGCTATGCAGATTTCGAGCTTTGAAAATGTATATAAATTTCATTAGCGTAAGTGAATAATTCTTGGTAGTTTTTGGTTTGAGCTGTGAGTATCTATTTATAGACTTTTCTCGGGATTTGTCCGTTGGACTTATACAAGAACGTGTGAAGCACGAGGCGTGTGAAAACAGTCTTTTTCTGACATCTCTGAAAATTCTGCTGCACAGAGTGGGTAGCAGACCTACTTTGAGTTGACAACCAATGGAAAGGCTTATCTGTACCGTTAATAATCCTTATCACATTTAATGCTCTTATCAAGCATTTACTGCATTTGAATTTATTTTCCGTTGGAAATAAATGTCCGTTGATGATTGCCTTTAATAAGTTATTGACTTCGGATTAAATTCAGGTGTCGACAGGTGCTTGTGGCGTTTATCGTTCTGAATTGATTCTCAACCGCTTTGTCAGCCGCTTAAAAAATCCTTCATCTTCAAGGTCTTCAGACGCTGATCTCTGATTTAACTTTGATAGACTGACCTAGAATTCTATCATAGCTCAAGTGCTAGATACTAGTCTAAAACCATAAAGATAAAAACCTTAACTAAAAAATTACAACTCGATAACTTTAAACGCTTATACATATTCTAATAAAGGTAAACTTACAAATCTTTGGGGTCTAACATAAAATCTATTCTTGTTATCATTAAAACTTCTAACATGAAATTTCCTAACAATTTCCCCTAGGGGTGTTCAATCGGTTCGAACCGAACCGAACCGAACCAAAATTTCGGTTAACTGAAATTTCGGTTCGACAAAATCCGGAAGCGAAACAGAATCGTAAGGGCCCCGTTCGGTTCGGTTTTAACCGATTGGATTTCGGTTTTATTTTGGTTAATCAATTGGTTAACCGAAATTTGGCCAAAAAAAATTAAAAAACCCACTACAAATGTATAGTTTTTCACTTGGCAAACAAAAAGCTCAAATTGCAAATTCAAAGTGCCATGCAACCAAATTAATCAGTCATTAGTGAATCAATAAAGACATAATAAACAAATTTATGTAGAAAATCAACCCAATTGATTTGAAAAATTAAGAAATTGAATAACCTAATTTTAATTTTTAGATTTGAAAAATGGAATGGGAGAGGAGAGCCGACCGAGAGAAGGAGAAGATTAAAGGAGTCGACGGCGGCGTGGCGACGGCAACGGAGATGGTGACAGGAAGAGTTGAAGTGAGGAGCCTGAGGTGAAGCTTCACTTGCAGAGAGGAGAGTTTGAGGGAGAGAGAAGCGTGAGTGAGAGTGAGAGTGAGAGTGACTGGGGTGGGTGAGGTAATTAATTGGGTTGGGTTTTGGAAGTTCTTATTTTAGCCCCTATAGTTTATAAAAATCTCACAATAGCCCCTATATAAATATAGAAGTATATATAATTTATATATATTTCGGTTTTCGGTTCGGTTAACCGACCATGAAAACCAAAACCGAAATCGAAATTTTCGAAAATCCAAAACCGTAAACCGAACCATAAACACCCCTAATTTCCCCCTTTTTGATGATGTCAAGACCTTAACTCTTTTATGGTCCAAGAGCTAGAAAGATTACCACAAATAATATAAAGTTTGCGTTCAAATGTTAAAGGTTAGTTATAAGTTAGTATATATATAGACAGAAACGAGATGTTTCAGCAAACTCATTCATTTAATATATCAAGTACAATGAGTTACAATGAAAACATAAAGCGCTTAGCAGGATATAAACAATGAAGTTCTAGCACTTTCTCTTGGTTGAGGAAGTTTGTGGTTTCTTTGAGTCTTGCTTCTTCTGCTCTTGTTTGGAGAGCATCTCTGCAAACTTCCATAACATGTCGTTTGCTTCCCTCATCATTTTGTGAGTGTTGTTGGCAAATTGTACATGTCCCATTCTTTCGGCCAATTCCTTAAAGTTGTGGAGGCGCTTGTGCCAGATTGCATTGTCGATTCCCGGTTCACACAATAGTTCTTCAAAAATCTCATAAGATTTTGTGACTGGGGCTCTATTTGGATAGATGTTAATGGGCACTTAAGCGGCAAACGGCGGAATTCCTAACTCTTCAAGTAGCTCGACTAAGAAGTTTAGAATTGGGTAACCTCTACAGAAATGAGGTTTAAGCTTTTTAAGGACAGCCTGCTGGATCATTTAAATAGCATTTTGCAGGTCTTCCCAACGCTTATCATTAGAGCTTGCCAAGCTCTTGGACTTACCCTTTTCCCCCTTCTTGACATCAGCATCAAGAGGTGCTTTGGATGAGCGAATCTCGGATATTTCTTTGTGAAGAAGCTTTACTTCATCTATCAGGAGAGTTACTTGTGCAACTATACTCTCAACTGCTGAGTTAGAAAGAGAGTGACGATCAGCGTCTGCAGTTGCATTCACTGTGAGCGTCCGATTGACACTATCAGAAAGATCTTTGACAAGCAATGTGATCTGTTTCATAATATTAACAGTGTAGGTATTGGAAATATTCTGCATATCATTTAGTCAATTTCTTTCGACTTGATAGAGAATTGAACCGCTGGCTTCTTCTAGGCGTAAACAAGAACCCTTGATATCACGGAGAGAGTTTTGAACTGCCGTTTTGAGTCCGGATCATGGTCACTGTCTGAGTCACTGGAGGAGTGCGCTTGAATGTGCAATGGTTTTTTGGAAGCAACCGCTTTTCCACGCGCGGGATCTCTTACGAGAGGTTCCTCCATAGCAATAGTGGGTTCTTTTTCTAGAAAAGCAGCATCTGGTGCATGGACTTCTGCAGAATCCATAGCAGCTCCATTGACATCAGCGCTTGAGACTGTTTTAATAGTGACTGGAACGAGAGCGCTGGTAGGGCTTCTTCCTCAAAAATTGTCTCCATGTCCTCTTCAGAAGACGCTTCTCGGACAAAAGAAACAAGAGTATCTGAAGACTCAAAAGCAGAATTTGCAAGAAGTAGCGTCGAAGAATAATACTTACAAAACTGTGAGAGCCACTACAACGATGAAATCATAGATGATTCTGGAATGATCTCTGCAGGAGTCATCCCTGTCATTGGCATAACATCCAGCCATGAAATATTTTTCGAGGTAGAGAGCTGGAGTAATTCTTGCGAAAATACAGAAAGTGCGCTTTCTCTAGCGGCTACCCACATAGGACCAATAACATCAATAGGATGCACCGGAGTTAACCTGGCGCTTGACCCTGGAATAAAGAATAGAGAGTCATCAGTTTTCTCCTTGCTGAAATACAGCATCCTATCTGCTGACAAGTCTGGAAGATTAGAAATGTAATGCTTGCAGTAGTCCTCTAAGTATGGCAAAATAGCGTGAGTAAGCGTTGGGCTAAAATGCCCTTCGAGCAAATCGATTACCCTCTGGTAATGAGCGATTAACTCCTGGGGTAGGAATCCAAAAAGATGAAACCTGAGAAGGCATTAAAAGAGGCCCCAATTGCTGTGACAACGTGCTGCATAAAGATGTGGTAGAATATTTTCACAACGTCTCTAAGTCTCATACGATTGAAGAGAAACTCATAGCATTGTTCTGTATCCACTTCCACATTAGAGCTTAAAGATTCGCCACTGGGAGCGCTGCTCTCATCTGGAACAAGATTGGACTAATTGAGCTCCGCGAGCGCTTGGCGAAGGGATTCTTCAACAGGCTGCTGAATAGCTGGCAAAGATAGAACATGTCCGAGGCGCTGGACTCTGGAATCAAGACAATAGCGGGCAAAGCATTTGCGTTTCTCATGAATAGCTTGATTAAACAATACTGGGTTGGCGACCATTTCTTCAATAGTATGGCGCTTCAAGTCATATGCCTCGACCCATTCAGCTTCTTGAATAAGCCATTCTGAACCAGCTGCTATGATAACTCTAAATCCACGATCATGAATGTTCTTTAAGGCGAGGAAACGCTGGAGGTATGGACTGTAATCTCTATGCCACACTCTTTCGAAGTATAGCTGCACTTCTCAGGAAATCATTTGCTTCAAATCCGCGAGTTTGTCAGGAATTGCGATTCTTTTAGCTTTCCACAAGCAGAGGGGCCGCGGAATCTCAAAATTGGAGTAGTGAGCTACTTTCTCAGGGTAGTGAGAATAGCCAAGCTTATTGAGCGTCTCCTCACTTGGACTATGAGGAATACGAGAATAATTATCATAAAAGTTGAGCGTCTCATTCCTCGGTGGCCTAGCCTTTGGCTCACTCTGCAGATGAGCATCATAGTATGCCGAATCAACCTCAGCTAAAGTCCTTTGCACGGGCTTAGGAGCCTTTTGGGGCTTAGGAGGTTTAGAGGCTGCAATGTCAGCAAGAATATCGGCCAAAGTCCTTTTGGGGACTTCATCTACTATAGTACTGGTAGAAGACTTAGATTTAGAAGACTTGGATGTCTTGGTCTTCTTACACTTTTTCTTAGGAGGCGCTGGATCCTCGGATGCAATTCTAATGAGCTCCTCTTTCTGAGGTTCTGTCAACTCTTCGTAAAAAAGAATCCGGAAAAACCAGGCATCATACTCAATTGCTTCTTGAATACAGTGCTCAGCATGGACATAAGCTTCTTCAATGTCTCCATGCGGAAGATAGTCTTCATTGAGTAAAGTCTGAAGGAGAGCTGAGTGGTCTATGTCTCGATCTAATACCATCGAATGCCTAGCGGTTGATCCACCCACTTTGTATGGGAGATCACCTTCAGCGATTGCAGCAACCTCTTGAACGATTGCCACAACAGTAGAGAGATCAACATCCAACTCCACTGGCATGCTCTCAGATATAGGTGCAGCAGCGTCTACTTCAACATCGACTTCTAAAGGAACTGAAAGAAAGAAACACACCTTAAGAACTAAATTTTCTACAGAAGGTAGAAAATCGAGAGAAGGCCTTGGTAGAAGAATTTTTTACGCTGGGCGCTAGTCTGAGCAACGGGCTCCAGAAGATGAACTTGGGGTTCACTAGCCTCAGGCTCCTTTTGCAAATCAGTTTGAGCGGCTGATGGTTCTTCTTGAGCGTCTGATGCTCGAGTAGATTCTGCACTTAGCTCTACAGAAGCGCTTAATGGGGCGCTTGACTGTGGGATACCACGAGGCTCAGTTAGCTTCCTAGTTGTTGGAGTGCGAGTCTTTTGGTGTATTAAAGAAGCAGATTTTTCACGAGCGGTGGTAACATAAATTACCTCAGATTCAGCTGGGATTGATCCAACTGTTTTCTACCGCTTAAGAGCTTCTGTTTGCTCTTCTTCCTCAGCGTCCTTCTGGAAATGAACGGGCGAAGGAGGAGGGGATGACGGCTTCTTTCTCTTCAACTTCTTGGAAGGCGCTTGAGGAGCCGCTCTGGACTTCTTAACATTCAAACCTAATACGACGTCTGCTGGGTGTTCTTTAGTGGAAGACGCTAATTCAGAATAATCTTCGTAGAAATCAGCTATAGCAATTCTGTGAAGCGTTTCTTCCTCTTACTTCTTGCTCAGCTTTTCAGCTTTGCGTCTAGCGCGTTCTTTCTTTGGCAACGCAGCGCCACCGACCGTGGGAGGATGAAGAAGAGTGGAAATCATCTTTTTACCCAAAAAAATTCTCTTTTGGAATGGCAATTCCAGTGCTTGGAACATGACCGCTGCGATACAGAATATAACTTAATAATAAGCCATAAAGTTTGGTGGGAGACTTCTTCCCCAACATCGATGCAATACGCTCAAAAATAAACCTAGGCCAATTAATTGGGTAATTCTTCGCAATAGCCACCATCATCTGAAATTGCATATGGCTAATCTTGTCAAACGAACCAGCTCTACACTCAAGAACCTTAGCGCAGATATCCGCTATAATTTGATATTTCGTCTTCAACTCCTTTTTCTTAAAATTGTGTGAGTATGAAGAATCGTCTTTGAAATTCATATGTTCCCAAACTACAGAGAAATCTCCGACACCGACGTCAGAGGGTAAGATTCCTTCATTTGAAATTTGAAAGAAATCGGCAATAAGATCGAAAGTAAGGGTGAAGATAGTGCCGGGAAACTCTGGGAATAAGTACGTAATAGGGAAACTCTAAATGAAGTTGATCATGACTGGCCATGAGCAATTTCAATTTTTGTTGTTCAAAGGAGAGAAAAATACTGCAAACTGGAAAGTTTATTTGGCAGTAAAGATAATCCCAGTCAACCAAGAAACCTAGGTTCACATCAACTTCAGCCTGTGGATTTGGTGAATAAGAAGTAGCAGCAGATTTGGAGGATTTCTTGGGGGCCATTTTTAGAGAGGTTTGAATAAATGGAAGCAGTTAACTTTGTGTGTGTGTGTGTGTGTGTGTGAGAGAGAGAGAGAGAGAGAGAGAGTGCTTGCAGATAGCTCTTAGAAAATATGAGTGATAAAAGGAAAGGCTTCAACAATTTCTTATTTAAGATTTGGCCACATTTTAAGTAAAATTAAATATGTGCCGTAAATTCTATAATAATGGGTGGGAAAATGTGCTAAAAATATGGAAACTACGTTGGATAAAGACAAAATATAAAATTTTGGTGTCCGCTGTTACCTTTGCAGTTACTTTTTGAATTTCAAAAGGTTTTGAAATATTCAACGTGAGTTGCACAAGCCTGAAACACACTGTAGTGAAGACACGCACGTACATTTGCTGAACCGTCATTTAAAAGTAATGAGTACCCTTTGGTTTTCTTGAGCAAAGGTGAGGAATCATTTCAGTATTAATTGCTTTGACTTTTCCACCTGCTCTTGTTTAGCGTCAGGTAGCATGCTCTTTGAAATTCATTTATGATAAGCACTTAACTGGGAATGGGTTAAGCGTTTAGTTAGTTTTGCGAATATGCTCAGACGCTAAAAGATTTAGTAGCGTCTAGGCAATTTTAATGCAAAAAGGCCAAGTGCTTATGACCAATGCAAGAGAAACATTTTTGGTCAATTTCACTTCTCTAATACAGTTATCCATTTTAAGGTTCCCCCTAAAATTAACAACTTATTAATGTTTTCTTTGAAAACATTAAGCATAAAATAGAATTCCCCCTAAATTTTATATCTATAAAATATGATGTTTCAAATGATTATGCATTTAAATCAATCATACCTAATTAACTTCTTAAAGTGAGAAAGCGTTGTTCGTTGAGCGCTTTGGTGAAGATATCTACCAATTGTTTTTCTATGCCAATGAATTGCATGGAAATATCTTTCTTTTGAACATGGTCACGAAGAAAATGGTATCTGATATCAATATGTTTGGTTCTGGAATGAAGAACAGGGTTTTGTGTCATGACTAGGGCACTTTGGTTATCACAATGAATGGGGTTAGACCTAGGATTATACCATAATCTCTAAGTTGTTGCCTCATCCATAACACTTGTGCACAACAACTTCCAGAAGCTACATACTCAACTTCAGAGGTAGAGGTAGCTATCGATTGTTGTTTCTTATTATGCCATGAAACTAACCTATCACCTAGAAATTGACATGTACCACTAGTACTCTTACGATCTATTTTGCAACCTGCAAAATCTGCATTTGAGTAACCAATTAGTTCAAAAGGAGAGTCCCTTGGATACCATAAGCCCACATTTTGTGTGCCTTTTAGGTATTTAAGAATCTTCTTGGCAGTAATTAAGTGTGACTCTTTAGGGTTAGATTGAAAACATGCACACATGCATACCGAAAACATAATATCAAGTCTACTAGCAGTAAAGACCTCTATAGTTAGTGATATCGACCTTCTTCCCACTTTCATCTTTATCCAACTTAAGCGTTTGGCTCATTGGAATTTTTGAAGATGATGCATCTTCCATACCAAATTTCTTAATCATATCTCTAGTATATTTTGCTTGGCTAATAAATATGCCATTAAGGAGTTGTTTAACTTGTAATCCTAAGAAAAAAGTTAATTCACCCATCATGCTCATTTCAAAATGTTCTTGCATCATTTTTGAAAACTTCTCACACAGATGCTTATTAGTAGATCCAAATTTAATATCATCAACATAAATCTGGACTAAGAGAATATCTTCGTCATTGGTAATTTTAAATAACGTTGTATCAACGTTGTCTTTTGAAAAGCCTTTACCAATCAGGAAAATATAGACAATGTCATACCATGCTCGGGATGCTTTCTTAAGCCCATAAAGTGCTTTATCTAGTTTGTAGACCATACCCTTACCACGGCTGTTGATGAATCCTAATGGTTGCTCCACATAAATCTCTTCTTTGAGTTTACCATTCAGGAAAGCACTCTTCACGTCCATCTGATATATCGTAAACTTGTTGAACGCTGTATACGCTAGAAACATGCGAATTGTTTAAGACGGGCGACTGGAGCATATGTCTCATCAAAATCAATGCCCTCTTCTTGGCAATATCCTTGAGCTACAAGTCTGGCTTTGTTCCTTCATCTTGTTTCTATAAACCCATCTAGTCCTAATAATTCCTTGGTGAGTTGGCCTTGGTACTAATGTCTAACCCTTACTACGCTAAAACTGGTTAAACTCTTCTTGCATGGCTTCAATCCAACTAGGATCACTTAACGCTTCATCCACTTTCTTAGGTTCCATTTGAGATAGGAAGCTTGCGAACATGGCCTCATTGAATGTAGCGGCCCTAGTTCTAACAGGCGCTCCAATATCTCCAATTATCCGCTCTGATGGATGATCACACAACCATAGTCTATTTGGTTGAAATGGGTTAACAGGTTGAACAAGCGCTTGGTTCAGTTGCTCAGGCGCTTAACTATGCTCTTGCGTAGGCGCTTCAAGTTCACAGATCCTACTTTGCTCTTGATGATCAATCTCTTCATGATCATCAACATATCTTACATTGTTGTCTGAAATAATCTCACGAGTAATCTTACGAGGGGGCACTAAGATCTCATCATCTTCGCCACTTTCATCAATATCTATCTTAGACGCTTGATGACACAGATCTTCAACTCCTACATCATTCATATTTACCTTACTCAGTTCTTAGTTGGCCTCATGAAAAACAATATGAATAGATTCCTCTACCTTTGATTTGATCTTGTTTAGGATGCGAAAATTCTTTCCATTCTTGGCGTAGCCTAGAAAGATTTCCTCATCCACTTTAGGATCAAATGTCTTTAGGCTTTGGGATCCATTATTATGGATAAAACATTTAGAACCAAAGACGTGAAAGTATGAAACATTTGACTTACGTCCCTTCCATAGTTCATATGGAGTTTTCTCATGCTGTTTGTTGATCATGCAACAGTTTTAAGTGTAACAAGCTGTGTTGATCGCTTCGGCCCAAAACCTAAGAGCAAGCTTAGATTCTGCTAACATCATCCGAGTAGCTTCCTTGAGCGTTCTGTTCCGGCACTCAGCAACATCATTCTGTTGGGGAGTTCTGGGAGCTGAATACTCGTGATGTATTTCATTCTCTGCACAAAAGTTCTCAACAACCTTGTTAGTAAACTCAGTATCGTGATCGCTTCTTATTCTTGCAACCTTAAGATTTTTCAATGTTTGAAGTTGCCGAATAAGCGTTGTTAACTTGTCACATGTCCATCTTTAGATGAAAGAAATTCCACCCAAGTAAATTGAGAGAAATCATCTACTATCACCAAAGTATACTTTTTTCCGCTCACACTGATCGTTTGAACAGGTCCAAACAAATCCATGTGAAGTAGTTTAAGTATCCTTAAGGTAGATAGATGAGGCTTTCTCTTGAAAGATGATTTAACTTGTTTTCCCATTTGACAAGCGTCACAAAGGCGATCCATATTAAACGATCCTTTAGATAATCCCACTACAAGATTTGGCATTATAAGCTAAGAGATTGTTTTAAAATTGAGGTGATTCATTTTTTTATGCCATAACCAACCCATTTTAGATTCACTTTTAGCAACAAAACATGTTGGGTTGTTATCAATTTTTAAACCCCAATCTACTAAATACACATTGTTTGTTCTTTTACCTTTCAACTTAGTGGATTTCGTCTTAGCGTCATTTATATAGCAACAGTCGCTTGAGAATCTGACTTCAAAGCCTTTATCACAAAATTGACTTATGCTTAATAAATTATGCTTAAGACCCTCAACATGATAAACATCACTTATCATGATGTTCCCCCTATGCACAATACCTATACCTTTGGTTTTAACTTTGGAGTTGTCACCAAATACAACCTGAGGACCATTGGCAGCTCGATAGTTGATCAAGAGATCCTTGAAGCCTGTCATGTGCCTTGATGACCCACTATCCATGTACTAAACAGATGTATCGGCTCTAGCTCTAGGTACTTGCAATCAAAAGGGAAGTTCTATTTCTGTTTAGGTACCCATTGTTGCTTGGGTCCTTTATCATTAATAGCATTGTTAGTTTGAACTAGAACTTTAGAAACCCATATTTGCCTAGTCTTCATTGTGGGAATAATGGCCTTCTTGGGTTTCACATTTTTTTTGTGTGTGCTTTTTGGGTGTATAATAATATCTTTGATTATAATAGTAATCATAATCATAATCATCATAGTAACAATAATATGATCTAGACCGTTGTGGATATTGACGCTGGTATTTCCTTGGTGCTGGCTTGGGGTACACTTTTGGTGCTGGACGCTTAGCGCTTGATTCACAGTGGTTAGGTTTATCCTTAGCTTTTTGAGCATTTGGATGAACCTTTCTTTGTGAATCATTTGCGTTCACCTTTCCCTTGCCTGAGTCAGCTTTGTCTTTCTCATTTGGCCTCGTACCATTGTCGCTTGGTTCAACAGGTGTTTGACTTTTTGAACCTTTCTCAACAAAGAAAACACCCTTTCCTTTGTTGTTCGCCGTAACATTAGATTTATTTGGTTGTTTACTGAATTTATTGCATTCTAAACCGGTCTTCTCACCAAATAGTCTTATTACCTCAGTCACATTGTCTAGCTTTCTTGACGCCTTAGACAATGATGAGATGAGCTGTTATGATTTAGCAAGTCTAGCAATCAGCTCAGCTTCTCTCTTGACTATTATATCAAGATCACTTTTCAGATTGATTATATCACTCTCAATTGATTTGTTCTTCTCAATGCATTGTTGCTGAACTTGCAACTCTACCTTGAGCGTCACATTATCACTCTTGAGCGATGAAATGATATCGAAGTGATCTTGATATAATTTGGCGGCATTTTGACAATCATTGTAATATTCTTTGACTTTTTCAAGTAATTTTTCATAAGGGAAAGGGTAAGATATCTCAGTGTTTACCTCAGGGGACGCTTCATCATCTCTGGCCATGAGACAAATAAGCGCCGAGTCATCCACTGGCTCATCATCATTGCTGCTCTCCTCTGAAGACTCCAAATCTTCAGTTGTGGACGCTGGTTCTGATTCCGCTAGCAAACCTTGTTGACGATGGTTGCTCCTGAATTGGTTTCTATCCACGTAATCCTGCCTTGAGGACTTAGATACGTTTGGATAAGGGCAATTTACCTGGTAGTGCCCTGGTTTTCTACAATTATATCAAAGATTAGTTTTCATCTTTTGTTCATTTGTTAACCTTGCAGTTTGTGGTTTTGAGACCACAGGCGTTGAGAGATTCTGTTGAGTAGACGCTTGAATCGGTGCTGAAAGAGAAGGTGAAGAATATTGAGGTGCTTGATACTGTTGTTGAACTAGAGCAGGCGTTTGATATGAACTCTGTCCTTGATGCTTAGGACTATTTCTTTTCTTTTCATATCTCAGGAACTTTCTAAATCTGTTCAATAGCGCTAGTTCCTCATCCTCACTGATATTCAAAATTTTTCCTTTGTTACCCAATTTACTCTTGATTGATGCTATAAGCGCTCTAGACTCAATCACAGGACTGTCACAACATCACTGGCTGAATTTAACTCAAACTCAAATACTTTCTGAAAAGGCATCTTTTGGACTTAGAAGATCCAACATGTTTGATTCTCTCATTGCTGTTGTCTTCATAAAAACTATACTAAGTTCTAAAAATCTTAACCACCATTTCTCTGTTCTGTAACTCCATTCTCAAGGATGTAAGTTCCGTAACAAGAGCTATAAATCTTATGTCCAATTATTCTAGCGTCTCGTTAGACAACATCTTAAAACTATTAAACTTTTCCTTGGCAATTGAAAGTTTGTTTTCCTTGATATGTGCAGAACCACCACAAATTATAGCTAACTTATCCCATATCTCCTTAGTCGTTTTGCAAGATTTGACCTTGTTGAATAAGTTGTCGTTATCACCAATGGCAGTATATAGAGCATTTCATCCAACATTAGCTAGATTAAATCTCCGACGCTCATCTGTGGACCATTCCTGCTTAGGCTTTTCAACATAGCCATCTGCTCCAGGCGCTCTGGCGATGACTTTGTAAATTTGAATAGGTCCATCTGAAATGACATCACACATTTAATCATCACAGGAACACAAATAAGTAAATGCTCTGACCTTCCATGTGTCATAATTTAACTCAGTCAACTTAGGAACTTTAGAGAATGCCATGAAAAATTTAAAAGCAATTAGTTTTGAAAAGGATCTAAATAAGCTGTTATGCTTGGAAATTTTAAAATTTCAACTTTAACCGCTATGATACCACTTGTTGGTCTCAAGTGGCATATGAAAGGGTCTCGAGGAGGGGGGGGGGGGGGGGGTTGAATAGACCCTGAATTTCTTTTCAAAAATTAAGACTTGTTTTTTTTTTTTGTAAAGTTAATTTAGACACTAGTTTTGAGTACTTGATCAAGATGGATCAGGCGCTCAACACTTATATCAAGGTCAGCACAGTGGGAGATTTATACAAGTCTATATGATGCAACAAATTAAGCGCTTAGAAATAGTTAGTTGCTCTTAGTGATTTGATAATTGTTGCTTTATGATAACGTATGATGTGATAAATAAAGCAACAAAACAGTAAGTAAATAAGACAAAAGAATTTGTAAGGTTCACTGGGTTTATGTAATCCCAACTACGTCCTTCTACTCCTTTCCACACAGGAGGAATCCACTAAAATGATTTACGAGGTTTCACAAAGACAACTTCAACACAATAGCAAATTGATGAAGACTTGATCTCGAGTTCAAAGATTTCAACTCGCCTGAGATCTGCTTCTGACAACGCTTCTTTCACACAGAATTAATGTTTGTCTATCAACAACTTCCCCACTCAGATTGAAGAGGTTGATGAGTTTTATCAAGGTTTGTTTGATTTGAAAAGTTCAAACACTTTTGGAATATCTCTTTAAATGATGATTCTTCTTGGAAAGATGTAAGAGATATTTGTTTGGCTATAGAAATGTAAAAGATCAAAAAGATTTTGGCTATGGAGATTTCGCGCTTTTAAAATGTATATAAATTTCAACAGCGTAAGTGAATAATTGTTGGTAGTTTTTGGTTTGAGCTGTGAGTATCTATTTATAAACTTTTCTTGGGATTTGTCCGTTGGACATATGCAGGAACGTGTGAAGCACGAGGCGCGTGAAAATAGTCTTTTTCTAACATCTCTGAAAATTTTGCTGCACAGAGTGGGTAGCAGACCTACTTAGAGATGACAGCCAATGGAAAGGCTTATCCGTACCGTCAATAATCGTTCTCACATTTAATGCTCTTATCAAGCATTTGATGCATATGAATTAATTTTCCCTTGGAAATAAATGTCCGTTGATGATTGCCTTAAATAACTTATTGACTTCGAATTAAATTCAGGTGTCGACAGGCGCTTGTGGCGTTTATCTTTTTGAATTGATTCTCAAGCGCTTTGTCAGCCGCTTAAAGAATCCTTCATCTTCAAGGTCTTCATATGCTGATCTCCGATTTAACTTTGATAGACTCACCTAGAATTCTATCATAGCTCAAGCGCTAGATACTAGTCTAAAACTATAAAGATAAAAGCCTTAATTAAAAAATTACAACTCGATAACTTTAAACGCTTATACATATTCTAATAAAAGTAAACTTACATATCTTTGGGGTCTAACATAAAACCTATTCTTGTCATTATCAAAACTTGTAACATGAAATTTCCTAACAGTTGGGTACGAAAAATAAACGAAGTTGTAGTTGTACGAGTTTAATAGGAAGACAAGTGAATAATTCGAGAGTAAAAATACAACTTATTTTTATATAGATTCATAAGATATATTGCTTTGTATTCACTTTTAATTTATAAAATTAATATTTTATATGAGTCACAAATTTTAAAATAATTAATATTTTGATAAATTATTAACGTTCATAGTTTTTAATTGTATAATACTCAATTAGTACTTATAAAAATCAATTTAGAATTTTTAATTTTAAATAGATAAACATTTTTTGGAGTCAAAATTAGAGTATTATTCATCAAGTATAATACGAAATACGTAAAGTACGTATACTAAACAGTTCAACTAAAAAATATGAGTAATATTTATTAGATTCAAAATTCATACGAGAAACAAAAGTATTTTTCTATTATACGTACATTTATACTGCTATAATACGAGTTTTAACTAATAAAGATCACAATTATAGATGGCTCATGTATTCCAAACCATATACCAATGTGAAACATAATTAATATTCAAAACATTTTTTCATACATTTTAATATATATATATATATATATATATATATATGCGCGCGCTAAGAAATTAATTGAATGAACCTAGATCGACGGAATCCGTCCCTTTCCACCTTATAAAATAACTTGCAACTTGTCACATTATTATATTAAATTAAGATAAAATTAATAGAAAACCTATAAACCACATATTAAAATATAAAATAAAATGTTTACGGCTAACAATTCACTATTTTATCATCAGACTTGACATAGTAAGATAATATTTTATTATTATGATGAATATTAATCACGCAAAATTTATCAATTGCGTTCCTTGAATTTATTTTTATTAAATTAAGAAGATAATAAAAAGGTGATGAATAAAAAAATATGTGGCATCACCCAAAATATAATAAAATAATTATCTTTTAGTGAATATGCAAGTATATTAATGTTGTACTTATATATCAAAAATAAATAAATTAATATTGTCATTTCCTTGTGGGCCAAAAGACCCCGAGCAGATCAATTTGCCACGGCGCCGTAATGGGCTCAAATCACTTTCATTTTTGTCTCCACCACAACTTGTATTTATTAATTAATGGCCAGATTTTACTTCCACTTGCAATCCGAAAGCTACTACAAATTTTCAGTTAGAAGATGCTATATAGTACTATTAGTTATAGATTCATCGTTATTCTTTAATTTTAGTAAGAAACGATAGGGGAAAAAATGTTATAATACAGTTAGTTGGATCTAAGTAATTACATATTTACAGATGCTATATATCATCATTATTCAAATGTAATATGTACACTTGTAATTTTATACAAGGTGAGTGTAATTTTTAACCGCTCTTATAAATATGATAAGAAATAAATGCAATGTAGTTAGAGGGTGTTTGGCTAAACTTATAAACTCCTCTAAACATCTTATAAGATGTTTTAGAGCTTATAAACTCTATAAATTTGTTTGGTAATTTTTTTTAAAAAAAGAGCTTATAAGACCAAAAAATAAGATGTTTGGATCTTATAAGCTGTTTTTAAAAAAGTAACCAAACCTCACATTTTTTTAAACATCTTATAAGATGTTATATCTTGTAAGCTCCTAAAACATTTTATAAGATGTAAGAGTTTATAAGATGTTTTGAATAAACTTAGCCAAACACCCTCTTAGTTGAATTACAATAAGTATTTACCTTAAGAACACGTGTCTTATCAAATCAATAGAAAGTGACAAAAAATAAAGGGTGAAAAATTAGCCCGTAAAATATATACTGTGTTTGTTTTTATTTTGGAGGTTTTTTTTTGTGAAAATTTTGTTGAAAAAATTTATTAAGAGTTGTGTATTTTGATGAAAATGTGTATGATTTTGTGTTTGATTTTATTTTCAGAAAAGACAAAAGGTACTGTAGCAGTCAAATCATGTAAGTTTTTGTCTGAAAGTTGTGTTTATAATTAGTTAATGATTGAAAAATATAATATAATATAAATTTTAAATGATTGTAATATTATGGTGTTATATATATATATATATATATATATATATATATATTGTAGTTGATGTAATTAGTAGGTACCCTAAAATAGATACAAATAGGAAGACAATAGTTGACAAATTCTTTGAACAAAAAAATCATATTTGGTCAAAAAAACATAAAGAAAACAAGTTTTGGCCAAAATAATTGGCTATGTTTGTTTTTATTATGGATGGTTTTTTTGATGAAAATTTTGGTGAAAAAGTTTATTGGGAGTTGTGTACTTTGGTGAAAATGTGTTTGGTTTTATATTTGATTTTATTTTCAAAAAAGACAAAAGTTACTGTAGCAGTCAAATCACGTAAGTTTTTGTCTGAAAAGTTATATTTATAATTAGTTAATTATTGAAAAATATAATATAAAATTTATATAATACAAAAAAGTAAGCCAAAAGTGGAGAAGGGTGTAGGGTGGTGTAGGCAATGTACCTGTCAGAAATGTTTGGCCAAAAAAAATACCTATTTAGTAAAAAATGGATAAGTCAAACGAGTTTTGACCAAAATTTTGGCCAAAATATAATTTCAAAATAGAAACAAACAAAGCCATGTTTTTGAAAACAAAGCCATGTATTTATTAATTAATGGCCCAATTTCACTTCCACTTTTAACCCGAAAACTACTACAAATTTTCAGTTAGAAGATGCTATATAGTACTATTAGCTATAGATTCATCGTTATTCTTTAATTTTGGTAAGAAACGATAGGGGAAAAAATGTTATAATACAGTTAGTTGAATCTAGGTACTTACAAATTTACAGATGCTATACATCATCTTTATTCAAATGTAATACGTACACTTGTAATTTTATACAAGGTGAGTGTAATTTTTGACCGCTCTTATAAATATGATAAGAAATAAATGCAATGTAGTTAGTTGAATTTCAATAAATAAGTATTTACCTTAAGAACATGTATCTTATCAAATCAATAGAAAGTGACAAAAAATAAAGGGTGAAAAATTAGCCCGTAAAATATAGCATTTTCAAAATCATAACTAGATGATTGAAGAAAAAAAAAAGGTATTGTAAGGACTGAGAAGAAAGACAAATATGGTAAACATTGGTGTACTGGACTATTCTAGAACTATGTTTGAACTTGTATTTCATTTATATATACAATATCTATTATGTCTATAAAAATTACGTCACTTATCTATTTAAGAAAAAATATTGTACACATGTTGTCCATATAAGAAATGACGCTATTTGAAACAGACAACGTGGACCGATACTTTTTCTCCTACTTTTTTATAATTTTCCTTAAGTGTAGAGCCATTCTTTGCTCAATATAGATCTTCTATTAATTCTCCGGTGTTACATTCAGGGACGGAGGGAGGGGCTGGCTGGAGGTTGCCACCGCCCACCCCTCAATGTTTGAGACGTGCAAATATTTGATAAATTTTGAAGTCCCTGTTAGGGTTATGCCCTCCATGCCATAGAGTAATTAGAATAATTAGGGCATTTACCTTTATGTTGTACAAACTCTTATTTATTAATAAAGACATTTCTTTTGTTCATATCAATCTTGATATCATTAATATAAGTATTAAACAAATAAGTCCGAAATAATCAAGATGGAGTTTCTACTCCTTAATGGTTAGAGGAGAAAGAAACTAGAAGTATTGGTTTTTATTTACTTAAACTAGAGTTCATAAGTCGAAAAGTCTAAATTGGGCATTAAGACCAGACTTGTATGACGCAAGTTTTGACAAGGAGTATCAGTCGGTCACTTTGGATGGTAGGAGCTGTTGGGATCGGTACAACCCCCAGGGACACCGGCACATCGGAAAACATATAATTTAAGCAAATAAAGCGGCATCCCCGAAATTAGGGCTATGTCGACATGTTACCATCGGATTCAAAACTATCCTTGGAGAAAGTTTACTCGTGTAGACCTTAAAGCACCAACGTTTTTTTTAAGCTACTCCCTACTATAGTCTTCGAATTTGAATTTGCTCTAGCGCCCCAAGCGTTACGCCTCTGAGATGTATCCTCACTCTAGCTCGTACCCTCAATTATCTCCACCAGTGCTAGCAAGGAGAGAATATCGAATCTTGGCTTTTTGAGGAAAAAAGGTTTAAAATTATTTTAGTGTTCTTCGCACTCAACACATTAGTTTGAAGAAATAATGTGAAAGAAAAATTGGGAGAGAATAAGAGAAAAAGGACTCGTATTATTTTTATCAAAATCCTTCATTCTTCATTTTTAAAAGAGATGGAACACACACACATACACACACACACACACATATATATATAGAGTCCACCTAGAGTAAAAACCCTACACACATGCCTATCTCTCCCTAAAAATTAGGGAGAGGCGTGTATGTGTATACACACACACACACACACACATATATATATATTTCTTTTTCTTTTATTCTCTCTCCTTAAATAGTTGGACTCTTTCCAACTAACTACATAATACCATATCTCATAATACTCTAAGATATATCAAATAGGAACCTTTATTGTTAATTAGTTACCTTAACCAATTAAAGATCCTACTAAATATATTTATAGGATATTAATTAATATATATATATATATATATATAAATATCTTAATTAATATATACATATATATACTTTCCAGACTTGGTGAACAAGATAAATCTTTTCACCAAATCCACACATACACATATACACGCCACACGTGCACACATGTGTATATATATATATATATACATTATTTTATTTTCGTTCTCTTTATTAATTAATTAGGCCTTCCTAATTTAATATTTTACTATTAAATTATAGGACCATTAATTAATCCCATTACATTAATTCATTTTTCTTAATTAATTAAATCCAATTAATTAATTACTCCATTAATTCAAAATGAATTAACTAGCCAATACGTACTACACTAAAGTATGTGTGTGACCCCTCAGGCTCATTGAGAATCTAGCAATAAGTCCCCTCAAGCTAGATTAACTATTCTAAATAATTAACTAGACTTGGTCGTGGTTCGATGTCTAGCAACATTTTCAAGACTTCCTAGATGTTGATGATGAAAAACAAATCTATCCGAGTTACAATCGTTATGAGTAGAATCCCTTCATCAGTTTGTCGTCTATGGTTTAGGGTATGGCGACAGTTGAACCCTAATAACCTTAGAAACTATGATTGTGTTGTGACATCTAATGATCAAGTCTTCTAATCTAGGACCACCAATCCCTCTCAGAAGACAATCGATTTGATCAAAGGCTTTCAATGATCATTTAGATTCTCGCAACAACATAGAAAATACCGGGTACTCGTGATCCTGGATGAATCCCTTTCCGACTGCCATTTGTTCTGCTGCACTATCAGACTATACCCAACATACACACCGTATGACTCTCCTGGAGTGCACGTGCATATCAAAGCATAGTGGATAGTACCCTTTCCAAATGACATCTTAGGTTTAAGGATTAACCTCACACTACAAAACCCAAAGACTCCATGTTCGACAGCACCAAATAGGAGTCCTTCAGCGAGGCCGTTCAATTCCATAATCAAAGTATGAATCTTCATACATGTATTGCCATACAAGCCATCTACAATGGAACGCATCAGCCTATTGGGAGAATTACATGCATGAACAAATCTTGACAAGGCCAGTGATATCCCACATCTCATAGCCTCTATGACTTAGAACAATATTTAGGATTACGATCATTGAGAGGATTTCATATGTATGCCGACAGTTCTCCTAACCATATGTAATCCATGAGATCTTTATCTATACTAACACTAGTTATAACAATAAAGAAGCATACCATAAAGAATTATCCAATATATTTAAAACAAACTGTCATAGTATTTTACATTTAAGATGGCAGAGCCCAAAACAAATGGCTCGCCGGGTACCTAACATTATCAGGAGCTTGGTCATGGATATATCAATGGAACTGATATATTCGAACACGACTCATCATAATTCAATCACATGGGTAATTACTCATTGACTGTCAATGCTTGAATTACTAGTGACGATAGTGTGCGTGAGCCTTAGACCTGAGGATTCGCGAAGATTGGATTTCTGACATTGAACAAGTTATTAGAGTAGTTAGATCCAATTCACCCTTTGGTGGAATCAACCTCGAAGTGCGGTTTAGAAGGACAAGTAGCAATTGTTCGGTGATTGCCAATATGGGATTCACTGTCTCGAGTAGTAACGAGTTAACTTCCTGTACGATCAAAGGTAAATAAAATTATAAGTCTTTGGCCAAAGCAAGAGAACTAATTTATGTATAGTACATAAGGGTAGTTCAATAATTTCATCTTACTATGATTCATGAAGTACAACATCGAGTCCTGTGAGTTTGACATAATTCATGACTCTCACTTGATCGGGATGTTACAGTGAAAGGTTTATACTCATAGGGTGTCTGTGACATAAAGGTTCGTATTGATCTATTTATTTCAATTGAGTTTCGATGTGAGTCCACCAAAGTGGCTATGTGACATTCACATCCTTGGTTTTCTCCCAATGTCAATTGAAACGAGCCTAGAGAATCACGCTTTAAAGAAATTGAACGAATAAAATTCTTTCATTGTCAAATATATAAAATAGGTAATTAGCTATTTGATGAGCAAATTAATTTATTTGATTAATTGGATGAATTAAAAATTTATAAATAATTAGATGTATTTATTATGAATACATTAATTTATTTGATTAATTAGATTAATAAAAATAAATTAATTCAAATAAGTAATTAGGTGTCTGTATTATAGTCATCCTATTCTAAATTAATAATTAGATTATTAAATTTAGATGATTATTAATTAGTATCATATTTTAATTGGATTAAAATATGTTGGATCTAATTAACAATTGGAGTAACTTGAAAGTCAACTTAGCCCCAATAAGGATTAGGTGAGGCGTGTATATGCGTGTGTTTAAGGAGTTGGATGGGTTCAATGAATTAGTTAATTTCAAGCCCATCACTCCTTATATATACCTAACTGTCTGGTTCAGAAAACCTTAACTCTCACAATTGACTTGACTGCAAAGAAAGAAGAAGTGAAAAATTTCTCTCTCCCACCTTGTGTAGCCATCGACCCTGGAGTCCCAAAGGTGGAGGATTCTTCTTCAAGCTTCTTCTAGTGTGATATCTAGAGGAAGGAGTTTATCAACTGCTGCTATCTAGAAGATCAAGTTTTTGAATCAAATCAAAGGTTAGTGAAAAGATAAAATTTGATTTCATCTTCTTGTTAAATTTCGAATTTATGAAAATCATTAAAACTCAAAAGTGATTCGATTGTGAATCCGGATATGGATTTATGTTTGCGCTGGGCATGAACCAAGATTCACAACAGTGGTATCAGAGCCAACTTTATGGCTTTTAACGATTTTACGATAGGAATATGTTGGATTTTATGTTTATGATGAAAAATATGATTAGATTATGTTTTTTCATGGGTATATTTATTTTTTGAAAGTTAAATCTGAACCGTAGTTTGATTGCATGATTTATGTTTTGAATATAAATTAATTTTTTGTATTGGATATGAATTTATACATGAACATGAATATGTGGTTTGAAAGTTGCTGAATTTCGACTCGAAAAAGTTGAGGCGATGCTGCCTAACTTGTGGCTCGTGCTAACAACGCCCTCCAGGCGGGCTGCTGTGTGGCCCTTAAGGGCCAGCAGTTGCTCCGCGGCCTGTGTATTTTATATTTGTAAAAAAATTATTAAACCGACTCATGGGTCAACCTAATTTTTATAATTTAGTAAATAAAATAGTTTTAAAATTAATTGAAGGATAAAATAATATTTGAAATTAGTTTTATGCCTAATTTTAAATTGGATTTAAGATTGAAAATTTATCCTAGAACAAAGAAGTTTATTTTGAATTAATTCTTTGTCGAATCAATTGGATATTGATTCTTTGAGACTAAATTGGATTTATCAAATAGGATTAAAGTTGAAATAGTTTATAAATTGGATTTAAATTAATTCAATTATTTTCAAACCCCACTTAATTAAAATTAGATTTTAATTTATTTCTTTTTGAAAGAACTCCAACATGTTAGCTATCTTTTATAATCTTTTGAGACCTGATATTGCGGGATGCCTTTCTGGACTAGATTTATTTATGAGTTTTGTCTTTTGGGTTGTATCGGGTCTTTAGTACCCTCCAATTTGTATTTTAATTTTTGTAAATTTATGTATAGGATGCATTTTATCTATGTAATTAAAATAGGACCTTTCTGGAAGAAGATCTACTTGGCGTTGAAAGACCTGAAAGTTAGATATAGCTTAGATCTTATAGGTCCCCTAACCCTCAATTGAGCCATTGGCTTGACTCAATCTAGATAAGTCCATAGAAAGCATGTGTGTTAGAATTGCTATGCGTTTTCTATTTTTGATAATCCATGTATGTGCGTTATAAATGGATAATGTGCAAAGTGAGACCAATTAAACGTAAAATTCTCCAATTAGATTAAATACTGAATTTAGAACAAAAGGAAATTGGATGTCCTAGCTCTCCATTAAACTTAGGAGAAATTGAATTAATGTCAAGGTGCATAATTTCTTCCTAGTAAGTAGGGGTTATGCATTGGAACATTTATTCAAATTCTCTAAGTGCATTAGATGCCATCAATCGAAATAAATTCCACCTCATATATCGACAGAGGGTTGCAAGGTGGAATTCAATTGTTAGATTTATAGAAAGTTGATGGGCCTAAGTTCAGATAGATCACAACCTATATATCGTCAAAAGGTTGCGGTCACATGATCTATGAGCCAAATTAAAGATTAAAGCGCGTGTTAGATGATGCTGGCAAGGATTGCCACTTTAATAAAATTAGTGAGTCATATATCGTTAAAGAGTTTCAACTCACCGAATTTATTACGGAACTTAATCACTCACTAGGAAGTCTTTCCAATGAGATTTCTGAATATTGCAGTGGGAGTGCAATGATTCGAAAAATATAGTGGGGGCCAAGTGAAAAATCAAAGTCCTGTCTAATTTTACTTGGCATACAACATAATAACCTAATTGAATATTTCTTTATTCTCTGCATTTATTTCATTATCTCTCTCAAAATGGTTAACAACCGATTATTGCACTACTTGAGAAAAACGTCCTCAATGGACGTAACTTCATCGACTGTCTTAGGAACTTAAGGATAGTCCTTGGTTACGAGTCAATCGACTATGTCTTGGACATAAAACGTCCCACGATTCCCTTGGCGGATACGAACGAGAATGTGCATTCCTTTTATAGAGACTGGGTCACTGATAATGCATGAGCCAGAGGGTTAATGCTTAGCTCAATGAGTTATGATTTTCAGCACTCCCATGAAAGTATGGAAAATGCAAGGAACATACTACTTCATCTAAAAGCGTTGTTTGGAGAGCCCAATAGGACTGTTCGATATTACTTGTCGAGAGAGATCTTCAGGGCAAAGATGGAAGAAGATGAAAACGTGGCTGACCACGTATTGAAGATGACCTCCATGATAGAGAAGTTGCATCTCTTGATTTTCACATGGATTTCCATCTTCAAACAGACCTCATCCTTCAGTCACTTTCAGATTCCTTCAGTCAGTTCATTGTGAATTTTAACATGAACGATGTTGAGTGTTCACTGTCTGGGCTAATGAACAAACTCATTACTACACAAAGTCAAATGAAACAGAAGAAATTTAGACATGCATACATCGTTTCTGTTGCTAGGCAAGCAGAAACTAAGGAAAAAAGAAGATGAGTCGACAAAAGTATGAATGATAAATGATTGTCTTAAGAGGAAAGCATTTGTAGACACTAGGTTGCATAATGAGAATCTCAAAGAACAAACACTTGTCTTTCCTACAAGGAGAAAGGTCACTGGAGACGTGACTGTCCCCTGAGAAAGGCAAGATCTGCTAAAGGTATAAAACTTTATGTTTTATAAACTGACTGTTCTATGATTGTTCACTTCATCGATTCTAGACTCAGGAGCTAGCGCTCATGTCTGTGTTTTGAAACAAAATCTGAAAAGAAGTAGGAGGCTCGAGGAGCAAGAAGTGATAATCCACGTAGGCAGCGGACATAGTGTGGAAGCTACTCACATAGGATCTACTTCACTTCTTTATTACTATCTATTGGACATTTTGTTTTGGATGATTACTTTGTTTTGCCCAATGGGTAAAAATATTTGTCCTATTCTCGTATTAGTTAGACTAGGATACGATTTTTGATTTTCAACAATGTTTGCAATATTTCTTTTAGAAATAAGTTTGTTGGCTCTGCATCTTTATTAAATGGTTTATACTACTTAAATGTCCAAAATAGATGTATTGTGAATACAATCACCAAGAAATGAGGTATGTCTGGGACAAACCAAAGACTTATCTGGCACTTAAGACTAGGTCATGCTGGAGAATCAAGATTCGCAAACTTGAGAAAAATGGACTGATAAGCACATTAGGGTCGAACCCACTCCCCACTTGCGAGTCTTGTCTTAAAGGCAAAATCACTAGGCCACCCTTCATGGGGCATTTTGAACGAGCCAATGAAGTCCTTAGTTTAATACATACTGACATTTGCGGGCCGTTCGAGGAAATGGCTCCTGGAGGTTTCCAATACTTCATTACATTTACTGATGACCATTCTAGGTATGGTCTCGTATACTTAATGAAGATAAGTTTGAATCTATTTTGAAAGAATTCAAGGCCTTGGTTGAAAACTAAACTGGCAAACATATCAAAACACTACGACCTGATCGAGGTGGAGAATACATGAGTGCTGAATTTGGTAAGTTCTTAATTGAACATGGAATTGTATTGCAATTAACTCCTCCAGCAACTCCACAACTTAATGGGGGTAGCCGAGCGAAAATAGAACACTATTGGATATTGTTCGATTGATGCTCAGCTATACGGACCTTCCCATATCGTTGTGGGCATGCATTACTTACAGCAGCCCACATCTTGAACAAGTGTCCATCTAGGTCTGTTTCTAAAACTCCTTATTAGATATAGAGTGGAAATACGCCTAGTCTTAAACACATTAGGATGTGGGGTTGTCCAGCCTATGTGAAAAAGACAAAAATAAAGAAATTGGAAGATAGATCTTTAAAAGATAGATTCGTTGGTTTCCCAGAAGATTCTATGGGATACCTCTTCTACCTGCACGATGATCAAAGAGTCGTTGTGGCTCTACATGCGTACTTTCTCGAAGACGAGTTCGTTCGAGAAGGTGGTACAGGAAGAAAGATTGTTCTGCAAGAACAAAATAAAATCCCTTTAGAGAACACTATTCAAGAGACTTAAAATGAACCTAACCAAACACAACCACCATCACATAGATCGAGTAGAGTATCTTAGCCGCCTGAGAGATATGGTTATCTGCTACTGAAAGAACATAATTTGTATGCCGTAGCGGAAGGAAACTATGGACATGATCCCTTTACTTTTGAGCATGCGATGCAGGATATAGATTCTATGAAATGGTTTGAGGCTATGAAGACAGAGATGGATTCGATGTATTCGAACTAAGTCTAGACTCTAGTAGACCGCCCTAGGGGCATTGCACCAATAAGTTGCAAATGGATCTCAAGAGAAAGATCGGCCCGGATTGCTAGGTCGATCCCTTTAAAGTTAGGTTTGTGGCAAAAGGGTATAATCAAAAAGAGAAAATTGACTATGAGAAAACCTTCTCTCCCATTGCAATGATCAAATCCATCAGAATTGTGCTTGCAATAGCCACACACTTAGATTATGAAATCTGGCAGATGGACGTGAAGACCGCGTTCATGAATGGATACCTCGAGGAGGACATCTATATGGAATAGCCTAAAGGTTTTGTGTCCAATGAGGATTCTCATAAGGCGTGTAAATTGAATAGATCAATTTATAGACTTAAACAAGTCTCGCAGAGCTGGAATCTTAGTTTTGATGAAGAAGTTCAGAACTATGGCTTTATCAAGAATGAAGACGAATCATGCGTTTACAAGAAATCCAGTGGGAATAAAATATCATTTCTAGTCCTATACGTAGACGACATTCTACTAATGGGTAATGATATAGGCTTGTTGACTTCGGTCAAAATGTGGCTCTCAAGCACGTTCTCTATAAAAGATTTAGGAGAAGCAACCTATATTCTTGAAATTTGCATCTAGAGGGATAGAGCGAATAGGAAAATGGGTCTTTCCCAAGCCCTCTATTTAGAGAAGGTTCTAAAAAGATTCAGAATGGAAGATTCTAAAAGAAGTCTCTTGCCCACAAGACATGGACTTCATTTCTCTAAATCGATAAATCCTCAAAGTGAGGATGATCGTAAGAGAATGAGTGGAGTCCCCTATGCATCTGCAGTAGGGAGTCTTATGTACACTATGTTATGCACAAGACCGGATATTGCCTACGCTGTGAGCGTGGTAAGTAGGTTTCAAGCTAACCCAGGGGAAACACATTGGATTGCTGTGAAGTGTATCCTTAAGTACTTGAAAAGAACTAAGGATATGTGTTTGACATATGGAGATGGAGAACTAAAGGTGTAAGGTTATAATGACTCTGACATCGATGACTGCAAATCCACCTTGGAGTTTGTATTCGGTTTAAATGGTGGAGCAGTGACTTGGAAAAGTTCCAAACAAAGCACAATGGCTGATTCAACCACGAAGTTGAGTACATGGCGGCCAAAGAGACTGTTTGGATAAAGAAGTTTGTAGCTAAACTTCTAGTGGTTCCTAGCATGGAGCTCCCGTTGCCACTTTTCTGTGACAACAATAGAGCCATCGCACAGGCTAAGGAACCAAGGTCTCACAATAAATCAAAACATATTGAGAGAAGATACCACATCATTAGAGAGATCATTGGAAGAGACGACATCTCCATGCAGAGAATAGATTCAACAAATAACGTTGCTGACCCACTGACCAAGCCACTATCACAAGCGGTGCTAGAACGACGTCTTGAGAAGATGCGTATTAGATACCATAGTGATTGGCATTGAGTGCAAGCGGGAGATTGTTAGAATTATTCCCTCCATGCCATAGAGGAATTAGATTAAGTACAAACTCTTATTTATTAATAAAGGCATTTATTTTGTTCATATCAATCTTGATGACATTAATATAAGTATTGAACAAATAAGTCCCGAGTAATCAAGAGAAAGCTTCTACTCCTCAATGGTTAGAGGAGAAAGACACTAGAAGTATCGGTTCCTTGTTTACTTAAACTAAGTTCACAAGTTGAAGTGTCTTGATTCGGCGTAAAGACCAGAATTGTATGACGCAAGCTTTGCAAGGATTGTCAGTCGGTCACTTTGGATGGTGGGAGCTTGGTCATAGGTATATCAATGGAATTGATACATTCGAACTCAACTCACTGTAATTCAATCACATGGGTAATTACTCATTGACGTCAATGATTGAATTGCTGGTCACGGTAGTGTGCGTGAGCTTTAGACCTGAGGATTCACGAAGATTGGACTTGTGACACTGAACGAGTTGTTAGAGTAGTAAGATACAATTTACACTTTCGTGGGATCAACCTCGAAGTGCGATTTAGAAGGACAAGTGGCAATTGTTCGGTGATTGCCAATATGAGATTCACTGTCTCTAGTAGTAACGAGTTAACGTCCTGTGCGATCGTAGGTAAATGAAATTATAATTCTTTGGCCAAAGCAGGATAACTAACTTATGTATAGTACATTAGGTAGTTCAGTAATTTCATCTTACTATGATTCATAAAGCACAACATCGAATCCTGTGAGTTTGACATAATCCGTGACTCTCACTCGATTGGGATGTTACAGTGAAAGGCTTATACTTTAAGTCACATAAGTCGGGAGCGGGGGCGAAAGTGAAAGTGGGAGCGCTAGAGCGGCAATTTTAAAAAAAATTGAGAGCGGGAACGCCTTAAAGCGTCTATTTAAAATAAATAAAAAATATATATTAATCAGTATAAAAATAAATATTAATATGTATTTATACTATTATTATTAGTTTCCTTGACAATTTTGTAAATCAGAAATCAAAGCACCCCACCCATTACACATAAAGGTGGCTCAAGTTAGACTATTATCTCCTATAATATAAATAACCTGTTAATTAATTTATTACATAAATGGCCCGACCCACGAGAATTTTTATTCACTATTCCTTGCAGCAAATTAAATTGTTTGTAAAGAAGCCCAACACCAAGTTAAAAAGTAAAAACCAAAAACCCTAAATCATGTCTAATCATATCAGCAGCAAATCTCCTGCTCTCATTCGCCGCTACCAGTCGATGACCTCCATTTCTCTTCCTCCTTTTCTTATTGTTGTCCTTCATCCTCTTATTTTCAGACACTCTTTTATCCTTCTTTTTAACTTTTCCTTTCAATGACCTACATGCCCTTCTCTTTGTATGAGTGTTTGCAACTTCTCGGAGGCCTGTCTACGCGACCTCGTTTGGCTGTTTAAGACCACCTCGCAGCCACCTTCTTCCCGCCGCCGTACTTCAGATCAAGTGAGAAATACAGTTGCGACTTAGTAAGATTTGATGCATGACTTAAGAAATATTAAATCGCCAAAGAGCGGCGCTCCCGCCCTGAAGTCGCCGGAGCGCGACTCGAGCGCTGGAGCGGCAGGGGTCTTTGGCGAATTATGTGACCTAGCTTATACTCACAGGGTGTCTGTGATCTAAAGGTTCGTATTGATCTATTCATTTCAATTGGATTTCGATGTGATTTCACGAGACTGACTATGTGACACTCACATCCTTGGTTTCCTCCTAATGCCAATTGAGACAAATCTAGGGAGTCGCGCTTTATAGAAATTGAGCGAATTTTTTTTTTCATTGTTAAATATATAAAATAGGTAATTTGCTGTTTGATGAGCAAATTAATTTATTTGATTAATTGGATTAATGGAAATAAATTAATAATAAATAAGTAGATGTATTTATTATGAACACATTAATTTATTTGATTAATTATATTAATGGAAATAAATTAATTGTAATAAATAATTAGATGTATTTATTATAGTCATCCTAGTCTAAATTAATAATTCGATTATTTAATTTAGATGATTCTTAATTAGTTACATATTTTAATTGAATTAAAATATGTTGGATCTAATTAATAATTGAACTAAGTTGAAAGTCAACTTAGCCCAATACGGATGAGGTGGTGTGTGTATATGCATGTGTGTGAGGAGTTGGATGGGCTCCAGCTAATTAGTTAATTCCAAGCCCATTACTCCTTATGTATACCTAACTGCCTGGTTCAAAAAACTTTAACCCTCACCATTGACTTGACAACAAAGAAAGAAGAAGGGAAAAATTTCTCTTTTCCCCCTTGTGTAGCCATCGTCCTTGGAGTCCTAAAGGTGGAGGATTTTTCTTCAAGATTACTCCGCTTGATATCTAGAGGCAGGATTTATTAATTGTTACTATCCGGAAGATTAAGTTTTTGAATCAAATTAAAAGGTTAGTGAAAAGATGAAATTTGATTTTATCTTCTTATTAAATTTCAAATTTATGAAAATCATTAAAACCCAAAATTGATCCGATTGTAAATCTGAATATGTATTTACATCTGTTGAGATCAATTTCAAACTTCTTTAACCGACTTCATATTTTCATTTGTTGCACCATATTTAGACCCCAAATTCTCCTAGGTAATGCGCTCAATATTAGTATCCACAATTTTTATTTTTTTTACGAAAGCAAAAGGTTAGATAAAATTTTATACCACATGTACAATTTTTATTATGAACGATTTTTTTAGAACAAAAAAACTGAAGGATAAATTTATACATTTCTGCTATAAAAAACTAGGGGAGCAATAGTCGCTCTCAACTAAATTGGATTTGATCGCATCGAACTCAAGTTTTTGAGTAAGGGAGCGAGCTTGAACTCTACAAATATTATTTCATTAGTTACAAATAAGTAAAATTTTAAATATAAATATTTTGAGCTTGAGCTTACAAATAAAAATAATCTCAATCTCAAGTAAAGCTCTTGTCGATTTGGCTCGAGTCAGGAAAAATAATTTCTCGCCCCCCAAATAAAAATCCTGACTTCGTCCCTGGTTACATTGCACTTGGCTAGAATATATATAAATACACGATATAATACACACACATATATAGATATACATGTATAATAATGTATTTTCCTGGTTATGCCTAGAGCCAATAACTGCTGCTGCCTGCTGGTATACGAACGCATTGACGCAAATAAGTATGTATTTCCATACGTACATCGAACCTGTCATATATCATTAAGCGTTTACCATGCTGCAAAGATTAACACATAAAATGGACATATAATATATATATATATATATATATATATTACAATAATGACAACCACATGAAAAAGAACACTTGTATAATATGATATATTCCACACAAATTTCACGTTTTATTCTCATCACGTCCACTTCAACAAGCAGAACACCACATCCACCATACATCTACATATGATCTCATTAACTCCCAACAGTTTCAGAAAACACTCAGCCCCCACCACCCTCCACCGCCCCTATAAACCCTTCGATCAATCTCAATATTATCTATAAATATAGTATCAACTCAAAACTTATCATCATCATAAGAAAAAGCTAAGCTTGAGATAAAATAATCATAGCAATATGGATTGCCCAAGAGATTGGCCCGAACCAATAGTCCGTGTCCAATCCTTATCCGACACGTGCACAGACACAATTCCCAAGAGATATATCAAGCCACCTGAGGCAAGACCCTCACTGGGGTCCACAACGATCGAGGCTAACATACCTTTGATTGACCTTGGAGGTATACACGACGATAACCTCAGAGAGACGCTATTGAAAGACGTGTCAGAGGCGTGTCGTGAGTGGGGATTCTTTCAGGTGGTAAACCACGGGGTGAGCCCGGAGCTTATGGATCGGGCCCGCGAGGTTTGGCGGGAATTTTTCCACCAACCTATGGAGGTTAAGCAAGCCTATGCTAACTTGCCTAAGACCTATGAAGGGTATGGTAGTAGGCTAGGGGTTGAGAAAGGCGCCATTCTTGACTGGAGTGATTATTACTATCTTCACTATCTACCTTGCAATTTGAGGGACTTTAACAAGTGGCCTGCCCTTCCAAATAAACTCAGGTTCCTATACTTTTTTGCCAACTGTAATATAATTATTTGAGTATAATAAAACACGTGCTGTATATACACTTTTTAAATGATATTATATGGGCCTGACTTCAATAATTTATTTCCTTTACGTTAATTTGATTTAAGGATTTTTTTGAAAAAAAGAAAATGCTGGGAAAAAGAAAAAAATTCGAAATCTAAAATTTTAAAATTTGTTTGGCTGTTTAGAGAAAACTTATAAAAATTCCAAAAAAAATGGAAAAAAAAAACTATGGAACTAAACATACATTTGAAATGTTTTCTTAATTTTTCTTTTTTTTGCAGATGTCGTTAAAAATCAATTTATAATAGCGAGAAAGATAGAAGTTGGATGTATGAAGTGAAAAGAGTTTTTGTTTTCCATCATTTTTTTTACCATTTAATTTTTTCAAATTAGTTTTAGATTTCCTACACATTTTTTTTTACTATTTTTTTTTCATTTTGTCTAGTAACTGAACAAGAAAATATTATTTTTTTTGTGTTTTATTTTCATGTCCGTAACAATTTTCTCGAACCGAACCAAACAAAGTGCGGAGTCTATTATGAGAATTCTTTGGCGCTAGCTTCATAAAATAAACTATTTTGCCAGTTTTCAATAATTTCATGCTCTCTGTTCTACTTTCTACTTTTGTATTATATTGTGGAATGAGGTTAATGATAGTTGTGCAACTCTGCCGGCTAATTAAATAGTGAAAGAAACAAATCAGCACATGTCCAATACATAATTAAAAAGAACATATATATATATATATAATCATTACATTATTTGAAATTTAGAGTTAATTGACAGATTATGAATGGTCGAAAACTGTAGGGAAGTTATTACTGAATATTCGGCAGAAGTGGTGAGGCTAGGTGGGATTCTACTAAAACTTTTCTCAATAAATCTGGGGTTGAAAGAAGAATTTCTACAAAATGCTTTTGGCGGGGATGATATTGGGGCTTGTTTACGGGTCAATTTTTACCCGAAATGTCCGCAACCGGATATGACCCTTGGCCTCTCGCCACATTCGGATCCGGGTGGTATGACCTTTCTTCTCCCGGATCAACATGTGCCGGGGCTCCAAGTCCGACGGGGCGATGGTTGGATTACGGTGAAACCAGCTCCACATGCATTCATTGTCAATATTGGCGATCAACTTCAGGTGCTAACTCTTTACTCTATGTCCTTTATTTATTAACAACTATATATCATGTATATATTACCTCGTAGTTTATGGTTAGCAACTAAATTTTCTTCCGGCTCAGAAAATTGATGTTTCATCGTTTATTTTGTTTCTGATATGCATGATTTTTGTGTAGATATTTTTCTTAAATATACCTACGATGTGCTTTTGCGAATGTGTACCAAAAGAAATAGATGTGTAACTACCACCAGATAATTTCATCTTTTATCAAGAACTACTTTCTAAGAAAAAATGAAAAACTAAAAAAATCTAATGTTAGATGATTTAGAAAGTAGACTTTCTCCAACAACACAAAAAAAAAAAGAAAGAAGGAAACTAGGCTTTTAATTTAATTCAACACATGAATTAATTTAAAAGTCTACTTTCTAATACGTACCTAAATTCGTGTACACGAATTTCACTAGGTAATTTAGCCTGTGATTAGAATCATATATCATTTTCTTTCTTTTTTTGGAATCGTATATCATAAAGTACACATAATCAGTATGGTGCTTCGAGAAACCTATTATATAGTTACTCTATAGTCTATGGTATATTTTGACACATTAAAAACTAATACCACAATTCATTCCATTTCAATACTCCTTTACGTGAGATGGAGTATAAAAATTTAGGTCCCATAGCCCGAGCACTCACAATGCCAAAGATAAGGTCTATTATTAATTGAATGTTTGTGTCTAACTGCAATAGAGTCCGGGTCGTTCCCATAGATAGACCATTTGATGAATAAGTTTTAACACTGTTGTGATACTCATTAATTATAAAGTGAGATATATCATTTCTAAACTTAGTCTCCATTTATATGATATTAGACTTCAATATCGTACTTTCATTTGATAGACGACTAAGCTTTTTTTTATTTTGCGATAGCTATATTATAATACTTTTATTATAATAAAAAATAATTTTAGTGACAAAATGAGAAGTTACAGATTACAATGCCACTGTAGATATGTGTAATTGACATAACTTTTTCTTGTCATGATGATGGTTTTTGGTGAAAAGATTTTTTTTTAAATTGTCACTAATGACAATTAATGACAGTGTTTAGTGACAACTTAGTGATGATATAAACATAGTGTCACTAAGTTATCAATAGCGATGACAACTTTATTGTCATTAACTGTTATGAGTAATAATTTATATACGATTCTTGTCACTATTAAATTTTTGGAGATCAATTTAGTGATAAGATAAAAACTTGTCACTCAATATGTTTAATTAGTCACAACATTAATTATTTCACGTGACATCTTATCACTAAATTCGTTTTTTTAGAGCTTTTGTTATAAAAATATTTGTTCAGAGTTAACATATGGGTTATCCTTTTTTTAAATACTTCAAACCATCAATAATGTAATAATACTACAAAGAATTACTCACTGTAAAGGTCTAATATTTGCATTGCAAGAAAATGATGTGAAACGTGGTCCCTCCATGTGCCTGTGTATCATGAATTCTAACCAAACTCTTCATTAAACATGAATTCTAACCAAACTCTTCATTAAACGGGATCTACCACATTAAAGATGGTCCCATTATAGCACCAAACTCTTCAAACTTGATATAATATTTCTCAAGATCAATATAAAAATATGAGTTAGAATTCGTGAAACACTGGCACATGGAGGAAGGGCCATAATTTCAAGCCTGGCCGGTAGGGCAAAAGTCAATTGTTGCAAAATAAACGTGCATATATGTAGACCTCGAGGTTGTCAAATGTTTGGCACGCTTTTTTTATTGTGAGTGATTTTTAGATAATCCAGACCTCAAATATAATAACATTATTAATTATACATAATGGACTTACAAAAATTTTACATACATCCAGAACCACACAAGTTCTAAAAATTGGAAAGTCATATCTTAGACCCGAAGCAATGGTTTCAATCTATCAACATAGATGGGCAAGAATGTTATAGTAAAAAAACATATCATCCACCCCAACTAATGATAGATCATAGATTAACTAGACCCAATAAATCCTGTCCAAGATAGTCTCATCCCTATATAGTGGTGCAAAAATAATTCACAATCATGACCATTTTTTCGTTGTAATTGTGTCTTTGCACCTCTCATCCTATAAATATTGGCGGCATTACCCCCCCACCCACACACACACACACACACACATATATATATATATATATGTATGTATGTATGCGTATAGCCTTTTTGTCTTCTAATTTTGTAAGGAGTCATTTCAATCTATTCACTTGAATGGAGTTAATAAATTAAAAAATTTCAAATCAAGAGGAATTAATAGAAATTAAAGCATTAACCAATAACATTAGAAAGTTTAAAAGATAAGAATAATTAAGGTAATATGTTAAAAATACTTGAAATATATATAGTATTGAAATCTATAGCAAAAAAGTAAGTATGCAATATAGTTGGGTAAACTGAGGTCCATAATTGAAACCTACGATATCGAATATAAATTTTTGGTTAGTTACACTGTCTTTTGTTTTTACAATGTTGATTGGTTTACTGAACTATGAAAACCCCTATTCCAATTTGTTGCTATGTTTGATTACATTATACCTATTTTGCGACATGGAATTGCAATACTTTGTTGAAACAATTACTTCTTTCGAAATAAAATTAATTCCCTCCATTAACTAGTTTGCAAATAATTTTATGAATGGTAGACATAAAGAAACCTAATAATTAGTAATTATCAAATATTAAGCATTAAATGTCTTTTCTTATCAAAAAAACTTAAGTTTTACCACAGCCGCCGAACAAAAAGTCTTGAACTCAAATCTAGACTATAGAAAATATCGCCACATGCGTATGAGGTGGGTTAGAAATAATAAATATTTCCATCTTCTCTCATATCTTGAGTTTTCAAAGGAGGTATTCAATAATATCGAATATTAATAGGGTTAATTATTTTGAGTTTGCATGTGGATACCTATCTACCAAATTCAATATACTTATATCTAGGTACATGCATTGGACCAAATGTATACCATTGAACAATGTTTAATGATTTTTCATATATCTCACTAAATTTGTCACTAAAAGTAGTGTCTTCGATTGACATAATTAATTGCTATTATTCATCATAGCCTATCCCTCTCTTCTGACAAAAATTGTATACTAGTATATAAAATTGTTACTATGGTCAATGAATCATATAATAATTGTGCAACAATAGAAATTATCCCAACAGCTTTGTGATATATATGTGTTGTCAGTAAGTAGTCATTAAAATTTGTCTCATCAATATTTATTTTATAAATTTAAAAGTTATTGTGGCAAAATAAAAATTATATCACAGAATACATCTAATTCGAGATAATTTATATAAAATTACCATCATCATGTTATATAACTAATTGTTTTTTACTTGTAGGAGTAGTAAATAAATTAGTTATTATGCTTATTGTATACTTGAAGATAATTTTATATCTACTTCTTTTAATTGAATATATATACGATGCATTTTGCATCTCACTGGACACATTAAATGATTGTGATTGAAAGAATAAAATTAAATCAGAGAATGTTATCTAATTGGCTTCAAAAGAGAAAATGACTAATTAAGAGATATATGGGTGATAAAAGAAAATGGGAAGATAGATGTTACCCATCTGTATGTAGTACACAAGCACGATTTATAGATATTAAATTAGACGTTTTATGTCATTATTTCAGTTATAAAATCTTTCTAAGTAAATCAAACAATTTACAAGTCTTTAATTAAATGTTAATTAAGTGGTTAGCATGAATTTTTCTAAAACATTATGTGGAGAAATAAAGTGGTTGGCATGAAATTTTCCAAATAAATTATATGCAGAAGAGAGATCCATTAATTGCATTGATAACTTTGAGAAAGTCTAAATTTTGAGTTCGAATGAGAGAGATTTGAGAATTAATCGCTTCTTGTACTGTTTAATACAACAATGTTTTCTTTTTTCTTTACTATGGCATAAACTAATAGCTAAAAGGACATTATTGATCATTCCCACAATTCAAGTCTGGTATAAATGGTTTACCGAAAACTAAAGTATTATTCTCCTAGGAAAAGTCTCATCACAATTTTAATTTCATAGTTTATAATCCTGCAAACTTAGTCTCATAAGACGTATTTTGTTACATTTAAATTCTCAATAGTTAAAAATTGGACGAAAAATAGTTAGTTTTATCATGTGTCTTGCACATGACCATTACTAAACCCTCAACAAAGTGTGCATGTCACACCCGAAATTTCATCCAGTTCTTATGAGACAAAAAGTAACAAATAAAAATATTTCTTTGAGACTATTTTGCAATTAATTAAAACATAATGAAATGAAATTTGCAATAAACTCTACTCTATGAGAGAAATATTGCACTTATCTCAATAGTTTATAGACGTATGCATTACATATATAAATTCCTTAATTTTCGCAACAGTAATCAAAGTGTTTTTTCCTCAATAAATTGATCGACTAAATTAATATTAAAAAAAAAAATACATTCATTTGTTTTATATATGTATGCTTACAAGACATAAATATTTCCATTGTAGTACTCACATTATTTTTCATGAAATTCAATTAGGTGATGAGCAATGCAATTTATAAAAGTGTTGAACACAGAGTGATTGTTTCAGCTCAAGAGCGTGTTTCACTTGCCTACTTTTACAATCCAAAGAGTGACTTGCTCATACAACCAGTTACGGAACTGGTAACACCAGACAGACCTGCATTGTATCCGGCCATGACTTTTGATGAATATAGACTTTATATCAGGACGAAGGGACCTTTGGGGAAATCACAATTAGGAAAATGCTAAAAGTCTCCACGATGACAATGAATAGGGGCTTAATTTGCTTATGTAAAATAATTAATTATCACTATTAGTTATTAGGATTCTATTCAACTAATTTTAGATCTTGTATGGAGTTAGGGTAGAACAAGAGACATGTACACAATAAAGAAACGAAAGAAATTATACATTAGATCGTCTTTGTTCGTCTATGCTCAGCTTGGTTCCTTAATTGATGAAAGTGTAAAACACCTATGATTGCTCAAAATATTGTCGTTACTAAAGCTATTGTTATTCGATGTTGATTATTATTCTTTTGTTATTATTGCTCTATTTTCTTTAAGAATTTGCTTCTTCTGGGGTGGGGGGTGGGGACTAAGGGATAATGCGCAGTTTACACTTTACATGCGGGGCCTGTTATTATCTAACCCTACATTCGGGTGGGGATATTAAACGCCAATTGTTAATCACAAAAGCATATACATCAATTGGGGAAAACACTTGTATAGACCGGATCTTGAGCCTCACCCATGCACTCTGTGATTGAGAATAAAACACATCACGTATCACTTGTTTTTTAATTAAAAAACATATGATTGGGTTTTTTCCCAACCACATGGTGGATGTGTGGGGCCCAAGACCCGATCTATATAAGTATTTTCCATCAATTGGGATCTCCACATGGAATCATAGAGCTCTTTGGGTTTACAAATTTCTATAAATACTCCAATTAGTAACATTATTATGACATTTATTACATGTCTCCTCTCATTTGAGCTCATAATATTCTCCTATAAAATATTTAACTTAAGCGTCACATAATTTTAGCAGGGGCTATACCTTGGCTGCCTAACATGTTTTTTGAGAGATTGTTTCTCGAATCTAAAGGAGTTGAAGATCTCAATGACTCCGACTTCAACTGATAGCAAATCAAGTTAACATTGATCTAATAATTATTTTGCAATTTCGTGATCATCTTCACCACTTGAAGTGTTATTTCTTTGACTCGTCTGAGACCAAGAATATTTGTCTTATTTATAAACATTTACAATTAAAAATTTGACAACTACTACAATTTATGACATAATTTATATATATATTTTTTTGATAATATGACATAATTTATAGTGGTTTTACTATTTTCTATGTTTTTAATTATGTCCAAAATGTCACTATTCAACGCCAACAGTTCTAACATCTGGTGTTTAATATTGGAGGATAATAACAACGGTCTTGCTTATGAAAACATCTACGTTGCTGGAGCATTTAGTCCTTTATGTTGTGCCTAAATTGGATGATTACTTGAGATGAAAAGGCCATCTATTTGTCCCGTGTACAATTGTTTTTGTAAAGATTACGTTAACCTTGTAGAAATCTATTTATAGTTTTATATCAATACATCTTTACAAAAAACAAAGAAAGAAAAGTCCTTTCGAAAATTCGTTTGTAAACGATATTTAAAGCAGATTCTATATTAAGAGTTAATTACACTAACTGCCCTCTTATTTAGTATAATAACTGTTCATCTCCTTAATTTGGACTCATAACGTACGGCATTGCTCTTATAATAAAATATTGCATTGACCCCATCTGACTAACGATCGTTGTTAAGCGTTATGAAAAATGTAAAATGACAATCTTACTCTCATTTAAAAAAAATTATATCAATTAATAAAATATGTCATTGCTGGAACCAAACCATGCTGAAAATCAATTCTGTACCGTATCAACTCATTGTGTGCGTATAATACCTATAGATGTAATTTGGATGACTTCTGAATAGTTCATGATTTAATCTAAAGTTATAAAAATCACCAGCTTGTATGAACCATTTATATTTTGTGAATATTTTGTGGCGGAGTTTGTTTGAGGGAATGTGTATTATAGAAATTCGTGTGAAAATGTTAACTTTATTTGTTTATTTGAATGTATTTTTAGAATATGATTGAAAATAGTGTAGATGTGATATAAAGTTAATTTTTATTAGAATTTGATATATGATATGATTGAGTTAGTATGAATGTAATGATGATGGGGAAAAAGATATTAGAATAATATTTTTTGATGAAAAGCATTATGGATTACGTATAAAGTAATATATATGTGTATATGCACATATATAATATATATTTTATACAAAAAAAATAAAGAAAAATTTAAAAGAAGAAGGAAAGGAGGGGAGGGGAGGGGAGGGGAGGGGAGGGGAGGGGTGGGGCTTGGGTTCTCATGCTGTGCTATAAAGTTTCTTCTTAGTTTTTTGTTTTCTCTTTTCTTTTGTCACCTTTTTTTTTTTTTTTTGTTTCTTTTTAGTTTTGATTTTTATCTTTTTTTCATTTAGAGTTTTTTTTTTCAATTTTATGTTTTAAAAGTTTAAGAAAATTTAGTCTTGCTTGTCTATATTTATAATAGTTAGTGTGCTTATACGGTTCACATTGGACAAATATAAAAGTGTGATGTGCTTCATATATACAATATTTTATGAAATGTGTACTTAATTTGATTGGAGCATTACTAGTTTTATATTTCTTTTTCTATTTACGTATAATATTTATCTCCAATTTGATCGAGGCAAATTTATTTTCATCTTCTTATAATGTTCCATATAATGTTATATAAAATCTTGGCTCGAGCTCGAGCCAAGAAATTTGGCGAGACTCAACTAGAGCTCGGCTTGTGGACACCCCTATAAGTACCAAGTTAATACCAAAATGTAACAATCCAGATTCAGTTGGTATTTATTATGAATTTTTGACGAAAGTCACAGTGAAAAAATCAATTAACAAATACAAGAATGAAAATCAACGAATTTATGCGTATATGGGTACAACACGAAAGAAATTAGTCGGGAGAATAAATACAGCTTATTTACATATTATTTTGTAAGATATATATATATATATATATATATATATATATTACTCATACTCACTTTTACACTATAAAAAAATGAATTTGAATTCTTAGTTGACAATGATTAAAATTTTGATATATTATTAAATTTTGTGCTTTTTAAATAAATAATATTCAATTAATAATATAATAATTTTAATATAATTTTCAAATTTAAAATAACAATATAAAAGATATGTAATGCGCATTTACGTACTTCTTTTAAAATATTTTTTTTTCTATTATTCGAATTATATATTACTAAATATTATTTAACAATAATAATTGAAATATTTGGAAAATTGAATATGAATTTTTATTAGATAAAATATAATAAAGTAAAAAAGAAAATGAGTTGAATAGTGAAATAGTGTAATTAATGATGAAAGAATGTGAAGCGATAGAAATGATGAAATGATTGGTTGTTATTAGGGGAATGTATAGTAATATTTAAAAATTGAATATTTTCTGCAGAATTTGATTTGAATTGTGTATTTTTATTTTTTGTTGAATCAAAAAATCCAAATATTTTCTAAATTCCTAAACATAGGGAGCTTAATTTGAAGTGTATGGAGTTGTCTCAAATTTATCACATATTTTCAATTTTGGATGTGATATACGAACCACCCACTTCCTGTGGGCAGCTATTCCAATATGATTACTTTGTGTCGTTGTCATGCATTGTGATATTTGTGGAGTTTTATTGCCAATCAAAACTACAGCCTTATGTCAATTTTCTTATTTTCCAATATAATTACTTTGTGTCGTTGTCATGCATTGTGATATTTGTGGAGTTTTATTGCCAATCAAAACTACTGCATTATGTCATTTTTCTTATTTTCTCTGAAGTACAAGGCATTACGTACACATAAGATATTAAATTTCAGTATCGATATTAATATTGGGATAATAAATTTATGAAAATTTCAAAAATATTTAAAATTTCAGTTCGATTTAATAAGAGAGATCATGACAATTTATAAAAATATTTAAAAATTTACAATGAAACTTTGGGTAACTTTAATTATCATAATTATACACCTTTTATATTAATAATATTTTATACATAATATATGCATAATTAATCTTGTTAAATAGCATGATTAAAACCTGCTATGAAAAATATGAAATTATTATGTTTTGGTAGTAAAAATCATTTTAGCGTGTATCTTTCTACGTCAGACCCGGATTTCTATTAACATATTTCCTAATATCACTTTCAGATTCGTAATTTAAATTTATTGCTTAATTGTTTACATAATTGGTCATTTATTATTTTTCCTTTTAATATGAAGGATTTTTAATTATAAAATATTTAAAAATATCAAAAAATAAATTTTATTTTAAATTCGAAAAATTTCGTGTTTCGGTCAAAATTTCGATGGATATTTAACAAATTATTTTAAATTTTTAGAAATTTTCGAATTTCGACAAGAATTTCAAGAAATTTCAGGTTTTAGTCAAAATTTCGGAAGAAATTCTGAAAAATTGGATCAAAAGTTCAATTTCATTTTGGGACCTCCAAAAACCCAAAATTTCGATCAAAATTTTGAAGTTTCGGGCAAAATTTAAGGCAATGCGCACATGAGAGGTCTCTAGTTATTAACCTTTGAAATAAAAAATATTGAGTTGCGTACTAACTTTATCAAACTTGTAAGTATGTTTTTGGATTGTTTTTTAAATTATTTTGTTTGATCTAAAATTGTTTTTTTCTTTTTTCATCAATGAAACTATTTCAGAAAGAAAATACACCTTTTCAGTTCTATTCCGAAAACATGTTTACAGACTATTTCTCAAAAGTCTAAACCATATTTTTCAAGAACTTAGGTTCTTTTTTTTAGAATATATATACTGCCTTAATTGGATGACATCTCCATTCTTGATGATTATTTTTCAAATAAAATTCTCTAAATAATGCATTTGAATGGCATGTTATCAAGATTTTTCATAAAAAAAAATCTCAAAGTTTCAATTTATATCTTAGAAATTCAGGAAAAATTAGCTAATTTTGTAAAAAAATCTTGCAAAAAAGAGAAAAAATAGACTTTTATTATTTATGATTTAATAGTTCACTGTTGATTAAAAAGGATTCATCTGGCTATTTCTCAACACCGGGAGTGAATTAATCATAAGGTCTAATGCAAAATAATACAACGTGCAAAATATGATCCATATTGCCCATTTTTTATGCCTAAATTGATGAGTTTGGTTAAAATATATTTATGAAAAATTACATGTAAACATCAATCCAAACAAATTTCTTACCAAAAAAAAAAAAAATATCACATCAACCCTAATTATTATATATTTTTCTCAAAAAAAAAAACTCATTCAATAACATTCTTAACACTGTTTTCTTATCTATAAGAAAATATTTTTCTGTACTTTTTTAAAATAAAAAAAATTCTTAGAAATGGATATGACGTCCAATTAAACCCTTAGGCTATGTATGGTTGTGTTTTTAAAATTTAATTCTGAATTCGTGCGAAAATATTGATTTTTTTGGTTTGTTTGGATGTGTTTTTAAGAAATTGTTGAAAGTTGTGTAGATGTGATATAAAGTAGACTTTTATTGTGATTTGATATATGAAATAATTGAAATAGTTGTGAATGTAATGATGAAAAGGAAAAAAAATAGTATGAAGTAAGAAAGAGAATGAGTTGCATAATTGAATTATAAAATTAATTAATAAAAAGTGTGAAGTGATTGAATAAATGAAATGATGAGTGTTTACATAGGGGAATGTGTAGTAAGATTTGAAAATGAGTAATTTTTGTAGAATTTGGCTTGATGTGAGTATTTTCATTTTCTGGTGATCTTTAAAACGAAAATGTGTTCCAAAAAATACAAACATACAAAGCCTTATTATTTTTATTGTTTAAAACCATGCAGATTAATTGTTTTTTCTCAAATATCAAATAACATACCAATTCTTTTGATTGAAATTTGCATCTAATAATTCAAAGGAATATTTGTTTTCCCTTTCCTTTGAATATCTTTTAAAGTATTTCATATAAATTATGTAAAATGAAAATAAAGTTAGCACACAAAGGTTTAAATTTCGAATTGCCAATGCCAATGCAAAATACTGGCCACCACGTGTTGATGTGCAGTACATAAAATATTTAGGAAAATTTACACACAGACCCCCTCACTTATTATGTAATTACCAAAACACCCTCTCACTTATTAAAAATTACCAACACACCCCTCATGTTATGAATTTTTTGCAATTACACCCGCCTTTGAGCTTAACAATTCTTACAAATTTACCCCTATAAACCTTACAAATAGACCCCTTGAAGGGGTGTATTAATAATTTTCAATAAGTGAGGAGGAGTTTTGGTAATTGCATAATAAGTGAGGGGGTTTGTTTGTAATTTTTCTTAATATTTATGGAGGAAGATCATACAAGTCTACCTACCATTATATTGATCTTCCCCTTTGAAGTTCAAAAAGACAGAGAATACAATAAATTTTTTTTTTTTAGGGATGACAATGGATGGATTTGAAGCGAATTTGGTAAAACTTTTAACCTGCTTCCCTGCACCAAACCCGATTAAGTCAGGTTTTAGCTCGATAAATTCGATTGACTATGACTTTCTTCTCTATCGTATATGGTTCACCCAAGTAATTCATAAAGAATAATAGTATTATCATATGTGATATGCCCTAATTTGGGTATACGATCCAAATACCAAAATACCCTCGCTATAACAAAGTTATCACATTTAAGTCTAGGATCCATGTGTTTATACGGGTCGATCCAGATACGATCCATGATCCACCCTGATGACCCTAAACACTAACCGTAGGCTTATGACATGTGTCATGATCTCTATGAACCATATGTTCCTATAGAATATTTCTATAAATACCCCAAGTCTTAACAAAGGAGGGAGGACAATCTACTCTCCAATACTCAAATATTTCTCTCTAGAATCCATATGACTCTAGTGACCTTATTCTATATATTCAATGTAAGTTTTCTCTATAAATTGGAGCATCTTCTAGTACGATCTTATGATCGAAGAAATATTGTCCTGCAGATAGAACCTTAACCTTGGAATTACGTAAGACTTGACCCTCCAAGGAGGTACATAGGTCGCTTGGTCAAGTAGCCAAGTGCAATCTATAATATCATTATCTTGTGTCATGCTAGACCCGTTGCTCTTGCTTTGTTGGTTCGTTCACTTGATGAAAAAAGACCCACATTACTTGGCACCGTCTGAGTAAACCTTTACTGAGAATCGCTCAGATCGAGACTCTAGGAAAGATGGAGGAAGCAAGAAACATGAAGAAGATGGGTTATGACCCACGACCTTATAGGTTCCATGAACTTGATCCTAAAAAGGTGAAAGAAGGAAAAAAGCTATGATGATGGGTTATGACCCATGATCTTCTAAACTATTCCACGAACTTGATCCTAAAAAGGTGATAGAAGAAAAAAACCACGATGATGGGTTACGACCCACACATATATAAACAATTCCACGAACTTGATCCTTAAAAGGTGATAGAAGGAAAAAGCTATGATGATGGGTTGTGAATCATGATCTTCTAAGCTATTCCACGAACTTGATCCTAAAAGGTGAGAGAAGGAAAAAACCACGATGATGAGTTACGACCCACACAACTATAGGCAATTCCATGAAGTTGATCCAAAAAAGGTGAAAGAAGAAAAAAAAGCCATGATGATGGGTTACGACCCACGATCTTCTAAGCTATTCCACTAACTTGATCCTAAAAAGGTGAGAGAAGAAAGAATCCACGATGATGGGTTACGACCCACACAACTCTAGGCAATTCCATGAATTTGATCCTAAAAAGATGAAATAAGGAAAAAAGCCATGAAGATGGGTTTCGATCCACGATCTTCTAAGCTATTCCATGGACTTGATCCTAAGTGAGAGAGGGAAAAAGCTACGATGATGGGCTATGACCCAAAACAATAGTAGGCTATTCCGCGAAATTGATCCAAAGCTCAAAATCTATGAGTTAAAAAACTAAAATAAAAGTCACAAGCTCAAAATTTGCAAGATCAAAAGCTACAAGCTAAGAAGCAACAAGCTCAAAAGCTATGAGCTAAGAATCTACATGCTCAAAAGCTACGAGCTAAGAATCTACATGCTTAAAAGCTACGAGCTAAGAAGCTATGAGTTCAAAATCTACAAGTAAAAGCTATAAGCTCAACAGCTACGAGCTAAGAAGCTACAAGCTATGAGCTCAAAAGCTAAAAATAAAAGCTACAAGCTAAGAAACTATGAGATCAAATGCTACGAGCTATGAAGCTCTGAGCTCAAAATTTACAAGCTAAGAAGCTATGAACTCAAAAGGTATGAGTAAAGTCTACAATCTCAAAAACAACGAGCTAAGAAGCTACAAGCTCAAAAGCTATGAACTAAAAAGTTTCGAGTTAAAGCTACAAGCTCAATTACATGGATTGTGGTATTATGAACGCAAAGGCTATGAACTCCAGGTAACATTCACACTTCAATCCCATGTGGTGCATTATAAAATTAACTAAAAAGAAATATACGAGCTCAATGTAACAAATCTAAAGGTTATGAGGTAGAGGTAACGAACCCAAAAGTTATGAGGTAGAGGTAACGAACCCAAAAGCTATGGGTTCAAAATACAACAATTTTGATTATGACACTATGAGTCTATAGTTTTTAAAGATGAACGTCTATAAAATTACGACTTAAAACCTTGTTTCAATTGTAATACGAACTTCTAAGATATCGTACTTTTAGATTTGTGTATATGGCATCGTTTCAAAGTACGAGGCTCAAAGTAAAATATGAAACACGACATACATACTCCAACCTAGTGTCGTGCCTCGTGGTCTTACGATTTGGGCCACCATTGAAATCTCTTTATGATGCAGATCAAAGCAAAATTTGAAGCACCAGGTTGTACGTCATATTTTTGATGAAGTGGGATTTGGCGCAGACCTCAAAGGTTAGTACTGATAGACTATTAGTTTAAACAAATGTCAATTTACAGTGTTACCACCGTGCCTCATTAACTCTACGACCTAAGTTATAACACTAGTAGATCTATAAATTGTATAGCTTATGTATGGCGCTATCATACGATGTATGGAGCTAGAGTTAAAAAAATATGGGAAAAATTATATACCGACTTTTGAATATAACGCATGAACCATGATGCTAATCATATGACCTAGGTCTTGCATGAGGAACTATTGCACATTTGGCTGTATGCATCGTACGATGCACAATGAGAGATGTTAAAGAAATCACACGATACTAATGGCTTGACTCTATCACTACAATTCGTAGCATCTACATCGTACCTCTACAATGCTATGAACTGGGGGACTAAATTGTGAGACCAATTTTAGCTATATGTGCAAAAGATAAAAACACCCTTCAAATAAAATTAAGGGTTCAAGTAAACGACCTCAAAAAAAAAATGATCTTATACAGATCATGGTTTCTAGGTCTAATTAAACCCTAAGTTGCAATATGAATATTCATATAGCCAAGGTCTTAAAGGACCTCAATAAAAACGATCTTATATAGATCATATCTCATAGATCTAATTAGACCATAAGTTGCAATATAAAAAATATCATCAATGTCGTAAATGACCTCAACAAAAATGATCTTATATAGATCATATCTTCTAGATCTCACTAGACCCTAAGTTGCGATATGAGAAACCATATTGCCAAAGTCTTAAATGATCTCAATAAATATGATCTTATATAGATCATATCTCATAGATCTAATTAGACCATAAGTTGTGATATGAATATTCATATTGCCAACATCTTAAACAACCTCAACAAAAACGATCTTATACGAATCATATCTCATCAGTCTAATTAAACCCTAGGTTGCGATATGAGAAACCATATCGCCAAGGTCATTAACGACCTCAATAAAAATGATCTTATACAGATCATATCTCATAGGTCTAATTAGACCCTAAGTTGCGCTATGAGAAACCATATCGCGAAGGTTTTTAACGACCTCAATAAAAATGATCTTATGCACGTCATATCTCATACGTCTAATAATACCCTAAGTTGCGATTATTCATATCACCAAGGTCTTAAACGACCTCAATAAAATGATCTTTTTATAGATCATATCTCATAGGTCTAATTAGACCCTAAGTTGCGATATGAATACTCATCTCGCCAAGGTCTTAAACGACCTTAATAAAAATGATCTTATACATATCATATCTCATACGCCTAATTACACCCTAAGTTGCAATATGAAGATCATATCGCCAAGGTCTTAAACGACCTCAATAAAAAGATCTTATATAGATCACATCTCATAGGTTTAATTAGATCCTAAGTTACGATATGAAAAACCATATCGCCAAGGTGTTAAAATGATCTTATAAAGATCATATCTCGTAGCTCTAATTAGACCCTAAGTCGCGATATGAGAAACCATATCACGAAGGTCTTAAACGACCTCAATAAAGCAATCTTATAAAGATCATATCTCATAATTCTAATTAGACCCTAAGTTGCGATATGAGAAACCATATCGCGAAGGTCTTAAATGACCTCAATAAAAATGATCTTATACAGATCATATCTCATAGGTCTAATTAGACCCTAAGTTGCAATTTGAGAAACCATATCGCCAAGGGCTTAAACGACCTCAATAAAAATGATCTTATATAGATTATATCTCATAGGTTCAATTAGACCCTAATTTGCGATACGAGAAGTTGTGTCGCCTTGTCTTAAACGGAAAGAATAAAAACGATCTTATATAGATCATATCTCATAGATCTAATTAGACCCTAAATTGCAATATGAGAAACCATATCGCCAAGGTCTTAAATGACAACAATCAAACTTATCTTATAACGATCATATCTTCGAGGTCTAATTATCTTTAAATAAGTACATAACTGTGATTCCAATTAAAGATAATTGTCATTAAATTTGTCAAAATAAGCAATCAATTGTAAGCAACATAGTTGAGAACGATGCTTAGCATCCAATGTATATAGCAATTAACGACCCTGCTCAAAGAATTAAATGATGTCCAATCATTCTACTTTGGTAACTTTTAATGATGTAATATTATTTTACTTCATAAATCTTAACGGTGTCCTACTTTGTTTTGACACCTAAAAGAACTTATGAAGTGGGGAACTAGATGATATGCGCTAATTTGGGCATATGATCTAAAGACCAAAATACCCTCGCTATATCAGAGTTATCACATTTAAGTGGGATCCACTGTTTTATACGGGTCAAGCCGGGTACAATCCATAACCCAACCCGACAATCCTAAACACTAATAGTAGGATCATGACATGTGGCATCATTTCTATGAACCATATGTTCCTATAAATTATTTCTATAAATGCCCCAAGTTTTAACAAAGAAGGGGGGGGGGGCAATCTACTCTCGGATACTAAAATATTTCTATCTCTAGAAATTCATATGACCCTAATGATCTTATTCTATAGATGCAATATAAATTCTCTCTATCAACGATTCAACAAAAACGATCCTACAAATATGATACGATCAAACAAATACGATCCTACAAATACGATCCTATAGATAGAACCTTAACTTTTGAACTACGTAAGACTTGATCCTCCAAAGAAGTACATAGGCAGCTTGGTCAAATAGCCAAGTGCAGTCTATAATCTTATTATTTTCGGTCATGCTAGATCCATTGCACCTACTATGTTGGCTAATTCACTTGACGAAAAATGACCCACATCAATATGCAAGCTCTCATTCACCATAAATCAGAGCTCAAGTTGATTTGACAAAAAAAGGAGAATAAATGAGAAAAAATTAAGAAAAAATTAACTTATTTTGAGAAGATTTTTCAGTGGGACTTGTAGACGGTAAACCTTTTGCTGTCATCATCGGCTTCGAGAAGAAGGAGATCTGGTATTTTGGCCAGATCTTCCCAAAACTCACATTCTAAGATCCTGAACCATGTGGGTTAAATCTTAGGGAAAATTACACCAACAACCACTACTATAATAAGTAATTACACAAACTTACCTTCTTATAATGGAAATTATAAATACCTAACCGATTATATTTGAAAATTACATATACCCCCTTAGATTAGTTTTTTGATGACGTCATCATGTGAGCTTCCAAAAATGCCCATGTCCAAATGTCATTCAAAAAAAAATTTCCTCTTATTTTTTGAAATTACACAAACCTCCCATGTTATAGTGCACTTCTTACAATCACCCCCCTATGTATTGAAAAATTCTTACAATCTAATCCCCTTGATGTGAGTGGAAAATAGTCTTTAGGCCAAGCTAATTAAATTAATACTTATTGATCTTAAGCCCAATGGTTTTACGAACTTGGATCATTCTAGAAGATATTATATTCAGATATACTTAGCTGGAGGCCCCGGCGACCCAACCTGCACAGGTAGGGCAGCGCTAATTATGCACAACTTGGAGCCTAACTTCTTCGTTTCCCGAGAAAAAGAATGGGACAAGATCTAATCAATCACCAACCTTGCCAAATATGGACTTGCGGAGATCAGTTCTATATATTTACCACTTATACCTTATTAAATATATCCCAAAATTGAGTGATCATGATTTATTTTTATTACCTTATGTATTTTAGGCATAGTTGACTTACCATTCTAGCCTACCCATCAAATTCTTGTATAAATACCCCCTATGAGGATGAATAAATAGAGCTATAATTTTACAAACGTGGACGTACGTCTTCATTAGACTAAACCACGTAAATCTCTTGTTCATTTATTTATAGTTCGTGCTTTATATTACATTTTTCATATATTATATTGTATATTCTTATTGATGTGAAATCCACACACATCAATTGGCACCGTATGTTGAAATATTGAGCGAGACGTGAGTTATATTTATCTTTTTGTGAAATTATGTAGAATATATGTATATATATAGATAGAATAGAATGTACAAAGAAGAAATCTATTGAGGCTCACGTGCAAAAATCTTTTTGGCCTCCAATTTCGAAGCAAGCTTTGGGAATCAACTATGAGTATAATCTTTTTATTTCCCATCCTAAGTTTACATAACACATTTCTGTAGGGGAATAATTTACGTGAATAATAGGTGAAGGGGTAAATATTTTCATTAATACTCAAGCTTTGAAATTCTCACATAAGCATATGCCATATAACTACTGTTGCTGGTTAAGGTAATTCATGTCATTTAGCACAAAATAAGCACTTCCTAAAAACGATTATCTATCATGGCAACATGTATGGTAATTTTGGAAACATGGCTTGGATGGATCGACTTTGTCTCTCATAGTAGTTTTGGAGAATTATCTAAAATATAATTGATTTGAGATTTAATTAGAGGTTGTTTCTCTTTTGGCCAAAGGCAAACAATTTATCGTTTTAGAACTAATTTTTAGATCACCAATATCAAATTTAATAGGGCTTAGTCGGAGTTTTGTTTATTATAAATATGCATAACATTATAGATAATGTTCATCAAAAAAATAAATGGGTAATTTTCTAATAAGTATTGATATTTACTTTAAATTGATTATTTGATAACAAGTCATCATTTACTTGGGTGGTTATTTTAATTGTTGGCTATGAGATTTCGTGTGAGGTTAAAAATACTTGCAGAAACTTTGTCATGAGATTTACAATTTAGTGCAATCGTGCAAAAACTTCCACGTTCAATTAAGGTATAAATATTTATGTTGCCGCGTGGAATAGGAAAGTTAGCCACGCATATGAAATAAGATCATGCTCTTATATTACATTATTTTAATTGTGGAATAAATAAAACTACTTACCCTGTTTATATTATTCTTAAACCCTCAATTATCTTATGACATTGAAATGTAAGGTTACAAATAAAAAGGAGAATCTCTAGATCTCTATTCGTTAAGAGCATAAATTGATGTATGTAGAAAGATATGGTTTGTTTTAATCTTTTTATGAAGTCATTTTTATAGATCAACGGTAAATCAAGGAGTGTGGAGCTATCTATGCAAGTATGGAAAAGCAAGGTAAGCAAGTGTGACCAAAGCATATTTGAGGCAAAGGCGGGAAAAGTTGGATAGATGAAGCAGCTAAGGCTGCTCAGCAAAAAGTGGAAAAAATCGGTATTAGCTGGAGCAGCTTGGGCTGCCTAGCAAAGGTGGAAAAAATTAGTAATAGCTGAAGCAACTTAGGTTGCCTAGCAAAGGTGGAAAAAATTAGTAATAGCTGAAGCTACTCAGGCTGCCCAGCAAAGGTTGGAAAAATCAGTAATAGCTGGAGCAGCTCAGGCTGCCCAACAAAAGTGGAAAAAATCGATAATAGCTGAAAAAGCTCAGGCTGCCCAGCAAAGGTGGAAAAAATCGGTAATAGCTGGAGCAGCTCAAGCTGCCCAGCAAAGGTGGAAAATGACGGTAATAGCTGGAGTAGCTAAGGCTTCCCAGCAAAGGTGAAAAATGATGGTAATAGCTGAAGCAACTAAAGTTGCTCAGCAAAAATCGATAATAGCTGAAGCAGCTAAAGCTGCTCAGCAAAGACGATAATAGTTGGAGCAACTAAGGCTGCCCAGCAAAGGTAGGAAAGGATGGTAATAGCTTAAACAACTAAGGTTGCTCAGCAAAAATGGATAATAGCTGAAGCAGCTGAAGCTGCTCAGCAAAGAAGGTAATAGATGGAGCAGCTAAGGTTGCCTAACAAAGGTGGAAAATGATGGTAATAGCTGAAGCAACTAAGGTTGCTCAACAAAAACCGATAATAGCTGAAGCAGCTAAGGCTGCTTAGCAAAGACGGTAATAGTTGAAGCAACTAAGGTTGCTCAGCAAATGAGAGAAAAAGACGGTAATAGTTGAAGCAACTAAGGTTGCTCAGCAAAAATCGATAATAGCTGAGGTAGCTATGGCTGCTCAGCAAAGACGGTAATAGTTGAAGCAACTAAGGTTGCTCAGCAAATGAGGGAAAAAGACGGTAATAGCTGAAGCAGCTAAGGTTGCTCAGCAAATGCGGAAACAATCGGTAATAGCTGAGGCAGCTAAGGTTGCTCAGCAAATGCGGGAACAATCGGTAATGGCTGAGGCAGCTAAGGTTGCTCAACAAATGCGGGAACAATCGGTAATAGCTGAGGCAGCCAAGGCTGCTCAGTGAAGACGGTAATTGCTGAAGCAACTAAGGTTGCTCAACAAAAGACAGTTGTAGCTGAGGCGGCTCATGATGTTCAGTGAAGGTCGGGAAAGGTAGGAATAGCTGAAACAGCTAAGGCTGCTCAGCAAAGGAGGGTAATAGCTGAAGTGGCTTATGCTGCTCAGTGAATAAAGGAAAAAAGTTGGATAGATGGAGTGGCTCATGCTGCTCATCAAAATCATAAAGTTGGAATAACTGGATCAGCTTATGCTGCTCAACGAAGGTCGACAAAAGGTGGGAATAGCTGAAGTAGCTAAGGCTGCTCAGCAAAGGTGGCAATAGCTGAGGCAGCTCAGGTAGCCCAGCAAAGGTGGGAAAAAGTTGGATGCCAGGAGCAGCTCCTGCTGCTCAGCAAAGACGAAAATAAGTAAGGCAGCTCATGCTGCTTAGCAAAGGTGGAAAAAGACGGCAGTAATTGAGGCAACTTATGCTACTCAGCAAAGGCAGAAAAAAAGGGTAATAACTGAGGCAACTCATGCTGCTCAGCAAATTCGGGAATCCAAGTTAGGTCTTTGCATGACCGAATGGAAACATAAAAAGTTAAAATCATCCTTGGACATTATTTAGGTATCATGAGCATAGCATTGTGTGCGCATCAAAGGCATTGTCAACCATCATTTAGGCACCATATGCATAACTGTTTATATCCACATCATAAGCTAAGTTGTAATATTATTCAATTAGGATTAAACAATTATACTTACTAAGAGGGTAGAAAACTTTTGCTAGGTTTTTTCAGGACTAACATTTTTTGCTAACATTTCTCTTCATGAATTTATGATTTATGTCTTTTCAAAAAATTTACGAGCCAGAGGATAGCTGGGGAAAACTACTCCCGAGCCCATGGAACATGCAAAACTTGAATAAAATCTATTTTTTGAATTATTTCTAATGTGTTTTACTCTTATGATTTAATGTATAGGCTCACGAAACCGCTAATATCTCTGTGGACGTAATGATTGTTGTGTTTTAAGGTAGTACCTGAGATTGTAGTGCCTTCTTTGCAAAGTAAGATACGGAGCTCCAAAGTTCTAGTAAGAATTTATTTTATGAAATATTTATGATTGTATATACGTATGTATAAATTGATTATTAAAATGTGGAGTAAGGGTAATTGGTGGAAGGGAGGTAGTCGGAGGACTAGGAATGTACCACCTGGGTAGGTAGCCGCGGTCCATAACGCTAGGCAGAAAATCGGTGGCGGACACGAAGACCCTATACCAAGAGGAGATAAGGAGGGACTAGGTGAGGAATCACCTTCCAGATGGTTCCAGGACCTGTCCTAGGCAGACCAGGGTTTGAAGAGACAAGGAAGAAAGGGTAGCCATATGGTTGGAGAAGAAATAAGGAGGGAAGATACGGAGAAATGTGGGAAATAAGGAAGGATACCTGCGGTAAGGGTTGGCCATCCACCCTAGCCTATTCAGGAAATTTGTGTATGGAGGGGAGGAAAAGGTATAATAAGGCAGGTGGTAAATGCAAGTCTCCACAATTGCATAGTTGCGGTGCAAGTCCCCATGATTGTTTGCGCCTGTTGACACATATTCGATCCTGTATGCAAGTCTCCATGATTGATTAGTTGCGGTACAAGTCCTTATGATTGTACGCTCTTGTTGATGGGTGTTTGATCCCAATGCAAGTCCCCACGATTGCATAAGAGAAAGAATGGGTGTTTGATCCCGATGCAAGTCCCCACGATTGCATATGAGAAAGAAAGAGTGTTTGATCCCGATGCAAGTCTCCACGATTGTATAAGGACAGTGCAAGTCCACATGATTGTACGTGTCAAGAAATTACTAAGAATTGATGGATGTTTTGAAGCAAATCCCCATGATTGTGAAAATTGTACTACCTGACCCAGCTGCAGCTATAGCTCAGTGTAGGTCTGGTGGTATTACCTAAAAACTGATTAACTTGTATGATTTTTTGTAAGGAATATTGGATGTTGGATGCCACAGAAAATTCTGAGGGAATGTTTGAAATGCCAGGAGAGAGGTATGGTCACAATATTTTATAGCATTGATTCACTGTTTATCCTACTAAATTTATCTTGTGATGAAGTAGCATTAAGGCTAACCTACTCCCTTGTGGAGGTAGAGCAAGTTCGGTTCTATTTTTGATTTTGTGAAACAAGGCAGGTAAGACATAGGTAAGGCTAAGCAATACGACCTGCACACCTGAGGAACTGTGGATGTCCTGCCTAAGACCTAGGCAGGTGAGGAAAAGGAGAAAGAAGGAGTGAGAAGTACACACGCTCATTCAAAAACACAATTCATGAAAGAAGAAAAATTACTTTGCAAGCTCTGTCTCGGCAAAGAAAGGAATAGCGTTAGCTAAGTCAGAAAGGGTAGCCTCAGCAGCAGGCTGCCCAGGTGAAGCAACAACATTCTAGTCAACTACAAGGAGGACGATCTGGCCTACATAGAAAGGATTCTTTGGCATAGCTAGAGAGTTCACACTTGTGATCATAATGATAGAAGATTCTTCGTGATGTCGGCATTCAAAGAAAGAAATTTATTTGCAACATACATCAAATTGAGCATAGATCAACTAAAAAAGGATTGTGGACGCGACTACCCGACCTGCGGAGGTCTGCAGGGTTTGAAGAAAGCACGTATAGACCTGATGTACATGTCCCTGGACATCCAAGAAGATGATTCCAGAGGTGGTCATAAGATCTCTTCAATAGATGAAATACCTGGAGCTACACGACCTGAACAAGATGGAGAAGTAAATGTAGATTGTGCCACTCGTGATTGCAGACCTACAGGATGATTAACATGAAGAAAGAGGAGGATTGACCTCTAGTAAGTGGATTAGACACTATGGGGATAGGTGGGCCACCGCCATGACTAATCAAACATGCCCTTTGAAGTTTCCTGGAAGAATAGAGTATTGAAAACTCAAAGAAGAAGTGGAGTACAAAAAGTCAACCAATGGTTATGATTTCTTGAATCTATCTGGAGAGGAAGGTTCGTCTTAGCTATGCAGCTCAAGCGGCTATGCAGCTGAGGCAACCTGGCAATTTCGTCAGCTTGGCCTACAACACTCGTTTCTTTTCAACTATTACAGCTTGACTATGTCAAACTTTAGAGTTGGTGGGACTTATTGATGTGAGTGGAAGATAGTCTTTGGGCCAAGCTAATTAAATCAATACTTATTGGGCTTAAGCCCAATGGTTTTATGGACTTAGATCATACTAGAAGATATTATATTCGAACATACTTAGCTGGAGGCCCCGACGACCTGACCTACACAGGTAGGGTAGCGCTAGTTATGGACAACCTGGAGACAAGATCAAATCAATCACCAACCTTGCCAAATATAGACATGTGGAGATCAGCCCCGGGATTCTATATATTTACCATTTATACTATTAGGAAATCTCTTGTTAGATGTTATGATGATGACAATTAGATTCTATGTTAAACCCCATAATATGTAAGTTTGATTTTATTAGAAATCATATATAGGCTTTGAGTGTTAGATTTGTAATAGGCTTTATTTATTTTCATTTCAGTTTGTTAGGCTAAGTAGTCTTAGACTAAGCGTCTGATAATTTCTGAATGAGCTTATCAGTAGTTAGGTCTGAAGATTCAAGCGTTTGAAGACTGAATGAAAATGAAGTTTTCCAAGTGTCTAAGCATTGATTGAGGACATAAATCATTCAGTAGTGATTGAGCATCTATCAATGACCAAATGTCACCTGAATTTATTTCTAAGTTTAGAAGAAGTTTTAATGCAAATATTCTTAGATCATTAATTGCCAACAAGCATTTATTTCAAATGCATTAAATGTTGATAAGAGAATTAAATGTGATAAGCACTCTAGGACGTACGGAGAAGCCACCCCATTGGACTGTCAACTTTTCAAAGACTGCAGCACCAAGTTTTGTGCAATAGATTTTCAGGAAAAAGGAAAAAATTGTTCACTTGCGAAAGTGAGAGACACGCGCCTGTTCATGTGTCAAACAGACACTTTTTCCAAGAATGGCTATAAATAGAACTTCAATAACAAGCCAAAATACACGGTACAAGCTTACACGCCAAAAATCTGTTGCATTGAAGTCTCAATCCTTAAACTCTCAGAAAAGCCAGAATATTCAAGCAAACTTTCTCTTTGCTTTTCTTCAATTCCTGAGACAGTCAACCAATATCTCAAACCTCTTTATAGAAGAACCTTACATTATCATTGAGATATTCCAAGTTGTTTGAACTTTTCCAAAATCAAACAAACTGTTAGAGAAAAACCCCATCCAAGGCTCGGAATCTATGTGAAGTCGAAGTTGGATACTTACATTATTTCTGGGTAAAAGAAACAAGGGGATAGAAGTGTCTTGGAGCAGAAATCTGTGTGACCAAGGAGCTTAAGTCATCAATATCCACTCTCCCTAGTTTGTAGAAGATTCTGTGTGATTCTTTGTGGATCATTTTAGTCGATTTCCTCCGAGTGTTCGAGGAGAAGAATGACGTAGTTGGGATTACACCACCCAATGAACCTTTCAATTCTTTGTATTCTTTACTTTACTATTATTTCTCTCTTGTCATATCATTGCATAAATCGGTTAAGTTAACACATTGATAAAATCATTTAAAGCTAAGCAACTAAAGAAAACTTTGTGACACTAAAACATTGCAAAAGGAAGACTTAAAATTATTCTACTATGCTAATCCTGATTAAATAATTGAACGCTTAAACCTACTTGGTTATAGTATTTAAATCTTGAGTCAAAGTTAATCTTTTCAAAACAGTCTTCAAGGTAGACGCTCAGTCAAGCGCCTACATTTCAAGCATCCAAATAAATTTTAATACGAAACTTTTTGAAGTCAAAAAAGACTTTAGGGTCTATTCAACCCCCCCTTCTAGACCTTTTCGTATGCCACTTGGGACCAACAAGTGGTATCAGATCGGTTGAAGTTGAAATTTTTTCAAATTTCTAAGCATGACTGCTTGTTTAGATCCTCTTTTAAAATCTAGTTGCTTTAAAAAATTTCATGACATTTTCAAAAGTTCCTAAGTGGACCGAGTTAGATTATGACTCATGGAAGGTCAAAGCTTTCACTTATTTGTGTTCATGCGATGATGAAATGGCGCCTGGAGCCACAGAAGAGACTCTAGATGGCTATGATGAGAAGCTTAAGCAGGAATGGTCCACAGATGAGTGTTAGAGATCTAATCTAGATAATGTTGGACGAAACGCTCTATATACTGCCATTGGTGATAACGACAACTTATTCAACAAGGTCAAGTCATGTACTACGACTAAGGAGATATGAGATAAGTTAACTATAATTTGTGGCAGTTCAACACAAATCAAGGAAAACAAACTTTTAATTGCCAAGGAAAAGTTAACGGTTTTAAGATGTTGCCTAACGAGACGCTAGAACAATTGGACATAAGATTTACAGCTCTTGTGACGGAACTTACATCTTTAGGCATGGATTTGCAAAACAGGGAAGTGGTGGTTAAGATTTATAGAAGTCTACCTAGTAGATTTTTGATGAAGACAACAACAATGAGAGAATCGAACATGTTGGATCTTCTAACTCCAAAAGATGCCTTTTTAGAGCTCAAAGCATTTGAGTTTGAGTTGAATTCAGCAAGTGATGTTGTGAGCAGTCCAGTGATAAAGTATGGAGCGCTAATAGCATCAATAAAAGGTAAATCGGGTAACAAAGGGAAAGTGTTAGATATCAGTGAGGATGAGGAACTAGCGCTTCTAAACAGATTCAGAAAGTTTTTAAGATATGAAAAAAAAGAAATAGTCCTAAGCATCAAGGACAAAGTTCATATCAAGCACCTGCTCCAGTACAACAACAGTATTAAGTGCCTCAATATTCTGCACCTTCTCGTTCGGGCCAGATTCAATACCATGCGTCTACTCAAAAAAATCTCTCAGCGCCTATGGTCTCAAAACCACAAACTGCAAAGTTAACAAGTGAACAAAAGATGAAAACTAATCTTTGTTATAATTACAGGAAACCAAAGCACTACCAGGTAAATTGCCCTTATCCAAACTTATCTAAGCACTCAAGGTAGGATTACTTGGATAGAAACCAATTCAGGAGCAACCTTCGCTAACAAGGTTTGCTAGCGGAGTCAGAACCAGCGTACGCACTTGAAGATTTGGAGTCTTTAGAGGAGAGTAGTGATGATGATGAGACAGTGGATGAATCATCGCTTATTTGTCTCATGGCCAGAGATGATGAAGCGTCCCCTAAGGTAAACACTGAGATATCTTACCCTTTCTCTTATGAAGAATTACTTGACAAAGTCAAACAATATTATAAAGATCGTCAAGATGCCGCCAAATCATATCAAAATCACTTCGATATCATTTCATCTCTCAAGAGTGATAATGTGACGCTCATGGCAGAGTTGCAAGTTCAGCAACAATGCATTGAGAAGAACAAAACACTTGAGAGTGAGACAACTAATTTGAAAAGTGATCTTGATATAATAGACAAGAGAGAAGGTGAGCTGATTGCTAGATTTGCTAAATCAGAGCAGCTCGTCTCATCATTGTCTAAAGCGTCAAGAAATCTAGACATTATGATTGAGGTAACTAGACTATTTGGTGAAAAGATCGGTTTAGGATGCAATAAATTTGGTAAACAACCAAATAAATCTAATGTGTTAGGAAATCTCATGTTAGATGTTTTGATGATGACAAGATAGGATTCAATGTGAGACCCCAAATAAAATGTAAGTTTATGCTTTCATAGATCATTGTATAAAGCGTTTAAAAGAGTTTGTAATTTTGTTTAGGCTTGTAATTTTTATCCTCATAGATTTTAGACTAAGTCTTAGCGACTGAATTAAGAATAGAATTCTAGGTGAGTCTATTTGAGAAGAAGTTGAAGACCAGCGTCTGAAGTCAACCGAAGATGAAGATTCCGTCTTAGCGCCTGTCAAACGCTAAGAGACCGCAGTTCAGGATTCATGAATCAAGCGTTCAAATACTCGAGCGACTTAAAGAAGATTCACCTGAAATAAATCCTCAAGTCATAAAGGACTTAAATGCAATCATTCAACGGGCATTTATTTCCAACGGGAAATAAATTCAAATTGCATTAAATGCCTGATAAAAGCATTAAATGTGATATGCTACTGTGACTTTTGGACAAGCCTCCCTTTGACCAGACTGTCAGAGCTTTCAAAGTTTTAGCTGCTCCCGTCCAATCGGTTCCAGCGAATTTTCAGGAATGTCAGATTTTAGGTACAAACACGCGCTACGTGAAAGGCACGCTCCTACATGTGTCCAACGGACAGATCCCAAGAAATTGCCTATAAATACCTTACTCCAGAAAATCAAAAAGTAGGAACAACATCAAGAATATACGAGAAATTATTGTCAAAAATCCTACGTACATTCTTTCTGAAAAAGCTTAGAGATTTCATAGCCAAAACTTTTCAAGCTTTCCATCTACATTCAAACAGTCACAAATATCTCAAACATCTTCCAAAGAAGAAATCCAAACTCCAACTGAGATATTCCAAGTTGTTTGATCTTCTTTAAAACAAACAAAACCCAAGTGATAAACCTCAACATTTCATCTGAGTGAGAAAAGTTGTTGAAAACTTTCAGGCAGCATTTCTGAGTGAGAGAAGCTTGAAGAAGACGATCTTCATTGGTGCTGAAGTCTGTGTGATCAAGGAGCCCAAGATCATTTTCATCCATTACTATTGTGTAGAAGTTTCTGTGTGATCCTTTGATAATCATCATAGTAATTTCCTCCAAGTGAAAAAGGAGAAGAAGGACGTAGCTGGGATTACATCACCCAGTGAACCTTACAAATTATTGTGTCATTTATTTTATTGTCTTATATTATTCACTTCATATTATTCTGAAAAAGACAAGTAAAATTGCAAAGCGACTAATTCAACCAAAAGAACGCTAAACATTATTTCCGCTGTGCTAACCCTGATTAAGCGATCTAAGCGTTGCCCTACTTTGGTAAACTGCTGAAATCACTAAGTCTAAGTTAACTATTCTGAAGCGTCTGACCCAAGCGCTCAGTTTTTCCAAGCGTTCAAATTTCTAAAGTGATACGAAAGTTTTGTGAAGTCGAAAAAGACTTCAGGGTCTATTCAACCCCCCCTTCTAGACCCTTTCGTATGCCACTTGGGACCACCAAGTGGTATCAGAGCGGTTAAAATAGAAACCTAAGCGTTTCCGAGCGTAACTGCTTGTTTAGATCCACCTTTCTAAACTTAATCGCTTTAAATCTTTTTATCAAAACATATCATTATGGCTTTTAACAAAATGCCTAAGTTGGTAGAATCAAATTATGATTCGTGGAAACTTAGAGCTTTCGCATACTTATGCTCATGTGATAATGAAATGTGTGATGTTATTACAGATGGCCCCATCAAAATCATGCAAGTAAGAACTCGAGCACCTGGAGCCGATGAAGCCACTCCAGATGGATATGTCGAGAAAAATAAACTAGATTGGACGCCAGATGATCGAAAAAGAGCGAATCTAGATAATGTTGGACGAAGTGCACTTTACTCAGCGTTAGGAGATAACGATGCATTGTTCAACAAGATAAAGCAATGTAAGACATCCAAAGAAATATGGGATAAATTGGCTATTGTGTGTGAAGGTTCAGCACAAATGAAGGAGAACAAGCTCTCCATAGCCATGCAAAGATTCGAGCATTTCAAAATGCAGCCCAATGAGACGCTAGAACAACTAGACGCAAGGTTTACTTTGCTCATTACCGAGTTAGCGTCATTAGACAAGGAATTGACCAACAAGGAAATGGTCAACAAGATTTTCAGAAGTCTTCCAAGCAAGTATTTAATTAAGACTGTTGCTATGAGAGAATCACAAACATTGGAGACACTTACCTCAGAGCATGTCTTTTCAGAGTTAAAGGCATTTGAGTTCGAATTAGGTGAAGTCAGCGACACATCGACTTCAGCGATTGAATCAGGAGCTTTAATCGCTACCACCAAAAATAAGGGAAAAGCGGTTATCGAGGTCAAACCGGTTGAGTCAAATGAAGAAAAGGAAATGGCCTTATTGGTAAAGAAGTTCAAGAAATTTCTACGATACGAGAAGAGAACTCCTATTGGACAGAATTCATTTCAAACTCCCCCTCCAGCACCAGCGCCTCAGTATCAAGCGCCAGTGTACTCTGCACCTCAACCAGTAGCGCCAGTTCCATACCAAGCGCCTCCATCCCCTACTCAGAATCTCTCAATACCAGTAGTCTCAAAGCGATTGACTGCTGAACAAAAGATGAAAACTAATTTGTGTTATAATTGCAGGAAACCAGGGCACTACCAGGTAAATTGCCCTTATCCAAATGTGTCAAAGCCCTCAAGGCAAGACTATGCGGATAGAAACCAATTCAGGAGCAACCTTCGCCAACAAGGTCTGCTAGCGGAATCTGAACCACTCTCCGCACCTGAAGAGGATTTGGAATCATCAGACGAAAGTAGTGATGATGAGCCTACAAGCGACTCAGCACTGATTTGTCTCATGGCAAGAGATGATGAAGCGTCTGACGACTCGCTACCAGAGGTAACCAATGAATTATATCATCCTCTCTCTTATGATGAATTACTTGACAAAGTTAAAGAATATTATAAAGATTGTCAAGAGGCCGCCAAAATATATCAAAACGATCTCGCTATTATTCTGTCGCTCAAAAGTGATAAAGTAATACTCAAAGCCGAGTTGCAAGTTCAGAAACGGTGCATTGAGAAGAACAAATCACTTGAGAGTGAAGTTATTCAGTTAAAAGGCGATCTTGATATAATAATCAAAAGAGAAGCTGATTTGATCGCTAAACTTGCTAAATCAGAGCAGCTTATCTCATCATTATCAAAAGCTTCTAGAAAGTTGGATAATGTGTCTAAGGTAACTAGATTATTTGGTGAAAAGTCCGGTTTAGGATTCAATAAATTCGGTAAACAACCAAATAAATCCAATGGTATGGCAAACAACAAAGGAAAGGGTGTTATCTTTGTTGAGAAAAGTTCACAGAGTCAAACGCTAAGTGAACCTAGCAACGATGGTACGAGGCCAAATGAGAAAGCCAAAGCTGACTCAGGCAAGGGTAAGGCTAAGGCAAATGACTCACAAAGACAAACTCATCCAAACGCTCAAAAAGTCAAGGACAAGTCTAATCACTGTGAATCAAGCGCTAAGCGTCAAGCACCAAAAGTAAAACCCAAGCCAGCGCCAAGGACTTACCAGCGTCAATATTCAAGACAGTCAAAATCATATCATCAATACTATGATGATTATGACTATGACTATGATTATGACTATTATTATAATCGAGGATATTATTACACACCCAAAAAGCACACACAGCACAATGTGAAACCCAAGAAGGCCAGTATTCCTACAATGAAGACCAGGCAAATATGGGTTCCTAAAGTTCTAATTCAAACCAAGGTTACTAACACTGAAGGACCCAAAACAACATGGGTACCTAAGAAGAATTAGAATTGTCCTTTAAATGCAGGTACCTAGAGCCAGCACCGATACTTCAGTTTGGTACTTCGATAGTGGATCGTCAAGACACATGACTGGTTCCAAGAATCTTCTAGTCTACTATCAAGCTACCAACGGTCCTCAAGTTATATTCGGTGATAACTCAAAAGGTAAAACAAAAGGTATAGGTATCATGCATAGGGGGAACATCATGATTAGTGATGTTTATTATGTTGAGGGTCTTAAGCATAACCTGTTAAGCATTAGTCAATTTTGTGATAAAGGCTTTGAAGTAAAATTTTCAAGCGACTTCTGCTATGTTAACGACGCTAAGACTAAGTCTACTAAATTAAGAGGAAAAAGAACAAACAATGTGTATTTAGTAGATTGGGATTCTACAGTTGATAACAACCCCACATGCTTTGTTGCTAAAAGTCAAAATGAATTAGGTTGGTTATGGCATAGAAAAATGAATCACCTCAATTTCAAGGCAATCTCTCAGTTAATATCGCTAAATCTTGTAGAGGGATTACCTAAAGGTTCCTTTCAAAAGAATCGCTTATGTGATGCATGTCAAATGGGTAAACAAGTTAAGTCATCTTTCAAAAAGAAACCATGTCTATCTACTTCTAGAGTTCTTGAACTATTGCATTTAGATTTGTTTGGACCTATTCAAATCATGAGTGTTAGTGGCAAAAAGTACTCGCTAGTAATAGTTGATGATTTCTCTCGTTATACATGGGTAGAATTTCTAGCAACCAAAGATGAAACCAGTGTCAAGCTCACAGCGCTAATTCGTCAATTGCAAAATTCAAAAGATCTAAAAGTGACAAGAATTAGAAGCGATAGAGGAACTGAATTTACTAACCAAGTTGTTGAGAAGTTTTGTATAGATTTAGGAATACTTCATGAGTATTCTGCTCCTAGAACACCTCAACAGAATGGAGTTGCTGAGCGACGGAACAGAACGCTTAAAGAAGCCGCAAGGACGATGTTAGCAGAGTCCAAGCTGCCTCAAAGGTTTTGGGCAGAAGCCATCAACACCGCTTGCTACACTCAGAACCGGTGTATGATTAACAAGCAACATGAGAAGACCCCATATGAGTTGTGGAAGGGACGTAAGCCTAACGTTTCATACTTTCATGTATTTGGTTCAAAATGTTTCATTCATAACAATGGATCTCACAGCCTAAAGACATTTGATCCTAAAGCAGATGAGGGAATCTTTCTAGGCTATGCCAAGAATGGAAAGAGTTTTCGCATCTTAAATAAGATCAAATCAAAGGTTGAAGAATCCATTCATGTTGTGTTTGATGATGCTAACCAAGAACCGAGTAAGGTTAATCCTGATGATGTAGGAATTAAAGATCTCTCCCAACAAGCATCGCAAATCAACCTTAGGGATGATAGTGATGACGAGGATGATGGGATTCATGTACTTCCTCCAAAGGATGCTCGTGAGGTTAACAAAAATGATAATGTCAGAATCGCTGATGATCATGAAGAGAATGATCATCAAGAGCAGATTAGAACTGTGAATGATGCAGCGTCTACGCAAGAGACAAATGAGAATCAAGCGATTAACAACCAAGAGTCTCTTAACCCTTTCCAACCAGACCGTAAATGGCTTAGAGATCATCCACCAGAGCTAGTAATTGGAGATATTGAAGCACCTGTTAGAACTAGGTCCGCTACATTTAATGAGGCCATGTTCGCAAGTTTCCTATCTCAAATGGAACCAAAGAAAGTGGATGAAGCGCTTAATGATTCAAGTTGGGTAGAAGCAATGCAAGAAGAGCTCAACCAATTTGAAAGAAGTAAGGTTTGGACGCTAGTACCAAGACCAACTCACCAAGGAATTATTGGAACAAGATGGGTTTTTAGGAACAAAATGGATGAAGATGGCATTGTTATAAGAAACAAAGCTAGATTAGTCGCTCAGGGTTATTGTCAAGAAGAGGGTATTGACTTTGATGAAACGTATGCCCCAGTAGCCCGTCTTGAAGCAATTAGGATGTTCCTAGCGTTTGCCGCATTCAACAAGTTCACAGTATACCAAATGGACGTGAAGAGTGCATTCTTGAATGGTAAACTCCAAGAAGAAGTCTATGTGGAGCAACCACCAGGATTCATCAACAACCATGGCAAAAGTATGGTCTACAAGCTGGATAAGGCACTCTATGGCCTTAAACAAGCACCAAGAGCATGGTATGACACTCTCTCTATCTTCCTTATAGGTAAAGGCTTTTCAAAAGGCAGCGTTGACACAACGTTATTTAAAATTACCCATAATAAAGATATTCTCTTAGTCCAAATCTATGTTGATGATATTATATTTGGTTCTACTAATAAGCGACTGTGTGAGAAATTTTCGAAAATGATGCAAGATCAATTTGAAATGAGCATGATGGGTGAATTAACTTTCTTCTTAGGATTACAAGTTAAGCAACTCCCTAATGGAATATTTATAAACCAAGCTAAATATACTAGAGATATGATTAAGAAATTTGGTATGGAAAATGCATCATCTTCAAAAATTCCAATGAGCCAGACGCTTAAGTTAGATAAAGATGAAAGTGGGAAGAAAATTGATATCACTAACTATAGGGGTATTATTGGATCACTTCTTTATCTTACCGCTAGTAGACCTGATATTATGTTTTCAGTATGCATGTGTGCACGTTTTCAATCTGATCCTAAAGAATCACACTTAATTGCTACCAAGAAGATCCTTAAGTACCTAAAAGGCACACAAAATGTGGGCTTATGGTATTCACAGGATTCTTCTTTTGAACTAATTGGTTATTCAGATGCAGATTTTGCAGGATGCAAAATAGATAGAAAAAGTACTAGTGGTACATGTCAATTTCTAGGTGATCGACTAGTTTCATGGCATAGTAAGAAACAACAATCCATAGCGACTTCTACCGCTGAGGCAGAATATGTAGCCGCTGGAAGCTGTTGTGCACAAATCCTTTGGATGAGGCAACAACTTAGAGATTATGGAATAATCCTAGGTCCTACCCCAATCCATTGTGATAACCAAAGTGCTTTAGCTATGACCCAAAATCCTGTTCTTCATTCTCGAACCAAACACATTGACATTAGATACCATTTCTTGCGTGACCATGTTCAAAAGAAAGATATCTCCATGCACTTTATTGGAACTGACAAACAACTGGCAGATATCTTCACAAAAGCGCTCAACGAACAACGCTTTCTCACTTTGAGAAATGAATTAGGTATGATCGATTTAAACGCTTAAAGCATAAAGCATCATATTTAATAGGCATATAATTTAAGGGGAATCCTCTTTTTGTTTGTGTCTAAAGCATTTATCAAAATTTGAAATGAGTCATCAACTTTAGGGGGAACTCTAAAATTGTACTTACTTCAATGTATCAAGCGACTGTGATAAAAAATGACTTTCAAAATCTTAAAGCATTGATCACTAGCTCTTATCTATTATGCATGACAAAATCAGTCTCTAATAATGTTGTCTCTCATAAATCCAAGCGATTGACTCACTTATTGAAATATTTTATGAAAAGACTTCAGCGTTGAAAGGATTCCCATTTTAACGCTAAGTAACTCAATTTCAAAAAATTCATGCATAGTTTTCATTGCTAAAAATAACGTGTGGATAAGACCAAAGATCAGATTTGACAACTACCCACACGTGCCTATCAAATCAAACTGACGGTTATGATTCGTATCTAAACTGAGGCGGTTCAGTGATTGCATGAGTCTGAGTAAGTGTCAGTACACTATCAGGCGCGTGCACATCACGCTAAAAATTTCAAAATTTTTCAAACCGTTTCAAATTAACCGCAGATCCGAAAAATGTTATAGTACCCTACTTTACCACACTTTTTGACATCCGAAATTAAATGTACACGGTTCAGATTCCTTTTGTCATTAACCTCTGAACACGTGTCATTCATCTGTCAATTGAGGAGTTACTTTCACCTTCTATTTAAACTCCCCAAGACTTTTACAGAAAACTTTTATCACTTCCAATCTCTCCTACTGTTAAAGCTTTTTCTTTCCAAAGGCAAAAATCCCTCAATTTTCTCCAAAAGCTTCAACTTTCAGCAATGGCACCCAAAGTTTCAAAATCTTCCAAGACAGTAACAAAACCAGTTACAGTTAACGCCGGATTTTTGGTTAACTGGGACTATCTCTATGATAACCAGAACTTCCCTCTTCGAACAATTCTTCCACTTGTTCAAGAATCTGGTTTGAAAGACATGCTTACTACTACATTCAACTATTTTGAAGAAGAATCTCTCCACTTTTTCTGCAATGGTCAAATTTCTGCAGACGGAAACTCCATATCCTGCGTCTTCCCTTCTGCAAAAGAGACCTTTATCCTCACTCCTTCTCTAATTTCTTCATTACTTGGTCTGCCTAATACTGGCATTGAGGTAGAAAGTGTAAATCTCGGCGATGCTACCAAAGTATGGGACGTGATAAAGAAAGAAGATGTTCACGACGCCTATGAGCCCAACTTCAAGAAGAACGATATGAAAGGCGAATATGTCATCCTCGCTGACATATGTTCAAAGATTATTGAATGCAGAAAAGGGACGTTCGATAAAGTAACTAACATTCAATACAAGATGATGGTTGCCATCCTGACTAAGTTAAAAATTAACTGGTCTCTTTACGTGTTCAATCGCTTCAAAGCAGCGATGGCTAAGTCCGTTAATCCCAAGCCTTACGGGATTTTGCTAAGTCGTATTCTCTGCTCTAGCGGATATACGCAAGCGTCTGGGAAAAAGATCCCAGCGACCAAGTTTTATGGCAAGAAAATGATAAGCGAGCTTCTTAACCCGCGGAAACCTGGCGGAGCAGCGGTTCCAAAAGATCAGCGTGTTGTTCGCAGTGATGATGAAGATCAAGCGTCCTCGTCATCATCATCATCATCAGAAGAAGTGGTGGTCAAGCGACCTAAGAGAAAGCTCATTCTCAAAGTCGCTGAGCCATCCAAGCCCGCAAAGAAGCAAAAGCCTGAACTAAAGAAGAAGAAGCCAGCACCCAAAAAGAAACAAAATATTCCTTCTCCTTCTCCCTCGCCTAAGTCTCCCTCTCCTCCTCCAGCGTTTTTCTTTTCCGTTCCTGAGGAAGAAGAGACAGCAGTGGAAGAAGAAGTACCGCTTGCACGAAGGCGTACTCTTACTCCCACTCCCGCAGTATCTTCTAGCGCTCCCACAAATCCAGCGCTTAGAGAGTCAGCGAGTGCTTCCGTCTCTGACGCTGTTCCCGAAATCAGCTCAGATCCTCAAGACGTTTCTCCATCTGAAAGGCTTCCCAATGTTCAGGGTAAGTATTTGCTAAGCAAATTAGTCTATCCTTTCCTCGTTAGTTTCCTAAGTCTCTAACGCTAGGATAAAAACAAAACAAATTCTTTCAGCGCCAAGTGAAGCAGATATTCATTATGTTCTCAACACGCTTGAAGAACTAAATATCCCTATTCGTGCTGATCCAATAACTTCTTTTATCGATTTAGAACCCGACGAAGAAGTTCAGGAGCCTGAGGCACTTGTCCAAGAAACAGATCAAGCGACTAAGACAGTCGATGATAGTCCTCAGGGTAAGCGATGTAGTATTTTCTTTGTAAATTTCTACTCAGTAGGAATTTTTGCTTGCTTTTCTCAATCGCTTACATGTTTCAGCTCATGACGGAGCTCATGACGAAATTCATGATGAACCAATCGCTGAAGCCCCTCCTCTCTCGGAAATTCCAGTTGAACTAGACATGGACATGGCAACTGTCGTGCATATTGCTAAAGAAGCATTCCAAGTTCTTCCTGACGCTGAAAGCTCATCAGCGAGTGAAGCAACTTTAAACGCTGAGCGGTCGATAGAAGTGGCCCCCATTCCAACAGAAGCTATTGCCCTTGTTCCTACGCCAACCGGACCTCCTCCTCGTGTCATTGATTTCTTCCCGCACGGATATCATCCAGATGTCGAATTTTATTATGCTGCCAGAGAACGTGACGCTCAAATGCTTGCCGAGTTGGAAATCAACTTTCAAACTACTCTCCATCGGCCCGATATGTCCGATACCAAGAAATTTGAGTTTTTCGAGCGTATTGCAGATCTAGGACTATATGACTTAGAGCGACTTCAATCTCGCCTTGAGTACATTCGTCGTCCAGTGTTCAATAGAGCTGACTTTGATCAACAGCGATTTACTCTAACAGGTCGCTCGGACGAGTCTTTTTATCCTCTGCGCCAAAGCAAGATTGTTTTCAAGAACCCACACATGGGTGATTGGAACAAAAATCCTGATGAGGAAGATCTCAATAAGATAGGATACTCTGCTCTCCCCTCCGTTGTCAAGTCTCCCCAGAACGCTCTCTCTCCAAATCCACTCAAACTCTGGAAAGGCAAAGGCCCGCTTGTTGCGGAGCGCCCAAATCCGGTCAACTCGTGGATTGAAGATGAGGCTCGTGAATATCTTGCCAGATTATGGGCTGAAGACTATGATGATGAAACAGAACGCTTTGAGAAATTCTTAGCCGCTAGAAAAGATCAAAACAAAGCGAACAAACTTGGAAAACGATGGATGATGGATACAGCCAAATGGGCTGAAGAGTTCGTTCTTCACTTCTACACCCTTGATGAACTCGTCAAATATCCATTCCTGTTTAATTTTGGAATAGAATATAGACGCCGAGGATTTGCCACCTTTTTGCTTCAACAGCGTCAGATAATTGCCGGGAATGTTAGCACTTTGCCACGATACAGACAGCCAATCGAAAGCTACATTCGCCAGCAGCTCGCCTTATTCAGCCAGGGCGGACGCTACGTTTTGCATCCTCGTGCAAACTTTGTTCAACGAATCTTCCCTGACCTCAACGAAGACGCTTCGTCAAGTAAACAACCAGTTCTTCAAAGCCAGAGTCAGATTCGTGTTGACACTTCAACAGAACACGCTGAGTTTGCTGAGTTCCACCGAGATATGAGAGCAGTGATAGAAAATGTCCAAGCATTGGATACAAGTTTCAATCACTATTCAGGGTTAAACAATTTCCGAGGATATACTCTCCACCCTGTGCTCTTCAGTGAACAGAATATTCAAGTGGCCAAGATGATCTCGCTGATTAGGCCAGTGGACCAAGAAGCAGCTCAAGCGTTCATGCCGTTCATTTTGGACTTTTTCAACACATATACCTCAGGGATTGCGTTACCAGAAGGTGTGCAACTTGCACTAAGTACTGACGAGCGCGAAGACGCTATATTCTTTATCCCGCAATCTAGCCTGATCAGTCCCCGGCATGTGATGGAAGCCCTTGGCCCCCTTTGGGTTATTGGCATTCGAGAACCTTCTCCTCCCTCAATCCAAATTCTGGAAGAAGATTCTGCTCCTACTGCGGAAGTCGCTCATCTCCCTGAGGCTTCCTTGCCAGATTCTTCTAGCGCCCCAGTAGTCGAGCCCCCAGCGATTGCTGATTCTACCTTGGATCACGCCATTGAAGAAGTGCACGCTGAAATTGCTCAAGCGCCTGTAGAACCTCTTCTAAGAGATAAAACCAAAGGCAAGGCTGCAGTTTCAAGTTCTTACGGACTTCTCCCGTCCCCAGAACGTCCTTTTTCGGATTCAAATTCCGACAGTGACTTAGAGGCCCGAGATTTCAGAAAAGCTGTACGGAACTCGCTTCACCACATCGAAGGTTCCTGCTCCAAGCTTTCTGAAGCCGCTACCAGACAGACTCGCTTAATGTCTGATACGCGAAGCCGTGACATTGCCAAAGCTTCAAATTCCAGCACCATTGCTATCATGGAAAGCATGTCCCCTCTTATCGCTGAGCTCTCCTCTGAATTCAATCGTCATCTTGCTCAGAGCGCTTCGGCTGATGCGGACCGACACGCTTCATCCGATGCCGTTGCTCAAAGTGTCGCTCAACAGATTGCTCTTCTAGTCGAAGAAGTTCGACTTTTGCGCCGCGATGTCGCTGATCTAAAATTGTCCCTTGATGAAGTCAAGAAGGGGGAAAGTAAAGAAAAGAACAAAGCGATTTCCAAGACGGATAATAAACATTGGCGTTCGATGTTCGATGAACTGGTAAGCATTAAGAGAATGCTATCCAAGAAACGAAAACCAAGGTATTATCTCGGAAAATACGCTCTTCCCCAGTTGGACCCCGACTTCTTAGAGAATATGGGATTTCATGCTTATGCCGGACCGCTACAACGACCTGTGAATTGGAGACCGTCAAATGACCGTCAAAAAGATATATATTATGATCTGATTCGAGAACTTGGCATTCCACCAAGGGATTGGACGGAAAGGTTGTTAGAGCTAAATGAAAGCGCCAGACTCCGTAGGCATGACTATGATGAAATCCAGCATACAACTATGATCGACATTGATCGACTCTTAAAAGAACTAGCGTTAGAAGTTCTTCAAGGCGAAGAAAGAGCAAAGCGACAGAAGAAATAAATGTTTTTCTTTTTTTGCGTATTTTATTTCTTTCTTATTTTTTTCAGTATAAATCATGCATGCTTCATTTCAATACATATGAATGATTTATTGCTGAAACAACTTGTTGAAGCCAAACTAACTTTAACTAACATTACTAACCTTTCAAACGCTGACTTATATTCCTTTGGGCCTTTTCTTTTTTAACTCTTAAAATTATAAAAGAGTTACAAGTCTTGACATCATCAAAAAAGGGGAAATTGTTAGGAAATCTCATGTTAGATGTTTTGATGATGACAAGATAGGATTCAAAGTGAGACCCCAAATAAAATGTAAGTTTATGCTTTCATAGATCATTGTATAAAGCGTTTAAAAGAGTTTGTAATTTTGTTTAGGCTTGTAATTTTTATCCTCATAGATTTTAGACTAAGTTTTAGCGACTGAATTAAGAATAGAATTCTAGGTGAGTCTATTTGAGAAGAAGTTGAAGACCAGCGTCTGAAGTCAACCGAAGATGAAGATTCCGTCTTAGCGCCTGTCAAACGCTAAGAGACCGCAGTTCAGGATTCATGAATCAAGCGTTCAAATACTCGAGCGACTTAAAGAAGATTCACCTGAAATAAATCCTCAAGTCATAAAGGACTTAAATGCAATCATTCAACGGGCATTTATTTCCAACGGGAAATAAATTCAAATTGCATTAAATGCCTGATAAAAGCATTAAATGTGATAAGCTACTGTGACTTTTGGACAAGCCTCCCTTTGACCAGACTGTCAGAGCTTTCAAAGTTTTAGCTGCTCCCGTCCAATCGGTTCCAGCGAATTTTCAGGAATGTCAGATTTTAGGTACAAACACGCGCTACGTGAAAGACACGCTCCTACATGTGTCCAACAGACAGATCCCAAGAAATTGCCTATAAATACCTTACTCCAGAAAATCAAAAAGTAGGAACAACATCAAGAATATACGAGAAATTATTGTCAAAAATCCTACGTACATTCTTTCTGAAAAAGCTTAGAGATTTCATAGCCAAAACTTTTCAAGCTTTCCATCTACATTCAAACAGTCACAAATATCTCAAACATCTTCCAAAGAAGAAATCCAAACTCCAACTGAGATATTCCAAGTTGTTTGATCTTCTTTAAAACAAACAAAACCCAAGTGATAAACCTCAACATTTCATCTGAGTGAGAAAAATTGTTGAAAACTTTCAGGCAGCATTTCTGAGTGAGAGAAGCTTGAAGAAGACGATCTTCATTGGTGCTGAAGTCTGTGTGATCAAGGAGCCCAAGATCATTTTCATCCATTACTATTGTGTAGAAGTTTCTGTGTGATCCTTTGATAATCATCATAGTAATTTCCTCCACGTGAAAAAGGAGAAGAAGGACGTAGCTGGGATTACATCACCCAGTGAACCTTACAAATTATTGTGTCATTTATTTTATTGTCTTATATTATTCACTTCATATTATTCTGAAAAAGACAAGTAAAATTGCAAAGCGACTAATTCAACCAAAAGAACGCTAAACATTATTTCCGCTGTGCTAACCCTGATTAAGCGATCTAAGCGTTGCCCTACTTTGGTAAACTGCTGAAATCACTAAGTCTAAGTTAACTATTCTGAAGCGTCTGACCCAAGCGCTCAGTTTTTCCAAGCGTTCAAATTTCTAAAGTGATACGAAAGTTTTGTGAAGTCGAAAAAGACTTCAGGGTCTATTCAACCCCCCCCCTTCTAAACCCTTTCGTATGCCACTTGGGACCACCATAATGTTACAGCGAACAACAAAGGAAAGGGTGTGTCCTTTGTTGAGAAAGGTTCAAAAAGTCAAACACCTGTTGAACCGAGCGACAATGGTACGAGGCCAAATGAGAAAGCCAAAGCTGACTCAGGCAAGGGAAGGACTAAGGTGAATGATTCACAAAATAAGGTCTATCCAAATGCTCGAAAGGCTAAGGAGAAACCTTCTACCAGTGAATTAAATGCTAAGCGTCAAGCACCAAAAGTGCAACTTAAGCCAGTGCCAAAGAAATACCAGTGTCAATATTCACAACGGTCTAGATCATATTATTGATACTGTGATGATTATGATTATGATTATGACTATGATTATGCTTATTATTATAATTGAGGATATTATTATGGACCCAAAAAGCACACATAACACAAGGTAAACAAAAAGTACACACAACACCATGTGTAACCCAAGAAGGCTAATCCTCCCGCAATGAAGATTAAGCAAATATGGGTTCCTAAAGTTCTAGTTCAAACTAACAATGCTACTAATGTTAAAAGACCCAAGTCACAATGGGTACCTAAATAGAAATAGAACTTCCTTTTTGATTGCAGGTACCTAGAGCTAGGGCCGATACATCTGTTTGGTACATCGATAGTGGGTCGTCAAGGCACATGATAGGCTTCAAGGATCTTTTGATCAACTATCGAGCTGTCAATGGTTGTCAAATTGTATTTGGTGACAATTCCAAAGGTAAAACCAAAGGTATAGGTACTGTGCATAGGGGGAACATCATGATTAGTGATGTTTATTATGTTGAGAGTCTTAAGCATAATTTATTAAGCATAAGTCAATTTTGTGATAAAGGCTTTGAAGTAAAATTTTCAAGTGACTGTTGCTATATAAATGACGCTAATACTAAATCTATTAAATTAAAAGGTAAAAGACAAACAATGTGTATTTGGTAGATTGAGGTTCAACAATAGATAACAAACCTACATGCTTTGTAGCTAAAAGTGAATCTAAAACGGGTTGGTTATGGCATAAAAAAATGAATCACCTCAACTTTAAAACAATCTCTTAGCCTATAACGCTAAATCTTGTAGAGGGATTACCTAAAGGACCATTTCATAAGGATCGCCTCTGTGATGCTTGTCAAATGGAAAAACAAGTTAAATCATCTTTTAAGAGAAAGCCTTGTTTATCTATCTCTAGAATACTTGAACTACTTCACATGGATTTGTTTGGACCCGTTCAAACAATCAGTGTGAGCGGTAAAAAGTATACTTTGGTGATAGTAGATGATTTATCTCGGTGGGCGGTAAAAAGTATACTTTGGTGATAGTAGATGATTTATCTCGGTGGGTGAAATTTCTTTCATCTAAAGATGAGACATGTGACATGTTAACAAAGCTTATTCGGCAACTGCAAACATTAACAAATCTTAAGGTTGCAAGAATAAGGAGCAATCACTGTACTGAGTTTACTAACAAAGTTGTTGAGAAGTTTTGTGCAGAGAATGGAATACATCATGAGTATTCAGCTCCCAGAACTCCTCAACAGAATGGTGTTGCTGAGCGCCGAAACAGAACGCTCAAGGAAGCCGCTAGGATGATGTTAGCAGAGTCGAAGCTTGCTCTTGGGTTTTGGGCCGAAGCGATCAACACTGCTTGTTACACTCAAAACCATTGCATGATCAAAAAAAAACATGGGAAAACTCCATATGAACTATAGAAGGGTTGTAAGCCAAATGTTTCATACTTTCACGTCTTTGGTTCAAAATGCTTTATTCATAATAATGGATCCCAAAGCCTGAAGACATTTGATCCTAAAGCCGATGAGGGAATCTTTCTAGGCTATGCCAAAAATGGAAAGAATTTTGGCATCCTAAATAAGATTAAATCAAAGGTTGGGGAATCTATCCAGGTTGTTTTTGATGATGCTAACCAAGAACCAAGTAAGGTTAATATGAATGATGTAAGAGTTGAAGATTTATGTCGTCAAGCGTCAAATATTACTGTTGATGATGATAGTGACGATGATGATGAGATCTTAGTGCCGCCTCCTAAGTATACTCGAGATGTTTTGGATAATCATGTAAGATTTACTGATGATCATGAAGAAAGTGATCATCAAGAGCAAGGTAGAATCTGTGAACTTGAAGTGCCTACGCAAGAGGATAGTTAAGCGCCTGAGCAAGTAAACCATGTGTCTGTTCAACCTCTTAACCCATTCCAACCAGATAGACTATGGCTGCGTGATCATCCACCAGAGTAGATTATTGAAGGTGTTGGAGCGCCTGTAAGAACTAGGGCCGCTACATTCAATGAGGCCATGTTTGCAAGCGAAGAAAGTGGATGAAGCGTTATGTGATACTAGTTGGATTGAAGCCATGCAAGAAAAGCTTAATCAATTTGAGCGTAGTAAGGTTTGGACGCTATTACCAAGACCAACTCACCAAGGAGTTATTGGAACTAGATGGGTTTCTAGAAACAAGATGGATGAGAATGACATTGTGATAAGGAACAAAGCCAGACTTATCGCTCAAGGATATTGCCAAGAAGAGGGTATTGATTTTGATGAGCCATAGGTTCCCATCACTCATCTTGAAGCAATTCGTATGTTTCTAGCGTATGCAGCGTTCAACAAGTTTACAGTGTATCAGATGGATGTTAAGAGTACTTTCCTGACTGGTAAACTCTAAGAAGAAGTTTATGTTGAGCAACCACCAGGATTCATCAGCAGCCATGGTAAGGGTATGGTTTACAAGCTAGATAAAGCACTTTATAGGCTTAAGCAAGCACTCCGAGCATGGTATGACACTCTTTCTATTATCCTTATTGGTAAAGGCTTTTCAAAAGGCAGCGTTGATACAACGTTATTTAAAATTACCAATGACGAAGATATTCTCTTAGTCCAAATTTGTATTGATGATATTATATTTGGATCTACTAATAAGCGTCTGTGAGAGAAATTTTTGAAAATGATGCAAGAACAATTTGAAATGAGCATGATGGGTTAATTAACTTTTTTCTTAGGATTAAAAGTTAAACAACTCCCTAATAGCATATTTATTAACCAAGCTAAATATACAAGAGATATGATTAAGAAATTTGGTATGGAAAATGCATCATCTTCAAAAATTTCAATGAGCTAAACACTTAAGTTAGATAAAGATGAAAGTGGGAAGAAGGTTGATATCACTAATTATGGAGGTATCTTTGGATCACTTCTTTATCTTACTGCTAGTAGACCTGATATTATGCTATCGGTATACATGTGTGCACGCTTTCAAGCTGATCCTACAGAGTCACACTTAATTGTTGCCAAGAGAATCCTTAAATATCTAAAAGGCCCACAACATGTGGGCTTATGGTATCCGAGGGACTCTCCTTTTGAACTAATTGGTTACTCAGATGTAGATTTTGCAGGTTGCAAAATAGATCATAAGAGTACCAGTGGTACATGTCAATTTCTAGGTGATAGGTTAGTTTCTTGGCATAGTAAGAAAAAACAATCGATAGCTACCTCTACAGCTAAAGCAGAGTATGTAGCTGTAGGAAGTTGTTGTGCACAAGTTTTATGGATGAGGCAACAACTTAGGGATTATGGTATAATCCTAGGTCCAACCCCTATTCATTGTGATAATCAAAGCGCCTTAGCCATGACTCAAAATCCTATTCTTCATTCTAGAACCAAACATATTGACATTAGATACAATTTCCATCGTGACCATGTTCAAAAGAAAGATATCTCCATGCACTTTATTGGAACAGACAAATAATTGGCTGGTATCTTCACCAAAGCTCTCAATGAACAACGCTATTTCACTTTAAGAAGTGAACTAGATATGATTGGTTTAAACGCTTGATCATTATGCATCATACTTTCATTAGACATATAATTTAGGGGGAATCCACTTTAGTTATGTCTAAAAGATTTTTGAAAAGTGTTACAAGTTATCAAATTTAGGGGGAACCTTAAAATTGTATTTGTACACATCTAAAAGCGTCAATGACCAAAAATATTTTATATGCATCAATCATCAACGCTTATCGTTATTTGTGCATGATATGTTGGACGCTCAAATATAAAAAGAAATTAGTTTCAAGCGTCAACATAAATCTTACAAAATTGGTATATGTTTAGCGTTGAACATATTCCCCTCAACACATAATATAAACTTTTATAAAATTCATGCATAACCTTTTAAATGACTAGTGTCGTGATGGATAGACTCAAAGATTAATTTTGACCGTTATCCACACGCTCTTATCAAATCAAACTGGCGGGTAAATTAAAAAATTTTCAAAATGACGGTTCAGTGTTAGTATGTGTTTGTGTACGTGCCAGTGTACCATCAAGCGCATGCATCACACTCTAAAACTGCCAAACGTTTTGAAAATTTTTACTCAGATGTCAAAGCTTTATATATGGGAGTTACGAAATGTAACTTCCCCCTCTTATCAAAAACTTGCGTCCGCTGTTAAAACAAATAATGGCTGAGATTCAATAACTTTACACGTGGCAAAGTCTTACTGAGATGAGAGAACACAATTTTCAAAATTTTCTAATGCGTCATTTAAAACAATTTTTTTGCAGAAAAATTATTCACTTTTCACTCAAGCTATCTGCAAATTACTTTCTTTCTATCTCTCTCAAGTGAATCTCTATTCCATCTCTTTCAAAAAATCTTCAATGGCACCCAAGAAATTCGTGAGTACTGATGAAGACACCATCAAGGTTACTGAAGGCCTTGTGGTGGACTTGAAATTCCTGTACGAGCAAAATGAGATCAATATGACTAATATGATGGACTCTGTTGGCAAGCCTGGGCTTCAGAATTTCCTGACCAAGTACTCCTACTTGTTTTCTCCTGAAGTGGATACATTCTGGAGAACTGCTAAGCTTTTAGAGGATAAGAGCTCTATTTCTTGCCTCTTTTCCTTTTCCAAGAAGGATTCTCCAAAAGAATTCATTTTTTCTGCTGCTTCCATTGCCAAGAACTTTAAGTTGCCTAATCAAGGTGACGCATTGGAGTCTGTTACTGCTGAACAAATTGAGGAAGTGTGGTCGAAGATATGTGCTTATGATGATGCCGCATACAAACCACACTTCGAGAATAAAGACATTGTGCTGAAGTATAGACTTCTTGCTGATTTCTGCAGCAAGATTATTGAATGCATGGTGGGAACCTTTAATAAAGTCAACCCTACGCAGTTTCAAATGATGACGACCATACTCCTGGATATCAAGATCAACTGGAGTGAGTATGTGTTCGGTCGGTTTAGGGATTGTTTAGCAGCAACATACAAACCGGATGGTGTGATTTGAGTCATTTGCTGTACAAAGCAGAGTGTGTTCACTCATCTGGGCTTCCTTTGGCAAAAGCCAAGATGTTAGGGAAGAGGATTGTGAAGAATCTCCTCAACCCTCCCAGAGTTGGTGGAGTTGCTAAACCCTTAGTTGAGTGCCAAGTTGTGCGCGAAGCGTCTAGCGAGAAAGTGGAGCATCCGGCTCCTGAAGAAGCTGTGAAGCGTCCAGCTGAGAAGAAGAAGAGGGCTCCCAGAAAGCCCAAGGCTACTGTAGTTCCATCTCCTCCCAAGGATGATGAGGAAACTGATGAGGATGCGGAGGACAAGATTCCTTTGATTAAGAGGAAGAAGTTGGAAGGAATTATAAAGAAAATAGATTTTGAAGAACCAACTGTCGCTCCGATTCAAACGCTTAAGCTTGTAGAAGGGGTGAACGTGAAGAAAATCTTCAAGCGTTCCAGGACCGGCAAGCGTCAACCTGCCCCTGCTCCTGAAGAGCCTGAGACCGTTGAGCCAAGCAATTAAGAAACTGCTTCTATTGGGACAAGCTCTCTGGGTAAGTTTATTTCTTCCCACAACATTTCTATTCCTACACTTGTAGAAGATCCTGCTCTTATAAAGGGTAGTTCTTGTGCTACAACTCTTATTCCAGCTGCTGTTCAAGCACCCGTTGATGTCCATCTGGATGTTGACATTGAGGAAGTGGTGGCAATCGCCAAAGATATTGCAACAAGCATTGAGGTGGATGCCGAGGAACCTACGACAAAAGGGGTCCAACTACCACTATCTTCAAAGGTTATAACAGAGGCACGCTCAGAAGGTCAGAGTGTCGCTGAACACATTACAAGACCTAGGCAATTCTTCAAGCTGGATCCACTCAAGACGATTGATCACTTAATCAAATATATGCCACCAGCGCTTAAAGAAGACTTTATTCCTGCAGGCTACAATGAAGAATGATACATTGTTGCGGAGATTGAAGTGGCCATGCTGATAGAATATGACTGATCTATTTGTGATAAGAGGCGTTCTTATGTGTTTTTAAGCCCGTGATTTGATGTTTTTGGATTTATTTATTACCTAAATCATGCCACATTTGCGTTTAATCAGGGTGTTCAGTGATTTCAGCTGATAAACGAGAGCACACTAAGAAAAGGGCGAAAAACGATGCACGACACAATTTCAAGCCTGTTGACTACAGCCAGGCGCCAGTATGACCACGCCCGGGCGCCGAGCAAGAAGCAGCAAGTTCAGCATCCTGTTGCCCACGCCTAGGCTCCGCCTTACTCGCGCTTAGGTGCCGACTTGTCCACGCCCGAGCTCTGTTGGGCACCGCCGGACTTATCCCCTAAGAAAGATACTACACGTAAGCTACGCCTAGGCGCCGGCGTAACCATTTTTCAAGTGTATGAAAGCCAGATTTCAGCAATGAAGAGGGGTTCAAAAATCTGGGGAAGGAAGGCATTTTTCTGAGATTTTGAGCCGAAAATTCATCAATCTTTCAGGGAGAAGAAGGGGGATTAAGCTAGAGATTGAAGTTTCAAGCTAGGATTCATCATCAACCAAGCCTTAGATAGTTTTACTTGCTTTCATTACATGTTTATGTTCATAATTATGTATATGATTGTTCTAGATCTTCTTGAGCTATTGATGATGAGCTAATTTTGTAGAACTAAGGCCATGTGAAGGCCAAATTTATGAGTCAATATATATGAAGTGATTTTGTTGTATTAATTCTCCTATTGCCTTGTGTGTTAATTTTATGCTTTTATTCCAATCATGTGCTTGATCACCATATGCTTGCTATCTTGCCTAATATAGTCATTCGAGAGAAGATAGGTTAGGGTTTAAGGGAATTAACACATCATCCGAAACAAATGAGGCACTGCCCCTAGAGATAGGTAAAGATTTCTGGGTGCTGTTAGCCGGATTTATCCGGGGAAACTCTAGAACGTTAATGCGTGGTTATTGATTAGATTCTCAGATAGATATATTTAGAGAACCGTCAATTAATCATAGGATTATTATGAGCCGAGACATCGGGTAATAGTTAACTAAGGAGTTTCCACCAAGGCAATAGGAGTCTAATAATTCGAGGAATAACCCATATATATTCACGAGTAGATTCGGTTGTAGCATGTGCCTTAGTCATTTTATCATAAGTAAGTTTTAATCTATAGCTCGTTTCCTCTTTTATCCTTCGTTTATCCAATCAGTTTTAATTGTCTTTCTTTTATTGTTAATCATAAACTAAAATACCTAGTTCTCGAGGTTCGACAACCCGGACTTTTTGTCCATTTATTACTACGCACGACTAGTATACTTGCTATCCAAGCACGTCAGGTATTAGCGTGTCAAGTTTCTGGCGCCGTTGCCGGGGACTAGTTTATTTTTAGTTTTTGATTTTTGTTTACGCTTCCATAATTCTTAGTTTGTTGTTTATTTCTTGCTTTTCTTTTATTTTCGTATTAGTCTAATTTTTGTTTCTTGTGCTTAATTGAAAGGTTTGACTTGTGGTGCATGACCCGCTCTTCCAATGAGCCCCTATTTGATTTTGAGCCCGAGATAGAACGTGTTCTTTGGGCTAGTAGACGAGTTTGAGAAATGGCCCACAATTTCAATCCTAATCCGAATAGGAACTTTACCAACATGAATCTCCCGAAAAATAGGAAATGGTTGCAAAATATACTCCAAGCTATGCAACCGACACCTCCACCACTACCTCCATCGGTTCGTGGTAATCAACCACCCCGGGTGCACACTACAACAGGACCCGTTGTCTTTCCGGACTTTGCTACGCCACATTTTCACATTCCTTCTCATATGTTCGAGATGGTTCAAGCGGAGCCGTTTTATGGCGACTCGAGAGACTCACCTCATGACCACTTGGATCATTTTGAGAATGTGATCTCTACTATGCAATTCAACCCACGGGATCTTGATGCCATCCGCCTCTGATTATTTCATTTCTCTTTGAAGGATGAGGCGACTCTTTGGTACAAGTCATTGCCACCACAATCAATCGGAACATGGGATGATCTAGTAGATGAGTTTCTCAACAAATTCTTCCCTCCATCAAAAATTAACAAGCTTAGAAGTGAGATCAAAGGGTTCAAGCAAACAAGGAACGAATATTTAGCATCCGCATGGGTATGCTACGAAAGTGCCCCGATCACAATTATACCCGAGACGAGCAAGTGCAACATTTCTATAATGGAGTCCGATCTCGGATTCGACACCGACTCAATGCGGGAGCCGGTGGTGACCTTTTGGGCCTTGATAGTAGGACCGTGTGGATTAAGCTTGAGCAAATGTCTAGAGAGGATGAAATTTACCCCAAAGATGATGATGAGCTTCCTCCACTAAATCGAAGGGTTGCTTGTGTGCAAGAATTAGAAGAAGTGGTTGCACCGAAACCGGAGGTTGTAGATGTAAATTTTGTTGGGAATCATAACCGGCACCAATTGAACTTTCACATACCCGAAAACTTCCCAAAGAGGCCAAACCCCGCACAACCGGGCATTTATCAACCCCCGAGGCCTCCTTTCAACAACCCACCTCCGAGGCAAGGTAATCTCAATGTGCAAGGGCAAGGGCAAGTAGGACCTCCCACGATCGACGAGCGACATGATGCTCAAATAAAGAAATTGGATACAGCGATCAATGAACTCCGTAATATGATGAAGGATATGTTCATGGAGATGAAGGATATGAGGACACAAATGGGACAAATAGCAACAGCGGTTAAAGAGAGCCCCGGGAACGTTGCCAAGTGACACGGAGAAGAACCCAAAAGAACAATGCTATGCAATCACTTTGAGGAGTGGAAAGCAGTTGGAAAATGATGCAACACTGTCTCCTACGCCTAGGCACGAGTCAGGCGACGCCCAGGAGCCATCCACACCCAGTCAGGAAAATGTGTCACTGCAAACGACGCCCAGGCGCTGACCACACCATGCGTAGGCGCCGATGTCAGCGCCCAGGCGCCGCCTCCTATTTTTTCCGGTCCTAGTTCTTCGACTCCAACGCCTCCTTCTCCCATTGAGATCCATCTTCCCTTTCCAGATGCACAGAAGAAGAAAAAGAAGGAGATGGATCCAAGTTTCCTCTGTATTTTGGCGATTCTTCGGGAGGTGGGAATCAATGTTCCTTTCATTGATGCCATCCTACAAATGCCAAATTATGTTAAGTATTTTAAAGATATTCTATCTAACAATCAAAAGTGGGAGGAAAATGAAATTGTTTGTCTTACCGAGGAATGCTCCGCCGTCTTACTTAGCAAATTACCTTGCAAGCTAAAGGACCCAGAGAGTCTCACAATACCGTGACTATTGGCCATCTCAAGTTCGACAAAGTTCTTTGTGATTCGGGAGTGAGTATCAACCTTCTTCCCTACTCTATTTTTAAGAAGCTAGGCCTTTGAGATCCTACGCCAACATTCATGTCCATGCAATTGGCGGATCGCTCTATCAAGAAACCAAAGGGCATTATCGAGGATGTCATTGTACGATTCAACAAGTTCTTCTATCCAGTTGACTTCGTGGTTCTCGACATGGATAGTGACATTGACGTTCCCTTGATTCTAGGAAGACCCTTCCTAGCCACTTGCAATGCCAAGATCAACGTGGGAAAGGGTAAGTTGACATTGAAGGTGGGTGATGAAAAGGTGATATTCGTTGTTTATCATGACATGCAACCGCCTATGGATGATCTTACTTGTTCACATGTCGATGCTATTCACCTTTTGTTTGATGAGAAATGCGCACTTGGTAAGACTAAGGGCACTCTTACGGTGGAGGATTAGGTCCCCAATTAGCAACAAGGTAAGGTGAGAAAAAATGATTTTTGCATGAAGTACATTCCACCACATCTACGTGTTCAGGAGATCGATAAGACAAATCCGGAACGAAGGTCTAATCTCAAATCACCACAATATGAGTGGAGGCAAGTGGGACATAAGAAAAAAGGAGGAATGGCAAGGATATTGTCATTCTAAATGGGCCACCTATTTGAACCTTAAAGCACAAAAGTCAAGGCTAATGACTATAAACAAGCGTTTCTTGGAAGGCAAGCCAAGTTTGTAAGTTTTCTTTTCTTTTCGTTTCAATTTTTGTTGTGTTTGTTTCATCCATTTGTTCTTAGTAGAAGCATGTCTGTTTTAGTTATCTTTTGTTTTGTTGTTGGTTTTTTGTCGTTTCTCGATTCTATCCATTACTTAACGTTTTGTCTGGCTAGCATCGTTTAATGTGTAGTTGTTGCATTCATTGCTCACCAATCGCTGTTGCCACTCTTGGATACAATTGCATTCGAGGACTTGGTTTTGCTTTTCAGCATCCCATTATGGTGACGTGTACTCTCCTCTTTTATTTTCGAACATAGGGGACAATGTTTGTTCCAAGTTTTTTTTTTGGGGGGGGGGGTATAATTGATCCATTATTGTCATGATTATTTATGCTCTATATTCTGTCCAAGTTTGGGGGGAAGACGGTTGTACCTCTACATGTGATAATGTGCACATTTTTAAGTATCTTAAAAAATATTTGGTGGGATTGTAAACCCTTCAATTAATGCATTGAGATTGATTAAGTTAAATCAATGGCATGTTTTCTCTATCAATTTGGACTTAAATGAACTATACACATTGTTTCCTTGCTCAAGGGATCCTAAATAAGATTAGATTGTCCTTAAGATGATTCACATATGCACATAAGTCGAGAGTAGAGGAGTTGAGTGGACACCCATTTTGAAACACTTAAAGGCTTGATCCCAGAAATATCAACTTAGATGTGTCACATGTGTTATGAGTTGAGAATGTCTTTGTATGCTTAAAAAGAATAAAAGAGGTTGAACATTGGTATGACTGCAAAAGTCTAGCTTAATAGATACTGGGGGCGAAGAGTACCATGCTTAGAATACTGTACTATTAAGCTAATTTGAGCTAAGCTCAAGCCAATGAAAGTGTAAAGGGAATAAGGACCTAGTTTGGTTTTGTGGTCTTTGGCACTCGAGTGATTAAGCTCTTAGGAGTGTCTCTACACTTAATACCCTAAAACCGTCCGGTTTGGGAGTTATTGGCTCAAAGTTCGTTACAAGGGTGTCATAGAAAGCCTAAGAGAACCGAACATTGCACATGGTCTAGCCTCTAATGTTTTGAGTTGAAAGTTGCATAAGTTAGAGCCTAAAGTGGATAAATTGATGAAATTTTAAGTGGCTATGAAGTTTTCTTCAATTCTCATGCCATGTAATTAATCAAAAGTCGATAAGATATGGGATTAATGCTTGAAAAGTGGTAAGAATGCCACTTGATTATAATACCTTAGATTTATCACACTACACCCTTAGGATGGTCTTTTCAAGGTTAAGGCGTAACATGAGCAAGTATGTGACATGTATATATATGTAATTTTGAGCTTAAATAGATAAATTCATGCCACTGCTTTATTATTAATCATATTGATTTGCGTTATTTGAGTGTGGTTGAAAATTCGTCGATTTTGTGGGTATATCGTATGCAAACCCTCACGAGACTATAACTCGTCCTTTGAGGTAACTCAAGGGTTCAAAGGCTTGTTGCATTCGCTAAATACAACCGTGTACTCCACGAAAGTGAGTTAAGTAGTTCTTCTTTTTGTTTCTCCCGTGTTTGATGATGTTTTTCCTATCCTATAGTTTATTGCTCGAGGTCGAGCAATTGATAAGTATGGGGGGGTTGATAAGAGGTGTTCTTATGTGTTTTTAAGCCTATAATTTGATGTTTTTGGATTTATTTATTGCCTAAATCATGCCACATTTGCGTTTAATTGGGGTGTTCAGCGATTTCAGGTGATAAACGAGAGCACACGAAGAAAAGGGCAAAAAACAATGCACGACACAATTTCAAGCCTGTTGACCACGCCTAAGCGCCAGTATGACCATGCCCGGGCGCCGAGCAAGAAGCAGCAAGTTCAGCATCCTATTGCCCACGCCTAGGCGCGACTTGTCAGCGCCCGAGCGCCGTTGTCGCCACTCCTGGGCGCCGCCAGACTTATCCCCCAAGAAAGGTACTACACGTAGGCCACGCCTAGGCACCGGCGTAACCATTTTTCAAGTGTATAAAAGCCAGATTTCAGCAATGAAGTGGGGTTCAAAAATCTGGGGAAGGAAGGCATTTTTCTGGGATTTTGAGCCAAAAATTCATCAATCTTTGAGGGAGAAGAAGGGGGATTAAGCTAGAGATTGAAGTTTCAAGCTAGGATTCATCATCAACCAAGCCTCAGGGAGTTTTACTTGCTTTCATTACATGTTTATGTTCACAATTATGTATATGATTATTCTAGATCTTCTTGAGCTATTGATGAGCTAATTTTGTAGAACTAAGGCCATGTGAAGGCCAAATTTATGAGTCAATATATATGAAGTGATTTTTTGTATTAAGTCTTCTATTACCTTGTGTGTTAATTTTATTCTTTTATTCCAATCATGTGCTTGATCACCATATGCTTGCTGTCTTGCCTAATCTAGTCATTCGAGAGAAGATAGGTTAGGGTTTTAGGGAATTAACACATCATCCGAAACAAATGATGAATTGCCCCTAGAGATAGGTAAAGATTTCCGAGTGTTGTTAGCCGGATTTATTCGGAGAAACTCTAGAACGTTAATGCGTGGTTATTGATTAGATTCTCGAATAGACATATTTAGAGAACCGTCAATTAATCATAGGATTATTATGAGCCGAGACATCGGGTAATAGTTAACTAAGGAGTTTCCACCAAGGCAATAGGAGTCTAAAAATTCGAGGAGTAACCCATATATATTAACGAGTAGATTCGGTTGTAGCATGTGCCTTAGTCATTTTATCATAAGTGAATTTTAATCTATAGCTCGTTTCCTCTTTTATCCTTCGTTTATCCAATCAATTCTTGCACGTTACTTTTATTGTCTTTCTTTTATTGTTAATCATAAACTAAAATACCTAGTCCTTGAAGTTCGACAACCCGGACTTTTTGTCCATTTATTACTACGCACGACTAGTATACTTGCTATCCAAGCACATTAGGTATTAGCGTGTCAATTTGCAAGATGATATTCAACACAGATTTGACAGACATTGAGCAAGAATATTATATGGCCATTGCCAATGATGAACCGGTAAAGCAGATTCCAGCATCAGTTCTGATTCATGAGAGGAATCCAGAGGCGAGAACTCCTCATGCTGATGTAGACTTGGGCTACTTTTTAGGTGTGGGGCATAGCAGACCATCTGGATTTGATCCAAGAAACTACAAGATTAGAGTCTACAAGCGTCTACCTATGGTGTTTCTCAATCCTGAAGTAGAACTCTTCTACAGACAAAGATACTCACATTTTCTGAAGTGGTGAAGAGCACTGCAAATCTGAATTCAGCTAATCCATTTCACTTATGGAAAAACAAGAGTCCTTTTGTTGGTGATCGTCTAGTGTCTTTGACAGATTTAATTCAAGCAGAAGCGGATGACTATTTCTATAGTGTATGGAATGCTAGCTATCAAACAGACAGATACCACTTTGAATCAATCAGAGATATTCACCATGAAGGCATTCGGGCTAAAGTTAATGCAGGAATAGATTACTGCATGAACAAAGTTAAGTGGGTTGAAGTGTACATGGGTAACAGATATACTATCCAAGAATTGGTCAATGCTCCACATCTATTCGGCATAAACATGCATGACAAAAAAGCATCAGTTTACTAATTGTTGCCTGGAGAAGCATCAGAAGCGAGTGGGACCAATACCTAAGTTACCAAGTGTTCGTCAACCAGTAGAGAGTTTTTTGTGCTAAGCATTAACTAACCTTAGCTAACTTTATCTAACCTTTATTCAAAGCTAACTTTTATGTTTTGGCTATCCAACTCATGAACTATAAAAGAGTTAGTATTGCCATCATCAAAAATGGGGAAATTGTTAAGAAATTTCTTGTTAGATGTTTTGATGATGACAATTAGGATTCTATGTTAGACCTCAAAATATGTAAGTTTGATTTTATTAGAAATCATGTATAAGCTTTGAGCGTTAGATTTGTAATAGGCTTTATTTATTTTTATTTTTGTATGTTAGGCTAATTAGTCTTAGACTAAGCGTCAGATAATTTTTGAGTGATCTTATCAGTAGTTAGGTCTGAAGATTCAAGCGTCTGAAAACTGAATGAAGATGAAATTTTCCAAGCGTCCAAGCATTGATTGAGAACAGAAATCATTCAATAGTAATTGAGCATCTATCAATGACCAAATGTCACCTGAATTTATTTCTAAGTCTAGAAGAAGTTTTAATGCAAATATTCCCAGATCATTAATTGCCAACGAAGATTTATTTCAAATGCATTAAATGCTGATAAGAACATTAAATGTGATAAGCACTCCAGGGCGTACAGAGAAGCCACCCCATTGGACTGTCAACAGAGTGCAACACCAATTTTTGTGCAACAGATTTTTAGGAAAAAGGACAAAAGTTGTATACTTACGAAAGTGAGAGACACGCGCCTGTGCATGTGTCAAACAGACACTTTTCCCAAGAATGACTATAAATAGGACTTCAACAACAAGCCAAAACTCTGTTGCATTGAAGTCTCAATCTTTAAACTCTCAGAAAAGTCAGAATATTCAAGCAAACATTCTCTTTATTTTTCTTCAATTCCTGAGAGTGTCAACCAATATCTCAAACCTCTTCATAGAAGAACCTTACATTATTATTGCGATATTCCAAGTTGTTTGAACTTTTCCAAAATTCTTCTCTATTGCCTCTGAGCGTTCGAGGAGGAGAAGGACGTAGTTGAGATTACACTAACCAACAAACCTTTCAATACTTTACCGTTATTTCTCTTTTGTCATATCATTGCATAAATTGGTTAAGCTAACACATTAGTAAAATCATTGAAGGCTAAGCAACAAAAGAAAACTTTATGATGCTAAAACATTGAAAAAAGGAAGACTTAAAATTATTCCGCTGTGCTAACCCTGATTAAAGAACTGAACGCTTAAACCTACTTGGTTATAGTATTCAAATCTTGAGTCTAAGTTAATCTTTTCAAAACAGTCTTCAAGGTAGACGCTTAGCCAAGCGCTTATATTTCAAGCGTCCAAATAAATTTTAATACGAAACTTTTAGAAGTCGAAAAAGACTTCAGGGTCTATTCACCCTCCCCCTCTAGACCTTTTCGTATGCCACTTGGGACCAACATATACATTATTAAATACATCCCAAAATAGAGGGATCATGATTTATTTTCATTACCTTATGTATTTTAGGCATAGTTGACTTACCATTCTAGCTTACTCATCAAATTCTTGTATAAATACCCCCTATGAGGATGAATAAATAGAGCTACAATTTTACACACGTGGACGTAGGTCTTCATTAGACCGAATCACTTAAATCTCTTGTTCATTTATTTATAATTCGTGCTTTATATTATATTTTTCATATACTATATTGCATATTCTTATTGATGTGAAATCCACACACATCATCTCTAAAAACCTTACAATTAGTCTCCTATAAGGAAGTGTTGGTAATTTCAAAAACAAGAGGATTTTTTTAGTAATTACACATTATAAGATGGAGTATGGCTGGAAAACACCTTCATCTCTTCAGACGAAATATTATTCCAGCTTTTTCCTTTTAAAAAAAAATGATTTAGGTGAAGGGCAAAAATGTCATTTAGTACTTTTGACCATTGACCGAGGGTTTCCAAGGAGTAAATGTAATTTTCAATTATAGTGGGTTAAGTATTTTTAATTTCAATTATAAGATGATAAATTTATGTAATTACCTATTATAGCAGTGACTGTTGGTGTAATTTTCCCTAAATTTTATAAACTTCACACCTTACCCCAAAACTCATATAACTATCTCGAACTCGCCCGAAATAGAGCGGCCTCGTGCTTGAGCCATTCGTATTATTAATCCAGTCATGGAAGATGTACGCACTTTCAAAAATCCTTTAGTTAATAACGTTTGTGGGCTAAAGTCGAATTAATCATCAATAAAAGTCCTAATAAAAGTTGACTGACCTGATCCAGGGCTAGTACCCGTTTTATCCTAGTTTATTGTAATTCCTAACCTTTCCATCTACGAAAGGTGAAGCACAAAATATCTCAATTGAAAATCCCAAACCAAAATGGTAAAGTGCAAAAATTGATGAAAATGGAAGTATCCCTCAAAAAAAAAATTTGATAAAAGTCGGACTTAGCAGGACGTAAATAAAAAGGGGACATTTAGCCAAATAGCAACTCAACTTCTATTAAGGTAATAGCACCTTCCTTTTCAATCACTTTCTTTTATTTGCACATAGTTCCAATAACTTTTGGAGACATACGACTTTGGTCCTTTTAAAATAAAATTTTACAAAAGCAACATGATTATATAAAATACGAACAGTGTCACTAAATTTTTATTTTAACGAGTTAAGCATTCTATTCTAAAATTCTCATGTAAGAGGGCTGCTTCGTAAATTCAGTTGCTTCATCAACGAAGACTTACGTTGGATCTGGAGTACCCTTTTGAATTTTAAGATAGAGCCTTAACTTTTTAATAACTTAAACTCAGGAACACTGCTCTGATACCAGATTGTTTGCATGATGGGGGAAATTATCCCGCACATTTTGTCTCTCGACCGATATACATCGAAAAGGTAAACAAAATCTCCCAAAGCAGTATCAGAGATTATTGAAGACAAGAATTTGTACAGCGGAAACCTATTTTTGAGACGATGAAAGAGTAGAAGGTTACTACTATTCATCATCATTTTTATTTGGTTTTTGAACATTTTTTATGTTTTTGGTTTTGTCTGGTTGTTGAATTATTGGTGCTAGTAAAGATGGTGAATTAATTGCTATTGTCTGGAATTCAATGTCTTTGTCCTGATATTAAATTATTGCTTCTTTCTTTTGGCTGGAATTTTGTCCATTTGCTGAATTATTGGTGCTGTTGAGAATTATTTATGCTTGAAGTTTCGTCTTCTAGTATGAATCTCGGCTGGATCCTTCTAGACCTGGATTATACTTGGAATGATATTCCAAGCTCGTCATTGCTTTCTTTCCTAGTGTTGTAATCCTGTAATGGCATCTGACCCTTGCTGGAATAAAAATACTCTGATAAGGTGCTTGGAAAATGAGCTGGTAGTCTGGTGATAAATCTAAATTTGGTATCATATATTGTCGATGTGCCCTTCTTCTTATTTCCAGAGCCAACTTGAGTTTGTCTGTGTCTGCTAAGGGATTTATTATTTCATAGGATAGTCTGAATATTTTCTTTTTAGAGGGTTCCCAATTTTCATAATTTTTATTTACCGTTATAAAGGAATGTCCCAATTCTACTCCGGTAGTATCTCAAAGCGGAGGTAAAGCTGCTACATTCAAACGAAGATTAAATGCTCCTTGGCTGAACAAAAAATTGACCGTATCAGATATTTGCCAGCCTACATGTGATACATATATATTTTAGATACAAAACCATAGTCTAATAGCTGTTGTATGCTGATTAAATTATCATCTATCCATCCTTCTCTAAAAATTGATATGTCAATATGGATATTTGGCCATGAGAAGTACTTGACTGTATAAAATTTTAGTGATCCTTCCTGGCGAATAGGTTCTCCTTTTCATTGTAGTAAATGTGATCGGGGTTTTATTCCTTCTGATTGATGATGATTTGAGCTACCTTTAGCATTTTTGCATAAAAATTTTCTCTTGCCATTTGCCAAATTATGGGCTGAATTTATTCAGGTAAAGCTAAAATTGTTAGGCAAAGGTTAAAAAAGGTTCGAACAGACAAAATCTGGAAAGATTTATCCTTAATTTCTTTGGAAACTTCTATTTGTTTAGGGTTTATTAAATGGGCTGATAAATTTTGATGCTGGACTAATAGGTCTTGATAAAATTTGTTAAGGTTGGTAAACTGTTTGGTTGTTGTTTCAAGGTCATCTTCGAGTTGTTCATCATTCTGGGCTTATAGGTTGTTTTCCCTTTGAAAGTAATTTTGGCTTTGGTTTTTCTGCATTAGGCTGTATGAAAAAGTTAGGGCCTAAAAGTCTTCTTGCTGCTGCTATTGCTTCATGAAACTGTTTAAAGGGCTCCAAGTATCCTTTTGCTACCTTTTGAATGCTCTGTAACTCCATTTGATAGTTAGTAAAAATTTCAACGAGTTGTGCTCTAATAACCAGATATACCGCTGCTTCTTCTGCTAGAAGATTTTTGCTCCCTTGCTCAAAATAGTAGCAGAGTGCGTTTAACGCTGATAATTTGCTGGATGGTGATTTGTCTTCCCATAATGCATTGAGTAAAATGCTCTATTCTTCGGTTATATAAGGAGTATCTTTGGAGGTCCGAAAGCATGTCTAATTGGAAGTGTAATTTTGCCAAAAGTTTTATAAACATTCTGAGTGGCTCGATTAAAAAACTGTGCTTCAATTGCAAAGGTTGGTCTATTCTAGATAACTTGTTGAAAGTTAGGCCTGAAAGCTGGTCTTCGTGGTATTTAGATATAGGCTGCAGATGGAGGTTGTGTTTGTTGGTTCTCCTGGTTGTTGGAGGCCATGATCTGTGACCCAGAATTAAAGTTAATTGTCTGCTTAATAAATCTGCTATGCTATTATTTGATCCTTTAATATGTTGAAGTTCTACTTTATATTTGTTACCTTCTATCGCATTTCTAAAATTTAACCATCTTTTATTATTTTATTTTCTAGAATTTTCATTTTTTATGAATCTAACTACAGCTTCACAATCTATTCTAATGGTAAAAGGTTTATTTAAATATAGTAATATAGACTGGTTTAATTACTTCCTGTTTTATTAAAGTTATCACTGGAATAAGCTGCTCTCTTATCTTCACTTTTTGGAGAAAATTTATGAGGTTTACATTTTAATATTGTTCTCCATCCTTCTATAGAGCTATCTACTTCTATTATGACATAATCAGTACTTAAAGGTAATTCTAAAGGCTTTAGGTCTTTAATAATTTCCATAATTTTTCTAACTAAGTTAATATCTTCCTGATTAAAATATCTTTGGCTAGAATTTTCTGTTTTCTTATATAATTGTCCAACTAATTTACTAAGTTTATGAATAAATTTTCTAGAATAATTTAATATTCCTAGAAATGCTTGTATTTCTTTTAAGTTTTCTAGTTTATCAGGGAAATTTAAAATCTTTTGAGCTATATGAGGTTGTAATTTAATCTGTCCATTTCCTATTTCCAAACCTAAAAAGATTATTTTCCTCTTCAAAGGTTCCATTTTCTATTTTAACTCTACTATTTTGTTTTCCTCTATTAAATTAAACACTTGTTTTAAATGTTCTTGATGTTGTTTAATATTTTCAGAAGCTACTAAGATGTCATCTATATATACTAAACAGAAATCTAGATGTTTAAATATACTATCCATAAATCTTAGAAATATTGTTGGAGCATTCTTTAAACTAAAAGATAGAACATTCCACTCGAAATGTCCTTCACTACAACTAAATGTTGTCCGTTTTTTGTCTTCTTCTACCATTTTAATTTGATTATAACCGCTTTTTAGATCAAATTTTGAAAATATCTTTTTATCTTGTATTAAATTAATTAAATCTTTTTTATTAGGTATTCTATAAGCATCATCCTCTGTATTATCATTAAGTCCTTGTAATTATAAACTATTCTAGGTTTTCCTCTTTTTATTTCTGCATTATTTCTTACTATAAAGGCTGTCAATCTATAAGGACTATCACTTCTTCTTAAAATACCAATTCCTTATATTTCTTTTATTTGTGTTTTGAATTCCTTTATGTCTTCAGGCGTATATTTTATAACTGCTGTTCTTATTGCTATATCGGGGTTTAAAATATTTAGTTTAAAAGTATATTTACTTTATTTTTGGCCAATCATCTCCTATAAATCCTAACATTTCTAATTTGTGCAGAATTCTTTCATTTTCTAGGTTTAAAATTTCTAATGCTTTTCCTATATCTCTAATTTCTTCATCTAATAAAAGGTCTAAAGTTTCAGATTTTATATTGTTTTGTTCTAATTCTTTAAAAAAATCTAAATCATTACTACCATGTCCACCATGCTTCCCAGTCAACTCTGATTGTTTAATATATCTATTAGTTGGGAATGTATTATTATGTTTGCTAATAGTTATATAATTTTTTCCCACTAATATACTTCCATTTAACAGAAAAAACTTAACCCTAAAAGGAATTTCTGGCTTGTTATGTTATCTGGTGCTATAAGTACTTGTCCTAAGGTATATTTGCTACTATAATTTCCTGAAAATTCTTTAAATTGTATTCCTACGTTAATTAATTCTTTTGTTATTCTCATTAATCTATTTTCTGCAGTTCTACTGGTAACAGTGTAACTTAATTGTGCTTCAAATTCTTTTGGAACAAGACTAGAACTAAGCATACTTTTTGTACTTCCTGTATCTAAAATGGCTTTAGTTTCAATATATTTTTCTTGATTACACCATATTCTACAATCTAACAGTATTAAACTACTAGTATAAGGTACTTGTATTTGAGGTTTATACGCTGTATTTTGTAAATGAGTTTCTTCTAATTGTTGGTTAATTTCATCAAGTTCTTCTATAACTACTCATTTCCTTTAGTTTGATTGCTGCTTATGTTTTCATTATTTTTTAATTTTTACTCTATTAATTGTATTCTTAAGTCTAAATTTTCTATTTTATGGCTTAGAACTTCTATCTATTCTAGTTTTTTACTAAGTTTAGGCGATACATATGTTTCTATATTATATGCGTCTTTAGCACAAATAAAGCAAAATTCGTCAAAACATATATTGCACAGATATCTTAAATGTATATCATGATATAGTCTACAAATACTACAAGCTATACTCATAGTTCCTTTTCCATTTATATATTTATGATCACATAAACTATTCATATAAGTGTATTCTATTATATTTGGAATTTATCGTCCTTCTTCACATATTATACTATATATACTCTCAATATCACTTTCATTACCGTCTATACTTACTACATCTTCATCTAATTGTTCAGCTATAGCTGCTCTTTCCATATTAAATTGCCTTTTCGGGCATCCGTTAGCTAAATGTTTAGGATCCCGACAAATAAAATAAGTGCATTCCTAGTTGACGGCTTTCTAACATAATTAGGTAGTTTTCTTCCTTGTCTATATTGTCTAAAACTAGATTTTGATTATTCGGATTTCTTTAATATTTTTCGTTTTGATTTAAAGTAATTTCTTTGTCCATATTGTTGTGGAGTGTATATAGCTTTTCTACAAAACTCATAAGATTGTTTTCTAATTTGTTGTCTAATAAATTCTTCTATACACCATTCTTGAAGTTTAAAGAAAGTATATTCTACTCTAGGCCCTATACCTAATCCTGTAAGATTACCATTGCTGTTTATCCATTCTTCATGTATTCTTTTTCCTAAATCTTGGGGCAATTTTGTAAAATACCTATTACATAATTTTTCGTCAAAAGCTTTATTAGCTTCTGCTATTAATCTTGTAAAATCTTGACTAAAAGGTATAATAAATTTCATATCGGTTATAGTAAGTTGGACGAAATTTCTAAGTGCAGTATCTTGTATGAATGTACTTTCTCTTCCTGGATCTATTCCTTTTATTAAGTGTTAGGAAATTTCATATTAGGTGTTTTGATGATAACAAGATAGATTTTTATGTTGAACCCAAAAATAATGTAAATTTATGTTTTCATAGCTCTATTGTATAAGCGTTTGAAAGTTTTTAATTTTTGTTAGGCTAGTAATTTCTATCTTTGTAGATTTTAAACTAAGTATTGGATACCAAGTCGCTAGTAGAATTCTAGGTGAGTCTATTACAGATGAATTTGAAGACCAACGTCTGAAGTCAAGTAAAGATGAAGATTAGTTCTTAGCATCTGTCAAACTCTAAAGGACTGTTTCAGGGTTGTTGAATCAAGCGCTCAAATGACTCAAGCGATCTAGTATCAGATTCACCTGATATAAATTTTCAAGTCATGAAGGACTTAAATACAATCATCAACGGATATTTATTTTCAACTGAAAATAAATTCAAATGCATTAAATGTCTGATAAGTGCATTAAATGTGATAAGCTATTATGACTTGTGGACAAGCCACCTTTTGACTAGATAGTCAGAAATCAGAGTTCAAAACCTGCTCATGTCCAATCGGAACCAACAGAATTTCAGGAATGTCAGAAAGAGACTGTTTAACGCGCTGCATGAGGTACACGCGCCCACATGTGTCCAACGGACAAATCCCAAGAAACCCTATAAATAGTACACTTCAGCAAACCCTAAATAGATACACGTACATACACAAGAAAAATGTCAACAGTTTGCTGAAATTACTTGAGAGAAAAGCTTACAAACTCCATAGCCAAAATCCTTCAAGCTTCTCTTAATTCATTCCAAAGACAGTAATAGATATCTCAAACCTCTTTATAGAAGAACCTTAAATTCCTATTGAGATATTCCAAGTTGTTTGAACTTTCCAACATCAAACAAACCCGTGACTAAACCTTCAACATTTTTTATCTAAGTGAGAACGTTTGTTGATTCTACAAGCAGCATTTCTATGTGAAAGAAACTTGTTGAAGAAGATCTCTATTGGAGCTGAAGTCTGTGTGATCAAGGAGCTCAAGATCGTCTTCCCTTTCATCTTTTTTTGTAGAACTCTTTATGTGACTCTTCGATAATCAATCTAGTGAATTCCTCCAAGTGCAAAGGAAAAGAAGGAAGTAGTTGGGATTACATCACCTAGTGAACCTTACAATATCTTATGTTATTTATTGCTTTATTGCTTTACTTTACATTCGCATATTATATCTTGAAAAATCTTTTAAAACAGTTAAGCGACTAATTTAAGTTTAAGAGAACCCTAAGCTTTAAAATCATTTTCGCTGTGCTAACCCTGATTAAGCAATTGAAACATTACCTTACTTTCGTAATTGTTGAAATCACTAAGTCTAAGTTATCTATTCTTAAGCGCCTGACCTAGCGCTAAGCCTTCCAAGCGTTCAAATTATTCAAAGTAATACGAAACTTTTTGAAGTCGAAAAAGACTTCAGGGTCTATTCAACCCCTTTTCTAGACCCTTTCGTATGCCACTTGGGACCACCAAGTGGTATCAGAGCGGTTGAAGTAGAAACTTAAGAGTTTCCAAGCGTAACTGCTTGTTTAGATCTATTTTTTTAAAAAAAATAGTCGCTTTATTTCTTTTAAAACTCATATCATAGCTTTTAACAAGATGCTTAAGCTGGTTGAATCAAACTACGATTCATGGAAACTTAGAGCATTTGCATATTTATGCTCTTGTGATAATGAGATGTGTAATGTAATTACAGATGGCCCCATTCAGATCATGAAAGTTATAACTTGAGCCCCTGGAGCGACTGAAGCTACTCCAAATGGTTATGTCAAGAAACCTAAGTTAGAATGGACGCCAGAAGATCGAAAAAGAGCGAATCTAGATAATGTTGGACGGAGTGCTCTATACTCAGCGTTAGAAGACAATGATGCATTGTTCAACAAGATCAAGCAATGTAAGACTTCAAAAGAGATATGGGATAAGTTGGCTATTGTGTGTGAAGGTTCAGCACAGATAAAGGAGAACAAGCTCCATAGCCATGCAAAGATTTGAGCATTTTAAGATGCAACCCAACGAGACGCTAGAACAATTGGACGCAAGGTTCACTTTGCTCATCACAGAGAATTGACCAACAAGGAAATGGTCAACAAGATATTCAGAAGTCTTCTAAGCAAGTATTTGATTAAGACTGTTGCCATAAGAGAATCACAGACTTTGGAGACTCTAACTCCAGAACATGTTTTTTCAGAGTTAAAGGCATTTGAGTTCGAATTGGGTGAAGTCAGCGACACATCAACTTTAGCGACTGAATCAGGAGCTTTAATCGCTACTACCAAAAGTAAGGGTAAAGCGATTAGTGAGGTGAAATCAACGGAATCCAATGAGGAAAAAGAAATGGCTTTATTAGTCAAGAAATTTAAGAAATTTCTAAGATATGAAAAGAGAACCCTATTGGACAAACTTCATTTCAAACCCCTCCCCCTGTACCAGCGTCTCAATATCAAGGGCCAGTGTATTCTGCACCTCAACCAGTGGCACCAACCCCATACCAAGCGTCTCCGTCCCCTACTCAAAATCTCTCAGCGCCAGTAGTTTCTAAAAGGTTATTAACTGAACAGAAAATGAAAACTAACCTTTGTTATAACTGCAGGAAACCAAGGCACTACCAGGTAAATTGCCCTAATCCAAATGTGTCTAAGCCTACAAGGCAAGACTATGTGGATAGAAACCAATTCAGAAGCAACCTTCGCCAACAAGGTCTACTAGAGGAATCTGAACTATTCTCCGCACCCGAAGAGGACTTGGAATCATCAGATGAAAGCAGTGATGATGAGCCATCAAGCGACTCAACGTTAATTTGTCTCATGGCGAGAGATGAAGAAGTGTCTGATGACTCACTATCTAAGGTAAACACTGAATTATCTCATCCTCTTTCTTATGATGAATTACTTGACAAAGTAAATGAGTATTATAAAGATTGTCAAGATGCCACCAAGTTATATCAAAATCACTTTGATATCATTTCATGGCACACAAGTGATAGAATGATGCTCAAGGAAGAGTTGCAAGTTTAGCAACAATGCATTGAGAAGAATCAATCGCTTGAGAGTGAAATTATCCAACTGAAAAGTGATATTGATATAATAGTCAAGAAAGAAGCTGAATTGATCGCCAAACTTGCCAAATCAAAGCAGCTTGTCTCATCATTATCCAAAGCATCAAGGAAGCTAGATAATGTGACTGAGGTAACCAGACTTTTTGGTAAAAAGACCAGTTTAGGTTGTGATAAATTTGGTCAAAAATCAAAAATATCTCAGGTTACAGCAACTAACAAAGGAAAAGGTGTATTCTTTATTGAGAAGAGTTCAAACAGTCAAACGCTGAAGGAACCCAAGGACAATGGTAAGAAGCCAAATGAGAAAGTCAATACCAACTCAAGCAACAAGGAGTAGACAAAAGTGAATGATTCACAAAAGAAGGTTCTCCAAACGCTCAAAAGGCTAAGGACAAACCATCTACAAGTGAATCAAACGCTAAGCGTCAATCGCCAAAAGCGACTCCTAAGCCAGTGCCGAGGAAATACCAGCGTCAATATTCTCAAAGATCTACATCATATTATCGATACTATGATGATTATGATTATGATTATGACTATGATTACTATTATAATCGAGGATATTACTATAAAACTAAGAAGCACACACAACACAAACCGAAACCCAAGAAGGCCAATCTTCTCGTAATGAAGACAAGACAAATATGGGTTTCAAAAGTTTTAATTCAAACGAAAGTCACTAATGTTGAAGGACCCAAAACAACATGGGTACCTGAGAAGAATTAGAACTGCCCTTTAAATTCAGGTACCTAGAGACAACACAGATACGTCAGTTTGGTACATTGATAGCAGGTCGTGAAGGCACATGACCGACTCAAAGAATCTCTTGATCAACTATCGTGCAACCAACGGTCCTCAAGTTGTATTCGGTGATAACTCCAAAGGTAAAACCAAAGGTATAGGTATCATGCATAGGGGGAACATCATGATAAGTGATGTATATTATGTTGAGGGTCTTAAGCATAATTTATTAAGCATTAGTCAATTCTGTGATAAAGGCTTTGAAGTCAAATTCTCAAGTGACTGTTGCTATGTTAACAACGCTAAGACTAAGTCTACTAAATTAAGAGGAAGAAGAACAAACAAGTGGATTTAGTGGATTGGAATTCAACAATAGATAACAACTCTACATGCTTTGTTGCTAAAAGTCAAAATGAATTGGGTTGGTTATGGCATCAAAAAATGAATCACCTCAACTTTAAGAAAATCTCTCAGTTAATATCGCTAAATCTAGTAGAGAGATTACCCAATGGTTCCTTTCAAAAAAATTGCTTATGTGATGCATGCCAAATGGGTAAACAGGTCAAATCATCTTTTAAGAAGAAACCTCATCTATCTACTTCTAGAGTCCTAGAACTATTGCATTTAGATTTGTTTGGTCCTATTCAAATCATGAGTGTTAGTGGTAAAAAGTACTCGCTAGTAATAGTTGATGATTTCTCTCGCTATACATGGGTAGAATTTCTAGCGACCAAAGATGAAACTAGTGTCAAGCTCACAGCGCTAATTCGTCAATTACAAACCTCTAAAGATTTATAGGTGATGAGAATTAGAAGCGATAGAGGTACTGAATTTACTAACCATGTTGTTGAGAAGTTTTGTAGAGATATTGGAATACTTCATCAGTATTCTTCGCCTAGAACACCTCAACAGAATGGAGTGGCTGAGCGACAGAGTAGAATGCTTAAAGAAGCTTCTAGAATGATGTTATCAGAGTCCAAGCTGCCTCAAAGGTTTTGGGCTGAAGCTATGTTTCATTCATAACAATGGATCTCACAATCTAATGACATTTGATCCTAAAGCGGATGAGAGAATCTTTCTAGGTACCCCAAGAATGCAAAGAGTTTTCGCATCCTTAATAAGACCAAGTCAAAGGCTGAAGAATCCATTCATGTTGTGTTTGATGATGCTAACCAAGAACCAAGTAAGGTTAATACTGATGATGTAGGAATTGAAGATCTTGCTCAACAAGCGTCAAAAATCAATGTTGGTGATGATAGTGATGATGATGAGGTTGATGAGATCTTTGTGCCTAATCCTAAGGTTACTCGTGAGGTTACTAATGATGATATTGTCAGAAGTGCTGATGATCATGAAGAGAATGATCATCAAGAGCAAATTGGAACTGTAAATGATACAGCGACTGCGCAAGAGGGACAAGCGATTGATGATCAAGAGTCTCTCAACCCGTTCTAACCAGATCGTAAATGGCTTAGAGATCATCCACCAGAGCTAGTTATTAGAGATATTGGAGCACCTGTTAGAACTAGGGCTGCTACAATCAACGAGGCCATGTTTGCAAGTTTCCTATCTCAAATGGAACCGAAGAAAATGGATGAAGCACTCAGTGATTCAAGTTGGGTAGAAGCGATGCAAGAGGAGCTTAACTAATTTGAGAGAAGTAAGGTTTGGACGCTAGTACCAAGACCAACTCACCAAGGAGTTATTGGGATTAGATGGGTTTTTAGGAACAAAATGGATGAAGATGGCATTGTTATAAGAAACAAAGATAGATTAGTCGAACAAAGTTATTGTCAAGAAGAGGGTATTGATTTTGATGATACGTATGCCCCAGTAGCCCATCTTGAACTGATTCGGATGTTCCTAGCGTTTGCCGCATTCAACAAGTTCACAGTGTATCAGATGGACATAAAGAGTGCTTTCCTGAATGGTAAACTCCAAGAAGAAGTATACGTGGAGCAGACCCCAGTATTCATCAACAACCATGGAAAAAGTATGGTCTACAAATTGGATAAGGCACTTTATGGCCTCAAACAAGCACTAAGAGCATGGTATGACACTCTCTCTATTTTCCTTATAGGTAAAACTTTTCAAAAGGCAGCGTTGATACAATGTTATTTAAAATTACCCATATTCCCTTAGTCCAAATTTATGTTGATAATATTATATTCGGATCTACTAATAAGCGATTATGTGAGAAATTTTCGAAAATGATGCAAGATCAATTTGAAATGAGCATGATGGGTGAATTAACTTTCTTCTTAGGATTACAAGTTTAACAACTCCCTAATGGCATATTTATAAACCAAGCTAAATATACAAGAGATATGATTAAGAAATTTGGTATGGAAAATGCATCATCTTCAAAAATTCCAATGAGTCAAACGCTTAAGTTAGATAAAGAGGAAAGTGGAAAGAAAATTGATATTACTAATTATAGAGGTAGAATTGGATCACTTCTTTATCTTACCTCTAGTAGACCTGATATTATGTTTTTGGTATGTATGTGTGCACGCTTTCAAGCTGATCCAAAAGAATCACACTTAATTGCTACTAAGAGAATCTTTTAATACCTAAAAAGCACACAAAATGTGGGCTTATGGTATCCCAGGGACTCTCCTTTTGAACTAATTGGTTATTCAGACGTAGATTTTGCAGGATGCAAAGTAGATAGAAAGAGAACTAGTGGTACATGTCAATTTCTAGGTGATAGATTGATTTCGTGGCATAGTAAGAAACAACAATCCATAGCAACTTCTACCGCTGAGGCAGAGTATGTAGCCGTTGGAAGCTATTGTACACAAATTCTTTGGATGAGGCAACAACTTAGAGATTATGGAACAATCTTAGGTGCTACCCCAATTCATTGTGATAACCAAAGCTCCTTAGCTATGACCCAAAATCCAGTCTTTCATTCTAGAGCTAAACACATTGACTTTCGCTACCATTTCCTGCGTGACCATGTTCAAACGAAAGATATCTCTATGCATTTCATTGGTACTGACAAACAATTGGCAGATATCTTCACCAAAGCCCTCAACAAACAACGTTTTCTCACTTTGAGAAGTAAATTAGGCATGATTAATTTAAATGCTTAATCATAAAAACATCATATTTTCATAGGCATATAATTTAGGGAGAATCCATTTTATTATTATATCTAAAGCGATTTCAAATTGAGATGAGTTATCAATTTTAGGGGAAACTTTAAAATTGTACTTATTCCAACCAATAAGCGTCTATGATCAAAAATTGATTTTCAACAATTCTGTGCACTGATCATTAGCGTTTATCCTTTATCCATGACAAAATCAATCTCTATATTAAGTAAATATATCTTTTAAAAGAGATTGGATATTATTAAAAGACTTCAACGTTAATATTCCCACTCAAACGCTAAAGAACTTTCTCTGAAAATCATGCACTGTTTTCATCGCTAAAAGGTAACATGTGGATAAGTAAAAAAGGTAAGATTTGACAACTGCCCACGCGCTCCTATCAAATTAAACTGACGGTTAATGATTCCTATCTAAAATAGGCGGTTCAGTAAATGCATGTGTTTGGGTACATGTCAGTTTACCATTAGGAGCGTGCAACTCACGCTGAACATTTTCAAAATCTCAAACGTTTTTGAAAAGTAACTGGGGACCACAAAACTTTATATTTCACAGCAGTTAACCAAATTTATCGCGCCTTTTTACATCCGTCTTAATGATTAAATGTCTCCGATTTAATGTTTTCTATTCAAAGTTAATTACTTGACACGTGGCATTTATCTAAGCTATTGAGGAGTTACTTTTTGCCTCTATTTAAATCCTTCAAACTTTTACTGAAAAACTTTATCTCTCAAAAATTTCTTTGCTGTAAAAATCTCTCAAGGAAAAAAGATTTCCTTTTAACTCTCTCAAAAAGATTCAATCTTTCATCAATAGCGCCACCAAAGTTTTTGAAATCTGCTGCCGAAAAATCTTCTAAGTCCAAAACTGAAAAAGAAGTAACAGTCAATGTTGGATTTCTGGTAAACTGGGACTATGTCTTTAACAACTAAAACTTCCCTTGAGAATCATTCTTCCTCTCGTTGAAGATCTAGGACTGAAAACCAAGTTAACTTCCCATCCTTTAAGCAACGAAGAAGAAGCTCTTTTCTTCTTTAAAAATGCAAATATTTCTGACGACGGGAACTCTATTTCCTTCTCGTTTCCATTTGCCAAAGAAACTTTCATTCTTACCCCTCAACTTCTGTCCACTTTACTGCAAATGCCTACTCATGGTGGAGAAGTTGAAGACATGAACCTTGGAGATGCCACCAAGGTTTGGAATCTAACCAAGAAGGATGACATTGATGCAGCCTACACATCAAATCTCAAGAAGAATGATATGAAGGGCGAATATGTCATTCTGGCTGATCTGCGCAAAGATGATCGAGTGCAGAAAAGGAAGTTTTGATAAGATTACCAATATACAGTACAAGATGATGGTCGCTATTTTGACAAAGCTGAAGGTCAATTGGGCCAGATACGTTTTTGTTGACCTTTTTGGTGTCAAATCTCATTTGCTTTTGAAGATGACAAGTAGCTTGATTATATGCTTACATTTGTTTATTTCCTTGTGCAGATTTTTGGTAAATTCCAGCAAGCTATCATATCTTTGGCCTCACGTTTAAGGGAAGTACACATCACCGATTTCCAATCTTATTCTCTCATTAATTTTGTCTATCTAATCTTTGTCATATTATAAGATGTATCCTTCTATAATCTTATAATATCTTTCCTTATCTCTACTACACTTCAAAAGGGAAGTATACATCTATAGAATATTATCACTTTCATATATAATCCTGCTTTATTAATGGTTCACTATTTTGGTATGTTTGCATCTCCATATCCCTGCTGCATCAATTAAGATCCACTAATTAAGGACAGGAGCCTATTGACTTTGTATTATGGAAGTAGCCATTTTCTATTTCCTTATTTTCATTCACTTTTGCTCCTCATATAAATATATGCTCTTCTGTTCTTTATAATCACGAATTCCACAAGCATTTGATAGAAAATTATTAATATCAAAATATTCTTGTTCATAGGTACCTTCTCCGACAAGTTCCAGTGAGGAAGGAGTGCTACCAGTTACTGCTTGGAATTCGAAGTGACAAACACGAGTGATCAAGAAGTGTTTTTGAGTCTAGTCTCTTATAATTCCCAGTTGGAGTCGTAGTTGCGGATTAACCTTTTGGTTCCGCCCTTTTGTTCCTAGGGTATAGTAGAGCGAAGCTCACTTCTTCATAATCGAGTGTGTTTTGTCTTATTAGTATTTGTGGTGTCTGAAATCTTTCAGCACTGATCTTTTTCATTGTGTTTTGTATTAAATTTCATTTGGATCTTGTTCTGGAACTTTTAAGTTCCAAGCGTTATTTCAATTTAAGTATTTTTCAGTTTTACCCTTTGGTATTTATAGATTTCGCTGTGCATTTAGACACAAGTTTTAATAACCTAATTCACCCCCCCTCTTAGGCATATCTTGAGTTACAATTGGCATCAGAACCAGGTGGCTCGTTTCTAAGGGTTTAACCACCCAAGTCAAAAGATCTACATGGTCGTCTATATTTTTTATATGTATGCAGAGGGGCATTCTCCCTCCAGCCCACCACTCTTTGACGGTTCAAATTATGCCACTTGAAAGAACCGGATGGAGGAGTATTTTATTTCTATTGATTTCAAACTTTGGAAAATAGTCATGAAAGGACCTACAATTCCAATGAAGAAAGTTGATGGACAAAACGTTCCAAAAGATTGGGATAACTTTAACAGCAGTAATGAGAAGATTCTACAAATGAATGCAAGTGCTAAAAACATCTTGTCATGTGCTCTGACTAAGGATGAATACAATCGAGTAAGCACTTGTATTTCAGCCAAACAAATGTGGGATATGCTACAAGTCACTTACGAAGGTACCAGTCAAGTCAAACAAAAATGGATCGCTCTTCTCGTTCACCTATATGAAATGTTCCAGATGAAACAAGATGAGACGATCAGTCAAATGTACACTCGTTTCATGCAAATCATCAATCCCATGGTCAGTCTTGGAAAAATCATTCCAGAAGATGAACAAACTCGCAAAATTTTGAGATCTCTTCCAAAAGAATGGACACCTAAAGTGACTGCCATTCACGAAGCCAAATACATGAATGTCATGACAATGGGAAAACTCATTGGTTCTCTTACCTCTCATGAAATGACTCTCATGTCTAAAGAAGAAAATTCTGAAGCAAAGATCCAGAAGTCACTTACCTTTACTTCGGATTCAATAGAAATTCCTGCTGATCCAGAAGAAATGAGTGATGAACAATTCAATGAAGAACTTGCTATGATCACTAGAAGAATGAAGATTCTCCAGCAGAGCCGGAAGTTCCAGCGAAATCCAAAATCTAACTTCCAACAAAGAGATCCTCAGAAAAATGATAAGAAAATATGTCATGAATGTTTTGAACCAGGTCACATCAGACCTGATTGCCCTAAACTAAGGAAGTTCCATAGGAATGATCAAAATTCCAGACAACGAGCTATATCCACACCTTAGGATGAATCTGAATCAAATGCATTCATGATGAGGACACTGTCTTATGGTAAACAAACAGGTATCTATTGAATCAAAATCTGATTTAAATTATTCTAATGATGATACTGCTGAAAATTTCGACTTTTATGATATTCTTAAAGATTATGAGAATCAGATTGAAAACTTTATTTATAAGAATAAATTGCTTCAAAGTCAAAAATTTGATGATCTCATGAAAGATAAACTTTGCCTTGAGAAAGAAAAGGAGTATCTATCTAAAGAAAACACTTCTGTGTGGAAACAAATTTCTAATTTGAAAAAACAAGTCAAAGGAAAAGATGTCATGCACACACCACATATAAATCCTAGTCATACTTGTCATGCATCTACTTCCAGAACATGTTCCAACACTAACTTTGTGAAAACTACTCATGATCATGTTCATCGTGCTAAAACCAAAAATGACACCACTCATTATCATGATCATCATGCTGAAACCAGAAAGAACACTGCCTCTTATAAAGTTTGTCATACATGCGGTAGAAAGGGTCATGTTGCATACAAATGTTACTTAAAAAAGGACATTGGTACCAAACTTATATGGTTACCAAAGGTAAACTATGCTAACCTTGAAGGACCCACAAATAAATGGGTACCAAAACAAAAATAGCAATTATTGCAGGAACTGCCTCGGAACCAAGTCCGGAAGAACAAATGGTACTTAGGCAGTGGATGTTCCAGGCATATGACCAGTGACATCTCCAAATTCGTCCCCTCAGCACTTTCACTGATGGTAAAGTCTCTTTCACAAACAATGCAAAAGAAACCATTGTTGGTAAGGAATCTATGGGTAAGAATGGATCCACTGTTATTGATGAGGTTTGTTTAATTGAGGGCTTGATACATTACTTGCTTAGCATAAGTCAATTATGCAATAAGGTTAATCAAGTCCAATTCTTTCCTATTCAATGCTCTTTTATGCAAAATAATAAATTGATCTTCAATGTCTCTCAAAATGGAAATGTTTACTGCATAAATCTCGATGATCTTACCAAACAAAAGGTAGAGTGTCTGGTAGTTGTAGATGAAGGAGATGGGACTTGGCATCGGAGAGTTTAGCCTGCCAACATGGAACTTCTTCTCGACCTTTTTGGTCCTATAAAAATCATTACTACTGCTGGTTACTTAAATTGGAGTAAATCTTATCGTACTTTTTGCAAAAGTATTATTCAAAAACCTACATATGTCACATTTGATGAAACTCACTTTCTTTTAGCCAAAATTACTTTGAGCTCAAAACCTGCAGGTATTCCAGAATTATCAAGTAACACTAAAGCAGGACCTGAGCAAAAGAACTTGGATCTTCCAAATGAGAATCTTAATACCGATGGAAGTTCCAGTTCTCTTGAGCCAAAACCAAAATCTTCAGACTCAAATAGCTTTTCTACTCCTAGAGAGAGCAAATTTAAGTATGCGTCCAATCATCCTACCAGTGTTATTATGGGAAATCCAGCAGTTGGTATTACCACTAGATCCAGCTTAAAGAAGGATTTTGAAAGTTGTGCTTTCTTATCCCATACTGAGCCTATCAATATTGAAAAAGGTTTTAATGATGAATTTTGGGTCAAAGCAGTGGAGGAGGAACTTGTCCATTTTTACTGGAACCAAGTCTGGAACCTAGTCAAAAGACCCACAAATCATCCGATTATTTACACTAAATGGATTTTCAGAAACAATCTTTGCATGATTTGCATTTTGCTCACATTCCTATTTTATGTGATAACACTAGTGCCATCTGCATAACTAAAAATCTAGTGCATGATTCTCGTACCAAACATATTGAAGTTAAACATCATTTCATCCGTGATCATGTTAAAAAATGTGATGTTGCTATAAATTTTGTTAAAACAAATTTGCAATTTGTTGATATCTTTGCTAAAGCTCTTAGCATTGATGAATTCTTGGATTTAAGATCTAAACTTGGTATTAAGGAATTTCCTAAGTTTGCACATGCATAATGTCTTACTTTTCTCGCTCGTAACTGCTTTTTGATGATGAAGGGGGAGAGAAATAAGTGTATTGTATTATGCTATGTGTTCTTCTCGGCACTTATTCTTTAGACAGGGGAGAAACCACCTACTCAGGGGGAGCATCTGGTATGATCTTTTCAATTTCTTTGGTCTATCTGCACAATGGTAACGCACTCCTTGTCATTATCAAAAAGGGGGAGAATTGATCTTTTTAGTGTCAAATCTCGTTTGGTTTTGAAGATGACAAGTAGCTTGATTATATGCTTATATTTGTTTCTTTCCTTGTGCAGATTTTTGGTAAATTCCAGCAAGCTATCATATCTTTGGCCTCACGTTTAAGGGAAGTACACATCACCGATTTCCAATCTTATTCTCTCATTAATTTTGTCTATCTAATCTTTGTCATATTATAAGATGTATCCTTCTATAATCTTATAATATCTTTCCTTATCTCTACCACACTTCAAAAGGGAAGTATACATCTCTAGAATATTATCACTTTCATATATAATCCTGCTTTATTAATGGTTCACTATTTTGGTATGTTTGCATCTCCATATCCCTGCTGCATCAATTAAGATCCACTAATTAAGGACAGGAGCCTATTGACTTTGTATTATGGAAGTAGCCGTTTTCTATTTCCTTATTTTCATTCACTTTTGCTCCTCATATAAATATATGCTCTTCTGTTCTTTATAATTACGAATTCCACAAGCATTTGATAGAAAATTATTAATATCAGATTATTCTTGTTCATAGGTACCTTCTCCGACAAGTTCCAGTGAGGAAGGAGTGGTACCAGTTACTGCTTGGAATTCGAAGTGACAAACACGAGTGATCCAGAAGTGTTTTTGAGTCTAGTCTCTTATAATTCCCAGTTGGAGTCGTAGTTGCGGATTAACCTTTTGGTTCCGCCCTTTTGTTCCTAGGGTATAATAGAGCGAAGCTCACTTCTTCATAATCGAGTGTGTTTTGTCTTATTAGTATTTGTGGTGTCTAAAATCTTTCAGCACTTATCTTTTTCATTGTGTTTTGTATTAAATTTCATTTGGATCTTGTTCTGGAACTTTTAAGTTCCAAGCGTTATTTCAATATAAGTATTTTTTAGTTTCACCCTTTGGTATTTATCGATTTCGCTGTGCATTTAGACACAAGTTTTAATAACCTAATTCACCCCCCTCTTATGCATATCTTGAGTTACAGTTTTTAATCGCTTTAAGACAACAATTGAGCAATCAATTAATCCCTAGCCATACGAGATTGTGTTGAGCTTCTTTTTAAGCGCTAGCAGTTACATTAATACAGCAGGTAAAAAGGTTCCAGCGCTTAAGTTCAATGGTAAGAAAAGATCGGAGAACTGCTAAAACCCAAGCAACTGGGTGGTGCAGCGGTTCCTAAGGAGGAACGTGAGCGACTTCTTACTGAAGGAGTTGTTCGGAGTGATGATGAGAAGCAAGAGACATTGTCTTCATCATCATCAGGAGAGGAAGTGGTAGTTAAGCGATCGAAAAAAAAATTGTCTTGAAAGTCGCTGAGCCAGCGAAGAAGCAGAAGAAGAAGGAGACCAAAAAGCAGAAGTCTCCCTCTCCTCTTCCTAAATCTCCTTCTTCCCCTCCCGCTTTTGTTATTTATCCGGAAGAAGAAGAGGCTGAAGAAGAAGAAGTGCCGCTAGCACACAAGCGTACTCTTTGGTCCACTCCTGCCAAGCCAACGCTTAAAGAATAATTGAGTGTTCCTCCGCCTCCTCCTTCTGACGTTGTTCCCAAATTAATTCCTGTTTCTGGAGCTCTTTCGACAGAATTAGCTAGTGATCGGGGTAAGTACTTATCTTAGACAATGTATTTTATCCTTTCATGTGTTATTTTTTTAACGCTAGAATAAATTATTCTCTTTCAGCATTTAGGGAACATACTATTCAGTATACATTGAATTTATTAGAAGGATTAAAAATCCCTATTCGTGCTGGTCCCCTACTTCATTCCTCAATCTTGAAGATGATGAAGTAATCCCAGAGCCTGAGGCTATCGAAACTATAGTTCCTATAGATCAAGCGACTGAAACAGTCGAAGACATTCCTCAGGGTAAGCGTTTTAGTACTTTTATCGTCTATTTCTACTCCGTGGAAATTTTGTTTGTTTTCTCAAACGCTGGCCTGTATCAGCTCAAACTTCCCCAGTGGCGGATGTACCTCACCAGTCAGAGGCAGACCTTAATTTGGATGTTGATCTATCAACTTTGGGGAAAATTGCTAGAGAAATAGACACAGTTCTTCCAGACGCTGAAATCTCACCAGCCCAGGAAGCACCTGTGGACGCTTAGCGGTCTACAGAAGCGACCGAGATTATCCCCACACTAACAGGTCCTCCTCCTCAAGCGATCAATTTCTTTCCCAGAGGCTATACTAAAGATTTGGAATACTATTATGCCTGGAGAGAAAAGACGCTTAGGCAATTGATTGATATGGAGCTCAACTTTCAAACCACACTCCACAATCCAAGGCTTTCAGACGCTCAGAAATCAATCATTTTTGAGGAGCTTTCCAACAACGGAAGAACTACTATGAAAGACATTATTGACCGCTTGGAGTATTTGGAAACTCTACAAAAAGATCTGGTAGAGTTCGAGAGCAAATGCTTTCAAGAAGTCGGCAAGAGCATGGAACGCAACTATCCTTTCCGCCGAACTCATGTCTAGATAAGGAATCCTCATATGGGCGATTGGGGAAAGAATTTTGATGAGGAACAGCTGAACAAAATGGGCTATTCCGTACTTCCCAAAGTTGTCCATTCTAAAGCTAATAAATCTTCTAAGAAGCCACTATGTTAATGGAAGGAAAAGAGTGCAATGCTTCAAGAACACCCCAACCCTATTGATTTTTGGATTGAAGATGAGGCTTGAGAATTCCTTGCCAGAGTATGGTCAGACAATTTTGTAGAAGAGAAGCAAGGATTTAAGCAACTACTCACCACAAGGATTGATAGAGAACTCGCTGACACTCTCGGAAAATGCTGGATAATGGATACATCCAGCTGGGCAGAGGATTTCATTTTGCACTTTCATTCAATTGATGAGATGATCAGGTATCCATTTTTGTTCAATTTTGGGAATTGAATACAGACGTAGAGCATATGCATCATTTCTGCTACAGAGGAGAGGATCGCTTGTGGATCTAATAGATACCCTACCTTATTTTCGTAAAGGTACGGAAAGCTACATCCATAATCAACTTAGACAAATAAGTCAAGGAGGCTATGAGTTGAATCTCACTCAGTGACTCCAAATTGACTTAAACGAAGACGCTTCTACAAGCAAGCAGGATGAGCATTCAGGACCAAGCGATGCCCAAATTCTTATCACCGACGATTTTGAAGTATTTCACCATGAAAGACGAGCGATTGTCGAGAACTCACAATCGTTGGATATCACTTTTAACCAACACTTCGGTTTTAGTGACTTCCATGGGTACAACTTACACCCCTTCTTATTTTGCGAGCAGAATATCCAAGTGGCCAAGATTCTATCGCTTGTTAAGCCAGTGGATCTAGAAGCTGCTCAGGCGTTCATGCCATTTATTTTGGACTTTTTTAATTCTTATATTTCAGGTATCGATCTTCCAGAGGATGTGCATTTTGCACTATGTACTAAACAGCGTGAAGACGCTATATTCTTTATCACGCAGACGAATGTGATCAGTCCAAGGCACGTCATGGAAGTGATTGGCCCACTCTGGGTCATTGCTGTTGAGAAACCTTCTCCTCAAGTGGACATTGTTGAAATGGAATTGGAACAAGCTCCTACTGAGGAAGTCGCTCCTACTCCCAACGCTGATATGCAAACTGAAGTTGCCTCTAGCTCTCCAACAGTCAAAATTCCAAATGTTGCTCAAGTTGCAGAAATTGATGCTGCAACTCAATCTGTTGAGCAAGAAATTGAAGAGATACAAGCTTAACTGAAAGAAGTTGCTGAGGAAGAACCTTTTATCCGAGATCAAGCTAAAGGCAACGCTCTGGTAGCGATGCCTTCTCAAGCACTATCATCTTCCAGCGATTCATCAGACTCTAAGAGTGATCTTGAAGCCAAAGACTTCAAGAAAGCGGTCAAGAACTCACTAATTAATATTCAGGGCTCCTGCTCTCACTTAGCTGAATCATCTGAAGAGATAATCCGAATAGTGGAAAGACAGCGAGTGACTGACATGAGATAGCAAGCGTCTCAGTGCTCCTACAAAGTTCTTGATGCAATTACTCCATTGCTTTTTGGGTTGTCTGAAGAGTTCAATCTCCACTTAGCCCAGAACGCTTCTGCAGATACTGAGCGACATAATACTTCCAACTCAGTTGCTCAAAGTATCGCTGAACAAGTTGCGCTCATTGAAGAAGTTAGGCTATTGCAAAGAGATATCGCTGACCTCAAGACCTCCCTTGATGATGCAAAGAAAGGGGAAGATGAGAAATAAAAGCATCAATTGTTCAAAGTCAAAGGAAAAGCCTTGACGGAGACAATCTCTAAGACAGACAACAAACATTGGCGCTCCATGTTTGAAGAGATAGTAAGCATAAAGAAGATGCTCACTAAGAAGCGAAAGCCAAGATACTACCAAGGCAAGCACAGGCTTCTAGACATTAATGTAGAATTTTTAGAAGGTATGGGTTTTAATCCATAAGCAGCGCCGCTGAGAAGACCTCTCGATTGGAAACCTTCCAACGACCGAACGCATGACATTTACCATGATCTTATCAGAACGCTAGGGATCCCTGCAAGGGATTGGGTGGAAAGGTTACTTGAACTGAATCACAGCGCTAAGAATAGAAGCGATGACTATGATGAAGTCTATCACACAACAATGATTGACATTGATCGAGTCCTGCTAGGTCTAGCGAATGAAATCTATCAAGAAGAGGCATTGAAGAAGCGACAAAGAAAATGATTCTATTGTTCTACATTTTATTTCTTTGTGTATGATGCCGCTCGTTATTTTTTCAGTACAATCATTGTATTTTTTTAAATTCCATATATGATGAATGAATGTTTGAACGCTGAAACACCTTGTTGAGGCTAATCTAACATTATCTAACTTATCTAACTTTCTAAATGCTAACTTATGATTATTTTAGGCTCTTCTTTAAAAACTCTTAATCTATAAAAGAGTTGTAAGAGTTAAGGTCTTGACATCATCTAAAAGGGGGAAATTGTTAGAAAATTTCATGTTAGATGTTTTGATGATGACAAGATAGGTTTTTATGTTAGAACCTAAAAATAATGTAAGTTTATGTCTTCATAGATCTATTGTATAAGCGTTTGAAAATTTGTAATTTTTGTTAGGCTTGTAATTTTTATCTTTGTAGATTTTAGACTAAGTATTAGATACCAAGTCACTAGTAAAATTCTAGGTGAGTCTATGAGAGATGAAGTTGAAGATTAGCGTCTGAAGTCAAGTAAAGATGAAGATTAGTTCTTAGCGTTTGTAAACGCTAAAGGACGGTTCCGGGGTGTTGAATCAAGTGCTTAAATGACTCAAGCGATCAAGGATCAGATTCACCGGATATAAATTGTCAATTCATGAAGGACTTAAATGCAATCATCAACGGACATTTATTTCCAACGGGAAATAAATTGTGATAAGCTATTATGACTTGTGGACAAGCCACCTTTTGATTAGATTGTCAGAAATCAGAGTTCAAAACCTGCTCATGTCCAATCGAAACCAGCAAAATTTCAGGAATGTTAGAAAGGGACTATTTAACGCGCTGCATGAGGTACACGTGCGCACATGTGTCCAATGGCCAAATCCCAAGAAATCCTATAAATAGTACACTTCAGCAAACCCTAAATAGATACTCGTACATACACAAAAAAAAGGTCAACACTTTGCTAAAATTACTTGAGAGAAAAACTTACAAACTCCATAGCCAAAATCCTTCAAGCTTTTCTTAATTCATTCCAAAGACAGTCATAGATATCTCAAACCTATTCATAGAAGAACCTTAAATTCCTATTGAGATATCCCAAGTTGTTTGAACTTCCCAACATCAAACAAACCCATGACTAAACCTTCAACATCTTTTATCTGAGTGAGAAAGTTTGTTGATTTTACAAGCAGCATTTCTGTGTGAAAGAAGCTTGTTGAAGAAGATCTCTATTGGAGCTGAAGTCTGTGTGATCAAGGAGCTTAAGATCGTCTTCCCTTTCATCTTTTTTGTAGAAGTCTCTGTGTGACTCTTCGATAATCAATCTAGTGAATTCCTCCAAGCGCAAAGGAGAAGAAGGACGTAGCTGGGATTACATCACCCAATAAACCTTACAATATCTTGTGTTATTTACTATTTTATTGCTTTAGTTTACATTAGCATATTATATCTTGAAAAAGCTTTTAAAACAGTTAAGCAACTAATTTAAGTTCAAGAGAACGCTAAGCTTTAAAATCATTTCCGCTGTGCTAACCCTGATTAAGCGATTGAAACATTACCCTACTTTCGTAATCGTTGAAATCACTAAGTCTAAGTTATCTATTCTTAAGCGTCTGACCTAGCGTTAAACCTTCCAAGCGTTCAAATTCTTCAAAGTAATACGAAACTTTCTAAGTTGAAAAAGACTTCAGGGTCTATTCAACCTCTAGACCCTGTCGTATGCAACTTGGGGACCATCATTAAGGTTCTAATAAAACTAGTAAAATTGTAAGGATTATTTCCTAAGGCTTTTATTTCATTAATTTTACCTGGATCATTTTTCTTTTTACTTTGCCAAATAGATAAAGCCGCAGGTCCTAAACATGTTTATAAAAAGTTAAACATATCCATATCTGCCTTTTTATTTATTTCCCAATATCTTACTACACATTGTTCTCATATATTTACTTCCTCTGACCACATTTGAGGGCCTCCTAATTCTATTACTAACATGGTTCCACTCATGGTTTTTCCTATGGGCTGCCTCATTCCTACATATTTTTCTGGTTAAGTTGATCCATTTTCATATACTGGATTTTTCCATTCTGGTCTTCCGGTTAGTTCTACGTTTTTAGCTGGAACTTCACTATAGTCGGGTTCTACTCTACTTCTTTTTCCTGGATTACTACTAGTACTAGCTTGACTATCTGGCGTAAAAGTTATTTCGTTACTAGTCTTTTCCTTATTTTTAAAGAATTTTTCAATATCTACTTTTCCCGAGCATATATCATCTACTAAATCAATATTATAATATTGTTTAAATTCTTCTTCAGCTGATTCTAAATTTATATCTAAATTCATTGCTTCGAAGTACATTTCATATACTAATTATCTTAAATTATTTATCTCATTTTTTTTTTTGTTAATATTTCTTTTATATTCTTAGGTCTGTAATCATTTTTAAGCTGACTTTCTAATTGTCTTATCTCTTCATCTATTTCTTCTATATTTTCTTCTTGTTCATCTTCGCTTTCTATGTCAGATTCTATTTTCCTATTTGCAAATCTACTAGTTATTCTAACTTCTTCTTCTTTTATAATATTCTTATAGCTTATTTCTGTTTCATTATAAATTTCTTCTTCTAGATCTTCTAAATTTTCTTTGAGATCTTGCTTTTGGTAATTAAGAAATCTAATAGAAGTTTGACCTCTACTATTTGTATACATTACACTTTCTCCTGCAATTTTAACCATCTCATTTTCTTCTAGGTGTTTGGTTAATTCCCATTCTTCTCCATTTAAATCATTGTTATCTATATTTAAAGGCTTAATCATTTTTACTACTACTGAGGCTAAGCCATCTATTATTCCGTCTATATTAATTTTATATTGAGGGAAACTATTATTAGTTACTCTTCCTAACAAAGCCTATAGAAACAACTAAATTATTACCATCATATGTTTCATATCTTCTAGTTTGTAACCCTATAGTGATTTTATTAATATCTTTAATACTTTTCATCATATTTGGAGCTACATAAAATATTCCTACAATATTATTCATATCTATTTCCGTACTAGCAAATACTGCTCTTCTAGCATTAGACTAACTTTTATCTAATAATAAAACTAAAACCTTTCCACCGGTTCCTTTTCTAGTTAACCCTTTTAATCCTACAATAATTAATCCTAAATGTACATATTTTTGTTTTAACTGCTTTAATTGCTTCATACATTCCGAACTAACTAAACTTATATTTTCAACATTTGTCGTAACTTTTACTTCTTTTTCTCTAAATTTTTTGATTAAGTGTGTGTTAAAATCCATTTTTTCTACTTTGTATAATGTCTTAGGTTTTAGCTTATCTAACCCTTTATTGTTGTACAAATTCATATTTTCTTCCACGTCCATTATTTCTTCTAATTTTACCTCTCTAGCTGAGCTTTGGCTTCCTGATCCTCTAAACCTTCATTTAGTGAAAGTGCTACTTATTTTTTCCTTCTCTTTTTCTTTACTACTTGATTCAATTATGGTTCTACTAGTACCACTAAATGATATCAACACTTTACCAATATATATATTTTTTGCGTTCCTTTTTGAGTTTAATCTACTTTAATTACTTGAGATACAGTATCTATCTTAGTACTTAACCTTTCAATTTTATTTTCTAATTTATCTAGCCTTTCAAATATTTGTAGATTAAAGCAAATTGAATATTCCAAAGTTTAGGATATAATTTATCTGAATTATTATTTCTTTGTATGCAGTAAATCCTTCTTCTGTATTTAAATATTTATTTGCTAGTTCAATAACTCTTTTATATTCTAATCTATTTTCTAGATTATTCTTCAACTAATTATTCGCTCTATGTTCTTTGAAGTTTTATTATATTTTAAAATTTGGGCTTCAAATTTATTTATTTTATCTTTTACTTTTCTTAGGGTTTTCTTACTCTCAATATCTATTTGTTTTATTTTATTACTATCCAAAGTATATTTTAATTCTATTATTTCATTTTTTTAACTATTTTCAAAGTTTCCTCAAGTGGTTGTTAAATGTAATTTAAATTATTACTTTCACCTCTTTTTATTATTTCTCTATTTATTAAAGCGGTTTTTTTCATGATTCTAGAGCTTTATAAAACTTTGTGTTTTCTATTTCTAAATTCGACGCTAGACATATAATTAAATCCGTTAAGCTATTTAAGTGTATATTTTTCAAATGTAAATTGTGCTTAAAACTTGAATCAAATCTACAAATAAATTTATGTTTATCTAAAGAGATTATAGATCTATCAGTTAAACTATATTCTAGATCTAAATATTCTAATCTTTTAAAATTAGAAGGATTTATTTTAATAAAAGGTTGCTATTAATATATTCATAACTAAAAGGAATTTAATATAATTTTATTGATCTTGTGCTCTAGGTGGTGTGTTAAAATAAGTATTGACCCAACTATCTCTCCTAATTATTAATTGATTTCGTAATTCTAATATTAATTTCTGATTATTATAATCTAAATTTTATAAAGTATTAAGACAATCAATAAAAGAGTTTAAAATATGAGCGGGTATAGGCATGTAAAATAAATTATGAGTGCAATAAAAAGTTTTATGCAGATTTATAAAAGCGGGTTGGAATTACCATTTCTTTAAAATATGTATAATTACTTTCATGGTTTAAATAATTCTACAAGAAAATAAAGGGACCAAACTGAAAATAAGAACAAAGCATAAATACTTAGAAAAATAAATAAAACGGTCATGTGTCAGTTTTTGCTTGGTTTTATGCATTTTGACTTGGTCAAAAATAGTGGCTTGGTTGAGGGACTAAAAGGCAAATCTGAGGGTGCTAGACACTTAAAATTTTTGTGTTTGGTTGCTATACCTTAATGCCTTATGCAAAATGTTGCTCTTTACTTAATTTTCCCAATAAAAAGGGGAAAATGGGGATGCATATGTGGGCCCCAAGTTCTTGTAATTGATGGCAAATAAAAGCAAAAAGACATTGGAGCACGTGCCCATGTGTCCACGTTTTTGTATTGTCCGAATCCGGCATGTGGCCTTGGTGAGGTTGCCTCTCGGTTAATTTTTTGCAACACTCATACCATTGATCTTGGTACACTTAATGCTATACATTTAAGTGGGGTTGGGTGGTTTTTACATAGATGGTGAGTGATAAAAATCACCCACTCCAACACAAATGTGTGGTGTTAAGGCAACCGGGACCAACTTAAATTTTTTGGTTGCATCTTATTGGAAACTTTGATGGAGTAAATTGTATTTTAACACAATTTATTTAGAAATTTCAATGAGTTTCATTTGTCGAAACGGAATTTTTTTTTACTTAATCTAATCTACGTTTCATGTGAGTAAATAAATTTAATGTATTTAATTGCTCAAATTTAATTTCGGGTGAATAAGAAATTAAGGCTATGTTTGTTTGTGTTTTCAAGAGCATATTTTCATGTTCATTCTCATTTAAAAATGAAAATACACAGTTAACACCATTCTCAATTGAAAATGCACCTTATTTTCTACTTTCACATTTTTCAATAACTACATTTCACTTTACCAAATTACACTCACATTTTTCTTTTTCTCACATCTCCTTCAAAAAATTCGTATTTTCAGCAATAATTGTAGTGTTAGAGGCGATTAAAATACACAGTATTAACCTTCATAATCTTATACACATTTTAAAACTCATTTTGAGTATTTTTCTAATACTTTTTTGGGGTCGATTTTTATTATTTTCACTTATAAATATATTTATCTAGATAATGTTATATATTATTTTATTTATATTATTCACATAATCATTAATTTTAACTAAATTATTCATTTCACACATCATCAATTCCAACCATTTTCACAATCACAACCAAACGTGCATACATTTCCATAGAAAAAAAAAACTCATTTTCTCACACGTTTTAGAAAATGACAGTTGAAAATGAAATGAAAACACATCCGAACATAGCCTAAGTAAAAAAGTTCTTCACTTAAAACATGGTTTGTAATTGGAATCAATGGATCAATATGAACATAAACAATTAAATGATCACAATCATATGATCGACGACCGCGATCGTATGATAAATGGTTCGTTTAGTTTGGGGACAAAAGTATTCACATCGATAAAAAGAGGGACCAATTTGAAAGGACCTAATTGATCAAAATTCAAAGATTTGGGGTTGATTTGCAATTCTAGAAAGTGATGGGCTGAAATGCACAACGGTGGTGCACTCGCCCACACCTAATTATGCCCCAGTCAACTACTAATTTGTTTGGCTAGTCAGCGGGTGAGTTGTGCACTTAGAGGGTGTTTGACTAAGATTATAAGCTCCTCTAAACATCTTGTTGGTTCCAAGTGGCATATGAAAGAGTCTAGAAGAGGGGGGGGGGGGGGTTGAATAGACCCTGAAGTCTTTCTCGACTTCAAAAAGTTTAGTATTAAAATCAGTTTGGACACTTGAAAATGTAGGCGCTTGACTGAGCGTCTACTTGAAGACTATTTTGGTAAAGTTAACTTAGATTCAAGATTTGAATATTATAACCAAGTAGATTTAAGCGTTCAGTTCTTTAATCAGGGTTAGCACAACGTAATAATTTAAGTCTTCGTTTTGCAATGTTTTAGAGTCACAAAGTTTTCTTTAGTTGCTTAGCTTTGGATGATTTTATCAATGTGTTTACTTAACATATTTATGCAATTATATGACAAGAATAAAATAATGGTAAAGTAAAGAACACAAAGTTTGAAAGGTTCGTTGGGTGGTGTAATCCCAACTACGTCCTTCTTCTCCTTGAACACTTGGAAGCAATCCATTAAAATGATTCTCGAAGAATCACACAGAAACTTCTACACAATAGGGAGAGATGGATATTGATGACTGGAACTCCTTGGTCACATAGATTTCTTCTATACTCTTGCATCTTTTATCCAAAAATAATGCAAGTATCCAACTTCGACTTCACACTGATCACGAGGTTAGGATGGGGTTTTTCTAACACTTTGTTTGATTTTGATAAAGTTCAAACAACTTAGAATATCTCAATAATAATGTGGGGTTCTTCTTTGAAGATGTTTGAGATATTTTCGACCGTCTTGGAATGGATAGAAAAGCTTTGAGGATTTTTGGCAATGAAACATTGTAAACTTTTCTCTCAAGTAGTTTCAGCGAAGTTTTGGCTTTATGTGCATGAACATTGATAATTAAGGTTTGCTGAGAGGTACTATTTATAGAGATTTCTTGGGAATTGTCCGTTGGACACATGTAGGCGCATGTCTCTCATGCAGCGCATTAAATAGACCTTTTCTGACATTCCTGAAAATCTGCTGGTTCCGATGGGACAGGAGTAGCCTTTGAACTCTGAATATTGACAGTCTAGTCAAAAGTTGTCTTGTTCACAAGTCATAATAGCTTATCACATTTAATGCTCTTATCAAGCATTTAATGAGTTTTGAATTTATTTTCCGTTGGAAATAAATGTCAATTAATGATTGCATTTAAATCCTTCATGACTTTAGAATTTATTTCAGGTGAATCTCTTTGTTGAATGCTTGAGTAGCTTGAGCACTTGATTCATAAGTTCTGAAACAGATCTTTAGCGTTGATGGATGCTAAGAACAAATCTTTATCTTTACTTGATTTCAGACGCTGATCTTCAACTTCATCTTTGATAGACTCACGTAGAATTCTATCATAGACTTAGTATCTAATACTTAGTCTAAAAATTGACAAAGATAAAAATTACAAGCCTAACAAAATTACATCTTTCAGATGCTTATACAAATCTTCTAATAAAATATAAACTTACATTTTATTTGGGGTCTAACATAAAATCCTAATTGTCAGCATCAAAACATCTAACAAGAAATTCCTAACAATTTTCCCCTTTTTGATGATGGCAATACTTACTCTTTTATAGTTCAAGAGTTAGACAACCAAAATACAAATGTTAGCGTTGAAAGGTTAGATAGTTAGTTAAGGTTAGTTATGCCTCAACGAGATATTTTAGCTGAAAATGCACTTCATATATATCGATAAAAGTACAAGCATTTACAACTAAAAAAAATACATAAAGAGACACCGCTTTCATTGTCAAAAAAATACATAAAGAGACAAGAATGTAGATAATGCAGTGCAAAGACTCTTATTGTCCTGATTGAGCGATGAATCTGCTAATCATTTTAGCCTTGATCGCTTCAGATATGTTTTCTTCAAGTATCTTCATAGATGCATGATCTTTATCTATAATCTGATCCTCATGAGTCTGTCTCTTCTTATAACCTACATAGCGCTTATCCCACTCAGTTCGGTCGATGCCAATGTGCCTCAGACATATCCTGAATGCTTGATTGAAATCTGTCTTCTTCTTTTCTTTAGCTATAAGCTTCGGATCAGTAGGCTCTGGTAGAGGTGCTCGTTCAATAGGTACATCAAACTGTTCAAGCCGAGCTTGAGAAGACACTGGCAGATCAGCATAGAACGCTATTGGAGGAAACCCTGACGTTCTACTGGGAGCTCCAGAAGCAGCCACCCAAGATGGGTATCTTTGATGTATATTTAGCGGAGGAGAAGGAGGAGTATTTCTTGACGCTTTGGCAGCAGAGAAGGATCTTGAGCTCTTGAAGTTGATGATTTCCTCTTTTCCCCTTTACTTTTTTCTTCCCCCTTATTGCCATCATCAGACTTCATAAAATGTTCTGTTGGAAGACTGACTTGACTAGCAATCCCTGCCATAGAAGCCTCTCAATTGTCAATACGCTTGTCAAAATGTTATGTCATAGCAATTTGATTTGCCCTATTAGCGTCAGCCATTTCCTGAAACTCTTTAAGGCAATCAGCAACTGCAGCTTGAGCAGCTTCACGCATATGAGCAATTTGAGCATTCATATTCTGGGACTCAATCTTGGCAGATCGGTTTTAATCCAGTGGAGAGCTCCGACATTCTGAGGTGCATGATCACTCATTCCCTCCAAAACTTCTTTCAACAAAGAACCAAACACTTGACCCACATCAAAAGGATCTGCTTGAGAAGCCGGTTGCTTGAACTTGGATGTGAACTTTAGTGAGTCACGTTAGAGTATATGCCCTCGAATGCCATAAAGAGGATAGATTTATAAGGCATAAACATTGTAACTAAACTATAGTTTTTCTACTAATATAAAGCAGTTGATTGTTGTTTTCTTATAGGCATTTATAAGGTGTGAATAAACAATGTAAAGTCCTTGATAACAAGGCAAACCTTCTACCTCCTATGGGATAGGAGGAAAGACACTAGAATGGTTTGACCTTTGACATCTAAAAGGGTTCGCAAGTCTAAAAAATATTGATTGGGTATCAATAGTGAATAAAGACTTGTATGGTGTAAGTTTCAACAGAGAAAGTGCCAGTCGTACACTATGGAAATGGTAGTGGGAACTTATATCATAGACGTGTCAGTTGGACTGATATGTTCGAACACGGCTCGCATCAGTTCATCACATGGGTATTCACTCATTGACAGTCAATGATGAAACTGATAAGTAGTGATAGGTACGTGTGAACCTCTGACCTGAGAAATCGAGTTGAAGATGTACTTGTGACATCAAGTCTATCATTAGAGTAGTTAGATTCAAATCACCTGTTGGTGGAATCAGCCTCGAAGTGCAACTTGATGGGCAAGTAGCATTGTTAACTGATTTGCAATATGGAATTTATTCTCTCATAAGTGAATGAGTAAAATATCATATGCGATCATGAAAGTGAGGATGAATGTCTTTGGCCAAAGCATTTAAATACCTCGACTTATTATGAGCTTAGGCATATGGTCAAGTTATATGAGTTGGACTTTAAACCATGACTCTTACTTGACTGGGATATAAGAATAAAAGGTTTATACACGTACGGTATTCACGGCGTAAAGGTTTGGAATGATCCTATTCATTCGTTCTCAATTGGGTTACGGTTGAGCCACGAGACTGGCTAGGTGTCACTCACACCCCTTTGGATTCCTCCCAATTATTTTTTGAGACGAACCTAAAGAGTCCCGCTTAAAGGAAGTGCAAAAGGAAAAACATGGGAAAAAGACTTGAGAGAAATTCACAGCATTGGATGCCGTAATTAATTAATTAATTATTGGATAATTTAATTAATTAATTAAATTAATGAGTTAATTAATTTCTTGGAGAAATTGAATTATAAATTAATTAGGAATTGAATTAATTGGATTATCAATTTATTTATTGGGTAAATAAATTATCCGATTAATTAATTAGCAAGCAAGACGAAAGCTCGAAGGATTCCGAGCCCACTAAGGGGAGGCCAAATAGACGCCCAAATAGGGCTCTTGCATGCTAGTGTTATTGTTTCATAATGATATAAATATATCACAAGGTGAAAAATAACACAAGGCAATTTACATAACTTTCTCTCCAAGAAAAAGTCTCTCACCTCTCTCTCTCTCTCTAGCCGTCTTTGACAAGGAAAAAAGGAGGAGTTTTTCGTTTTTGATTCCGGCGTGACGAATTAGAGACATTGGCAAATTCGGCGTTAGAGAAAAGGATCATGTTCAGAAATCAACATACGCGAGAAAGGTAATTTTTTATACACAATTAAACACGAGGATTAGAGATGATTCGGGCTTTGGGAATTAAATTTACTTCCCCTTCGTTTTATTCGTATAATTCCCAACAGTGGTATCAGAGCCAATCTCTGAATTTTGTGTTTAATTGCTTATGTGATTGACTGTTTTTTTCGTGTTTTTGAGACCTGCTTGGAACGTGTTTTTTATACGAAAATTTTCTGAATCTCGCAGCAGTTTCTTCATAAAAGTTGTAGTTTAATGAGTTTCAAATCTGGGCATATAAAGTTTATGAGAATCGGAGAAGTATAATCCCGAGACAAGGGCAACGTAAAACGCGTGCACAGCGTGCGCACTGGGTGGGCCTCCAATGCCGTGCCATTTCACTGCGCCGGTCGGAGGGTCTGGCCGGACGCTTAAATCGTGCGCTGGGCGCACGGCATACACCGTGCCATGCGCCCAGTGCACGGGCCTGTTTCGGGGCTCAGGTTTTCGTGACTCGGGCTCTAATGGGTCGGGTTATATTTTTCTAAGGTCCAAATTTTAATTGAATAAGTGTTTTGGCTATTTTAGTTATCCAGGTGGGTCAAAAAGATGATGACCTGGATTTAATTAAAAAGGGGCCCAAATTGTTTTGATTAAAATTGTGGATAATTCAATAAATTAGTTATTGGGCCTAATTAATTAATTTTGATTATGCCAATGGTTGGTAGTTTAATTGTTATAAAATTAAGCCCAATATAGTTTTTATTGATCTTTATTTGAATGAAATAATTAATTAATAAATTCTTGGAGAATTTTATTTATTAAGTTATTTATTTAAATAAAGAATTCTCATAAATAGGATTATTTTCATATGAATCAATAAAATTTGGAATTTTATTGTGGAAATTAATTAAGTTGGACTAATTAATTTTTATTAATCACCAACATAAGTGCTTTATTTATCGAGAGCATGTATTATGTGATGGTGACCATATGTCTATGGGCTTAGGTTGCTTCTTTTGATTATGTATTTCTTTTGATGGGTTGTAAGGGCCGGTTTGAGCCCATTTTATTTTATTTCTAGATTTATGTATAGGTTTTAAATTACCTCTTATAATATATAGAAATAGAATAGGCCTTTCAAGATGGAGATCATGCAAAAAAAGAGGAGCTTGGAGCCCATGAAGATTAGCTAGGCTTTTCTTTTTCAATTTTATAATGGCCCATTGGCTTGGGCCCTCTAGATAAAAGCCCATAGACTTCTTGTTGTATTATTGCTTTTAATGCATGTTCATTAGTTGTATGAAGCATGTGTGTTGTATTATTGCTTTTGGTGCACGTTCATTAGTTGTATGAAGCATGTGTGTTATCAATATGCGCTATATAAATTGGTAAATGTGCAAAGTGAGACGAAATAAATGTTTTGAACATGAATTCTCCCAAACAAAAATAATACTAAGTTAGTAAGGGGTGCTAGGCATCCCTTCCCTCCACTAAACTTAATAAGATCAAGGATTAAATCCATATGTGGCATCTTCCCAGTAAGTGGGGGTCATATATTAAGATTTAATTCTAGAATTTTATTAAATGCATTGGATACCTTAATCGAGACATATTTCATCCCAAATATCGTTAAAGGGTTGCAAGGTGAAATTCAAATGTTAGATTATGAGGAGTTAGTAGGAATGAACTTAGATAGTCCACTTTACCAATAAATCGTTAAAGGGTTTCGGTATTTGTTGATTATGGGATAAATATGATTGAACCGTCTATTTGATAGATTGATGTTTGACATCACTTTAATTATGTAATGGACCAAATATCGTTAAAGGGTTGCCATCCATTATATTAATTAAAGAACTCAATCCCCACCATGAAGTTTTCATCAACGATCGCTTCCATCATTTCACAGTGGGAGTGTGGAATTTCGAAAAATGTAGTGGGAGCCAAGTTATAAGTCGAAGTCCTTGATTTTAAACTTGGTCTTAGTTTAGTCCAATATTCTAATTAAGTCTGGTTTATTTTATGCAATTATTTGTTTTATCTCTCTCGTTTTTCAAAAATGACAATCAACCCACTTTCCGTATTACTCGAAAAGAATATCCTTACCGGACCCAACTACGTGGATTGGCTAAGGAATTTGAGAATAGTTCTCAATATGGAGTCTCTAGGATACGTGTTGGACACTGATATCCCTGCTCCACCTTCCAGAACACGTGCGAATGAAGAAAAAGTCCAAGCTCATGAAAAATGGGTAAAGGACGACGTCCGAGTGCGTGGGTACATTCTTGGCTCTATGACAAATGAGCTATAGAGGTCCCACGACAAGATGACCACAGCGAGGGCTATCTTGGCGCACTTGGTCAAGCTTTATGGTGAGCACAGTAGGACTGCTAGATATGAAATATCTAAAGAGCTCTTCGGAGCCAAAATGAGAGAAGGGGAGAAGGTTGGGGATCATGTCCTCAAAATGATATTCAGGATCGAGAGATTGGAAGCTCTCGATTTTACAATGAACCCGCAACTTCAGACCGATCTTATCTTGTAGTCCCTTCCTGACTCTTTTTCCCAATTCGTCATGAACTTCAATTGCAATGAGATTGAATGCAACTTAGCTGGGCTAATGAACAAATGAAACACTGTACAATCTCAATTAAAGCCCAAGGGAAAAGAGACTGCTTTGGTTATCACTTCTGGGCCCAAACGGGCGAAGAATAAGTAGAGAAAAACAAAGAAGTAGGCTAGCGAGCTTGGAGCTCAGGGTGGTGTCGATAAAGGAAAAGGGAAAGCTCCTGTGATTCGCAAGCGAAAGGGGCCACAAAAGACAGACAGATGCCTACACTGCGGTGAGCTGGGCCAATGGAGAAGGAACTATCCGAATACGGGGCCTGGCGCACAAGGTATGGAACTTTATGTTCATGAAACTTATTGTTCTATGACCGTCTTCTCTACATCTTGGATTCTTGACTCTGGAGCTAGTGCTCACATATGTTGTATGAATCAGGATCTGATGCGGGGAAGGAAGCTGGACAACGATGAGGTGAAGATCAGAGTAGGCAGCGGGCAAAGCGTCGCGGCTACTGCAATAGGATCTACCTCGTTGTTTTTAAATTCTGGACATGTACTATTACTGGATAATGTTTTGGGTTTGCCTAATGGGCTTAAAAACATTGTTTCTATTCCCGTTTTAGTTAAGAATGGTTACAGTTTCCATTTTATTGATGAACAATGCAACATTTATTATGGTAATAAATTTGTAGGCTTTGCTTCTTTGATAAATGGATTGTATTACCTTAGTGTCCAGAATGAGTATGCAGTGAATACTATACAAAGAAAACGTAGTAGGCTTGAAATAAACCAACGATTGATATGGCACCTTCGACTAGGCCATGCTGGCGAACAAAAGATTCGCAAAATGGAAAAGGAAAGGCTAATTGGCCCACTGGGATTGGATCCCTATCCTACTTGTGAATCTTGTCTCAAAGGCAAGATAGCTAGATCGCCCTTCACGAGAGCTTTGAAAGGGCCTCACAAATCTTAGGTTTAGTGCATACTGATGTTTGTGGTCCATTTGGAGAAATGGCCAGAGGAGGTTTCCTTTACTTTATCACCTTCACTGAGGACCATTCTTCATATGGTCTAGTGTACCTGATGAAGCATAAGTCTAAATCCATTGACAAGTTCAAGGAATTCATGGCTTTAGTGGAAAATCAAACAAGTCAACGTACAAAAACTCTTCGATCTGATCGAGGAAGAGAATATATGAGCAACGAGTTTAACTTATACCTCAGAGAGAATGGTACAGTATTGCAACTCACACCTCCAGCGATTCCACAGTTGAATGGAGTAGCAGAGCGAAGGAATCGAACCTTGTTGGACATGGTTTGCTCCATGCATAGCTACACTGATTTACCCATTTCACTGTGGGGTCACGCACTGCTTACAGCTGCACACATTTTCAATAGATGTCCGTCCAAGTCCGTTCCTCTGACTCCCTATGAAATGTGGAGAAATAGGAAACCAAGTTTTAACCACATAAAGATTTGGGGATGTCCGGCTTATGTCAAAAAGATTAAAGTGGACAAGTTGGAGGCTAGGTTCTTAAAGGGACGTTTCATTGGATATCCTGAAGATTCTATGGGATACTTCTTTTACCTGCATAATGATCAAAGGATCATTGTAGCCTTACAAGCCCACTTTCTTGAAGATGAGTTCATTCAAGAAGGAGGAACGGGTACAAAGATTGTTCTAGAAGAACAAAATGAAACCCCACTGGATACATCTACACAGAGAGTCAGAACCAAACCTTCTGTAACACAACCACAACCATGATGATCGAGTAGAGTATCTCAACCGCCTGAGAGGTACGGATATCTAATGCAGAGGGAGTTGGATCTCCATTCTGTGTTAGAGGAGGATCATAGAGATGATCCCTCCACTTTTGATCGAGCGATGGTGGGTGTGGATGCTGCTAGATGGTGTGAAGCTATGCAAACTGAGATCGATTCGATGCATGCAAACCAAGTCTGAAAACTTGTAGAACAACCTGAAGGGGTAAAACTAATCGGGTGTAAATGGATCTACAAGAGAAAGATTGGTGTTGATGGCAAAGTAGACACCTACAAAGCTAGGCTAGTGGCGAAAGGGTATAGTCAAAAGGAAGGAATTGACTACCAAGAAACCTTCTCGCCAGTGGCTATGATCAAATCAATAAGGATTCTACTTGCAATAGCAGCACACCTACATTATGAAATATGGCAAATGGATGTCAAAACTGCTTTCCTAAATGGATTCCTAAAAGAGGATATCTATATGGAACAACATAAAGGTTTGAATCCGAGGAGCATATTCATAAGGTGTGTAAACTTGAGAGATCCATTTATGGACTCAAACAAGCGTCTCGTAGCTAGAATCTACGTTTTGATGAGGTTGTCAAAGGATTTGACTTCATCAAAAACGAAGACGAGCCTTGTGTTTACAAGAAGGTTAGTGGGAGCAAGTTGACATTCCTAATGTTATATGTAGATGACATATTACTCATTGGGAATGACAAGGAATGCTCACCACAACCAAGAAGTGACTTTCAAGTACATTCTCCATGAAAGACTTGGGAGAAGCGGCCTATATTCTAGGGATTCAGATCTATAGAGATCGAACCAAAAGAATGATAGGATTTTCTCAAGCCCTTTACTTAGAAAAGGTCCTAAAAAGGTATAGGATGGAAGATTCTAAGAAAGGGTTCCTACCAATGAGACATGGGATACATCTTTCAAAATCTATGTGTCCTCAAAGTGAGGAAGATAGAAAAGAAATGAACATTATGCCCTATGCGTCTGCTGTGGGTAGCTTGATGTACGCGACGCTCTGTACTAGACCCGATATTGCTTATGCTGTGAGCGTTGTAAGTCGATTTCAAGCAAACCCTAGTAAGGAACATTGGATAGCTGTAAAGAATATCCTAAAGTATCTAAAAAGAACTAAGGATATGATTCTCACCTATGGAAGTGGTGACCTGAGGGTGGACGGGTACACTAATTCGGATTTCCAATTTGATGTTGATGACCAAAAATCCACCTCGAGATTTGTATTTACTCTAAATAGTGGAGCGGTGACTAGGAAAATTTCCAAGCAAAGCACAACCACAGACTCCACTACAGAGGCTGAATACCAAGGCAGCTAAAGAAGCTGTTTGGATTAGGAAGTTCGTTGAGGAACTTCAAGTGGTTCCTAGCATAAAGCTCTCGTTGCCACTTTATTGTGACAACACCGGAGCTATAGGGCAAGCGAAGGAACCTAGGTCTCACAATAAATCCAAACACAAAGAGAGGAGATATCACATCATAAGAGAGATTGTTGCACGAGGTGAAATAGCTATTTAGAAAATAGCCTCAGCCGACAATGTCGCTGATCCATTGACCAAGCCATTGGCACAGGCGGTGCTAGAAAAACATCTCGACAAGATGGGTATTAAATACCACAGCAAATGGCATTGAGTCCAAGTGGGAGATTGTTAGAGTATATGCCCTCGAATGCCATAAAGAGGATAGATTTATAGGGCATAAACATTGCAACTAAACTATGGTTTTTCTATTAATATAACACAGTTGATTGTTGTTTTCTTATAGGCATTTATAAGGTCTGAATAAACAACGTAAAGTCCTTGATGACAAGGCGAACCTTCTACCTCCTATGGGATAGGAGGAAAGGTACTAGAATGGTTTGACCCTGGACATCTAAAAGGGTTCGCAAGCCTAAGAAATATTGATTGGGCATCAATAGTGAATAAAGACTTGTATGATGTAAGTTTCGACAGAGAAAGTGCCAGTCGTACACTATGGAAATGGTAGTAGGAACTTATATCATAGACGTGTCAGTTGGACTGATATGTACGAACACGGCTCGCATCAGTTCATCACATGGGTATTCACTCATTGACAGTCAATGATGAAACTGATAAGTAGTGATAGGTACGTGTGAACCTCTGACCTGAGAAATCGAGTTGAAGATGTACTTGTGACATCAAGTCTGTCATTAGAGTAGTTAGATTCAAATCATCTCTTGGTGGAATCGACCTCGAAGTGCGACTTGATGGGCAAGTAGCATTGTTAACTGATTTGGAATATGGAATTTATTCTCTCATGAGTGAATGAGTAAAATATCCTATGCGATCATGAATAAGTGAGGATGAAAGTCTTTGGCTAAAGCATTTAAATACCTCAACTTATTATGAGCTTAGGCATATGGTCAAGTTATATGAGTTTGACTTTAAACCATGACTCTTACTTGACTGGGATATAAGAATAAACGGTTTATGCACGTACGGTATTCACGGCGTAAAGGTTTGGAATGATCCTATTCATTCGTTCTCAATTGGGTTACGGTGTGAGCCACGAGACTGACTAGGTGTCACTCACACCCCTTTGGATTCCTCCCAATTGTCTTTTGAGACGAACCTAAAGAGTCGCGCTTAAAGGAAGTGCAAAAGGAAAAACATGGGAAAAAGACTTGAGAGAAATTCACGGAATTGGATGCCGTAATTAATTAATTAATTATTGGATAATTTAATTAATTAATGAAATTAATGAGTTAATTAATTTTTTGGAGAAATTGAATTATAAATTAATTAGGAATTGAATTAATTGGATTATCAATTTATTTCTTGGATAAATAAATTATTCGATTAATTAATTAGCAAGCAAGACGAAAGCTCGAAGGCTTCCGAGCCCACTAAGGGGCAGCCAAATAGACGCTCAAATAGGGCTCTTGCATGCTAGTGTTATTGTTTCATAATGATATAAATATATCACAAGGTGAAAAATAACACAAGGCAATTTACATAACTTTCTCTCCAAGAAAAAGTCTCCCACCTCTCTCTCTCTCTCTCTAGCCGTCTTTGACAAGGAAGAAAGGAGGAGTTTTTTGTTTTTGATTCCGGCGTGACGAATTAGAGACGTTGGCAAATTTGGCATTAGAGAAAAGGATCACGTTCAAAAATCAACATACGCGAGAATGGTAATTTTTCTATACACAATTAAACACGAGGATTAGAGATGATTCGGGCTTTAGGAATTAAATTTACTTTCCGCTGCGTTTTATTCGTATATTTCCGAACAAGTCAAGGGATGGTTAATGTGCTGGATCAAACGTTGTGGCTTGTGCTTCGATCGGAAGATTAGCAACATCAGGAACATCAGGTTCATAAGCGTCAAGAATAGCCTCTGGTAGAGACTCTTGAACTTGTTCCTCTGTACGCTCAAAATACTTGCCGCTCGAGATACAGATTCTTCAATATTTTTCACAAGTACTTCCTCGGGCGGTGGCAACTCTTGACGAAAGTCAGTGAATTGAATTTTCATCTTGGCTAAAGGCATACTTGTATAAAAATCTGATGTACCATCAAGTAGCTCATTCAATCGGCGAAGTGGAAGGCAAGAACTCTGAATGAATGTGTGAAGCGGAATATCTTTGGCCCTGACATACATAGGACCCATGATATCCAGCACATGGTTCGGAAAGATCCTCGATTGCAGCTTAGGAATCAGAAAAAGCATATCCGAGTAGTAATGCAAGGAAAAGGCAGTGATCCGAACTCTGAACTCTGAATGACTGTGTAAAGCAGACTATCTTTGGCCCTTGACATACATAGGACCCATGATATCCAGCACATGGTTCGGAAAGATCCTTGATTGCAGCTTAGGAATCAGAAAAAGCATATCCGAGCAGTAATGCAAGGAAAAGGCAGTGATCCTATCGGTTGGAAGACGTTGTAAGCGTTGAGGTTCAGGCACATATGTTCTATAGAATTCTTCCAAATATGGATAGATAACTCGAGGAATGCTCTGATTTTGTTCCAGCAATGAAAGGACATACTCATAGTGTTCGCTCACTTCTTTTCGGATGGATGAGAGTAGTGGATATCCCTAAAAAGAACAAATCCTTGAGCCGTTGGGTTTGCCTAAATTCTCGATGAAGATTTTGTCGAAGTGTGGAATGGGAGACATGATCTTGATTAACTGCCTTTTCACAATGGCTCAGAGTTATAGACAAATTAGATACTGGTTTTGAGCCACCGCTGGACGCTTGGCCACAAAAATGAAGAGGAGTCTCTGCAAGCCGGTGTAATGCTTCACACAAAAACCTCTCAACTAGCTGTCTGGCGCTCGGTAACTGATCGATTGGTCCCACCCTCTGTTGACGCTTCTAAAGGTAATACTTGGCAAACTGACATTTCTTGTCATGAATACTTGTTACCCATGTACGCTTCACACCAGTTGGCTTCATTCAGGAAATAATATGCACCAGCATTGCAGATAGCCTTGATCCCCTCATGGTGAATGTCTCTTATAGACTCAAATCTATGTCTGTCCGTCTGATAGCTGGCATTCCATACGCAACTAAAATAGTCATCAGCTTCCTCTTAAATCAGATCGGTAAGAACGCTGGACTGTCACCAACATAAGGACTCTTGTTCATCTATAATCGAAGTGGGTTAGCTGTACTCAGATTTTCAACACTATGCGTCACTTCTGGAAAATGGGTATACCCATCTTTGTTCAACAGTTCTTCTTCAGGATTGAGAAACTCCACGTTTTGACGCTCGTAAACTCTGATCTTGTAGTTCTTGGAGCAAAGCCTGAAGGTTTGCTATGCCCCATATCTAAAAAGTATGCTAGGTCTATATCACCGCTAGGGGTTCTCGCCTCTGGATTTTTCTCATGAATCAGAATTGATGCTGGAATCTGCTTCACCGATTCATCATTGGAAATGGCCAGATAGTATTCATGCTCAACGTCTGTCAAATCTGAGCTAAATAGTATCTCACAGATAGATCGATCATGTTCTATCAACATGGCCACTTCATTCTCCGCAACTATATAGTGTTCTTCGTTGTATCTAATGGGAATGAATTCTTCTTCACAAGCTAGCGGCATATGGTTCATCGAATGATCAATGGGTCTTGTAAGATCATATGGTGGATCCAGCTTGAAGAAGTGCCTGGGTCTTATAAGATTCTTAGCAATGCTCTGACTCACTGAGCGTGCCTCTGTCATAACCTCTAAGGTAAGTGATAGCTGGACATCTTCTGTTATAGGTTCCTCAGCGTCAACTGCAACGTGACACGCTAAAAGCTAACGTGCTTGGTAGCAAGTGCACTAGTCGTGTGTAGTAATAAATGGACAAAAAGTCCGGGTTGTCGAACCACGGAAACTTGAATTTTTGTTTGCGATTAATGAAAATGGACAAAAGTAGATTGCAATAAAATGAGTAAGCAAGTGACGAACCAAAAAGAAACGAACTATAGATTAAATCTCACGTATGATAAAATGACTAAGGCACATGCTACAACCGAATCTACTCGTCAATATAGATGAGCTACTCTTCAAATTATTAGACTCCTATTGCTTTGGTGGAAATTCCTTAGATAATTATTACCCGATGTCTCGACACATAATAATCCTATGATTAATTGATGGTTCTCTAAATATGTCTATCCAAGAATCTAATCAATAACCATGCATTAACGTTCTAGAGTTTCCCCGGATAAATCCGGCTAACCGCACCCGGAAATCTTTACCTATTTCTAGGAGCAATTCCACATTAGTTTCGGATGATGTGTTGATTCATTTGAACCCTAACCTATCTTCTCTCGAATGACTAGACTAGGCAAGATAACAAGCATATGGTGATCAAGCACATGATTGTAATAAACGCTCAAAATCAACACACAAAGCAATATGAGAATTAATACGAAAATTCACTTCACATATATTGATTCATAAATTGGCTTTCACATGGCCTTAGTTCTACAATATTAGCCTCTCATCAAGGCCTTAAGAAAATCTAATACAAACATATACATACTCATAGAAATAAACATGTAAATGCAAATAATTAAAACTCCCCCAATTGATTGATGATGGATCCTTGCTTTTCAACTTCAATCCTTAACTCCTTTCTCTTTGTTCCCCTCCACAATTGATGAAGAATGGTGATGAATGATGATGAGTGAAAAGTGATGGCCAAAATGCCTCTCTCTCTCTCCCCTCCTCCAAGATGTGATCGGTCAAGTGTGTAGAAAAATGCTTTAAGAAGACCCCAAAATCTGAGCTCCTAGTGTGTGTCTCCCCTAGTGTGTCCTCCACTACTCTTAAAGTGAGTAGTATAAAATTCCATAAAGTAGATCTACTAAGAAACATACTTATGACATCCCTCCCATACATGTGATGACCTCTTGGCTTTAAATGTTCCATTCCCCCATCAAATGATGATCTTTTGGCTGAAAAGAATCAAAATTCGGGTGTGGACACGCCTAGGCGTGGCATTACGGCGCCTCAGAATGCTGAAATTAAATGCAATGTGTTCTGCGCAACAATCGTATTTCATTCATAACTTTCTCCACGAAACTCCGATTTGGATGATTCAAGTCCTCATGTGAAGCTAACACATAGCTCTACAACATTGTAGAAGGTAACTTCATCCAATTCGGCCTCTAAACATACGGAAATAGCTCTCGAACGTGGAAAGTGGTGTAGATACGGCGCCCGGGCGTGGACAAGATGGCGCCTAGGCGTGGTAAGAAGAATGTTGACGTTATTTGCATCTTGTCCGGCACCTGGGCGTGGGTTTTTAGGCGCTTGGGCATAGGGGTGCGTAGCAATTTGGCCTAAACTTGTTTTATACGTCGTTTTTCATCCCGTTCTTTGATTGTATCCATTTAAGACCTGAAATCACTTAATGCACGAATTAAACGCACATGTGGCAAGAATCAAGCGATAAATGAACCTAAGAGATAAACGCAAAGGGGCTTAAAAACACGTAAAAATGCCTCTTATCAACACCCCCACACTTATCAATTGATCGTCCTCGAGCAATAAGAGTTTTAAGATAAGGAAACATCATCAATCAAAGAGAGAAACAAAAAGAAAACTACCTAACTCACTTTCGTGGAGTAAACGGTTGCATTTAGCGAATGCAACAAGCCTTTGAACCTTTGAGTTACCTCAAAGGACGAGTTATAGTCTCGTGAGGGTTTGCAGACGATATACCCAAAAAATCGAAAGATTTTCAACCCCGATCACTCAACGTAAATTACAATGATTAATAGCACACAATGGTATGAATTCACCTGTTTAAGCTCAAGTTACATATATATACACGTCACCCACTTGCTCATGTTACGCTTTAACATCGAAAAGATCATCCTAAGGGTGTAGTGTAATAAATCTCAAATATTATAGTCGAGTGGCATTCTTACCACTTTTCAAGCATTAACCCCATATTTATCAACTTTTGATTATTCACATGGTACGAGAATTGAATACAACTTCATAGCCACTTAAAAATTCATCACTTCATTCCACTTTTGGCTTTAATTTATGCACTTTCAACTCGAAACATTAGAGGCTAGACCATGTGCAATGTTAGATCCTCTTAGGCTTTCTATGACACCCTTGTAACGAGCTTTAGGCCAATAACTCCCAAACCAGACGACTTTAGGGTATCAAGTGTGGAGACACTCCTAAGGGCTTAATTGCTCGAGTGCCAAAGGCCACAAAACCAAACTAGGTCTCTATTCCCTTTACATTTTCATTGGCTTGAGCTTAGCTCAAATTAGCTTAATAGTACAGTATTCTAGGCATGGTGCTCTTCGCCCCCAGTATCTATTAAGCCTGACTTTTTCAGTCATACCAATGTTCAACCTCTTTTTATTATTATTAAGCACACGAAGTTAACGTTCTCAACTCATAACACATGTGAAAATTCTAAGTTGATATTTCCGGAATCAAGCCTTTAAGTGTTTCAAAATGGTTGCCCACTCAACTCCTCTACCTTCGATTTAGGTGCATATGTGAATCATCTTAAGGTTAATCTAGTCTAGTTAAGGTTTCACAAACAAGGAATTGCGTGTATAGCCATTAAAAACCAAATTGAAAACCAAATTGATAGAGAATGCATACCATGTATTCACGTTAACCATGCTCAATTCATCAAGTGACGGGTTGAAATTCTATCAAAAAAAAAATAAAAAAATTGCACACATTTCACATGTAGAGGTACAACACCCCCCCCCCCCCCAAAACTTGGACCGAAATATGTAAAACATGAATAAACATGACTATAATGGATCTAGTGTACCCCCCCACACTTATCATGAACATTGTCCCCAATGCTTGAAAAAGAGAAGGGCAAAGTACACGTCACCATAGGGAAGCTGAAAAGCAAACCCGAGTCCACTTAAGGCAATCAAGTCCAAGGATGGCAATCACTGTGTCGATCACTACATAGGTAAACAAATGCTAGCCATACAAAGCATCAAACATTGAATAGAATAGAATAAAACAAAACGAGACAAACAAAAACGAGAAACATGCATGGAAAGAAAACATCAAGCATCCAAACATAAAACATAAAATATCCAACAACCCAACAAAAGATATCCAAAAACAAAACGAAGCATGCATGGAAATAAAACAAGATAAGCCTAATCGGTGGTGCCAAAACGGTCTATGTAATCCTCATCCGTTCCTCCGAGATCATCCAAATCAATCAATGGGCTACCCTCATCATTATGAGCCTCATCATCACCTCCTACAGGAACGAGAGCACCTGACTCGTGCAAATCTGCGGGCTGCTGAGGCGGGGGGTGCGGGTAAGGTGGAGGAGTAGAATAATCAAACGGCCCCCGACCGACAAACTCATTATGCTCTACAAGAAGCTGACGGAAATAAGCACAAGTGTCGGACATGACCACCCTCATCTCATCTCGCAACTCATCCCTCAATTCATCCTTTAATTGTCTAATGGCGGCGGCATCCATAGGTGGAAACTGTGGGGAACTAGTAGACCGGAATGAAGACGGGCGAGGCCTCTTGGAAGTAGCTGGTGGTGGAGGAGCCTGGGAGTCGTCATCTACCACGGTGAGATAAGAACCAAGGAGCTCAGTACGCTCCATAGGAAATGTGGGAACCTTAGCTGCCTTGCATAAAGCTGTGATCAGTGACGGGAGAATGATGGGAATCTTCCGAGTGGGACCTTCGCCCTTTTGCTTAGCCAATTCTTTGTTAATCAACGGCCCTAACTCATTCTTCAACTTCCTAAAGTGGTCCGTCAAAGACTTGTGGATTACCCGGGCAAAGTCCACAGCTTTCTTGGACATAATAGCATAGATGAGGGTGGCCCGTTCCTTGTTTGCCTCTAACCGATTGGCACTCGGTATTAAATTGAATCGGATGAAGTCGAGCCAGAAAGCAGCCTCGGGTAATAGAGCCCTACGGGGGACATGAGCTTCTCCGGGTACCCATTCCCACCCCTCTCGGCCAATAACCCGCAAAATATCCGACAGGCTAACTCGGAGGCGTCCTGCATTGTAGAGAGTGGTGAACTCGCATGTCTGAGGGGTCGGGGTGCCTATGCTCTCCCTAATCTGTCTCAACTCATAATTGACATGTTTGCCCCGTACCAAAAGGGTATCCCCAGCCATCCTCGTGTCTCAATCTCATCATAAACCCCGGAGCTGAAGAATTCCAGGACCCAAGGAAGACGAATGGCCTCGGGCTTTTGACAGAAAAACTGTAAGTGATGGAACTGTATCAATTCGTGCACAGAGGGCTGTCCCCGGGTGGTTAAATAGTGCTCCTTAATAAGAGTGCGGGGGGTGCTCAAACTCTGACACATAATTTGGACTTGGGAGTTTTCAAAACGGTTATTATCGGGAGTCTCGGGCTCATTAGAGGAACCCTCACCCACTTTTTTCTTACCCTTGGACGGTCTGTTGGTAGTTCTCGTCATTTGCAACAACAATGGTCAACTTCTCAACTACTCAAATCAACCCAAATGCAACCAACCCAACACAACAATCGTCAACGCCCAACAACACACCAAAATCAAAGAGCAACCCACAATCTAGTAACAATCCACGGATTTAACAGATTCCTCAATTTTTAAGCAATAATCCACAGATTTAATCAACAATATAGCATCCAATTTCAACAACAACAACCCACAAATTCAATTTCAACCCACAAATTGATAACAACCCACGGATTTAGCAACAATAGACCATCCAATTCAACAACAACAACCCCCAATTTTTTATTACAATCCACAAATCCAATAAAAGTCCTCAAATGCAATAACAAAAAAAATCAATCCACAATCGGACGAAGCCCCAAATAATCCTCAAAATATAATGTAAGGCACCTACTCGTCGGCTATGAATCGGAAATGGAAGAAGGGTAAAGCCAAACTCACCTTTTTTCCCCAAAATTTTCGCACCGAGTCGGATGTGAAAGAGGAAGCCTCTTGTGCAACGAATTAAATTGATGGAAAGTGGCGGTGAAATACGGTGGAAATGGCCGGAAATGGTGAGAGAGTCGCCGGAAATCGCGTGGGAGAGGAGTTGTGAAGATTTTGTGAGAATTTTGACCGTTTTGACCCACATATGTGTTTAAATCAGAAACGGGCGCCTAGGCGCGCGACACAGCGTACCTGAATTTTTGAGTGGTAATGCCCGCGCCTAGGCGGGCGTTTTTTGGGCGCTTGGACGCCCCTTTCAGAACCGGGCGCCTAGGCGGGCGTTGTTTCGGCGCTTGGGCGCCCCTTTCAGAACCGGGCGCCTAGGCGGGCGTTTTTTCGGCGCTTGGGCGCCCCGTTCAGAAATATTATGTAAAGAATTTCATTTCCTGTTTCAAAAGGGGAGAGATAAAACACTTAAAACACAAACTAACAAAGATGTAAGACTAGAAAATAAAGCAACAAACGGGATAATAAGAGAAAAAGAAAAGGAAACGGAAAGAAAACATGGGTTGCCTCCCAAGAAGCGCTAGTTTAGAGTCATTAGCTCGACTGAAAGCGAAGAATCACGAAGGGTCCGCGAGGATGAAGGACTCTTTGTCTCTTGGTCCATCCATCCCTAAGTAAGGTTTTAGACGTTGAGCGTTGACCAAGAAAGTATGTCCTTTATCTGTTGTAAGCTCGACGGCGCCGGATGGATAGATATGGGAAATCAAAAATGGGCCCGACCATCGAGACTTAAGCTTCCCGGGGAAGAGTCGGATTCGAGAGTTGTATAGCAACACCCGCTCTCCCTTGTGGAATTCCCGGGGGAGAATATGTTTGTCATGCCACATTTTGGTCCGCTCCTTATAGAGTTTCGCGTTCTCATAGGCAAGATGACGCCATTCTTCGAGCTCGTTGAGTTGTAGCAAACGTTGTGTACCTACACTTTGAGAGTCAAAATTTAGAAACTTAATGGCCCAATAAGCACGATGCTCGAGTTCAACGGGCAAGTGACATGTTTTGCCAAAAACAAAACGATACGGGGACATGCCAATTGGGGTTTTATAGGCGGTCCGATAAGCCCAAAGTGCATCATCCAATTTAAGGGACCAATCCTTTCTTGATGCGTTGACAGTTTTTTCTAAAATACGCTTAATCTCCCTATTCGAGACCTCCACTTGGCCACTAGTTTGTGGGTGGTATGGGGTCGAAATTTTATGCTTCATCCCGTACTTGGTCAATAAAAGTTCAAACTGCTTGTTGCAGAAGTGGGTGCCCCCGTCACTAATGATGGCTCGGGGAGTTCCAAATCGAGTAAAAATATGCTTCTTCAGAAACGAGTGACAACCCGAGCATCATTAGTAGGCAAGGCCACGGCTTCCACCCATTTGGAGACATAGTCTACCGCAACAAGGATATATTTATTTGAACAAGAACTGGGGAAAGGGCCCATGAAATCCACACCCCATACATCAAACAACTCACACTCTAACATGCTATTTAAGGGCGTTTCATGATGTTTAGAGATGTTCCCCATTCGTTGACAGCGATCACAAGATTTGACATAATGATGTGCATCTTTAACAAGAGTAGGCCAGAAGAAACCTGATTGGAGGATCTTAGCTACCGTTTTGGAAGGCCCAAAATGGCCACCTACCGCCATATCATGACAATGAGATAGGATAGCATGCACGTCCGTTTCGGGTATGCAACGTCGAATTAAGCCATCTGCACAAACTTTGAATAAAAAGGGTTCGTCCCAAAGATATTGCTTTACATCAAATAGAAATTTCTTCTTTTGATGAAAAGTGATATCCGGGGGAAGACGGCCCGTAACAATGTAATTGGCAAAGTTAGCATACCAAGGTGAAATTTTGTTAGAAATAGCAAGGAGGTGTTCATCCGGGAATTCCTCACGAATTGGTATCTCATCTAACGGATCATTCACTAGCTCTAATCGTGAGAGGTGGTCGGCTACTACATTTTCGGTGCCTTTCTTGTCTTTTATCTCTAAATCAAATTCTTGGAGTAACAAAATCCACCTAAGAAGTCTTGGTTTAGCATCTTTCTTGGCAAGCAAATATTTTAAAGCCGAATGATCGGTGTAAACTATCACTTTGTTTAGCACGAGGTAAGAGTGGAATTTATCGAATGCAAAGACTATGGCTAGTAATTCTTTTTCCGTGGTGGCATAATTCAATTGTGCATCGTTAAGAGTTTTACTAGCATAGTAAATGGTTCGAAATACCTTCTCCTTCCTTTGGCCAAGGACCGCTCCAACCGCGGTGTCACTCGCATCACACATCAATTCGAATGGTAAGCTCCAATCGGGGGGTGACATGATAGGGGCGGAAACTAAGCGTTCCTTCAAATCAAGAAAGGCCTGCATACAAGAAGAATTGAAATCAAAAGGTGCATCTTTGACAAGCAAATTAGACAACGGTTTCGCAATTTTAGAGAAATTCAAGATGAATCGCCTATAGAAACCAGCATGCCCGAGAAAACTCCTAACAGCTTTTACCAAAGTGGGCGGGGGAAGTTTTTCAATGACCTCAATCTTGGCTTGGTCCACTTCGATCCCTTTTTGAGAGATCTTGTGGCCAAGCACAATCCCCTCCCGGACCATTAAATGGCATTTTTCCCAATTCAAAACAAGGTTGGTTTCTTCACAACGTTTAAGCACAACATTTAGATGAGCAAGACAAATATCAAAAGTTGTTCCAAAAATAGAAAAGTCATCCATAAAAATTTCAAGGAAATCTTCAACCATATCATGAAAAATAGCCATCATGCATCTTTGAAAAGTGGTCGGGGCATTACACAAGCCAAATGGCATCCTTCTATAAGCAAATGTGCCATAAGGACAAGTGAAAGTGGTTTTCTCTTGGTCCTCAGGATCTATGGCAATTTGATTATAGTCGGAGTAACCATCTAGAAAACAATAGAAATCATGCCCGGCTAATCGTTCAAGCATTTGGTCAATAAAGGGGAGGGGGAAATGATCCTTACGTGTGGCATCATTCAACTTACGGTAATCTATACATACACGCCACCCACTAATTATACGAGTTGGGATAAGCTCATTATTCGCATTCTCAATTACCGTTATCCCCCCTTTCTTAGGCACCACTTGGGTAGGGCTCACCCACGCACTATCAGAAATAGGATAGATTATACCTGAGTCGAGCAGTTTAATCACTTCCTTCTTTACTACCTCTTGGATTTGTGGGTTTGATCTCCTTTGGGGTTGGCGTGTAGGCTTGGTGGAGTCCTCCATAAGTATTTTGTGCATACATATCGCTGGACTAATGCGTTTGATGTCCGCAAGTTTCCACCCAAAAGCCCGTTTGTGAGATCTCAACACCGTCATTAATTGCTCTTCTTGTGATCCTGAAAGAGATGAGGAAATGATCAATGGGAGTGTTTCGTCGTCGTTCAAGTACACATATTTAAGGTGGGAGGGGAGGGGTTTGAGTTCGAGAGAGGGGGGTTCTTCAATAGATGGGCGAGGTGATCCTGACAATGATCTATCAACTTTGATGAATCCTCCCGAATGAGAGGAAGATTTGTACTCCAAGCTTAGAACCCTTTCCACTAGATCATCTTTCTCCGAGTCCACTTGCATGGATTTCATAAGATTTTGTTCGAGAGAATTTTCAATTGTATTGTCCTGTAAATACTCAACAATCAACTGGTCAAATGTATCAATTCGATAACACGAGTCATGATCAATAGGATGTTTAAGGACTTTGTAAACATCAAAGGTAACTTTGTCATCGCCCACATTCAAGGTAAGCTTACCATTAGCAATGTCAATTACCGCCTTACCCGTGGCTAGGAATGGTCTCCCTAGGATTAATGGTACCTCCACATCTTCTTCCATGTCGAGTACTATGAAATCAACGGGAAAATAAAACTTGTCGACTTGGACAATAACGTCTTCGATTATCCCCTTGGGCCTCTTGATCGATCGGTCGGCTAGTTGAAGGCTCATTGAGGTCGGCTTGGGATTTCCAAGGCCTAGCTTTTTAAATAGTGAGTATGGAAGAAGATTGATGCTGGCCCCCCGAGTCACATAACACCTTCTTGAATGATAGGGATTTCCAAGGCCTAGCTTTTGGGTGGCGCCTGGGCGCGTATATTGGCGCCTAGGCTCGGATCTGTAGGCGCCTGGGCGTGCAAGTCGGGGCGCTCGGGCGCGAGAAACAGAGAATTTTGTCCAGAACAGGGTAGATCAGGCGCCTGGGCGTGCATGTCGGGGCGCTCGGGCGCGGATGTACTGGCAGTGTCATTCTCCAATTGTTTGCCACTTCTCAAGGCTATGGCATTGCATTGGGCCTTCGGGTTCTTTTCCGTGTCGCTTGGGAGAGTCCCCGGGGCTCTACCGTTAACCGCATTAGAAAGTTGCCCTACTTGTGTTCGCAAATCCTTCATCTCCATACACATATCCTTTATCATTCCCCGAAGTTCGTTGAAAGATGTATCGGACTTTTTCATGTGAGCATCTAGTTTCTCATCGATTGTGGGAGGTCGCATTTGCACTTGACCTTGACCTTGTCCATTGAAATTGCCTTGCCTCGGGGGTGGGTTATTGAAGGGTGGCCGTGGAGCTTGATAGATCCCCGGTTGTGCGTTCTGTGCGGGGTTGGGCCTTTTTGGAAAATTCTCGGGTATATGAAAGTTCACCCGAGGTTGATTTTGATTCCCCACATAATTAACGTTGCCCACCTCCGGTTCCAAGACTACTACTTCCTCAACTACTTCCTCAATACAAGCAACCTTTTTAGAGGATGAGGCCTCTTCATCGTCGGGGTAAAGCTCGTCTTCTCGGGCCAACTGTTCGACTTTGTCCCATACACTTTAACAGTCTAACCCAAGGAGATCTCCTCCCGCACCCGCGTTGAGTCTATGCCGAATACGTGACCTAACCCCATCATAGAAATGGAGTACTTGTTCATTCAACCCAAAATTATGATCGGGACATTTACGGAGCATGCCCTTATATCTAGCCCAAGCCTCGGCTAAAGATTCATTGCTCCTTTGCCTAAACCCTTTTATATTACTCCGTAGCTCATTGATTTTTGAGGGTGGAAAGAATTTATTTAAAAAGGCATCGACCAACTCACTCCATGTTGTAATAGATTGTGGAGGTAAGGATTTGTACCATGTTGTCGCCCTATCCTTCAATGAGAAATGGAAGACTCTTAGACGAATCGCATCAAGATCTCGTGGGTGATATTGAATGGTCACAAGAGCCTCATCTATGGTTTCCAAATGAGCGTGTGGTGATTCGTGCGGTTCTCCATAGAAAGGATCTCCTTGCACCATATTAAAAATGTGAGCCGGAATGTGGTAGTTTGGTGTGAAGAAATTAGGCACGACTACGGGCCCCGGAATGGTATGGACCCTAGGTGGTAAGCTACCCCGAACCGACGGGAGTTGTGGAGGAGGTACCGCTTGCATGGCTTGTAGAACACCTTGTAACCACTCCCTAGTTTCCGGTGAGTTCATGTCCGCGAAATTTCCATTCGGGTTTTGGTTGAGATTATTGGCCATTTCTCTTGCTCGCCTACTAGTCCGAAGAACTCGTTCAATTTCGGGCTCCAACTTGTATAGAGGCTTGTTTGAGGAGCGGGTCATGCACCTCAAGAAAAAATTAGACTAATCACGAAAATAAAAGAAAATCAAGAAATGAACGAAAACTAAGAATTATGAAAAATGTAAACGAAAATCAAAAACTAAAATAAACAAATCCCCGGCAACGGCGCCAAAAACTTGACACGCTAAAAGCTAACGTGCTTGGTAGCAAGTGCACTAGTCGTGTGTAGTAATAAATGGACAAAAAGTCCGGGTTGTCGAACCACGGAAACTTGAATTTTAGTTTGCGATTAATGAAAATGGACAAAAGTAGATTGCAATAAAATGAGTAAGCAAGTGACGAACCAAAAAGAAACGAACTATAGATTAAATCTCACGTATGATAAAATGACTAAGACACATGCTACAACCGAATCTACTCGTCAATATAGATGAGCTACTCTTCGAATTATTAGACTCCTATTGCTTTGGTGGAAATTCCTTAGATAATTATTACCCGATGTCTCGGCACATAATAATCCTATGATTAATTGATGGTTCTCTAAATATGTCTATCCAAGAATCTAATCAATAACCATGCATTAACGTTCTAGAGTTTCCCCGGATAAATCCGGCTAACCGCACCCGGAAATCTTTACCTATTTCTAGGAGCAATTCCACATTAGTTTCGGATGATGTGTTGATTCATTTGAACCCTAACCTATCTTCTCTCGAATGACTAGACTAGGCAAGATAGCAAGCATATGGTGATCAAGCACATGATTGTAATAAACGCTCAAAATCAACACACAAAGCAATATGAGAATTAATACGAAAATTCACTTCACATATATTGATTCATAAATTGGCTTTCACATGGCCTTAGTTCTACAATATTAGCCTCTCATCAAGGCCTTAAGAAAATCTAATACAAACATATACATACTCATGGAAATAAACATGTAAATGCAAATAATTAAAACTCCCCCAATTGATTGATGATGGATCCTTGCTTTTCAACTTCAATCCTTAACTCCTTTCTCTTTGTTCCCCTCCACAATTGATGAAGAATGGTGATGAATGATGATGAGTGAAAAGTGATGGCCAAAATGCCTCTCTCTCTCCCCTCCTCCAAGATGTGATCGGTCAAGTGTGTAGAAAAATGCCTTAAGAAGACCCCAAAATCTGAGCTCCTAGTGTGTGTCTCCCCTAGTGTGTCCTCCACTACTCTTAAAGTGAGTAGTATAAAATTCCATAAAGTAGATCTACTAAGAAACATACTTATGACATCCCTCCCATACATGTGATGACCTCTTGGCTTTAAATGTTCCATTCCCCCATCAAATGATGATCTTTTGGCTGAAAAGAATCAAAATTCGGGTGTGGACACGCCTAGGCGTGGCATTACGGCGCTTGGGCGCCGTTATCAGAATGCTGAAATTAAATGCAATGTGTCCTGCGCAGCAATCGTATTTCATTCATAACTTTCTCCACGAAACTCCGATTTGGATGATTCAAGTCCTCAATTGAGGCTAACACATAGTTCTACAACATTGTAGAAGGGAACTTTATCCAATTCGGCCTCTAAACATACGGAAATAGCTCTCGAACGTGGAAAGTGGTGTAGATACGGCGCCCGGGCGTGGACAAGATGGCGCCTAGGCGTGGTAAGCAGAATGTTGACGTTATTTGCATCTTGTCCGGCGCCTGGGCGTGGGTTTTTAGGCGCTTGGGCATAGGGGTGTGTAGCAATTTGGCCTAAACTTGTTTTATACGTCGTTTTTCATCCCGTTCTTTGATTGTATCCATTTAAGACCTGAAATCACTTAATGCACGAATTAAACGCACATGTGGCAAGAATCAAGCGATAAATGAACCTAAGAGAGAAACGCAAAGGGGCTTAAAAACACGTAAAAATGCCTCTTATCACAACGCTTGTTGCAATTTCTTTGGCAATGGCCACCACTTCCTCTAAGTTAACATTCAGATGGATGTCAACTGGTGCTTCAACAACAACTATAGAAAGAGCTGTAGCACAAGAACTATCTTCTATAAGAGTAGGATCTTCTATAGATGTTGGTAAAGGAACGTTGTGGGAAGAAATAAACTTACCCTGAGAACTGGTCTCAACAGCTGATGTTCCTTGAGAGCTTGGCTCAACCTTCTTAGGTTCTTGTGGAGCAGAAGTAGATGGACGCTTCACTGTTCCTCTGGGTCGCTTGAAAATCTTCTTCATGTTGATCCCTTCTATTAGTTTTGGTGCTTGGACTGGAGCAACAACTCGCTCTCCTTCAAAGTTTATCTTCTTTATAATTGTAGCCAACTTTCGTCTCTCGATCAACGGAATCTTGTCCTCCTTATCCTTATCGGTTTCTTCATCATCATAATAATCATCCTTCACAGGAGATGGAACAATAGGAACCTTGGGCTTTGGGGAGCCCTCTTCTTTTGAACAGCCAGATGCTTCACGACTTCTTCTTGAGTAGGATGCTCAACTTCTTTATCAGACGTTTCACGAAGGACTAGGCGCTCCGATAGAGGTTTCACAGCACCACCTACTCGGGGAGGGTTGAGGATATTCTTCACTATCCTCTTCCCTAGAAACTTGGCTCTAGCCAACGACAGTCCAAAAAAATGAACACATTCAGATCTAAAGAGTAAATCACTTAGAATAATCCCATAGGGTTTGTTTGTGGTGCTCAAGCAATCCCTAAACCTGCTAAACACATACTCACTCCAATTAATCTTGATGTCCAGGAGTATGGCAGTCATCATCTAGAATTGCAGTGGGTTGACCTTGTCAAAAGTTCTCATCCTGCACTCTATAATCTTGCTGCAGAAATCAGCAAGAAGTCTATACTTCAGAACGATGTCTTTCTTCTCAAAATGGGGTTGGTATGCGGCATCATCATATGCACACTTCTTCGATTTGTTTGACAGTAACAGATTCCAATGCCTCACCCTGATTTGGCATCTTGAAGTTCTTGGCAATGGATGGAGCAGATAGAATGAATTCCTTGGGAGAGTCCTTCTTGGAAAAGAAGAAGAGGCAAGAAATAAAGGTCTTGTCCTCTAAGAGTTTTGCAGATCTCCAGAAGATATCAACTTCAGGAGCAAATAGGTATGAGTACTTGGTCAAGGGCGTTTGAAGCCCAGCCTTGGCAACAGAGTCTAGCATACGAGTTATGTTGATCTTAGTTTGCTCATACAAGTACTTCCAGTCCACAACAAGGCCTTCAATAACCTTGATGGTATTCTCAGTAACATTAACGGACTTCTTTGGTGCCATTGAAATTCTTTTGAGAAGATAGAAAGCAGAGATTCTTTTGAGAGAGAGATAGAATAATTTTGCAGAGAGTTTATGTGAGAAGTATGTAATTTTCTGCAAGATTTGTTTTAAATGACACAGTTTGAAGATTTTGAAAATTGTGTCTTTCTCGTCTCATTAAGATTTTGACACGTGTAAAGCTAATTAATCTCAGCCTTTATATTTTAACTGCGGGCGTGAGTTCTTTGCAAGTGAGTGAAGTTACATTTGGTAACTCCCATATATAAAAATTTGACGTCTGAATAAAAATTTTAAAAACGTTTGGTATTTTCAGAGTGTGATGCACGCGCTCATGGTACACTGACACGTATATGAACACGTACTGACTCTGAACCGCCATTTTGAAAAGTTTTTAATTACCCTCCAGTTTGATGTGATGGGAGCATGTGGATAGAGGTCAAAATAGAACTTTGAGTCTATCCATCACATCATTAGTCAGTTTTAAAAAAATTATGCATGAATTTTATAAGAGTTTATATTATGCGTTGAAGGGAATATGTTCAACGCTTAACATATACCACTTGTAAGATTTATGTTGACGCTTGAAATTAAATTCTTTTGATGTTTGAGCGTCCAACATATCATGCACAAATAACGATAAGCGTTGATGATCTATGCATATAAAGTAGTTTTTGATCATTGACGCGTATAGATATGTTCAATTATAATTTTAAGGATCCCCTTTAATTTGATAACTTGTAACACTTTTTAAAAATCTTTAAGACATAAATAAAGTGGATTCTCCCTAAATTATATGTCTAATGAAAGTATGATGCATAATGATTAAGCGTTTAAATCAATCATACCTAGTTCACTTCTTAAAGTGAGAAAGCGTTGTTCGTTGAGTGCTTTGGTAAGATATCTGCCAATTGTTTGTCAGTTCCAATAAAGTGCATGGAGATATCTTTCTTTTGAACATGGTCATGAAGAAAATTGTATCTAATGTCAAAATGTTTGGTTCTGGAACGAAGAACAGGGTTTTGAGTCATGGCTAGGGCGCTTTGGTTATCACAATGAATAGGGGTTGGACCTAGGATTATACCATAATCTCTAAGTTGTTGCCTCATCCATAAAATTTGTGCACAACAACTTCTACAGCTACATACTCTACTTCAGCTGTAGAGGTAGCTATCGATTGTTGTTTCTTACTACGTCATGAAACAAACCTATCACTTAGAAATTGACATGTACCACTAGTAATTTTCCAATCTATTTTGCATCCTTCAAATTCTACATCTAAGTAACCAATTAGTTCAAAAGGAGAGTCCCTTGGATACCACAAGCCCACATTTTGTGTGCTCTTTAAGTACTTAAGGATTCTCTTGGCAGCAATTAAGTGTGACTCTCTAGGATCAGCCTAAAAACGTGCACACATGCATACTGAAAACATAATATCAGGTCTACTAGCAGTAAGATAAAGATGTGATTCGATGATATCTCTACAATTAGTGATACCAATCTTCTTCCCACTTTCATCTTTATCTAACTTAAGCGTTTGGCTCATTGGAATCTTTGAAGATGATGCATTTTTCATACCAAATTTCTTAATCATATCTCGTGTATATTTAGCTTAGTTAATAAATATGTCATTAGGGAATTGTTTAACTTGTTATCTAAAGAAGAAAGTTAATTCACCCATCATGCTCATTTCAAATTGTTCTTACATCATTTTCAAAAATTTCTCACACGGACGCTTGTTAGTAGATCTGAATATAATATCTTCAACATATATTTGGACTAAGAGAATATCTTCGTCATTGGTAATTTTAAATAACGATGTATCAACGCTGCCTTTTGAAAAGCCTTTACCATAAGGAAAATAGAAAGAGTGTCATACTATGCTCGGGGTGCTTGCTTAAGCCCATAAAGTGCTTTATCTAGCTTATAGACCATACCTTTACCATGGTTGTTGATGAATCCTGGTGGTTGCTCTACATAGACTTCTTCTTGGAGTTTATCATTCAGGAAGGCACTCTTAACGTCCATTTGATATGTTGTAAACTTTTTGAACACTGCATATGCTAGAAACATCTGAATTGCTTTAAGACGGGCGATAGGAGCATATGTCTCATCAAAATCAATACCCTCTTCTTGGCAATATCCTTGAGCGATAAGTCTGGCCTTGTTCCTTATCACAATGCCATTCTCATCTATCTTGTTTCTATAAACCCATTTAGTCCCAATAACTCCTTGGTGAGTTGGCCTTGGTACTAACGTCCAAACCTTACTACGCTCAAATTGATTTAGCTCTTCTTGCATGGCTTCAATCCAACTGGGATCACTTAACGCTTCATCCACTTTCTTAGGTTTCATTTGAGATAGGAGGCTTGCGAACATGGTCTCATTGAATGTAACGGCCCTAGTCCTTACAGGCACTCCAATATCTCCAATAATCTGCTCGGGTGGATGATCACGTAGCCATAGTCTATCTGGTCGGAATGGGTTAAGAGGTTGAACAGGAGCTTAGTTCACTTGCTCAGGTGGTTAGCTATCCTCTTGTGCAGGCGCTTCAAATTCACAGATTCTAGCTTGCTCTTGATGATCACTCTCTTCATGATCATTAGCAAATCTAACATGATTGTCCAAAGTTTCACGAGTATTCTTAAGAGGGGGCACAAAAATTTCATCATCGTCGTCACTTTCATCATCAATAGTAATTTTTTACGCTTGATGACGCAGATCTTCAACTCCTACATCATTCACAATAACCTTACTCGATTCTTGGTTAGCATCATCAAAAATAACATGAATAGATACTTCAACCTTCGATTTAGCCTTATTGAGGATGTAAAAACTCTTTCCAATTTTAGTGTAGCCTAGAAAGATTCCCTCATCCACTTTAGGATCAAATGTCTTTAGGCTTTAGGATCCATTATTATGAATAAACCATATTGAACCAAAGACGTGAAAATATGAAACATTTGGCTTACGTCCCTTTCATAGCTCATATGGAGTTTTTCCATGCTGTTTGTTGATCATGCAACGGTTTTGAGTGTAACATGCAGTGTTGATCGCTTCGGCCCAAAACCTAGGAGCCGGCTTGGACTCTACTAACATCGTCCTAGCGGCTTCCTTGAGCGTTTTGTTCCAGCACTCAGCAACACCATTCTGTTGAGGAGTTCTCGGAGCCGAATAGTCATGATGTTACTTCTCAACAACCTTGTTAATAAACTCAGTACCGTGATCGCTCCTTATTCTTGCAACCTTAAGATTTTTCAATGTTTAAAGTTTCCGAATAAGCGTTGTGAGCATGTCACATGTCTCATCTTTGGATGAAAGAAATTCCACCCAAGTAAATCGAGAGAAATCATCTACTATCACCAAAATATACTTTTTACAGCTCACACTGATCATTTGAATGGTCCAAACAGATCCATGTGAAATAGTTCAAGTATTCTAGAGGTAGATAGACAAGGTTTTCTCTTGAAAGATATTTAACTTGTTTGCCCATTTGACAAGCGTCACAAAGACGATCCTTATGAAAAGGTCCTTTAGGTAATCCCTCTACAAGATTTAACGTTATAAGTTGAGAGATTGTCTTAAAGTTGAAGTGATTCATTTTTCTATACCATAACCAACCGGTTTTAGATTCACTTTTAGCCACAACGTATGTAGGGTTGTTATCTATTGTTGAACCCTAATCCACCAAATACACATTGTTTGTTCTTTTACCTTTCAATTTAGTAGATTTAGTCTTAGCGTCGTTTATATAACAACAGTCATTTGAAAATTTGCTTCAAAGCCTTTATCACAAAATTGACTTATGCTTAAAAGACTATGCTTAAGACCCTCAACATAATAAACATCACTAATCATGATGTTTCCCCTATGTATAGTAACTATACATTTGGTTTTACCTTTGGAGTTGTCACCAAATATAACCTAAGGACCATTGGTAGCTCAATAGTTGATCAGGTGATCTTTAGAGCCTGTCATGTGCCTTCACGACCCACTATCGATGTACCAAATAGATGTATCGGCTCTAGCTCCAGGTACCTCAGTGGACGCTTCATCATCTCTAGCCATGAGACAAATAAGCGTCAAGTCATCCACTGGCTTCTCCTCATCGCTGCTCTCCTCTGAAGACTCCAAATCTTCAAGTGCGGACTCTTGTTCTGACTCTGCAAGCAAACCTTCTTGGCGAAGGTTGCTCCTGAATTTGATTCTATCCAATTAATCCTGCATTGAGGGCTTAGATACATTTGGATAAGGGCAATTTACCTGGTAGTGCTCTGGTTTTCTGCAATTATAACAAAGATTAATTTTAATCTTTTGTTCATTTGTTAACCTTGCAGTTTGTGGTTTTGAGACCACTGGCGCTGAGACATCTTTCGAAGAAGATGCTTGGTACTGAATCGACACTAGGGGGAGAAGGTGTAGAATTATGAGGCGCTTGGTACCGTTGTTGAACTAGAGTAGGCGCTTGATATGAACTTCGTCCTCGATGCTTAGGACCTTCTGCTTTCTTTTCATATCTCAAGAACTTTCTGAATTTGTTTAGCAACACTAACTCCTTATCCTCACTTATATAGGACACTTTTCCCTTATTACTCAATTTACCTTTGATTGATGCTATTAACGCTCCAGACTCTATCACTGGACTACTCACTACATCACTTGCTGAGTTCAACTCGAATTCAAACACTTTAAGTTTTGAGAAGGCATCTTCTGGGGTTAGAAGATCCAACATGTTTGATTCTCTCATCGCGGTTGTTTTCATCAAAATCTATTAGGAAGACTTCTGAAAATCTTGACCACTATTTCTCTATTTTGGAAGTCCAAGCCTAAAGATGTTAATTCTGTAACAAGAGCAGTATCTTATGTCCAATTGCTCTAGCATCTCATTAGGAAACATCTTGAAACCTTTAAATCTTTCCTTGGCAATCGAAATCTTGTTCTCCTTGGTTTGTGCTGAACCACCACATATAGTAGCTAACTTATCCCATATTTCCTTAGTGGTATTGCACGACTTAACCTTGTTGAATAAGTTGTAATTGTCACCGATGGCAGTATATAGAGCGTTCCGACCAACATTGTCTAGATTAGCTCTCCAACACTCATCCGTGGACCATTCATGCTTTGGCTTTTCAACATAGCCATTTGGAGTCTCTTCTATGGCTCCAGGCCCTCTAGTGATGACCTTGAAAATTTGAATCAGCTCATCTGAAATGATATCAAATATTTCATCATCACATGAACACAAATAAATAAAAGTTGTGACCTTCCATGAGTCATAGTTTGACTCGGTCAATTTAAGAACTTTAGCGAATGTCATGATAAATTTTTTATAGCAACTAGATTTGAAAAGGATCTAAACAAGCAGTTATGTTTGGAAATTTTAAAAACTTTCAACTTCAATCGCTTTGATACCACTTGTTGGTCCTAAATGGCATACGAAAGGGTCTGGAAGGGGGTGGTTGAATAGACCTGAAGTCTTTTTCGACTTCAAAAAGTTTCGTATTAAAATCGGTTTGGACGCTTGAAAATGTAGGCATTTGACTGAGCATCTACTTGAAGACTGTTTTGGTAAAGTAAACTTAGACTCAAGATTTGAATATTATAACCAAGTAGGTTTAAGTGTTTAGTTCTTTAATCAGGGTTAGCACAGCCGAATAATTTTAAGTCTTCCCTTTGCAATGTTTTCGCATCACAAAGTTTTCTTTAGTTGCTTAGCTTTGGATGATTTTATCAATGTATTTACTTAACCGCTATATGCAATGATATGACAAGAATGAAATAATGGTAAAGTAAAGAAAACAAAGTTTGAAAGGTTCATTGGGTGGTGTAATCTCAATTACGTCCGTCTTCTTCTTGAACACTTGGAGGCAATCCACTAAAATGATTCTCGAAGAATCGCACAAAAAACTTCTACATAATAGGGAGAGATGGATATTGATGACTCGAGATCCTTGGTCACACAGATTTCTTCTATCCTCTTGCTTCTTTCACCCAGAAATAATGCAAGTATCCAACTTCAACTTCATACAGATCGCTAGGCTTGGATGGAGTTTTTCTAATAGTTTGTTTAATTTTGATAAAGTTCAAACAACTTGGAATATCTCAATAATAATGTAGGGTTCTTCTTTGAAGATGTTTGAAATATTTTCAACTGTCTTAGAATGGATAGAAAAGCTTTGAGGATTTTTGGCTATGAAAAATTGTAAGCTTTTCTCTCAAGTAATTTCAGCAAAGTTTTGGCTTTATGTGCATGAACATTGGTAATTAGGGTTTGTTGAGAGGTACTATTTATAGAGATTTCGTGAAAATTGTCCGTTGGACACATGTTGGCGCATGTCTCTCACGTAGTGCTTTAAATAGACCTTTTTCTAACATTCCTGAAAAGCTGCTTGTTCCGATTGGACAGGAACAAGCTTTGAACTCTGAATATTGACAGTCTAGTCAAGAGGTGTTTTGTCCACAAGTCATAATAGCTTATCACATTTAATGCTCTTATCAAGCATTTAATGCGTTTTGCATTTATTTTCCATTGGAAATAAATGTTCGTTGATGATTGCATTTAAGTCCTTCATGACTTGAGAATTTAAAAAAATACTGAACTGATATGGTTGGGGGAGGGGAAGGGGTAGATTTTTAATTCTTATATTTATAATTTTTATCTTTTTTTGTATATGTATAAATAAATTTATATATATACATACATAGCCTATATATATATAATGTACTATATTTATATGTATGTTTTTAAGAAAATATGTCATTGTTCTTTTATTCATTCTTTTTGTTATTTTGTATTTACCTATGATTTGTTCAATTTTTAATTGGTACTATGTAATATAACAGATAGACATTCGGTTTCAATTTCGGAAAAATATATATTCAATTTATTATCGGTATTGAGGTACAATTTAGCTTATTTAATCACATTTAATTGTATGCATAGCTAAATATTCTAATTTAATCATTCTTTTTCATTTCAGTACATTTACCTCCTCATTCTTTTCTGTTTTACTACATTTAACCCCTCACGTACAGGGGTAGAATGGTCAGAATATATAGTTAACATTCAAAGCAAGTAAACCAAGGGGCAAAATTGAATTTTATAAAAAATTAACGGGTGACATCAACACTTTTGGTCAAAAAAGTTCACACATGGATGCTGTTATTAGATGGAGGATGAGGCAGTGAGGTATTAGTAATTAACCAAACTTAATGAGAGATACGTGTATTTAGCCCATAAAAAAAAGTTATTTTATATTTTCCCCTAAAATAAAATGTCCAAAGAGTTCTCAGTGGAGTAAATGATCTGAACCATAAATTAAGTGCAAAATCACAATTTGAATATCATTTTTTTATATACCCTAAGGATCTATTTTTATTTTCTATTTTAAGTATCCCCTGTAATAACATCAATTTTTAAAGTTGGATATACAAATTTGGTCGAAGTGTGGTATGCCCACACTCTGCTCATTTCAAATAATTTGTATCAAGATCACACAATATTCTTTTATTACAAATATGATAAATGTATAAAAAGTAATTGGTATGGAGACAAAATCGAAACTTGTCTATCCACGTCAAATCATATATATTCACAAACATTTAGCGTGTTCTAGGGATAATAGCATCAACTTCCCTTGAATTATAAACGGAAAAATTATTTTTTTAGTACGTTAACTTGACATTTTATAAAATTAGTCCGTTATCATGGTACTTTTTTTAATTTTGGTCATTTCCGCTAATTTGGGGATAAATTACATCTTAATTTGGGGATAGATTGCAAATGAAGGAAAAATTGGGGGGAAATTGCTGATTTGGAGGCAAATTGGGGGGATATTTTTCGGATTTCACTTTGTTCAATTTTTTCAAAAAAATCCAAAAAGATTTAAGAAAAAATTCATTACATATTGTCGGGGAAAATTATTTTTCTTTAAATCTCATTTAAAGAAAAAATTCGAAAAAATTCATTAAAATAATTTTTCCCGACAATATTTAATGAATTTTTTCTTTAAATGTCTTTGGATTTTTTTGAAAAAATTGAAATCCGAAAAAAAATCCGAATTTTTTTTCTGATTTCAATTTTTTAATGAAATTTTTCGGTTTTTTCAATTTTTTAATGAATTTCCCCTCCATTTGCAATTTATCCCCAAATTAAGATGCAATTTATCCCTAAATCAGCGGAAAGGACCAAAATTAAAAAAAATGGCAAGATAACGGACTAATTTTGTAAGGTGTCAAACTAACGGACTAAAACGCAAAGGAGCCCAAATTAACAGACTAAAAAAATAATTTTTCCAATTACAAATTGTTGGCATCCACACCCCTCACTTTTAATTTATTGGCATAAAACTTCCCTTCATCAACTTTTCCATTAAATTTACAATTCAAAGACTAAAACACCCTTCATATGAATCACAAAATGTTGAATTATAACTTAATAACTTGTTGGAGAATAAAAAATAGTCAAAGTATCATCAGATGAGATTGCAATAAAATCAATTCCATATTATGAATTTCTAAAAGATAACTCCAAGCTCTTAAGCCATAAATTCATGAAAAAAAGCCTCCGCTACTTTTGTTCTTAAACTAAATAAAAATAGAATTAAAAAAAAGTAATTTATGACTATTTTATAAGTAAATGATAAATTAATGAAAACTAATATAACCTAATTAGTAGTGAATATATATCTATATATATATATGTATATATATATATGTGTGTGTGCGCGCGTGTATGAATTGGACTTAATTCACAAAAAATCAAAACCAAAAGTATAACCCTAAATTTTCAATTCTTTGAAATTATGTTGAATACGATATGAAAAACAAATGTGCTAAACAAATTAATTAAATATTGGCTTAGAAATAGAAAATGACGTAAGAATTAAAAATAACAAAATTAAATATTAATATTTGTACATAATAAATTATTCATGAAATTAGGGGGAAAATTATTATTAATTTAAATTTAGGAACTTTAGAGTTATTTTGTAGACATTGTTCATTTTGAATGCCTTATTATTTGGTTTATTAAAAAGTCATTTGATGAATTTTTGACAATTTTTCATTCAATTAACCCCTTTGAGCTAAAATGTAAGGGGGTATTGTGGTCTTTAACTCTTAAAATTAATGAAGACGTTGAAAGAGGGGGGTATTGGTATTATTTCACTTGGAGTATGGAATGTTGCTGCTGTGTTTAAGCATATTTGGAACATTGCAAGTAAAATGGATTTCATGTGGATTAAATGGGTGCATTTCTATTACATCAAAAAAGAAAGCATTTGGACAGTTAGGCCAAAACAGACAAGCTCTTGGTTTTGGAAGAAACTCTTGGCCATTAGAGATGTATTCCTTGATGCAGTTGACACGGTGCATAATAGATGAAAAGATGGAAAATTCACCATTCATAGCGCTTATGACCATGCTATGGAACACTATGATGCAGTTGCATGGAAACCACTTGTTTGGGGGAAACTTGGACTAAGATGCAAGCACAGCAGTTGGGATGAGGCAGTGAAGTGGACTCTTAAGGTGAGCAAAGGTAAATCTGTTTTGAGCTGTAAAAAATGTGCTGTATTTGCAGCTTTAGTATATGTGTTATGGAGCGAACGCAATGATAGATTTTTTGGCATCAATAGTAGTGATATAGATACAGTTGTTGGTAGGATTTGGAACAAGATACAATGTAAATTTGGTGGGATGTGATTCCAGGTATGTCTGGTGTAGCTGTATAGTTTGAGTTGTTTAATGAAATACGCTTAATTGTTCCCAAAAAAAAAAAAGAAGTTAAAAGAGGGGAAGTCTTTACCAATACCAAATATGAGATAGTGTAGATGCCAAATACTCATTGTTCAAGGGAGGACAATATAATTTTCACTATATATGTATCACAGGTTATTACACCATATGTTTAAAGACTTGATCTGATACGCCAAAAAAAAAAAAAAAAAACAAGAAGCAGAAATCTTATAATATATCCGAAAGATTTTTCTCTCTCAATTGGGACCATATCATGCTTTAAATATAATATATTCCAACGAACTTTATGAGGATTTTTGTTTTTCTTTAAAGATGGCTTGAAATAAAACAAGAAAAATGATATTATAATCATCTTGTAATCTTTTGATATATCAATGGTAGGCAAGGGGACACGTAGAAGATATTTCTACTCAAGTTGCTTCTTGCATAATAATTCATGATATTGAAAGGTACAGTACATTGATTATAGAAATGCTACAGGTACTTACATGTGTTTTTTATGCAACTTTCTATTATAATTCTTTAATAAATTAGGTGGTTGTTAAACTGTCAACGTTGAACGGCTCTTAAAAAAACCAAAATAAAATAAAATAAAATGTAGACGTTGAATATTGACTTTAATACATAATTAACACCATAATGAAGTAATGAACAAGGAGAATCACTAATAAAATAGGTCTAAATCAATTTAAGTACTTTTGAATTTTTTTAAATACCATGTTTGTAATTATCAATTAGTTTAATATTATCGGTTTTAGATCAAGTCAAAAAAGCACGGTACAACAGGGAAGACGATATTGTAAGGGGCACCCCAACTTTATGATGTACGAATACTCTTAAAATTGGACCTGTGTAGTATCATATTCGTGTATACAGATGCAGCCTAGATACGTACCTTATACTTTTTTGAGGTATTCAAAAATTAAAAGAAAAAAAAATTCGAATACCGTATCCGATACAAAATTTGAAGTATCTGACACGTCTTTGTTACAGGACGGAGTATTTTTTTGAATATTATATAATCTTTTTAGGTTAAAATAGGAAAATAATGACTTTGACCATATGTTAAAAAGCTAAATAAACAAAAAAGAAATTTAAAGAAGCAAAAAACCACTTTGGTTTGACCTATTAGATATGTTTTTTCTTCTCTTAATCCACGTGAAACCTATCATTTACACTTTATCATTGAAGATTTTGGATAAGAAGGTAATTGTTGGTATCAATGGAATGACGTTCTTAAACTGCAAATGATGAAGTTTTTTTGTTACCTTCAAAATTCTTTGAATGTATAAACAATAAATTGGTGTCAGTATTGCAGTTTTATTTATGTTAGTGAACATATTGACTCAATTTTATTTTTAAATATTATATATATATATATATATTCGTATCCCTAATATATCGTATCCTATAATTTTAAAACTTGCCATATTTCGCATCTGTATTGTATTGTACTCGTATTCTGATATGCGTATCTATGTATCATAGCCTCAGCTTGATCAATGGTTTTTATGAACGGAATTTTAAAAACATGTGTAGAAGATCCGGCGAAGAGCCGTAATATAATAGAGGTATTGGGTTTTGCTCTCATAAGTAGCATATGGGTCTTTCATTGTAAATTATTTCTAGAGATAATGTCATTAATAGTCCCCAAAGTATCAGTTTTGTATCAATTTGGTCTCTAAAGTACCATCCCTAATATTACAATTTCGTCTCACTTTGGTCCTTCCCGGAAGGTTTTGACCGAAAGTCTTAGTGCATGCAACACAGATGCAAATTTTCTGGGATAAAATCGCCAGATCATGTTTTCATGTCTCACTTTGGTCTTTTTTTCGATTTTTTTGTCTCACTTTGGTCCTTCTTTTGATTTTTTACATTTTAGCCCCCCAAAAAAGCAGACGGGTTCAAAATGAAATATAGTGCACCACTCTATTCCTGGACTTGATTCAAAATGAAAATGGGAAAACGTTAAAAGCCTATCACACTATTTAATGAATCAAAATTCATAATTTCATCTTTCTTGTATATGAACCATGGAGTTAAGAAAGTTCTTTGTTCACCATTTTGTCGCACTTTAAAGCTATTTTACACACTATTAGTGTCAATTTTAACCTCATGAATATATTTATGAAGCATATATATACTCATGGTCCTTTATATTTCCCGAAAGATGTGTGTATTATATCTTGCAAAATGCTTTTCTCCGGTCCTTACTATTTCAACATATGTAATACGCTAAATGAAACTTGGCTCTATTCCTACCAAATTCGTTTTTAGTACATATTTTTTGTAGAAAAGTTATCCCCTAACATTATTTTAAGTTTTTATGAATTTGAATTGTTTTAATCATTTAACTTTGACGTTCTTTACTAAAGTTCACCCATATATGTACAATTAACTTTGTAATTTGAGGATTTAAATAATCAAATTGAACTTCATATATGAAAAAAAATTAAAATTATTTAATTTGTATGTATGAAAACATAGTAAGTTGATATATATATATATATATATTATTTATGGTGAAAATAAATGAATTTTTCTAATAATGTGATGTTAACTGAATAATTATAAATTAAGAAACTGTTGTATAAAAGATTCATTTCGTGCAACGCACGAGTTAAAAACTAGGCCATCCACATGGTTAAAATTAATACCAACTCATGTTACAATTTTAGAGGCTAAAATGTAAAAAATCGAAAAAAGAACCAATATGAGACAAAAAAAATTGAAAAAGGGGCCAAAGTGAGACAGGAAAATATGATCTGACGATTTTACCCTTGAAAATTTGCGTTTGTGTTGCACGCGCTCAGACTTCCAGCCAAAACTTGCCGGAAAGGACCAAAGTGAGATGAAATTGTGACATGAGGGACGATAACATAACAAAAATTACTTTAGGGACAAAAGTGATACAAAACTAATACTTAAGGTACTATTAGTGACATTATCCCTTATTTCTATTTGATATTCATAATTTGTATCGTGCGATTGATTAAAAAAATAAATAAGACGATTCATATTAAGATTCAGGAACTCTCACTACTACAAATCAAGGCTTTAAGGGCTGTTTTTTGTGCCTCTAAAGCCTTGAAAAGTGCCTCTAAAGCCTTGAAAAGTGCCCCTAAAGCCTATGAAAGCACATACTTAAATCAGCCTCCATAGCCGCGGTCACGAAAGGTCTAGAGGCACTTTTATAAAATGTCTCTATAAAGTAACTACAGAGGCACTTATCAACTTTTCAGGGTCATATTTACTGCCTCCGTACCTCACTTTTGGGGGTTGTCAATCAAATGCAGCCTCGTTAGATTCTCCTTAAGGAGGCAATAACTTGGCAAATGCCTTTAAAGAGCCAAGTAGAGGCCACCTCCTCCTCCCTCCTTCCTCAAGAACAACTAAGGTAACTAAAAATAGTGGGAATCAACATAGGAACAAAAACTCTGAAACATGTTACAGAATACAATTCATTTTCATTAATAAGAAACATCTAGTTTTGAAAAGGAAAAAAAACTCGTACAAATCTCTGGACGTTCATTATACAAGTACCATGCCCAAGTTAAAAAGGTGACTATAGCTCTACCATCTTTGACTACTCAAAAATTATGTTTATCCTTTGGGAAGATCTGCAGGTTCATGTATAACATGTGAATACACACACAAAAAAAAGAAAGAAAAAAGAATGAGGTAGATTTCAATTGTATATACTAGAAATATACATAAAAATGTCAAGGGTGTCAATAAGCTGCCATATCTCACAAAGGTTACATCTATGAAAAAGTCATGAGATGTACAAGAATGACTAAAAGAAAATTTTAGCTGTGCAAAAGAGTATGTACTGAGAAAGACAAAATGAAAATTAAAGTGACCTCTTATTGCAATACTGCTCTTCGAAAAATATTTTGATCATTAAAAAGTTCCTTCTCATAGCTTCATAATCATTTGTTCCCTATACGTTGCATAAGAGCAAGGCCTAAAAAATCTCCCTTAATTGAACTTTAGGCAAATCTATAACAGCAATAGAACTTCTAAAATTATAAACATGCATGGATGAGCTGATACTTTAAAAAAAGATGTCAAAACCTTAACAAAAAAACACAAGCAAAGGGATTCTTGAAATAAATATTTAATACAAGATATTAAAAGAAATAACTAACTAGTCAGTAAATGTTCACAGCTGCCAATCAAATGAAGGATTAAAATGTTCACAAGGTACAAGAGAAATTGAAAATGAAACTAGCTATATATATAAATGGAAAAGAAACAAGCCTCAAGCTCACCTCAATATTGGTAGATCCATACAGAAGCATTATATATTATATTGTGCTGATCAAGATCCTAGAAGGCATGGAACCAGATCAATTGCATTTACAAAGAAACGGTGTAGGATCTCAGTTTTTCGAAAACTCTAACTACACTCCTTACACCTGAGGGGTTTGAGTGTGGAGACAAATCCAAAAGTCAAGAAAGAAGTAAAAGAGCCGGAGCATACTGTAGCCCACGCCCAGGCTTGCATCACAAGGCGCCCAGGTGTGCATCACCCGACGCCCAGGCGTGGCGGACAATAGAGGAGCAGTTTTGGCACTGATTGCGGCACCTATGCGTGCCTGTACCGACGCCTAGGGATGGTCCTACGCGTTGGCAGCGTTAATTAGACTCGGTTTTGATCTTTTTTGGCAAGTTTTGAGTTACCTATTGGGATTAGGTCATTATAACTTAGTCTCCAAGTGTAGAACATATAAGTAGATGAAATTCTCTTCATTGTAATGGTATCTCTCTCTCACAAGATTAATAAAAACTCTCTAGCATAGGTCCGTGGACGTAGGCAATTTTCCGAATCACGTAAAATCGTTGCCTCTTTTTCTTGCTTTCTCTTTACTTTTAAGTTCGTTTATGCGCATTGATTCCTAACAATTGGTATCAAGAGCACGGGTTAAAGCGATCTGTGTGAATCAATGGCGTCTGAAGAAGGAAAAGTGAAGATTGACAAATTTGATGGAAAAGACTTTAGATTCTGGAGAACACAGATGGAGGATTATCTGTACCAGAAAAAGCTCCATCAACCATTGTCGGGGAAAAAGCCTGAAAAGATGTCAGATGAGCATTGGGAGTTATTGGATAGGCAAACCCTAGGAGTTATTCGATTGACGTTATCAAGAAACATGATGTTTAACATCCTAGATCAAAAAACAACAACGGGTTAGTGGAAGGCGTTATCCAATATGTATGAGAAGCCATCCGCATCGAATAAAGTCTACCTAATGAGACGTTTATTCAATTTGAGGATGACGGAGGGAGGATCGGTGACCAACCATATCAACGAGTTCAAGATCACTCAGTTGAGCTCGGTTGATATTAATTTTGAGGACGAGATAAGGGCCTTAATCTTATTGTCTTCATTGCTGGATAGTTGGAGTGCGACGGTAACTGCTGTGAGTAGTTCGTCTGACCAAAGAAAGTTGAAATTTCAGGAGGTTCGGGATCTGATTTTGAGTGAGGATATTCGCCAGAGGGAATCAGGAAAACTCATGTCTGCTGCATTGAGTGCGGAAAGCAGAGGAAGAGATGTTCAACGGGGTGGTCAGAAAGGTAGAGGTCGATCCAAGTCAAAGGGGCGAGGGAAGTCAAAACCGCGCAAGGAGGCTGATTGCTGGGGATGCGGGAAGAAAGGCCATTACAAGAGGGATTGTCCTAAAAAGGTGGGTCAAAATCAAAACCGGGAACATCAACAAGCAAACACAGTAGTAGACGAAGTCGGAGATGCTTTGGTTTGTTGTATTGATAGTCCAGTCGACCAATGGGTTCTGGACTCAGGTGCGTCATTCCATGCTACTTCATGTAAGAATTATCTAAAAAATTATGTCTCTGAAAAATTTGGAAAGGTTTTTCTTGCAGATGACGAACCTTTGGAAATAGTTGGTAAGGGTAAGGTCACGGTGAGGATGACACAGGGAATGCAGTTGAAACTGCATGATGTTAGACATGTTCCGAGGTTAAGGAAGAATTTGATCTCAATGGGTCAAATTGATAGTGATGGGTACACCACGGTGTTTGGTGGTGGTGTATGGAAAATCATCAAAGGGAATCTGGTGGTGGCTCGTGGTAAGAAGTTGGGGACTCTGTATACCACAGAAATAAAGAAGGACTCGTTTGCTGCAGTCGAGGCCATAAAGGATGTTCACTTTTGGCATAGGCAACTAGGGCATATGAGTGAGAAGGGAATGAGAATCATGGCATCCAAGGGGAAGCTACCAATCTTGAAGACGGTTGAATTGGGTCTTTGCGAAGACTGTGTGCTCGGAAAGCAGAAAAAGGTGAGTTTTTCCAAGACGGGTAGAGAACCGAAGGCAGAGAAGTTGGAGCTTGTGCATACTGATGTATGGGGACCGGCTCCCATACAGTCACTTGGAGGGTCGAGATATTATGTTACCTTCATTGATGATTCCACTCGAAAGGTATGTGTCTATTTTCTGAAAAATAAGTCGGATGTGTTTAATACCTTTAAGAAGTGGAAGGTGGAAGTCGAGAATGAAACGGGGTTGAGATTGAAGTGTCTAAGGTCGGATAATGGCTGGGAGTATGATAGCCAAGAGTTCAAAGACTATTGTGCAGAGAATGGGATCAAGATGATCAAGATCATTCCGGGGACTCCGCAGCAGAATGGGATTGCAGAGCGGATGAATAGAACCTAGAATGAAAGAGATAGAAGCAGGAGGCTTTACTCCAGGTTGCCAAAGACATTTTGGGCTAATGCAGTGAGCACGGCGGCTTACCTCATCAACTGGGGACCTTCAGTACCGTTGGACTTCAAAATACCGGAGGAGGTTTGGTCTGGAAAGGAGGTAAATTTATCGCATTTAAAAATATTCGATTGTTTATCTTATGTCTTGCGAAGTTCTAATGACAGGGATAAGTTGGATCCTAAGTCACAGAAGTGCATCTTTATTGGCTATGGAGGAGAGAGTTTTGGGTATCGGTTCTGGGATTACCAAAATAACAAAATCATAAGGCACAAAGATGTCACGTTCAATGAAAAGGTGCTCTACAAGGATTGACTTGGAGCAGAGACTGAGGAAAACGAAAGACCAAAGGCAATATTGGAAGAGATCACTCTAGACGAGGTTGCTGGGAATGACACTGAGAATAGGATCGAGGATGATTTGGAGACTCCACCACTAACCTTGAGAAGATCGAGTAGAACTCCTAAACCAAACATGAGGTATTCCCCTTCCTTACACTATTTACTTTTAACGGATTCGTGTGAGCCCGAGTCGTACAAAGAGGCGATGAGTGTGGGAGATTCTCTCAAGTGGGAGCTAGCCATGAAGGATGAAATGAACTCGCTTGAGAGAAATAGAACTTGGAGGTTGACTGAGTTACCGAAGGGAAAACGGGCTTTGCAAAACAAGTGGGTATTCCAGGTTAAGGATGAACCGGATGGTAGTAAAAGATACAAAGCGAGGTTGGTGGTCAAAGGGTTCCAGAAAAAGGAAGGGATTGACGACACGGAAATATTTTTGCCCGTTGTCAAGTTAACTACTATTAGGATGGTTCTAAGTGTTGTTGCTGCAGAGGACTTACATCTTGAGCAATTAGATGTAAAAACGGCATTCCTCCATGGGGAATTGGAGGAGGATATCTACATGGTTCAACCGGAAGGTTTTCTGGAGAATGGACGAGAAGACCTTGTATGCAAGCTAGAGAAAAGCTTGTATGGACTTAAACAAGCTCCAAGGCAATGGTATAAGAGTTTTGACACTTTCATGGCTAGTAGTGGATATACTAGGTGTCACATGGATCATTGTTGTTATTTCAAGAAGTTGAGGGATTGTTACATTATATTTCTACTATATGTGGATGATATGTTAGTGGTTGGATCTAACATGAGAGAAATAGATAAGTTGAAGAAGCAACTATCCACAGAATTTGAGATGAAGAACTTGGGAGCTGCAAATACTATCCTCGGGATGAGGATCATTCGAGATAGGTCGAGTGGGAGTCTCAAGTTGACTCAAGAGAAGTAAATTGAAAAGGTACTTGCTAGATTTGCAATCTCAAATGCAAAGTCTAGAAGTACACCTTTGGGGAGTCATTTCAAGTTGAGCAAGGAACAATCACCTAAGGCTGAGGAGGAGTGAGGTCAAATGGCTATGCCTTTGCCATTGGGAGTTTGATGTACGCGATGGTGTGTACATGGCCGGATATAGCCCATGCAGTGGGAGTTGTGAGTCGTTATATGGCTAATCCGAGGTTGAAGCATTGGGAAGCGGTAAAGTGGCTACTAAGGTATTTGAGGGGTACATCGAGCATTTGCTTGTGTTTTTCGAGCAGTAGTGTTACTTTGGAGGGCTTCGTGGATGCGGATTTAGGTGGTGATCAAGATAGTCGAAAGAGTACATCGGGGTACATTTACACTTTGGGTGGCACGGCAATAAGTTGGACTTCTAGGCTACAAAAGTGTGTAGCACTCTCCACAACAGAGGCTGAGTACATTACTATTTCAGAACCGTGCAAAGAAATGGTTTGGTTGAAAAACTTTCTGAGGGAGATTGATAAGGAGCAATGAGATTGTGCACTTTATAGTGATAGTCAAAGTGTCATTTGTTTGGCAAAGAATCTGGTGTTTCACTCAAGGACGAAGCATATTCAATTAAAGTATCATCATATCCGAGAGATGATAGATGTTGGAACTTTGGAGTAGAAAAAGGTGCTTGGTGCGAAGAATCTGGAGGACATGTTAACTAAGGGAGTTACCACTGAGAAATTGAGATTTTACATGGCCTCAGTTGGCCTCGAACTTATGTGATGAGGAGGCTGACTTATGCTAGAGAGAGAGTGCTTTCATTTTGGAAAATGAAGAGTCGTGGAGTTTGATGAAGAGGTTGAGATTCTACTTTGAATTTGGTCTCCAAGTGGGAGATTGATGGGTTTGAGTGTGGAGACAAATCCAAAAGTCAAAAAAGAAGAAAAGGAGTCGGAGCATACTGTAGCCTACGCCCAGGCGTGCATCACAAGGCGCCCAGGTGTGCATCACCCGATGCCCAGGCGTGGCGGGTAGTAGCAGAGCAGTTTTGGCACTAGTTGCGGCGCCTAGGCGTGCCTGTACCGATGCCTAGGCGTGGGCCTACGCGCTGGAAATGTTAATTAGACGCGGTTTTGATCTTTTTTGGCAAGGTTTGAGTTACCTATTGGGATTAGGTCATTATAACTTAGTCTCCAAGTGTAGAACATATAAGTAGATGAATTTCTAATGGTATCTCTCTCACAAGATTAATAAAAACTCTCTAGCATAGGTCCGTGGACGTAGGCAATTTGCCGAACCACGTAAAATCGCTGCCTCTTTTTCTTGCTTTCTCTTTACTTTTAAGTTCGTTTATGCGCATTGATTCCTAACAACACCAATGAGGATAATAGTAAAAAACAGATAAAGTGAGGTGTCATTGGTCAAAACTTTGCAAAAAGATCTGTATTTTCTTGTAGAGAGCCAAAAAGATATATTAGTAAAAAATAGATCCCTGCATCGAGATGCACTCAGGTCAAAAATTTCTGGAACTTACCAATATACACTTCCACATGTCAACATATGTATCCAACAGGTCAAGATTAGAAGAAATTATCAAAAACAATAGCAAATTAGTACTGAAAATAGTATTAATTATTGAAATTAGCAGTTCAATAAGACTATAAATAGGAGACAAGTTACCATGTTTTCCTTTCTAAGATTTTGAATATGACATTATACTTCTTGTCAACCAACACATACAAATCATTAGAAAAACTATGATATCTACCATAGAAGTACCTTAGAACCTTAGACAAGGCATGGACTCTGATCTTTTTCATTTGCCTATTATAAGAAAATATGTATTTTACTTCTTTTAATAAGAAAATAAGATCATTACTTATCAAAAGGAAATAGTTTTAAGATAATCTTTTTACCTTAGAAGACGGCCAGACAATGGTTGAGCCAACTACTTCTTTAATGGTCGAGAAATGACCACGAGGCATAATAAAAAATTCTTCTTCTCTGATAGCTATCTCCGCATAAACTTCCCAAAAATGAGGACCTAATTTGAATCCTCCAACATCTTTATTTGAATCCTTACTAACAACTCTACCTTGTGTCACAACTTCTCCTAGAACTTCAAAACTCAATAAATCAACTCGCATTGCCTAATTAATAAGAAGAATACACATTCAATATCTAACATGTTTATCATATTGAAGAAACTAAATCAAAACGACTGATCACTATGATTGGTTTAAATATGTTATATATATCTCAATCTTAACCATCTTTTTAATTTCAAGTTTTTTCTTCCTTTTGAGTACGCCTTTCTGCAATTACAAACTTAAAAAATGATGTTAGTCGTTTGAAAAAAAAAAACTTGAAAAATAGTGATATTTATGATTTGGGAACAAAATAAACTACCACGTTAAGTAGGGTGGATGATGAAGGATGATTTATATGAGATTGCTTCTATGAGCGCCTTCCTTGAGCATTCGAGGTGCTCTTATCCTAAACAAGAACAATGCCATTGAATTTGTTCAAGTTGTAGTATAGAAACATTAAAAAATAAATGTTAGAAGAAATAAGAAATGCCTTCAATGAATAGAAGTAATATCAACATTGGACTTACTGATGCTGACTTGAATAACGCAGAAGGCATTGTAGGATACTTCAAGTTAAATGTCTGAAGGCTCTTGATTGTTGACTGCATAGTTTACATTTAGCTAGTCATTTCTTCAATCGTTTGTTGCACGCCATGCATCTAGATACATAACAAAACACACATGTATCATATGTTTTATCGATCGAAAACCAATTAATAGTGAAAGCCAAAGAAAAAAGTGCATTAACTTGTGAAGAATTTGGTGGAAATGAATCCAAGTAATCTGGATGTTGTCTAGCATTGACTCACACGCTCGACATGTTTTCCATTGCCATCTTCATTGACTGAATTTGCATTGTCATCTCTTCGATGTTGTTTTACATACCAGACATTTGTTATTTCATGGCATGAACACGCTCTTCAGAAGATTTAATAGCATGATCAGCTATTCTTTTGTAATCCATTTGAGTTGGTTGCGGCCCAAAGCATCTGAAGGTCATGGACCAAGTCCAAATATGCGCACATATCCATGACGGTATTCTCCTAAGACCTGGGATAAGGAGTTACCTCGAGATGCAGAAACCCCTAAAGATTCAAGATGGTCAAGTTCTCTAGATGACAATTGAACCTGCAAAAAAAAATGAAAAACATGTCACTAATAGGTGTAAAATTAAAAATAAAGCATGATATCAATACCAGTATCTCAGCCGACTTTGAGTCCACAAATTGTTGATTATTCTTTGTGTGAATTAGTCGGAACATTTGAGCACGTGATGGAACTAAGTCACTTCTCTTCATTTTCTCTGTATAAGGAAAAAATGTGATTAATCACATCACATATTTCAATAATAATGAACTTTAACTTGTTTATCAGTCCTCACTAACACGAATCCGTGCAATTCTCTTTCGTCCAGCTGTGTGACTCATTTGAAATTGTGAACGGATAGCTCTACCGATCTCACCATGTTTATGAGAAAATATAGAATGATATAGTCAGTGAATTCTAACGTTAAATTTGTATTATTTGATAAATTTCAACAAGTAAACAAATACCGGTTATTCCAAAAATAAACTCACCTTTCCTTTTTTAGAATCCCAGAATTGATTGATAACGAACTATTGATCTTCATGAACTCTTGGTGGTAAATTGGTTACTCATTCCATGATGCTCAAGTTTGGATCATAATAAGCTGCCTTCAATCTAGACTTATAATCCTTCCATTTCTTGCCAATGGAATTGAAGATGTTCATCTTTAGATGTATACCAGGATTAAACTTTCGCTGAACCAAAATATAAAAAAGAATTTCGGAAGTGAACTTAAAAGTAATAAAAAACTGGTTTCGAGACAACAAAATACTTCATACCTCAATTTCTGATCACATAAGTCTTTTTAACCAATCGGACAGGTCTTCAATCACTAAAATTTAATGGTGCTAATTGATTGTTCCGAGCTAATACACCCAATGAGTTTCTAGTTAAACAGAGTCGTCTCCAATTGGTTGGTCCCACTCGTTGCTTTCTATATTTATTGGTTCACCAGCTCTTTTCCATTTCTTCAAACCTAGACTTGGACCTCGAGCTCTAACTGCACAAGTAGACCCTATATGTAAAAAAATGCATAATTGTGAAATGGCCGGGCATAAATAAGGATTATAAATGTTAAAAAAATTCAACCTACTAAGTGACTCACCAGGCTTAGGTTGACACTGACTAGTTCCGACTTCGTGTTGAGTTTGAGAATGACTTGGCCCAACTTTAGTTGTTCGTTTTCGATTTATCCCAATTATTGGTCCTATAGGGGATTTGTTCATTCGTGTAGTGTGCACCATGGTTGCAAATTATAATCCTGTATTACAACATAAATACGATATAAAAACACTAGAAAAATAAGAAAGTAAAACAAATACACATGCATCTACATAAATTCAAGCTGGTTGACTTTTGAGTGTTGCCTATTAGTCTAATTCTTATTTGTATTCATTCTTGTGTTTTCACTTTCTTTTGATGGTGGGAACATTTGATCCACTGGCTTAACTATTTTAGATTAATGAAAGATCGGTGTCATATTAATGTTTTGATCGTTAAACAGTGCAAATGCGTTTTCAGCATTTATTTTCATATCCCTCTCCTTTGTTCTTAGTTACTCATCAAATGATACTCAATTCATGTCATTAAGTTCAATCATTGACAAGGTTCGAAGAAAGGGTGGGCTATTGATAAAGAATCGATTCCAAACCACAATGCTAGCAGATGAAAAAAAACCTGCTTTTTTGTTCTCGCTTCCGCTCCCATACAGTAATGGGACATTAGGGTAGCCACAGGTAATAGAAACTAGTTAAGGTAAAGGTTCTTCTCGTCCTGGTACGAGAAAAGGTACTAGTATATGATAGACCATGTAATACATGGAATTTTGATGAGCCTAATTTGATATGTAATACATGTAACACAATTATTAACCATCTGGACCTGCACCCACAAAATTTAAGATTCACATTAACATAAAAAGTAAAAATGCCATAAAAGAAAGAAGAAATTTTATATAGATTCCAAGGCAAGACTATGTTCAAGGATTTTATGCAATCTACCACGTGGCTTTCACAATCAGGATTACAAAGCAGCGGCTTTAACACTATTCCTCTTTCCAAATCATGGTGTATATATGTTGACTTCAAATCGTTTATTACACAACCTCATCACACAACCTCTCCACATATTAACTATCAACATACATTGTCATGAATTCATTAATTTGCATATAGTAGGAGGTTGGATTGTGTTGGCTTCATTGATAGTAACTAACAAACTACCTCGTAATCTGCTGAAAGACACTGAATGAATGATGAAACGAGTTATGAGTTGTGAAAGAAAGTAAGGCAGATAGATATCATCGAGATTGGCACGACATCATGAATCAAAAACATTAAATATATTCACTAAACTAAATTAGTATTCTACAAAAAAGTGAAAACAAGTGCCATCAAGCTATACACAAACTCACCCCGTAAAATCTAAACAGACCAAGATTATATTAAAAAAAATAACTATTAGGAGAAAATCAAAACCTAAATACGTAAAATTCCCCAAAATATAACAAAATTAGCAAGTAGAAGGGTCTAAACTCTAAACACCATAATTACTTGTTAACTCTGTCAAAATTAGGAAAAAGATAAATAGTTCAAAATTACCAGCGAGGTCGTTATCCTAAATCACAAAATGAGAAAACACAAATTTGCATTAAACCTTAGCCCCAAGTTCTCCAAATTTTAAACAAAAAATCGACTTACGTTGTGGCGCCTAGTTTTTTTTTTATATATATTTCATCTATTTTATTCTACCATATTAATTAGATTAGTAAATTTTATTTTATAATTAATGAAATATATAAAGGTGATAGTATATTTATTCCTGATTTTATTTTATTGGATAAAATTTATTTTAAATATCTTAATTAGTATATATTTTTAGAATCCTAATGTATCTACTTTCCTGGAGTTGTAAGTCTTCCTAACTCCTCATTTCCCAACTTTACATAACTTTCCCCAAATCTTTCTCCCACTAGTTCTCCCCCTTCAAACGCTCTTTCTCTATTCAACAAAGGAAATTCATTGGTCTCCAATCATCTCTTCTTGTGATGATTCTAATCGGTAGAAGAAGTTGCATAGCTTCCACTCTTGCCAACAAACCTCTTTTCTTATATTTTATAGATGTAATAACTCAACCAATCATCATTGTTAATACTTAAGCATGGGGTCGTGTTACGCATAGGGATTCATATAATTGAAGGTTTCATTGTAGTGTACACTGGTCATAGAAAATTCAGATTTTAGGGCTCTTAAGATTCGATCTATTTCATAATTTGATCGTGTGTATTTCAGTCTAAATATTTTTATATAGTAATTTTAACATGTTTTAGGTTTACCTACCAAATTTTATAAGTTTTCATCAAACCGTTGATTTTATAAAAATCTTATAATCGGGTTGTCAGGAATTTTACGCGAATCTGGGATATCATAACTCTAGTCTTGATTTTTTTTTTGCTATTAATGAAGGGTGCTACCCTAATGACACTAGTCCAACACACCCGGACCGATAGTCACATCTCTCGGCCATCTTTTTCTTATTAAATTGTGTTTGTAGAAATGATGTATTCCCATACTCGGAGCCTTTAGGAACTCCCTGACTGTATTTATTCCCTCTTTTCCCAAACTATGTGCAACATAATTTGCTTCTCGGGGTACGTGATAGAGCTTCACCAGCCAATTATGCTTCATGATGTCCCAAATTTCTTGGATTACATCATAATACTGATGCGTGTACGTAGCCTCATCAATACATTTCCAGTCCTCCAAGCATTCAGTCTCAACTAAGATGTTCTTAAACCCCTCATTCCATGCTAATTGTAACCCTTTCAGAATGGAAAATAATTCTGCCTCTAGTGGAGTATGATTGCTAACATTTCCTTTAAAGCCTTCAAGCCAATTTCCATGGTGATCTCGTATAACAACACCAATACATGATGGTCCTCGCGCGTCACTTCAACTTTGTAATACCGCTGCGTCAACATTATGTTGGAAATTTGAAGTTTTAAAACCTCAAAATTAAAAGTCAAATTGTCAGTTTCAATTTTAAAATAAATAAAGTTTGAAACCCCTATTTTGACCAAATTAAAATGTCTTTATTTTGTTATTAATTATAAGAGTTACATCGTGCATTTTAATATTATATATAGGTCTCCTAGATAAGTAGAGATGGAGATAATGGAAATACATATCTTGCACTTAAAAAATGTTAGTTTCATATACATTATTATTTTCGGGCAACGCGATAAGGTCTCGTTCACTAGTTTCCTTGTGATCGTGCTCACAAAGGAGACGCCGGCGTGACCCTCTTTGGTTTTATCTTGGGATGGTAAATGAGCCGCCAATACCTGCACGAAGGGGAAACTATCACGATCTTAAGACAGGGTCAAGTGGCGTGACTCCTACAGGCCAGCCGTTTAACTTCTTTAATATTTGCATGTTTTTTTAATGTTATAATATAAGTTATATCTATACATGATTTATTTGCATATATATTGCATGTAATTTGAAACTTCTCAATTTTGATTTTGCACAATAAAATTTAAATTTTAAAACAATCTAAGATCGTGATTATTTACTTTAATTAATTGTGTTAGTATAGTACAATTAAAATTCTCTACGAATCTGGAAGTGCCTATTTGATTCTGTATTTACAAAATTGTGCTAGAACCACCGGAAAGAAAAGGGACTGTCTTGTGCAAGTGTATATATTTATTTGTTGTACCATGATTTGATGCCATATTGCATTAGATTAATGTAGTTTGTTTCTATAGTCATTTGCATGCTTTAATTTGTTGTGACATGGAAATTGAGATTATAGCAGGAACTAGTGTACAAATTGATTAGCTTCAACACATAAAACCAATCCACAAAACAAAGTGAAACCAGAAAATGGATGAAGCTCCCTGCTAATATTACTTACAAAATGCTTGGTCATGAACAGTACCGGTATGCATTCAAGGTTTGCTGTAATTTCTTTTCCAAAAAAAATAAAGAAAAAGTAAGAACAAGATGTTGGAGTAGTAGCGGAAGTGTGGAAAATGTAAAAGGAAAAGAATGAATTTTGCTTTTAGACAACTGCTAACACTTTGTAGGATTTAATGGTAGTGGGCGGCTGTTTTAAGTGAAATGTGTAATTGAAACTTTGCTAGAAGTTTCCTGGATTGAATTATGGAAATAGAATAGATTGATAAAAGGGGCACGACTATTTATGAATATGAAATTTGAGTTGCTGCTCTTTTATATTAGTTTTTAGCTTATTGTTTTTGCTTGCTTACAATTTGCATGGTACACTTCTATTTATAGTGATCAATAGATACATCTAGAGAACTCATTTAATGAGATGGTTGGGAAATGTATATACTAGATATTTCTTAGTCCACCACATACTAGATTTTTCTTAGACTACTAGATATTTCTTAGGTACATTCATCAAGATTGTTCTACACATTTCTTGAAAATTACAAATTAATTCTAACACTCCTTAATTTGTAATTTTCAATTGCTGCTTGAACTTCTCGAATTTCTCCAATGTAACCGCCTTGGTAAGAAAATCAGCCGGTTGATCATTTGTGTTGATGAAATTCATGCTAATCTCCTCCTTGCCCACCAATTCTCGGATAAAGTGGTGTCGTAGTTCAATATGCTTTGAGCGGGCATGAAACACCGGATTTTTAGTCATAGCTACAGTTGACATATTGTCGCAATATATTTTTGTCGGCTCCTTTTGTGTTTGTTACATGTCACTGAGAGTTCGTCTCAACCAAATTGCTTCACATGAAGCTTCTGTTGCTACAATATATTCGGCTTCTGAGGATGATAATGCCACTTTCTTTTGCTTTCGCGAGCTCCATGAAATCACACTTGAACCAAGGCAAAAGATATAGCCGGACGTGCTCTTTCGATCATCTATGGATCCCGTCCTGTTAGGGATGGTAGGCACCAGAGCACGAAGAATAATCAAGAAACAACATAATCTAAGCCTAAACATGAAGATAACAAACACGAGGATTTAACGTGGTTCGGCATAATTGCCTACATCCACGAGCCAACCTAGACTACATCTTTATTTCTTTCAAAGTACATCCATCAATTACAAGTGGAGTTCTCATATTTATAATGGTGGAGAAGTCTAAACCCTAACAAATTAGGTAAAACACTCCTAAACAATTAGGGAATAATTCCTAACACAATAGGAAACAATTCCAATCAAAGTAGGACTCAAGACATGCCAAAAATAAGGAAAAACGCGTCGAAACTGCTCCAGCCGACGGACCCGCGCCTAGGCGCCGACTGGCCACGCCTGGGCGCCACTGTGCCCACGCCTAGGCGCCGTCATGGCCACGCCTAGGCGCCGCCGGCAGTGGCTCATTGCACTGTGCGCCCTGTCTTCTGCATCCCGCGCCTAGAAGCGTATCTGGCTGCGCCTGGGCGCCGTTCGGCTTTCCCACAATCCCCGGAACATGCTTTTTCTTCCTTTTCACGATCCCGGTCAACCCCAACCCTTCTTGGCTTTATTTTGGCTCCTCTTCTTGACCTCATTTTGATCCGACTCCACAAAACCCATCAATCTCCCACTTGGAGACTGATCAAAATAACCCGAACTCAATTCGAATCATCCCTTCACTTTTCCCAAGTGAACATCAATCTAGTTGGCACATCCCCAAACACCATGGAGATCAAATCTGAGACATCTCCATGTCTCATCAATTCATCCGTCCCCAGTGCTCCCACTTGACGGACTTTCTTTGTGAACCTTGTTCCCTTCTTTGAACCCTCGCCACTGCCCTATTCCTTTTGGTGATCAGCCAACTCTTGAATACTGCGGCATATCCATCTCTGTCCAATTGACCCCCGGATATAGGTTACTTCCAAGACCCGGAACATGTGTCACAACTTCAACAACTTCTGTTGCTCTCAATCATCCTCCTCACTGGAGGAACCACCTTGGTCAACCCGTCTCACGACATCCTTACACCAAGGATTTTCCCGCCTTGGTCAACCCGTCTTGCGACATCCTTACACCAAGGAATTTCCATTGGCTATCTCGAATCTTCCTACATATCTGTTCCCTGCCTACTGCATGAGCTATGTTTGATCCATCCGCCAATACTTTGGTTTTTCAATGGCAACTCGGATCCCCCACATATTTGCTTAATGCTCCCACTACACAAGCTATGTCTGATCCATCCGCCAACAAAACCCCGGCTCTGCGAATCTGCCTACCCGGCTCCGCATCCTGCCCCAGCTCAGCGAATCTGCCTAACCCGGCTTTTCGCATCTTGCCCCAGCTCAGCGAATCTGCCCAACCCGGCTTTTCGCATCTTGCCCCAGCTCAGCGAATCTGCCTAAACCGGCTTTTCGCATCTTGCCCTAGCTCAGTGAAGGCCTAACTCTGTTTCACATTTTGCCCCCATGACTTCCGGCTCCACGGTCAACTTCTTTCGGCCCCGTTTTCTGCCTTCATGGTTTACCCACGTGGTCATGCCTCCGTAACTCCGCTTCTCCGGTCCCTGGCTTGCTCGTTCTTCCACCCTCTTGGCAACACGAGTCTGGCCCCTTGACCTCTGGCTATACGAATATGCCCCCGACACTGCAACTGCTCCCACTGGCTTCATGTCTACCTACCCGGTAACATAAATCTACCTCTGCTGCTGCGGATCTGCCTCTGCTGGCACCACGATTTTCCAACATTTTCTCGTTAACGTTCAACGGGATTACTCTTCTTTTCTGGTTGGAGATCGAACTGACCCCATCCTCCTCTGTCATCTTCTCCGGCTTCACCACGACCTCAATTCGTGCTCCCTGCAACAAAATTGTCGAGCTTGATCACTCTTCCATCTCCTACCATCGTTCCCATAGATCTAGATCTAAGATGTCTCCTAAATCTACAACCTATGGCTCTGATACCAGTTGTTAGGGATGGTAGGCATCAGAGCACGAAGAATAATCAAGAAACAACATTATCTAAGACTAAACATGAAGATAACAAACACGAGTATTTAACGTGGTTCGGCATAATTGCCTACATCCACGAGCCAACCTAGACTACATCTTTATTTCTTTCAAAGTACATTCATCAATTACAAGTGGAGTTCTCATATTTATAATGGTGGAGAAGTCTAAACTCTAACAAATTAGGTAAAACACTCCTAAACAACTAGGGAATAATTCCTAACACAATAGGAAACAATTCCAATCAAAGTAGGACTCAAGACATGCCAAAAATAAGGAAAAACGCGTCAAAACTGCTCCAGCCGATGGACCCGTGCCTAGGCGCCGACTAGCCACGCCTGGGCGCCACTGTGCCCACGTCTAGGCGCCGTCATGGCCACGCCTAAGCGCCGCTGGCAGTGGCTCATTGCACTATGCGCCCTGTCTTCTGCATCCCGCGCCTAGGCACGTATCTGGCTACGCCTGGGCGCCGTTCGGCTCGCCCGTAATCCCCGGAACATGCTTTTTCTTCCCTTTCACGATCCCGGTCAACCCCGACCCTTCTTGGCTTTATTTTGGCTCCTCTTCTTGACCTCATTTTGATCCGACTCCACAAAACCCATCAAGCCCAATCACTATCAGTGAATCCAACCAGCTTGTTATCTTCTTCTTTGACATATTGGAGTCCAAGTTGTTTAATTCCTTGAAGATATCGCAAAATTCTTTTTGTAGCGACAAGATGATTTTTGCTAGGATCTTGCATAAATCTTGAAACCACACTCACTGCATAACATATGTCGGGTCTAGTGTGAGTGAGATAAATGAGTGAACCCACCAAGCTTCGAAAAACTTTCCCGTCTTCCTTTTCCGAGCCGTCATTCAATTGCAATTTTTCACTTGGCATCATGGGCGTGTTTACGGGCTTGTAGTTGGCCATGTGAAATTTCTTGAGTATGTCTTCAATATATTTCTCCTGTGAAAGAAAAATTTCTCCCTTGGCTTGTTTAACTTGGATGCCGAGAAAGTATCTCATTAAGCCAAGATCAGTCATCTCATAATCTTTCATCATTTTTAACTTGAACTCTTTCACTGCTTTTAGGTCAGTTCTTAAATAAATTAAATCATCGACATATAAACAAACTATTAAAAAATTCGTACCTTCGTTTTTCACATATAGAGAAGGTTCATTCTTGCTTCTTTCAAATCCATTTTTGAGAAAGTAGCCGTCAATCTTGCAGTTCCATGCTCGCGGCGCTTGCTTTAATCCGTATAACGCCTTTCTAAGTCTATAAACTTTATTCTCCATTCCGTCCACCACAAAGCCTTGTGGTTGCTCGACATAAATTTCTTCTTGTAGCTCGCCGTTCAAAAAAGCTGATTTAACATCAAGTTGATATACATTGAGCTCCAATTGTGCTGCTACAGCGAGAGTCGTTCTTATGGTTTCCATTCGAACTACTGGAGCAAATGTCTCATTGAAGTTGACTCTAGGTTGTTGCGAGTATCCCTTTGCAACTAGACGAGCTATATGCTTCTTGATTGAACCATCTTCACTATATTTTATTTTATAAACCCATTTAAGTCCAATTACTTCTTTATTCTTAGGTAAATCAACGAGCTCCCAAGTTTTATTTTTCTCAATTACGGATATTTCCTCTTTCATTGCGTCAATCCACACATCTTTATTTTTTGCATCTTCAAAAGATTGAGGTTCGCAAGCAAAGTAAGCAACATTTGAAGATTCATAAATATCTCGTAAAGACGTACCTTTCGAACTGGAAACTCCGAATCCGAAGATGAATCTTCATCATTTGAGTTGCTGGTACTTAGGGCCGAATTTAAGTCTTGGCTCTGTGGGAGGTCTCTTATTCCCGAGGTATTTATTTGAGTACTCATCGGGTGAAGAATGTCATTTTGAGATGTTGCTTTCTTGCTGTCTTCTTCCCAATTCCATGCTGCCATTTCATCGAATATCACATCCCTTGATATAATGAGTTTGTCGTTACTTGGGTTCAATAGTCGATAGCCCTTCGACTCCTCGCTATAGCCAATGAATACAAGTCTTTCACCCTTCTTTTCGAATTTATCTTTGTTTGGTGACTGATTTAGAGCGTAAGCGATGCACCCAAATACTTTCATATGATCGACTTGAGGCTTTTGCTTGTTCCAGGCTTCAAACGGTGTCTTATTCCAAACAGCTTTTGTTGGTGACCGGTTGAGTATATATACGGCTGTATTAACAGCTTCTGCCCATAATTTCCTTGGCATTCCTTTTTCTTCCAGCATGCTACGAGCCATTTCAGCAATAGTGCGATTCTTTCTCTCTGCCACACCATTTTGTTGCGGACTATATTTCACCGTAAGTTGTCTTTGAATTCCTTCATCCATGCAGTGATTCATAAATGTGTTGTAGATAAATTCACCTCCACGATCGGTTCGTAGAGTCTTGATTAGATGCCCACTTTGCCGCTCGACTAGGGCCTTGAACCGAAGAAATACAGAAAATGCTTCGGACTTTTCACTCAGAAAATAAATCCACATCATCCGAGTGAAATCATCGACAAAGAGAATAAAGTATCTCTTATTGTTTAGTGAAGGCGTCCTTGTAGGACCAAATATGTCGGCATGAACCAACTCCAAAGGTGTTTTTTGCCCTCCAAGATGTTTTCGGGAATGGAAATCTATGCATTTTCCCGTAAATGCATCCTTCACAAATTCTATTTTCTTTTTCAATTTTAGGAAGACCAATAACCATATTTTTTGAGTTTAATAAGTGCAACCCTTTATTATTTAAATGACCATATCTCAAGTGCAATAAATAAGAATTTTCAGATTTTTCCATTTTCAAGGCACAATGGTCATTTAGTGGCAAAGTTAGACGAAAATTTTTATTTGGGGCCATATCGATATTTGCCAATGTTGTGTTATTTTTCTTATCAATGCTTTTGCATTTATTGTTATCAAAATTTACCGAATAACCTTTTTCTAAGAATTGACCAACACTTAATAAATTTGTAGCTAGATTCGGCACATAAAGAACATCATGAATAAAAAAAAAATTACCTTGCCTAGTGCGGATAGCAATGACACCTTTTCCTTCAACTTTCTGGACTTTGCCGTCTCCAAGTTTTACCTCCGATGTGAAGTTTTGGTCAAGCTCCTCAAATATGTCGCGGTTGCTCGTCATGTGGTTGCTGCATCCACTGTCAATATACCATGTATCTTGCGACTCTTTTTCGACTTTTAGGCAAGAATAGAAAACTTGGTCTTCCTCCTCCTCTTTTGTAAAATTAGCCCTTTTCGTTTCTTGGTTCTTTTGATATCGACAATCTCTTTGTGAGTGATTAGGGATTCGACATCTGTTACACTTGAAGTAGCAATCTTGTGAAGTATGATTGTTCTTTTTGCAAATAATGCAACATTGATTTCCTTCACCTTTGTTGTTGAGTTTGCGCCTCTCTTGATTTCCTCTGTTGTAATGATTCTTCTTTTGAAATGCTCCTTTTTTGAAGTCAAGTTTGCTTGAGTCATTCTCCGAAAACTTGAGTTTGGATTGGAATGCTTGCTCGACGGACTGATTTGTCGACCTATTGATTCTTTGTTCATGAGCTTGTAGTGAACTCATGAGTTCGAATGTCGACAACTTTGATAGGTCCTTTGATTCTTCGATCGCGGCAACACAATGGTCAAACTTTGGAGGTAAGCTTCTCAAAATCTTCTCAACCACTTTCTTGTCTTGAATAGTATCTCCAAGACATTGAATTTGATTTACGATAGTTGAGACTCTAGAAAAAAAATCTCCAATATTTTCACTTTCTTGCATCGATAAGTTGTCGAAATCTCTCCAAAGAGATTGCAACTTGATTGATATTACTTTATCATTTCCCCAAAATTCTTTTTGTAAAACTTCCCATGCTTCTTTAGCTTTTCTTTTGTTAAAAATTCGAGGATAGATAGATTTACTTACCCCCTGTTTTATATATCGAAGTGCCGTCGCATCTTTCTTTTGATTTTCTTTGAATTGCTTTTCTTGTGTTGCAGTCCATTTGGTCGGATATCCGTCGGCTGGTGGCTCTGGATACTCCTCTTCGATAATGCCCCATAAGTCTTGAGAGATGAAAAAATCCCTCATCTCGCTGCTCCAATAATCGTAATGCTCTCCTTCAAATATTGGTACTTCACTTAGAGAGTACTTGAACATTGTAGTGGATGAACTTGTCGCCATGATTTATATGATGACTAATCAAAGCCGTCTACACGGCTCTGATACCAAATTTGTTGGAGTAGTAGCAGAAGTGTGGAAAATGTAAAAGGAAAAGATTGAATTTTGCTTTTAAACAACTGCTAACACTTTCTAGGATTTAATGATAGTGGGCGGCTGTTTTAAGTGAAATGTGTAATTGAAACTTTGCTAGAAGTTTCCTGGATTGAATTATGGAAATAGAATAGATTGATAAAAGGGGCACGGCTATTTATGAATATGGAATTTGAGCTGCTACTCTTTTATATTAGTTTTTAGCTTATGGTTTTTGCTTGCTTACAATTTGCATGGTACACCTCTATTTATAGTGATCAATAGATACATCTAGAGAACTCATTTAATGAGGTGGTTGGGAAATGTATATACTAGATATTTCTTAGTCCACCACATACTAGATTTTTTTTAGACTACTAGATATTTCTTAGGTACATTCATCAAGATTGTTCTACACATTTCTTCAAAATTACAAATTATTTCTAACACAAGAAGCATCATGCATTATTCTATGATCAGATGTCATATTTTACTGCAACAACGGATAGTCGGTAAATGATATGCTAAGTGTGTGTAGGGTTTTTTTTTTTTTTTGAGATTATACAATAAAATTTCCGCATATAGGTTTTTCCAGTGACTCAATGCATGAGTATGCATTGTCTCTAAGTTTGAGTTGTTTCAAAAAGAAAAGGAAATGTATTGCTATTTCTTATGTCTTCATGTTAATGGACTTTAATGATATTTAATGTTGGAAGTTTAGGGGTTTTATTTGTAACTGCTCCAACTTGAAATTTGATGGTGAAAAGGAGGCAATTAAATTGGAAGAGTTAGATATAAAGTTAGATAACCGTTGACGATATTGGTCAATCAATAGACTGCTAATTTATTTTATGTTACTATCTCATGAAAATTGTCAGTGAAAAAAAATAGTTGTAAATTAGAAACATCATATTAATAATTTTATTATGTCAAATGGTGTGGAATTATTATGTCTGCATAAGAATTAAGAATGACATTTATTTTGGAGAATGAGTTTTATTACAATAGTTAGTTATTCTCCTATTGTTAGTTTGACCATGTTTTGAATGTAGATACCAATGAACTTAATACATTATTATTGTAGTTTGGAGGTTATATATGTTTAAAATGAAGAAGAGCAAATGGGCATTTTGTCACTAGATTTTCATGTTATGTGTAAATTGATTTAATTTAATAATGGACATAATATATTGAGGATATTATTTTATATCCAGAATACATAGAGAATAATATATAAATAAATGGACGATACATGTTTGTATGCAAATGATGAACGAGTTCAGAGTTGAAGTGTGAGTCATCATATATATAATCTGCCTATTAGTTTCTAATGTAAATCTTTAACATGTATATGAGTTATAGTGCATTGGCTCAATAGGATCCAAGGGATCCAAATTGCATTAACTTCTTTGACATTACCATAGAAGAAAATGAAGAGATCCATTGAAGTCTCAAACACGTAAGATTTTCTTTAATTCAAAGAGGTGCGTATCTTCTTACATCAACATATATTTGTATGAAGATTGGTCAACGGGTATGATTATGCTCTCAGGCACTATAAAATAGAATGTCGATTTTACTGTAAATTTCAGATGCTAAAATTAGGGGCTTAGCGTAGGAAATGGAAAATATTGCCAAACCGTCATTAAGAGGAATTTGTCAGGTTTCATTAAATGTCCTCAAATCAAACTATATTGAACTTTAGGAAATTTTGGTTGACTGTAATTGTCACTATAAGATTTGAAACTTGACCATGAAATACCGTCGTATTGAATTATCAGTGTGTGCATTAATTTTATCATATAAGCACAGGAGATGGTTAAGAAAAGGAATAAAAGCATTTGGAAAGATAATTGATAATTATATTTCTGTGTTGTAATATTTAATTTTAAAAATTTTAAATGTCAAATTGTGTAAGAAAAGTATGAGGTGCAAGTGAAGTAGAAATATTATGATACTTGTAAATTCTAAAATACAAGTACATTATATCTTTGAAGCATTAATACAATATATATATATATATATATATGAAAAGAAATAGGGAAAATTCGAAAACTCAGTAATATTTATGAGTCAATAGCTTTATTGGATAATTTTGTGAATTGAGATTTAAATTTATTTCAATGTGAATAGTTTTAGTAATTAATTGTGAATTGATTGGATTTTCTAATGTAATAAATCTCATTTATTCTCTTATCTTGAGAGACTTGACATCCATTAGATCATCTTGAAGTTTGCTTAGGGCAAAGTTTCACAAGATATTTATTTTCAAATTCTAGTTATGTGTTTCTACAATACATAAGAATATGATAAAAGCCCCAAGTACAATAAAAAGAGATTCTTGGTTCGATTCAGGAGATCATATTGAAAATGAGTCAAGTGATTATCTTAATTTTTTTATAATGGCTAAAGTACGTGTTGCTAAAACAATACATTCTCCTTATAAATATAATAATTGTTCTGAAATAATATGTTATGCTAATTTTGAATAAAGTGATTTTAAGATTGAAAATGAGTTTTGTTATAGTTGGCAATTAAAAAGTTATGACAGTAATGATTTTAAAAAAATAAATTAAATTATATTTGTAAATTTATTTATCTGTCAAGATATAGTAAAAGCTTCTTGATAAGTTCTTATGATTTATGTAATGGTAAAATTTATAATACATCTATAATTTGATTCATAATGTTCTTCATGTGTATAGGAGTTAGTAAAGGATAACAATATTTTATTAACTGCAAATGCAATTATATATTCTATTGTAGTGTGTAAAATAATATTAAAATGAATTTTGATTGTAGAAGTTGAATTTTTTACTCTGTAACTCATAAATTTTGTAATTCCTTATTACATCAAATTCTACTTGGATATGAATTCAGTGTAATCAATTAATTACTTGATTTATTCAAAATGAGATGATACGATAAATTAATAGAAGTCCCTAATATATTGATTCCTGGTCATGTGAGAATATTTTAACATAAACTAAACTATATTATAATTTTGAGATTTTCTTATGGGGAGCTAAGTTAATTGTCTCATACTTAAATATGACAAGTTTTAAAGGTGGGGTACGTAAAGTCCAAATATAAGATATCTTATCTTAACTAGAACCATGATTTCTATATCCAAGATGCACTAATCATGTACTAGAATGTGTGGATTTTAATTACATTGCATTGATTTCTAAATTATGTCTTCTTAGTTGAAATATTCTTCAAATACGGAAAAGTGTGGGGGTATATATTGATTTATTTTATTTTCACTTTTAAGAACTAATCTTATGTTATTGGGTAATTCTAGAAAATTGAAATTGAAGATAAAAGTAATGATAGTTGAGGAGATGAAGTGAAATTTCTATATATTTATTTTGATAATTATTCCTTGTGGAGTTCTTATTGTGAACTGCAGGTTCATGTTCACGGAACGAGGGAAACAAGATTGTATAAATAGAACTAAGTGGTAACATAATATTATGTTCCATGATTTAGAAATTACCTGATAATGTTTGCTTCCACGGTGTGAAAAATTGAGGTATGTGTGATATTGTGCTATAACATTTCATATTATTTAAACATAACATAAGATTAAAGTTTGAATTGGTTTATACCATTATGGTGAGGCAAAATGGAGCATGATGAATTGCAATTGAGATTGAGATAATGACTTGCAACAGTCAAAATACTCAAAACAAACAAAAGATTTAATTAGAAAATAATGGTGATATAATTTGTTTGCTTGACAGCGTTATCACTAAACTTTATTGGTTATTTCTGTGAAGTATATATTTTAACAGGTGCACGTGCACAAGACAAGAAGAAAAGAGAAGTGAAAGTATACAGAGATACAAAATAAAGCGCTATATAAATTAAATGTTGTGAGCATATGTTGACTAGCAATGATGCTAGATCATTAATCATGCATGATATATATATATATATACATATATGCTGTGAGCATATTGATAAAAGTCATTTTTACGTGTTTTTAAGCCCTTACGTTTATGTTTTAGATTCATTTATCACTTGATTTATGCCACATATGCGTATAATCGCTGTGCTTATTGAGTAAAGTTGGAAAATCACTGCAATCGACGTAAAGTGCACAAAAACACAGTATTTTAGTATATTTTGAAATCGAATTTGAGGAAGTTTTCTTCGACAACGTTGTACAACTCTGTCTTGGCTTCATGTGGCAACTTGAATCATCCAAATCCGAGCTCCATGGAGAATGTTATGAAGAAAATACAATTGCTGCGCTAAAAAACAAGAAAACGGTTCAAACTCTGCATCCGGCGCCCGTCAACTTATTCCCCAAGCCATTTACTCCACCTGGGCCGCGCCTAGGCGCCATTTGGGTCACGCCTGGGCGCCGATACAGTGGTTTTGAAGGTATAAAGGCCAAAAATGAAAGGAAAAGAAGGGGGTTCAAATTCTAAGTGAATTTTGGGGATTTCTTGGGATTGGGACCTCACTTTTCATCACTTTAGACGAGCAAAAGAGAAGAAAAATAAGAGATTCAAGCTTCCAATTAAAGATTCAATCATCAATTCAACATAGGGAGTTTCTTAGCTTTAGATTCATCTTTGTCTATGAACATGGATCTTATGCTTAGCTTTTCCGTTATGCATTTTATGAGCTAAATTGTTGAATTTGGGCCATGAGAAGGCCATGTTGTTAGTATTGTTATAATAAGATCGTTTTCCATTTCAATTCGTATATTGCTATGTGTTGTGATTTTGTGGTTGAATGGTTTACATATGCTTGATCACCATGTGTTTGATATCATGCCTAGGTGAATTATTCGAGAGAAAATTGACTTAGGGTGCAAGGATTTCACAACATCACCGAACCAAATAGGAGTTTCCCTAGACATAGGTAAAGACTCCCGGGTGAAGTCGTTCGATTTTAATCGAGTAAGCTCTAGATCTTTAATGCATACTTATTGGTTATATTTTCGGGTAGACATACTTAGGAAACCGCCAATTAAGTATAGGAGTCTATCACGAGACATCGGTTGTTCTTTACCTTAGGATCTTTCACCATAGCAATGTATGTCTAATGAATTAGTAATTATCTTAGGATAACAATACGCAACATGTGCCCGAACATGAGCCTTAGTCACCTCTCCACCTTGGAAGTTTAATCTCTCTTTGCTTTCGCTTTAGCTTATTTCACTTTCCTTTTTAGTTAAATCTCTAATTCACTTTCTTTTGTTATCTAAAATCATGAACTAAAATTCAAGTCTCCGTGGTTCGACAACCCGGACTTATTGTCCAATTCTATTACTACACATGACTAGTGCACTTGCTATTCAAGCACGTTAGCTTCTAGCGTGTCAAGTTTTTGGCGCCGTTGTCGGGGACTTGTTTATTTTAGCTTTTGATTTTATTGTACATATTTAGTTTTGCTTTTATTTTTTCATTTTTTTCCATTGCCAACGCCTGATGAGTTTAACATACAAGGATATGAAATAGTAGCAGAATTGGAAAGGTTACTATATAGCACACCTGAGCTTTCTGATATCCGCGCCCGAGCTTTCTAGATAGAAACTTCTAGCACCGAGCCTTCCACTCCTACACCTTCTCACCCGGTTGAAGTTTCCTTACCTTTTCCCCTCTCCACGAGTATAGAGGTAATGAACGTGCATGATGGTAAGTTGTCCTCTAGTGTAGTAGATGACATGGTTATATGTGATAACTATGAGGTTTTTAAGCATCCACTTGATTCTACATTATCTTTACGCATTGATGCTTTTGATCCTTTTATTGTTGAGCTTTTTCAGGAAAGAAGAACCAATAATCTCCTCGAGTCCTACATCATGAACTCCAAGTTTACCATTTTGATGGATGAAGGAGAAAGAGCTACTGTCCATAGCTTGAAGAATAGTCCATATCATCACCCGACGCATGGGGAAGAAAGGATGATAAGGGTGTTGATGGACTTTAAACAAATTTTTGAGTGGATGATTGCTTGGTCCCTACTCAAGCTACTTCTCACAAACACTGAGCCAAGTTTCATTCTTGATTGGAGAGTGAACAAAGCATTCATACGTCATCCTCCTTGAGCCGACTCAGTAAAGTCAAGCTAATGACTATAAACAAGCGCTTCTTGGGAGGCAACCCAAGTTTGTAAGTTTTTCTTTTCTTTTTGCTTTCTTTTTTGTCTTGTGTTGTTGTTGTTTCTTTTTGTTATGTTCAAGCATGCACTTTAGGTATGCTTCTCTTCGAGTCTTGATGGTTTGTATTGTGAGTACATGACATGTAAGAGCCGAGTTTTACTTTAGAGAAGTTTTCATTGCGGATTTGAGCTTTGAGCGGATTTCACGTGATTAAGGTTTGCTTTTCAGCATCCTTGTTGTAAGTACTCTCGTTTACCCCCATTGGAATGCGTATGATTGAGTCAACAATGAGAGCAATATTAAGCTTAAGTGTGGGGGTGGGGATATCGATATGTCGTGTGATTTTGTTTTTAGCTCAAGTTTGGGGGAATCGTTGCTATTGCATGTGTTTTGTACTAATTTTTGAGAAAAATCAAGCATAACAAATTTTTGTTCGAGGATATTAGCTTGCTAATTGGTGCAATTAGACTTGAGAACTCGAGACAATGGCATGATATCTTATATGTTCTATTAATGGTCTAAAAAAAAAATTACAGATCTTGATTATGCTCATTTCAACCTTAGTTGAGAATTAATTTTCCTTAGATGATACACGTTGTACATAAGTCGAAGGTAGAGGGATTGAAAAGGGTTTCCCATTCCGAGACATGTGAGGAGCACCCCCGGATATATTAACCCGGATTTTTCATGTTGTTTTGAGATGATTAGTTGCTTAGGGGTTCATAATTGTGTTAGTTGAATGAATGATTGAGATAAGATTGGTATGACCTCAAAATTTCGGTCAGGCCAACGAGTATTGGAGGTCATCAAAGCACCATTGCCTATAAAATATACTCGTTGAGCTAATTTGAACTTTGCTCAAGCTAATCGGGAATGAGTTGAATAAAAGACCTCGTTCTATTTTGTGGCCTTTGCCACTCGGGTGATTAAGTTCGTAGGAGTGTCTTAACACTTAGCACCTAAAACCCTCTGGTTTGGGAGTTGTTAACCCAAAGCCCGTTACATGGGTGGCAAAGAAGATCTAAAGGGGTAGAACATTGCACGAGGCCTTATGTTGTTTTAAGCTTAAATCGTTCAAAGCGTGAAATGTTAATGTAAAGTGAATGGAAGTGAGCACAATTTAACTTTAAAGTTGCTTATGATTCGATGAGCTTTATGATCTATCGAAAGTTGGTACATATGGGGAATGTTTTCGAGCATGGTAAGGATACCTTTCGATCATAATGCCCTAAATCTTATCCCACTACACCCTTTGGAAATTAGTTCAATTCTAGGTGTTGAATGAGCATTGTCTTCATTTGTGTACGTATTGTTGAGCTTTATTGTCACTTGATTCGTGCCATTGCATCATAGTTCTTATTTCAAGTTGTCTCGGTTGGTTTGAGCATAACATCCTTCGATTTTGTGGGTATATCGCATGCAAACCCTCATGAGACTATAACTCATCATTTGAGGTAACTCAAAGGCTTAAAGGCTTGTTGCACATGCTAAGTGCAACCGGTTATTCCACGAAAGCGAGTTAGTTAGTAGTTTTCTGTTCGTTTCTCCCTTGTTTGATGATGTTTCCATATCCTAGAATTCTTATTGCTCGAGGTCGAGCAATTGATAAGTGTGAGGGGGTTGATAAGAGTCGTTTTTACGTGTTTTTAAGCCCTTACGTTTATGTTTTAGATTCATTTATCACTTGATTTATGCCACATATGCGTATAATCTATGGGCTTGTTGAGTAAAGTTGGAAAATCACTGCAATCGACGTAAAGTGCACAAAAACACTGTATTTCAGTATATTTTGAAATTGAATTTGAGGAAGTTTTCTTCGAAAAAGTTGTACAACTCTGTCTTGGCTTCACGTGGAAACTTGAATCATCCAAATCCGAGGTCCGTGGAGAACGTCAAGAAGAAAATACAATTTTTGCGCTGAAAAACAAGAAAACGATTTAGACTCTGCAACCGGTGCCTAGGCGCCACATCACCCGCGCCTAGGAGCCCGTCAACTTATTCCCATTTAGTCCACCTGGACCGTGCCTAGGCGCCATTTGGGTCACGCCTGGGCGCCGATACAGCGGTTTTGAAGGAATAAAGGTCAAAAATGAAAGGAAAAGAAGGGGGTTCGAATTCTAAGTGAATTTTGGGGATTTCTTGGGATTAGGACCTCACTTTTCATCACTTTAGAAGAGCAAAAGAGAAGGAAAAGAAGAGATTCAAGCCTCCAATTAAAGATTCAATCATCAATTCAACATAGGGAGTTTCTTAGCTTTAGATTCATCTTTGTCTATGAACATGGATCTTATGCTTAGCTTTTCCCTTATGCATTTTATGAGCTAAATTGTTGAACTTGGGCCATGAGAAGGCCATGTTGTTAGTGTTGTTATAATAAGATCGTTTTCCATTTCAATTCATATATTGCTATGTGTTGTGATTTTGTGGTTGAATGGCTTACATATGCTTGATCACCATGTGTTTGATATCATGCCTAGGTAAATTATTCAAGAGAAAATTGACTTAGGATGCAAGTATTTCACAACATCACCGAACCAAATAGGAGTCGCCCTAGACATAGGTAAAGACTCCCGGGTGAAGTCGTTCGATTTTAATCGAGTAAGCTCTAGATATTTAATGCATACTTATTGGTTAGATTTTGGGGTAGACATACTTAGGAAACCGCCAATTAAGTATAGGAGTCTATCACGAGACATCGGTTATTCTTTACCTTAGGAGCTTTCACCATAGCAATGTATGTCTAATGAATTGGTAATTATCTTAGGATAACAATACGCAGCATGTGCCCGAACATGAGCCTTAGTCACCTCTCGACCTTGGAAGTTTCATCTCTCTTTGCTTTCGCTTTCGCTTATTTTATTTTCCTTTTTAGTTAAATCTCTAATTTACTTCCTTTTGTTATCTAAAATCATAAACTAAAATTCAAGTCTCCGTGGTTCGACAACCCGGACTTATTGTCCATTTCTATTATTACACACGACTAGTGCACTTGCTATTCAAGCACGTTTGCTTCTAGCGTGTCACATATGTGGACTAGCGATTAGGCTAGATTCGTATTCATCGAGGGGGATGGGCAGAGCCCGCAAGGGAGTCACCTCCGGGAGAAATCCAACCTTTGTGATGGGAAACCCCCTGAAGAAGGTTTAATGGGTAGGAACAACCCGTACCGCATGACTCATAAAAGCACTAATTTAAAGGAGAGTGTCCAAAAGAGATGCCTCCTTCCCAATCGCAACGGTGAAGTGCTTTAGAAGTGTGATGTTAGGTAGGGCATTACCCTTAATGAGACCAAGACGGGAATTCCACGAGGTAGAGGTCACACGTACCCTTGGAGGTTTTACCTAAGTGAGAGTTGTCGTACATAGGTCGTGGCTATGGGTTGGGCTAACCCTAGAGATCTCATGAGAATCAAGATTAGAGCGCAGGGCCTTTAATGCGCTAACCCGCTCGAACTGAGACCGATGTCGATACTGTATGTGTGGCGTATTGAATTTTGACCAAGGGACCTAATTCAAGGCCTAGTCCATTATAGCTCCCTCAAATGGAAATCACTAACAATAAGTGTAGGCTCAAGCCCGGAAGGCTCCTACACCCACTACATAGTATTTAGTCACCCCTTTTATAGGGATAAAAACATTAAACCTCCTGAACTTAGGCCCTTTTTGCACTTTTTTATACAATATTTTTTCTTTTCCACTTTGCCTCCTAACCTTTGAAAAAGTAGCATTTTTTATATAAAAGAATATTCCGGAGAATATTACGCCGGATTTTTTGGCATGTGCCTGGCATGTGCATTATTTAAGGGTAAATTTGTCATTTAAATAATTAAATTCTTTTCATTAAATAATTATATATTAAAAAAAAATTGTTCTTCTTCTTTTTTCATCCACCTGTGTGTGTGTATATATGTATATATATGTGTGTGTGTGTGTGTGTGTGTGATTGTGCGATCTCTGTGTGTGTGACACTACTACAACAATACACTATTACAGCGCACCTATTACAGCAGTTCATTGGTGAACCGCTGTAATAGGCTCTACCGCGGGACTGGTTCTAGCGGTTTTTTTAAAAACCGCTATAATCGGTTTCGACCGGTTACAGCAGTTCTTCAAAAAACCGCTATAACCGGTCGGTTATAGCAGTTTTTTGAAGAACCGCTATAACCGGTCGGAACCGGTTATAGCGGTTTTTAAAAAAACCGCTATTTTCAATAATAATAAAAAAAAATCCCCCATTTTCCGCCCCAAAACCGCGGCCTCTTTCTCTATTCTCTCTCTCAACTCTCTCTCTCTCTCTCTACTCCACCACCGCTACCCACCACCGCCGCCGCCACCGCCACCACCACCATCATATTCGGCCACCGTCGCCGCCACCACCATCCCTGGGACCCCCATTTTCGTCTCTCTCTCTCGCTCTCTACTCTCTCTCTCCACTCCACTCCCTGGGTTTTTGTTATAGTTGATTATGTTAGTGTTTGAATAATTGGTTATGTGAGTTTAATGAGTTTTTGTTATATAATGTGGGTTTTTATTATAGTTGATTATGTTAATTAATTGGTTATATATGTTAGTGTTTGAATAATTAGTTATGTGGGTCTAATGGGTTTTTGTTATATAATGTGGATTTTTACTATAGTGGATTATGTTAATTAATTGGTTATATATGTTAGTGTTTGAACAATTAGTTATGTGGGTTTAATGGGTTTTTGTTATATAATGTGGGTTTTTACTATAGTTGATTATGCTAATTAATTGGTTATATATGTTAGTGTTTGAATAATTAGTTATGTGGGTTTAATGGGTTTTTGTTATATAATGTGGGTTTTTACTATAGTTGATTATGTTAATTAATTGGTTATATATGTTAGTGTTTGAATAATTGGTTATGTGGGTTTAATGGGTTTTTGTTATATAATGTGAGTTTTTACTATAGTTGATTATGTTAATTAATTGGTTATATATGTTAGTGTTTGAATAATTGGTTATGTGGGTTTAATGGGTTTTTGTTATATAATGTAGGTTTTTGTTATAGTTGATTAGTGTTAATTGGTTATGTTGGTATTATGATTGGATTTTCGTCGTCTTGTTTTGTTGACATCGTTTAATGCATTCATGGTTTTGTGAAGTTCGATTGGTTTTGTTGGTTGCTATAGGCTGGGGGAAGATTAAGTCGAGAACTTGGTAGAAATTTTTGCGCCGTTACTCTGCCGAATTGTTTCTAGAATAATGGGCATTATTATTTGTTTTACTGCATATATATTTGTTTGAGTTTGTTGTGGTTGAAATATCTGAGTTTTGAGAATAAAATTATTTAAGACTAGTAATTAATGTTAGTTTAATTTTCAAATAATTTAGAAACTTTTATAGTGTTTTGACAATAGCTGTATGACATGATAAATTTGAATTAGGAAAAAAATGAATATAAATCAAAATCGAGATGGATCGAAGTTTGATTTTAGCGGATCGTATGTCGGAGCAATATGAGAAAGGGGTGAAAGAATTCATCGACTTTGCGGTTGAGCATGCACCGGATTGGACTAGGATCGTATGTCGGAGCAATATGAGAAAAGGGTGAAAGAATTCATCGACTTTGCGGTTGAGCATGCACCGGATTGGACTAGGATCGTATGTCGGAGCAATATGAGAAAGGGGTGAAAGAATTCATCGACTTTGCGGTTGAGCATCCACCGGATCGGACTAGGATCAGTTGCCCGTGTTTAAGATGTTGTTTTGGAAAGAGAATTAGTCCACATGAGTTGGAAATCATTTGGTGTGTAATGGAATTGATAAAAGCTACACGCGTTGGACAAGACACGGTGAAAGCAGTGCCACCTCAGCTAATTTGGGTGGTACATCATATCCATCACGGGATTTTGATATGGATGATTATGAGCCTGATCGTTTGGAGGAGATGACAAATGTGATTGAGGAGGATTTGCGAAATTGTCCCAAGATGTTTAACAACTTGAAAAGTGATTCAAAGACACCACTGTATAGTGATAGTAAATTCACAAGATTGAAAGCAGTCCAATACCTCTACAAGTTAAAAGCCAACAATGGGTGGAGCGATAAGAGTTTCACAGACTTACTTGATCTATTAAAAAACATGCTACCCGAGGATAATGTGTTACCTAATCATACTTATGAGGCTAAGAATATGTTAACCTCAATTGGCATGGGATATAAGAGGATACATGCCTGTCTCAATGATTGCATATCGTTTAGAACTGACTATGCATCATTGAAGGCCTGTCCGAAATGTGGCTCCTCGCGGTACAAGAAGAATGGATCTGCTCCTGTCAAAACCATGTGGTATTTGCCCATAACACCACAATTTAAGCGCATGTATAGTAGTAAAGAGTTAGCCAAAGACTTGACATGGCATGCTGATAGAAGGCTTGAAGAAAGGATTGAAGATGACAAGATTCGACACCCCTCAGATTCTCCTCAATGGAAAAAGATTGATGATGATTTCCCTGAATTTGGTGAGGAATCAAGAAACCTGCACCTTGTATTGGCTACAGATGGAATGAACACTCATGCCTTGCAAAGTAGCTCACATAGTACATGGCCGGTGATTTTGATGATCTACAACCTTTCCCCATCGCAATGCATGAAGCGAGAGCATATAATGATGCCTATACTCATTTATGGGCCGAAACAACCCGGAAATGATGTAGATGTTTACTTGGCTCCTTTAATTGAGGATTTGAAGGTGTTGTGGGAAACCGGTGTTCACGTATATGACAGGTTCAGAGAAGAAAATTTCAATCTCAGAGTCATGTTATTTGGAACAATCAATGATTTTTCGGCAAGAGCAAACCTGGAGGGATATGGTGTACATGGCCAATGTGGATGCCCCATAGTTGTCAAGAGTACAGATCAATATCAATTAACACACTCTCAGAAATATGCATTCCAAGGGCATCGGAGATGGCTAAACCGGAACCATCGATATCGTCAGTGGAAGAAAGCTTTCAATGGGAATATAGAAGAAGGCTGAGCTCCTAAGTGCTTGACTGGTGAAGAAGTGTTTGAGAATATAAAAGACTTGGAGGTCAAATTTGGAAAGACTTTTGCAGGTGGCCTTGCAAAAACTGGGTGGAAAAAAAGGTCAATTTTCTTTGAGTTGCCGTATTGGACGTCTTTACATGTTAGACATTTTCTTGATATTATGCATATTGAGAAAAATGTATTTGATAGTGTCATTGGTACACTTCTAAATGTGCCTGGAAAGACAAAAGATGGCGTAAAGGCAAGGTTAGACTTGGTTGAATTGAAGATAACAGAAAAATTGGCACTAACAAATAAGGGAAAACGTACTTATTTGCCTCCAGCAGCTCACACTCTATCAAGGAAAGAAAAAATTACATTATGTGAGTTTCTTAATGGAATGAAAGTTCCAGAAGGGTATTCTTCAAACATTAGCAGTCTTGTATCAATGAAGGATTTGAAGCTAAAGCACATGAAGACTCACGATTGTCATGTAATCATGGATCATTTGCTACCAATTGCTATACGGGCCATTTTGCCAAAAAAGGTGAGAGAAACTATAACCTCATTATTTTTCTTCTTCAAAGCAATGTGGAGCAAGGTGTTTGATCCTGAACAATTGCCTGCACTTCAAAAACAAATTGCCATCACTTTGTGTGAGCTTGAGATATATTTTCCTCCAGCGTTTTTTGATATGATGACTCACCTACCTATTCACTTGGTTAGAGAGACACAACTATGTGGACCGGCTTTTATGAGATCTATGTATCCGGCTGAGCGTTATATGAAGGTATTAAAAGGCTACGTGAAAAATCGTAGTCGACCGGAAGGTTGCATTGTTGAACGGTACATAGTTGATGAAGCGATTACATTTTGCACAGAATATCTGAAAGATTCTAACATTACAGAGCTTCCAAAGTCTCATGTTGTGGGAGGGAGAACAGAAAGATAAAGCGTACTTGGAAAGCAATTAGTTAGTGTTCCTTGCATACAAAGGGATCAGGCACACCTATATGTGCTCCACAACATCGATGAGGTTGAGCCATATGTTGAAGAGCACAAGGACCAACTTAGGAGATTAAATCCAAATAAAAATGAGTGTTGGATTTCAAGAGAGCATAATAAGAGTTTCTCTGATTGGTTCCGAAAGCATATTCAAGAGAAATAGAACGAGAATCCACTTTCAGTTTCAGATAAATTGGCACAGTTGTCGATGGGTCCGGGCAGACTTGTATTTTGTCATTCAAGTTATCTTATAAATGGTCACACATTTTATACAAAAGACCAAGATGAACGGAGTACAATGCAGAATAGTGGGGTGAGTCTTGTAGCTCAAGCAATGCATATCTCAAGTGCGAGAGATGATAACCCTATCTATGCCCATTTATCATATTATGGGGTGATTGAACATATATGGGAGCTGGATTATAGTTGATTTCGAGTGCCTGTATTTGGGTGTAGGTGGGCTGACAATAAAAATGGTGTCGATAATAGTGAAATAGGCTTCACTCGAGTAGACCTTGAAAGGTTGAAATACAAAGATGAACCTTTCATTTTGGCATCACAAGCTAAGCAAGTGTTTTTTTTCACCGATCCTATTGATAAGAGGTGGTCAATTGTTTTATCGGCAAACAAAAATACTTGTATTGAGGATGATGGTTCATATAGTGATGATGATAAAGAAAACCCTATCTTAGGTGATTCATAAGTCACTGATAGTGATGGTGACTTGTATATCAGTGATGATGAATTGTATATGCGACAAGATCACCAAGAGGGGATATGGATTAATCCATCTGTTCGTCGACGTACTAAACAAAAGGGTCGTGCTGGGGAGAAGAAAAAGACTACTATGCCAACGACAAAAAGAAAACGATGAAAGGTATTTGAACTTATGTGATAATTATATGATAGACTTATTTCCTAAACTTTTTAGCTGCTTCATATATCGTTTTTTGTTAGTGTATGAGTCACGGCGTCTCTTGTTAGTGAATGAATTGAAAAATTATGTTGTTGTTATATGACACTAAGTTCTGTATTTTTTACTTTTGTAGGTCGACATTGTATACCGCCGCCGCCGCCACCACCGCCACAGCCACAGCCGCTCTCTCCTCTGCCTCTACGGCCACCACCGCCGCCTCCACCATTACCACCACCACCACCGTAAGCTTCTTCTTTCTCGCTCTCTCTATATGATAACGAGTATTATTATTTGAATACATATCATGAGTATAGCCTGTTTGTTGATATGTATTTTGATTATGTATTGTGATTGGATCAATATGTGTTGTTTTGTTGACATCGTTTAATGCATTCATGGTTTTGTGAAGTTTGATTGGTTTTGTGAAAGAATTGATGGATTGGTTTTGTTGTTTGATGGATTGGGGGAAGATTAAGTCGAGAACTTGGTAGAAATTTTTGCGTCGTTACTCTGCTGAATTTTTTCTAAAATAATGGTGGCATTATTTGGTACTATATATTTGGTATAAGAATCTAAATTCTGTATTTTTCGCTTTTGTAGGTCGATGGATTCTGGAGGTGCTTCAAACAAACGTGTTGAAAATGAGATACGTAGAGTATCGCGGCAATCAAAAAAGTCATAATTGCCAAAGTAAAGGCTTAAAGCGACCAGTCGGCTGGAATAAGAATGGCCAACCAATTGACCCAAATAAATCAACATTTGTTGGTTACATTGGAGTCATAGCTCGTGAGAGGGTGCCGATTACCATCAGTGATTGGCGACACGTCTCGAAAGCAACAAAATTAGCAATTTGGAATGAAATAGCTATAAGTTGGTTATTATCATGTTTCTAATTGGTTAATGTATTTTTTGTTTATTCAATTTTCTCTAAATTATAATTTCATATATACTTTCTTGTTTGTTTTTTATAGTTGGCCTTTGATATTGAAGAAAGTAGACAAAAATTTGTTTTAGCCGAAGCTGAAAAGCTAGCTCGAAACTTCAGGAGCTACTTGAGCAGAGTGTGGGTAGAGGATGATAATGGGAATATTAATTTAAGCCCACCCCAAAAATATAATATATCTCAAGAAGATTGGACAGCGTTTTTACATGTTCGACAAAGTGAAGATTGGATGGTAATTATTTTAATTTACGGTTTCATTTGTTGCATATTGCGTTTCTATGAAACCATATACATTGACTAATGCTTTGATTATGTAATGAACATCAACTAAGTAGGGAAAATCAGGAAAGAGCAAAGGAACCTGAATATCCTTATAGGAAATCACGTCTTGGATATGCTCAACTGGAGCAAATTGAGGTACGTAGTTCGTTTAACAGTGAATCCTTACAAGTTTTCTAATAAAAATTCCTTGTTAATATATATATATATATATATATATATATAATCCTAATATAGATGGAAAAAATAAAGGAAGCTGGGTCAGATTGCACAGACGTGACACGAGCACTCGTGTGGAGTATTGCACATTCTGACAGCCAGCATAACATTGATAATGTCAATGTTAAAAGAGTAGCGGATGAAATTGTGAGTTATTTGCAATTTTAGCTATATCATGTGTTGTATGTTTTTGTTGAAATATTTTTAAAAGAGCAAAGTTCACGAATTTTTTTTATTTTTTAAATGTATTATTATAGAAATGCTTATCACAGGAGGGTAGCCATAGTGGAAACAAGAGGACCCGAAATGATATATTGGCCAAAGATCTTAAAAAGAAAGAGCATTCGGGTCGCGCTAGGGGTGTAGGCTTTGGGGTATCACAAAAAAAGTACTTTACGGATTCAAAGCCTTCTAAAGATGAGGAGATTGATAACTTGAAAAACATGGTGCACATGCTCACTGCATCACTATCGTCATTGCGACGCGAGTTTGACGAGCATAAGGCGTCTAGGTCGCAGCAACCACGTGAAGATGAGGCTGCTTCTTTGAAAGATAGCTGCCCAGATCCAGTTAAGAACCTTCCTCGGGTAATGATATGAAATTATTTAGTGATCATATAACTTGCAATTCTCTAAAACACACAAAATTTTCTAATATAATGGTATATATATATATATATTATATGTAGGTTGTGGCGCAATGTCAATTAGCACTTTCAACACCGTCTTATCGTATGGTGGCTAAGGGACAAATGTACAATCGATCAGATGATAGAACATTGCATACACGTCCATTACCCACCCACCTTGTGAAAGTGATGATTGACATTTCAATTGAAGATATTGCACCCCTACCAGTCCCTCGCTGATGAAGGAGTATTCACAGTTTCTGAGGCTGTGGGACACATTGTTGCTTGGCCTAAGAGTCTTGTCACTGTCAGTGATGCATCGGTACGTAATTATTAATAACTAGCCATTAATAAATTATAACAATTGTTTAAGGTTACTAAATATACTTTGGTTTGTAACATTCACGTTTTGTTTTCTTTGCTTAAATAGTCTCTTGGAAAATCCAAATCATCAGTTGGAAAAAATAAATCAGAGATGACGAAGCACTCAGCTATCAAACGAACACCTCCAGTGGCCAACCCTTCACGTGAAGATGACAGAGCAGCAGACGTTGTAACACCTGATCAACGGCGTCAGCCACTTGTAACTCTTGAAAGGTACCTGCAGATAATGCATATTGAACAATTGGTCAGTATAGACATTCCCGAGGCAATCTATAATAACGAACCCTATCAAGAGTATCTTGGGCGGGAGGAGATCTGTCACTTTTTGCGTAAAGAAGAGATAGGAGTCTCTATCATTTCAGTTTACATCAAGTAAGTTTTTAAATATGAATTAAAAAAAAGTTAGTTTTTAAATTATTTTACTGCATTAATTTGAACTATGTTTATTTTCGTTGCTCAAATTTATTTTATGCTCAATTTAGGTGTTTGTGGGCTAAGTATGTGGTCCCCGAAGAGAAAGCAAATAATTTCGGGTTCCTTAGCCCACATACTATAGCTGTGGGAGCAGGTATTAATCCCTCTCAGCGTATCTTACAAGCGCAATATATGACAAATGCCATGAAAGATTGCGCAGACGGGAAGTTGTTTATTGCACCTTACAACACCGGGTGAGCTACTAAAAACCCAACTTTATTTTGTAAAATTTGTTACGTACGCAAAAATAATTTTGAACTTATCTTTTGAATGCTTTTTAGGGGACATTGGGTGTTGCTTGTGATTGATCCAATTAAAGAGATCGTTTATTATCTGGATTCTTTGCACAGTGATCCGAATAACCGACGTGATATGAAAGAAACAATCAATCAGTAAGTTTTTCATTCAATCAATGTATCCATTATATTTAATATTACTTTTAAAATGTATATATCTTCCTAGATTTCACATATATATTTGCTTGATATTGACATTTTTCCTTGTTTTTTGATGTTTTTAACAGTGCTGTGTTGATGTTTCGTGCAAATCGTAACACCCAAAAGATCAAATCCAAAAATAAGGGTTGTAAATGGACCTGTAGAAAGGTTAGTGTAATTTTATATTTCCAAGAGATTATTCGTATAAAAGTTATTGTTCTAATACAATTTTGATTTCAATTTTGTAGTGCTCCCATGCAGTTACACGACAAAGATTGTGGCTTCTTCATTATGAAATTCATGAAGGATATTATTAGCCATGGAGAATCTACAATCCCACCAACGGTATGCATATATAATCCTAATTAATACTCATCATCAAATTCTAATTTCCCCTTTTAAGTTATTAAACCTTTAATTTGTTGGGTTTTCAATCTATATCTTGCAGTACTTTCCTGATTGTCAATACGTCACTTACTCTATAGAGCAACTTGATGAAGTACGTTGCGAATTGGCACAATACATTTTCCAATGCGCTTTTGGTATGGTGTAAGTTGCAAATTGTTGTAAATTTTCATTTGATTTGTTGTATTTAATTGGTTGATTGTAAACTCGTTATCATTTGTTGGAGATTATACATAAAATTTGATATGTTGTTAGGAGGAAAGAACTGGTTTTTGTTGTTAGAGTTGAGATCATTTGGTTAAGTTAATTTTGGATTTTAATTTGTTGTTTCTGTTGAATTGATTTTTATGGTTGGTTTGTTGTGTTAGTGTGTTGAATTTTGATTTTTATGGTTTGTTGTACAGTACAGCTAGGAAAATTAAAAAAAATAAAAATAAAATGTATCACCTATTATAGCGGTTATTACCATAACCGCTATAATAGTGTTTCCAAAAAAAAATTAAATAAATTACCTATTACAGCGGTTATTGAAGGACCAATTACAGCAGTTATATGCCAAAACTTGATAGCCGGTATTAAAACTTTTGAGCTTTTGAGCTTTTGCTCTCGGTGCATGATAGCGTGTTGACTAACGTGCGCCCAAAGCCTAACCATGTCGAAAAGGAAGAGTAGAAAGACGACGAAGATGGCCACATCACGATCAGGGCAACTAGTGCAGCATCCGAATACACCACCAGCTATGATTGCAACGGATCTGATGAAATCAAATACTGCTAGTTCAGCCAGTGGAAAAATCCTAAATCCAAGCGTTGACGACGACACAAATCAGGAAGAGGGAGGAATAATAACAGAAGATTTGGGGAGTGACGAAGTCTAGGAGATACCGCCGCCGCCAAATCGGAGTCCTTACAAAGGTAAATCGGCTGATCCCTTACTTGTTAACAAAGGGGAAAAAGCTTGGAGTGCCCTATTTTCTGAGAATAGGGATGGAGCGAATGGATTGAAACTATCAAAGGTAGACAGTGACAGTGAGGAAATAGAAATTACGAAAGAAGACGTTGAAACTGAAATGAAGTATTGGCGATTTTCATTATATGCATATATTCTGAGCCAGGATCTCCCAACGAATGTAATGGTGAACTTCTTGAAGTTAAGGTAGAAAGGACTTACACTGCCTAGAATTGTTAAGCATGAGGAGGGATATTTTGTTTTGAGGTTTGAAAGAGAGGAGGATATGAATGCGGCATTAGCCAAAGGAGTCCAGTTTTTCTACTCAAAACCCATGGTATTGAAGAGATGGTATGCAGATATGGAGCATGAAGTGGCACTCAAAACAGTGCCTATTTGGGTGCAATTACCCAGATTGCCACTGGATATGTGGGGGGCCTCGAGTCTAAGCAATATGGTGAGCCAAATTGGTGAGCCTGTGTACACAGATGACTTGACAGCATATAAACTGAAGATTGAATATGCCAGGATCCTAGTCCAAGTAGAAATGGGGAAGGAGCTGCCAAGGGAGTTATCCATTAAGAATGCCATGACAAGGAGAGTTATTTCACAACCAGTGAAGTATGAGTGGATCCCTATGCTGTGCAAGAGATGTCAGAAATGGGGTCATACTGAAGGGAATTGCTCAAAACCCCTAGTTCAACAGTGGCAAATGAAAAAACCAGTTGTGGAAAAGGAAAAGGGATTAGATACAGGGGTGCAACACGCCAGCAGTGACAATTCTAAGGGACCAGAAGGAGATGGGCAGATTACATCACATATTACCCTTACACAACAGAGGCAGGACAAAGGGAAAGGGATTATCAATGAATGGCAAGAAGTCAGAGGGTCAAAACAAAGAAAAGAAACCAGTTGGGGAGACAGAACAACCAATGTTGAAGTCCAAAATGCTCTCACCAACCTCTTTCAGGTATTGAGTCAAGTTGGTAATGCAGAAGAAAGGAGTAGTGGGTCCAACCCTATCCCCCCTGATTTATGAGGATAGGTATGTAGAACATTAGAGGCCTCAATACCACTGATAAGCAGTGGGCTGTGAAGCAATTGATTGGGGCCAATAAAGTGCAGATAATGGGTATAGTGGAAACTAGAGTGAAACCAAAAAATTATCAAAAAGTGGTGAGAAGTTTTGGTGAGGAGTGGAAATGTATTAATAATTATGCAGCTGCACAAAATGGCAGAATTTGGAAAGATGCAGAAGTTACAGGGAAGGTGGTAAAGGTTACTGAGCAGTTTATTACGTGTAAGTTTCAAGTGGATACATTTAAATTTTGGTTAACTGTTGTTTATGCCAACAATGATGATGGAAGGAGGAAAATTTTTTGGCAGGATTTGAAAAGGAAGCAGGTTCAGGATCCATGGCTTCTTATGGGGGATTGGAATGCTACCCACTATCCACATGAGAAGTTACAGAGTGATGGTTCTTAAGCAGGGGGTAATGAAGATATGATAGCATGTATTGACCATATTGGGCTAACTGATTTACCATATACAGGACCTGTTTATACCTGGTGCAATCATCATGGGCTTGAAACAAGAATATATTGCAAGTTAGATAGGATGATGGTGAATGATAAATGGATGTTAGATATGGAGAGATGTAGTGTTAGAGTACATGATAAAGATATTTCAGATCACAGTCCTCTAATAATGACAATGCATGAAACTCAAATTGGAAAAGCCCCATTTCGATTTCTGAATGGATGGATCAAGCATCCAGATTATCAAACTATGGTTCAAGAGGAGTGGAGAAAAAGGGTGCAGGGTAGTAGAATGTATAGAATTTGTCAAAAGTCTAAGTACATAAAAAATAGATTAAAGCATATGCACAGGGGAAGATATACTAATATCACAGAAAGAATACAAATTAAAAGGGCAGAGACAAAGGGCATTAGAGAAAAGCTACAACAGAAGCCTTTTGATAAGGAATTGGTCCAGGCAGAAAGAGAGAGTTATGGGGAATTGAGGCACCTGCTGCAAATGGAAACTGAATTTTTGAAACAGAGAGCTAAAGCTGAGTTCTACCAACAAGCAGATGAATGTAATAGGTATTTCTTTGCAAGAATCAAGGCAAGAAAGGCTCAAGGCAGGATAGTGACTTTGCAAACTAGTGGAGGGAACATGTTGACAGATCCAATGGACATCCAAAATGAAACCTTAAACTTCTATCAAGGGTTATTGGGGGCAGACAGTGATGCTACTGGACAAATTCAGCAGGAAGTTATTAATCAAGGTTATGTTCTTACTATTGAGGACAGAGAGTTACTGAATATACCAGTGAATGTGGAGGAAGTGAAGCGGGTGATGTTTTCCATCCCTGAGAACAAAAGCCCAAGACCAGATGACTTTGGCTCAGGATTTTACAGAAACTCATGGCAGATTGTGGGAGAGGAGATTACAAGAGCAGTGATGGACTGTATGGAGAAGAGGAGAAATTTAAAGGAAATCAATCATACTTTACTCCATCTTATTCCCAAATGTCATAATCCAACTGTGGTGGGAGATTTTAGACCAATAGCTTGCTGCACAGTTATATATAAAATTATTTCCAAGTTGATTTGCAATAGATTGAAACAGGTACTTCCACTTCTGGTGGATCAAGCTCAAGGAGCTTTTATAAAAGGAAGAACAATAGTTGATAATGTGATCTTGTGTCGTGAATTGGTGAGGGGGTATAAGAGAAATAAGATATCTCCAAGGGCTGTTTTAAAGGTGGACATCAAGAAAGCATATGACTCAGTTAGCTGGGATTTTTTTAGGATGGTTTTGGAGGCTTATGGATTTCCTGAGCAGTTCAGACAACTTATTATGATGTGTGTGTCTACTGCTAGATACTCAATCATGCTACATGGTGGAGTCTTTGGCAATTTCCAAGGGAAGAGAGGGTTAAGGCAAGGAGACCCCATGTCTCCTTGCCTGTTTGTTTTGATTATGGAATACCTAACCAGGAGTTTCAAATTGTTGCACTCACAGCCTGGATTTAAATTCCATCCAAAATGTAAAAAGGTGGGGCTTATAAACTTATGCTTTGCTGATGATTTGATGATGTTCTGTAGAGGTGATTTGAGCTCTATAGAACATCTAAAAAGGAGATTTGATCACTTCTCTGAGGTGTCAGGATTAAGGGCTAATCTGGGGAAAAGCCAAATCATTTGTGGTGGTCTAGTGGGGGAGGAAAAGAATCAGTTGTTGAGGAGTACTGGATTTGTAGAAGGAGAGCTGCCTATGAGATATTTGGGGGTCCCCCTGATAGCATCAAGGCTCACAATCAATAACTGTAAGCCTCTCATTGATAAAATTTTAATTAAAATCAGTTCTTGGACTACTAGGTGTTTATCCTTTGCTGGCAGAACTTTACTTTTAAAAGCAGTCATTTTTGGGATACAAATGTATTGGAGTCAAGTGTTCCCCCTGCCCATAGCTGTTGTAAATGAAATAGACAAGATGTGCAGGGCATTTCTATGGAGTGGGAAAGTTACAGGGAGGTTTCAGGCTGTTGTGAAGTGGGAGAATGTTTGTTTACACAAGGACGAGGGAGGATTGGGATTAATGGATATTGGTAAATAGAATGTGGCTGCAGTGTTCAAACATATATGGAACATAGCAGCTAAAACAAATTCAATGTGGATTAAGTGGGTTAATGCATACTATATTAAAAATAGTACTAGCTGGAATACTGGAAGTACAACCAATAGCTCTTGGTTTTGGAAGAAACTGATGAGTATAAGGGATACATTCTTGGATGTTGTGGATGTTGTAAGCAATAAATGGAAAGCAGGCAGATTCACAGTTCAAAATGCATATGGCCATGTGATGGAACATCATAAGGAAGTTGAAATGGAAGAAGATTGTGTGGGGCAAGGGGCCTATAGCTAGACATAGGTTTGTTGTTTGGTTAGCAGTGCAAAATAGACTTAAAACAAGATAGGATCAATGTTTGGAAGAATTTGGAGGATACAAAATGTCTGCTTTGTGGTAGGGGAGAGGAAAGCAGAAATCATATTTTTTTTCAATGTGATTATACCAAAGTAGTGGTGAAGAAATGCTGGGAAAACATGGGAATTATGTACAATCAGTTCACCTGGGAAGGGGCTGTTACATGGCTACAGCGGATCAGCAAGGGCAGAACAGAATTGAGCTATAAAAAGAGGGCCCTCTTTGCTGCTATTGTTTATAATTTGTGGGTAGAGAGAAATAGAAGATTTTTTATTGTTAGCAACAGAGATATAAATAGTGTAGTAGAGCAAATACTGAATGTAATTCATTGTAAATTTGGTGATGTGTGAGAAGGGGTAAGACCATGTATGCCTGGTATATGGATGTAAGGTTTTGAGTTGTTTTAATGAAAACGCTTACTTGTTCCTAAAAAAAAATTACAGCGGTTATTGAAATAACCGTTGTAATTGGTCCCCCAATGACAGCGGTTATTTCAATAACCGCTTTAATAGTGTAAACCAATTACAGTGGTACCTATTACAGCGGTTAAAACCGCTGTAATAGGTTAAAAAAGCACCGTTGTAATAGGTTATTTCTGTAGTAGTGTGATATACTGCGTGTGTTTGTGTGTGAGTTTTCGTGTGTGTGTATGTATATATATATATATACATCTCTGTGTGTGTGTGTGCGATTTTGTGTGTGTGTGTGTGTGATTCTGTGTGTGTATATAAATATATATGTTTGTGTGATTTTGTGTGTATATGTGTGTGTGTGTGTGTGTGTGTGAAAGCTTTAGAAGAACATCAATGGAGGAAGATGAATAGTGATGAAAAATTTGGGGAAGATGAAGTAGAAGAAGCAAAATCAAGAGTGGATTAAGCAAAAATCAAGTGTGGAACAAGTAAAAATAAGATTGGAAGAACCAAATAATGGCAAAATAGTAATTACACCAAAAATTTCACCTAAAATGACTAATATGCCCTTAAAATTGGCACATGCCACAAATTCCGACGGAATATTCCCCGGAATGCTCTTTTATATAAAAAAAATGCTACTTTTTCAAAGGTCAGGAGGCGAAATGAAAAAAAAATGTTGTATAAAAAAGTGCAAAAATGGTCTAAGTTCAAGGGGTTTAATATTTTTATCCCCCTTTTATATGTACATATATATACTATTTTGAAGTTTTAAACTTGTGGGGAATTGTTGGAAATTTGAACTTTTAAAACCTCAAAATTAAAAGTTAAATTGTCAGTTTCAATTTTAAAGTAAATAAAGTTTGAAACCCAATTTTAACCAATTTAAAATGTCTTTATTTTGTTATTAATTATAAGAGTTACATCTTTCATTTTAATGTTTTATATAGATCTCCTAGATGAGTAGAGATGGAGATAATGGAAATACATATCTTGCACTTAATTAAAAAATGTTAGTTTCTTATACATTATTATTTTGGGGCAATGCGATAAGGTCTCGTTCACTAGTTTCCTTGTGATCGTGCTCACAAAAGAGACGCCGGTGTGGCCTTCTTGGGTTTTATCTTGGTATGGTGATGAGCGGCCAACACCTGCACGGAGGAGAGACTATCACGATCTTAGGACAGCGTCAAGTGACGTGACTCCTATAGGCCAGCCGTTTAACTTTTTTACTATTTACATGTTCTTTTAATGTTATAATATAAGTTATATCTATACATGATTTATTTGCATCTATATTGCATGTAATTTGAAACTTCTCAATTTTGATTTTGCACAATAAAATTGAAATTTTATAACACATTAATCTTAGTGATCCCTTTCCTTGGTTTACTCCATCCCACATTTCAATGGAGTCCGTGATGTCCCATCCGCCCCGAACCAGCTGCACAGCTTCACAGACCCTTCTACGTACCCTCTCCATGTCTATAGCGGGCATTAGTATCTCGGCTTGGTGTAAGGCTTCATTGCACCCCTGCCATAATAAATTTACAACTTCAGAAAATGTAATATCCCAATTGTCACTCCATCCATACCTGTTGAGCTTCGTACTCAGGTTCTAGTCGATCCATTTTTTCCAATCGAGCGGGAAGAGTTTATGATGATGCTTTCTATCTACAATTATCCTCCATTTCTATGGGGCCCATGCGCAATCAGAAAGCGCATGTATGCTTGTCTCCTAGCGGCAGCTACAGAATTTACAACCTGCATTAGATGATATATGACGATAAAAATGATGAAAATTAGTCATAACTCGATCATGACGTAGGAGCCAAATTAGGAGTTTGCGCATGTACGTCCCTTTCATACTTCAAATGCGTTGCCAATTTTTGCTTTCCACTCCCTCAATATGGTTGTTCGTAATACACTCATATCCACTGCGACATGTATATTTTCCATCCGGTGTAAAGCTCCATATTAAGGTATCATCAAATGCACTATTTACGTCCAGATTTATTGAGTTCAGTTCATGGTTCGTAGTAACGGTCGCGGTGGTTGTCCCAGAGGCCACCGTTCCAGTTCTATGGCAATGTCGCGAAACGGTCGCGGACGTTTCACAATTTTCACAATTATAACCATTCCTTAATTCTCATCCTTTCCCTCAAAAAAATCTCACGCATTTCTAATTCAGAAAACCATTTATATAACAAATTCAAAAATCCTCACATTTGCAAATTTTGAACAACGCCATACATTGCCGGAGCTAAATACATATTATGGCAAAATGAGATCCGCAAAACCCACAAAACCCCCCAACCAAACCATGGTTCGCCGGAACGCCGCTTTCGCGGCCGGAACGGCAGTTCCGGAACGGGAACAGCCCCCGCCGTTCCAAAATTCCCGATCATCTCGTTTTTGTATATGGAACGCGCCGGAACGGCCGAAAAACAGCGATACGGCCGAGATGCGGTTTTGTAGCGGCCGTTCCGGCGTTTTCTCGGCTATGGAACGGCTGGAACGGCTGAGAGAGCTGTTTACGCTGAAAGAAAGAAAAAGAAAAGGACCGAAAAACAAAAAATGAGAGAGAAGGGGGAAGTAAGAAATGGAGGGGACAAAGTTCTCTCTCTTCTGACAGAAGAAAGAAGGCAAAAGAAATATCTACTTTACTTTTGAATTTTACATTAATAAACTAAAAACACTAGTATAATTATAGTAATTGTTAAATCTAAAATCTGATTGCATAAATTTATTAAAAGTAGTACCATTAAATCTTCAAATTGTTATTTTAGAATGGCAACCATACTTAGCAAAATTTTAGTTTAGACTCGATTTGGCTGAATACAAATATATTTCATTTTATCCGTGACCAATCGTATGGCAAGTGTAATTTATTCTCCTGGTAAAATACACTTGGACTCGGTTAGACCGTTTCCGGATTAGAATTTTCCACTTAATGCTTAATTAAAAAATTTATGCTAATTATTTAAATAAATTATTATTAAAATCATACATTTTTTAATTTTTTAAAATAATATAAAATATTTTAATATTTTAATATAATTTTTTAACATTTATAAAATATTTATTCTAAAATCATACCCTAAACCCTAAACCCTAAACCCCAAACAACTCCTTCAAGGTCATCTTTAGCTTCTTCATCATCTTCTCTCTCATCCCATTTAGCCATGGTTGAATTAAAGCAGCATATCCTCACTTCTCTCCCATCTTCTCCGAGATCCCCTTTCTCTATACTCAAAAAAAATTACTCCCATTCCAGCCGTTCCGTCGCCGTGAAATCTCCGGAACGGCCGCGTTACAACCTTATCCCGCCCGTCACGCCGTTTTTCGGCCATTTCACAGCGTTCTAGGTACAAAAACAAGATTTCCTTGAATTTTGGAACGTCGGGGGCCGTTCCAGTTCAGGAACGGCTGTTCCGACCTCTTTCGCGGCATTCCGGCGAACCATGGTTCAGTTCGACTGTCAAATGGTTCGGTAGCAACCCCAATTCATGCTAATTCCACCCAATATTTTGAGATAGCCACCTTCCTGTTGATGTTCTCATCTCCTACTTGGCCATCTATTTTTTGAATTAAGTTGCCATTTCCCATCCAGTAATCGGTCCAAAAGTTCACCACTTTACCGTCACTGACTTTCCACTTTGAGCCTTTTTTCTTTTAATGGGAAAGCCTTTTGTATACTCAGCCACGTATGAGACGCGGCGCCTCGCATCTCGCCTTTCCCGAATAACGTATTTATGTCACAACTTGTTATACCTGGACCGACAACTTGTTATCGTCCTTAAGGATTTGCCATGCTAACTTTCCCAAGTAAGCCAAGTTCATGTCACGAGTCCGACAGATCCCCAAGCCTCCGAGCTCCTTATTAGTGCAAACCTTGTTCCACGAAACGAGGTGTAGTCCATTTCTATCATCCGTACCTCCCCAAAGGAATCGCCTATTTGCCTTGTCAATGTCGTCACACACTCCGAGTGGGACACTTGATGTTTGCATATGAACGACGGAATAGTGGTAGTTACCGACTTTATGAGGGTGGTACGACTAGGAGTTTTGAATGTTTTTACCAAGTTATATAATATTTGGATTTGTAGAAAATCTTAGAAAATTCATAGAGTGTGACTACCAGAAGCTATGCGGGAATTAACAAACTTACTTTTGAGTCTTGATTAGATAACTTATTTATTTATTCAACTACAAAAACTTTACTAAAGTATTAAAATAGTATTCCAAGTCATTCTGGAAATTTTTAGAAGTTTTCAACTTGTATGTTATTTTATAAAATCAATCAAGCTAGAATTCCCACTTATATATATTAAAATAAAGATTCCGTTTTGCATTTAAGCCTACTAATTGAATTATTTTCAACTAATGGTATTTGGTTTTTAAATTATCTTATCTATATGTTTAAAACCTACTAATTGAATAATTTTTCATAAATTTTTATAATTTGAATTTATTTTATAAAATCTGTGAAAATAAACTGTTAGATTATAGAATTCTTTTCAATAGGATAGTTCGATTAGGAAGAGGGAACATCTTGGGAAGATTGTAAGTGAATTATTAGGACTAAATTGGTTATTTATTTCACCTCAATAGGTAGCGTACCTGACTTTTCCATCTCTGAACAAGTTTGAAGTATCATATTCTGTGAGTGCCCTGAACTGTATATTATTATCTTTCAAATTGGAAGGATTACATGTACATATTTTTAACAGTTAGATATGTATTGTGTGAAAAATCTCTTTCTTCTTGAAAATTGTGGAAGTCTTGATGTCCTTACACTACTACAAAAAAACCCTATTACAGCGTACCTATTACAGCGATTTTGCAAAACTGCTATAAAAGGGCATCTCGGTTCGGACCTATGACAGCGGTTCGACTGAACCGCTGTCATAGATCGGGTTTATGACAACGGTTCTACGTGAACCGCTGCCATAATATTTCAAAAAAAAAAGAACAAAAAAAATATATGACAACGGTTCATGTCGAACCGCTATCATAAGAAAATTTAAAAAAAATGCATATGACGGCGGTTCGACCGAACCGCTATCATAGGGGCCGGGTTTTAAACCAACTGGCCTCCCCCTTTTCTTCTTCTCTCCTTCTTTCTCTCTCTCTCTCTCAACTCTCTCACTATTACACCCACTCCCCCCCCACCACCACCACCACCTCTCTCTCTCGCGCTCTCTCTCTCTCTCTCTCTCTCTCTCTCTCTCTCTCTCTCTCTCTCTCTCTCGTTCTCTCTCTAGCTTTCGGTTTCTCTCTCTCTGTCCCTACTCACTGTCCATCGCCGCCGTCTCGGGTTTGGGTATGTCCCTCTCTCTCTATATATATATGTGCATATATTTATATATATGTATATATATTATAATAATTAACTTTCTATATATATATATATATATACACTATAATATATAACTTTTTCTATATATATATAAGGACCCCGCCGCCGCTGCCGCCCTGCCGCCATTTCGTGGGTAATTTTTGTTAGATAAATAAATATATATATATATACACACACACACACTTAGAGTATAGAGTTCGAGTTAGATAAATATTTGTGTATGTATATTTTTGTATGTGTGGGTGTATGTATATTTGTGTATGTGTGAGTGTATGTATATTTGTGTGTATGTGTGTGTATGTATATATATTTGTGTATATGTGTGTGTATGTATATATATTTGTGTATGTGTGGGTATGTATATATATTTGTGTATGTGTGGGTGTATGTATATTTGTATATATGTGTGTATGTGTGGGTGTATGTATATTTGTATATATGTGTGCGTATGTATATATATTTGTGTATGTATATTTGTGTATATTTTTGAGATTTGCCTATTTATTGTAAAATTTAAGGGAAATATGGATTTGACTGAATGTAGTGTTAATTTGGGTTAATCGGATGTTAATTACGTTTGATTTATGATTAAATTGTGATTCTTTTGTGGTTTAGGGTACATTGATCCAACTGGTGATCTATATTTATACTTGGTTGTTGAAAATATGATGTTTTATTTGTAGTTTTATGCGATCCAACTGGTGATCAATATTTTTAGTTGCTGAAAATATCATGTTTTATGTGATCCAACTGTTGATCAATATATATTTATAAAATGATGATTTATTTTTAGTTTTATGTGATCCAACTGGTGATCAATATTTGTAGTTGCTTGAAATATGATTTTTTATGTGATCCAACTGGTGATCAATATTTTTGTATAGTAAGATCGACATTTTGGGTTTGTTGTGGGGGAAAGATCAAAATATTGGGTTTGTTGTGGTTGAAAGATATGAATTTTGTTGGTTGCAAGTTTGGGGGAAGATTAAGTCGAGAACTTGGTAGAAATTTTTGCTTCAGTACTCTGTCGAATTTTTTCTAGGATAACGGAAAATAAATTAAAATTAAAATATTTTATTTAATTCAACTCAACTGATGTTAAAATTATTTAATTTAATTAATTAAGATCGAAATTGGATTTTAGCGGATCGTAAGATCCGAATTTTGTTGGTTGCAACCTACCCGGGTGAAGATTAAGTCGAGAACTTGGAAGAAATTTTTGCGTTGTTACTCTGCCGAATTTTTTTTAGAATAACGGGAAATAAATTAAAATGAAAATGATTTAATTAATTCAACTATCAACTGATGATAAAATTGTTTAATTTAATTAATTCAGAATCAAGATGGATCGAAGGTGGATTTTAGCGGATCGTATGTCGGAACAGTATGAGAAAGGGGTGAAAGAGTTCATAAAGTTTGCGGTTGAGCATGCACCAGATTGAACTAGGATCACTTGCCCGTGTTTACGTTGTTATTTTGGAAAGAGAATTAGTCCACGTGATTTGGAAGATCATTTGGTGTGTAATGGAATTGATAAAAGCTACACACGTTGGACAAGACACGGTGAAAGCAGTGTCACATCAGATGATTTGGGTGGTACATCATATCCATCGTAGGATTTCAACATGAATGATTACGAGCCTGGTCGTTTGGAGGAGATGATAAATGTGATTGAGGAGGATTTGCGAAATTGTCCTAAAATGTTTGACAATTTGATAAGTGATTCAAAGACACCACTGTATAGTGGTAGTAAATTCACAAGATTGAAAGCAGTTCTAAGCCTATACAAGTTAAAAGCCAACAATGGGTGGAGTGATAAGAGTTTCACAGACTTACTTGGTCTATTAAAAAGCATGCTACCTAAGGATAATGTGTTACCTAATCGTGCTTATGAGGCTAAACGGATGTTAACCTCAATTGGCATGGGATATGAGAGGATACATGCCTGTCTCAATGATTGCAAATTATTTAGAATTGACTATGCATCATTGAAGGCCTGTCCGAAATGTGGCGCCTCACGGTACAAGAAGAATGGATTTGCGCCTGTCAAAACCATGTGGTATTTGCCTATAATACCACGATTTAAGCGCATGTACAATAGTAAAGAGTTAGCCAAGGACTTGACATGGTATGGTGATAGAAGGCTTGAAGAAAGGATTGAAGATGACAGGATTCGACACGCCTCAGATTCTCCTCAATGGAAAAAGATTGATGATGATTTCCCTGAAGTTGGTGAAGAATCAAGAAACCTGCGCCTTGTATTGGATACAGATGGCATGAACCCTCATGGCTTGCAAAGTAGCTCACATAGTACATGGCCGGTGATTTTGAAAATCTACAACCTTCCCCCATCACGATGCATGAAGCGAGAGCATATAATGATGCCTATACTCATTTCTGGGCCGAAACAACCTGGAAATGATATAGATGTCTACTTTGCTCCTTTAATTGAGGATTTGAAGGTGTTGTGGGACATCGGTGTTCAAGTATATGACGGGTTCAGAGAAGAAAATTTTAATCTTAGAGTCATGTTATTTGGAACAATCAATGATTTTTCGGCAAGAGCAAACCTTGAGGGATATGGTGTACTTGGCCAATGTGGATGCCCCATATGTGTCAAGAGTACAGATAAATATCGATTGACACACTCTCAGAAATATGCATTCCAAGGGAATCGGAGATGGCTAAATCGGAACCATCAATATCGTCAGTGGAAGAAAGCTTTCAATGGGAATATAGAAAAAGGCCGAGCTCCTAAGTGTTTGGCTGGTGAAGAAGTGTTTGAGAATGTAAAAGACTTGGAGGTCAAATTTGGAAAGACTTTTGTAGGTGGCCTTGCAAAAACTGGGTGGAGAAAAAGGTCAATTTTCTTTGAGTTGTCGTATTGAACGTCTTTACATGTTAGACATTTTCTTGATATTATGCATATTGAGAAAAATGTATTTGATAGTGTCATTGGTACACTTCTAAATGTGCCCGGAAAGATAAAAGATGGCGTAAAGGCACGGTTAGACTTGGTTGAAATGAAGATAAGAGGAAAATTGGCACCAACAAATAAGGGGAAACGTACTTATTTGCCTCCAGCAGCTCACACTCTAGCCAGGAAAGAAAAAATTGCATTATGTGGGTTTCTTAATGGCGTGAAAGTTCCAGAAGGGTATTCTTCAAATATTAGCAGTCTTGTATCAATGAAGGACTTGAAGCTAAAGCACTTGAAGACTCACGATTGTCATGTAATCATGGATCATTTGCTACCAATTGCTATACAGGCCATTTTGCCAAAAAAGGTGAGAGACACGATAACTAGATTGTGTTTCTTCTTCAGAGCAATGTGGAGCAAGGTGTTTGATCCTGAACAATTTCAGGCAATTTAGAAACAAATTGTCATCACTTTGTGTGAGCTTGAGATGTATTTTCCACCTGCTTTTTTTTATATAATGACTCACCTACCCATTCACTTGGTTAGAGAGACTCAACTATGTGGACCGGCTTTTATGAGATCCATGTATCCCGCTGAGCGTTATATGAAGGTATTAAAAGGCTACGTGAAAAATCGTAGTCGACCGGAAGGTTGCATTGTTGAACGGTACATAGTTGTTGAAGCTATTACATTTTGCATAGAGTATTTGGCAGATTCTAATGTTGCAGAGCTTCCAAAGTCTCATGTTGTGGGAGGGGGAACAGAAGGAAAAAGCGTAATTGGAAAGCAATTAGTTAGTGTTCTTATTACACAAAGGGAGCAGGCACACCTAAATGTGCTCCACAACACCGATGAGGTTGTCCCATATGTTGAAGAGCATAAGAACCAACGTAGAGATTCTATCCAATTAAAAATGAGAGTTGGATTTCAAGAGAGCATAATAAGAGTTTCATCGATTGGTTCCAAAAGCATATTGAAGAGAAACAGAAAGAGAATCCACAGCTTTCAGTTTCAGATAAATTGACATGACTGTTGATGGGTCCAAACAGACTAGTATTTTGTTATTCAGGTTATCGCACATTCTATACAACTTAGGTAATGTATTTTTTGTACATTGTGACTTGTTGTAAATTGTGATTTGATTTATTGTATTTAAATTGTCATGAGTAATTTAATTAGTTGATTGTAAATTAACACGTGATCATTTGTTGGAGATTATAACATTTTGTTGTTGGAGGAAAGAGATTATTTAATATTGAAGTTTAGGGTTTTTGTTGATTATGTTGAATAGGTTTTACTGTGCAGCTGAAATTTGTTAGTTGGTTGAAGCAAAATATAAAAGAAAGAAAAAAAATCCCACCCTATGACAGCGGTTCCTTCCGAACTGCTGTCATAGGTTAAAAAAAATTTAATTCGATACCCTATGAAAGCGGTTCAGGTTGAACCACTGTCATAAGGTCGACCCTATGACAGTGGTTCCAGCTGAACCGCTTTCATAGGGTTTAGAATTAATTTTTTTTTATTTTACCTATGACAGCGGTTAAAAACCGCTGTCATAGGTCAAAACCATATAACAGCAGTCAAAACCGCTGTAATAGGCCCAAAAAAACCGCTGTTATAGGTCATTTTTGTAGTAGTATTAACTCATGTTTAAAGATAACTTGCTTGTTTTCCCATAGTTTTTAAATATGTTTCGTTTGTGATGACAAATGACTAGTATGGTTCTGTTCCGAAATATTCTGATAGTTAGATCCAACTAGGCTTGGATTGGCAAAGGGTATCGCCAGGAAGTAGTGGACTTGCAGGCTGGACTCCTAGTCCCCATGGCCCATTACCTCACGACGCACAACAGAAGCCGTTTGTGGTTGTGTTGGGTAGTATTTGTTCCTCATGTACTCGAGCATGTATTTCTATTTGGTAAGGTTGCTCCTTGCCCGGAATCATAAGGTGGTCTGTCAGTATCGATTGGGAGTCATAAGGTTGTCTGGCATCAGCAATTTGGTTATTTGATCATCATAATCATAATCATTTTAAATTCTTTTACTGCTTACAATTGTTTATTCTTGTTTGGACGAAAATATATTTCTGTCTCAGATTGGTATTTATGAATGTCTTAAATCGGTTATTTTAGGTTTGAAATTTACTAAAGATTCTGTCATGCCCCAGTTTTTTTAGCCCTGAAAGGGGCCTAAACTAAAAGCGTGAACCTTTCAATTAAGTAATCCAATCCAAAATCTGACACACTTCGATAATTTATCTAGTAGGGTCACGGCCCTAACGTCAACCAAACATATTAAGTAACTTACTATTCATGGCTCAATCTGCAATACTCACCTCTAGGATTGTCCATATCTACACTCATGATCTTCCAAGTCAGTCTCATTGCTCAACTCACCTCTAACTGAAAGGAAGAAAGTGGAATACGTAAGCAAAGGCTTAGTGAGCGCCAGTGTTTGTGTGAAAGATGCTTAAAATAGTTTTTAGACCCAAAACCATAAGTTAATGAGGTGAAATCAATAATACATTTTATTTTTCAGAAAATCGTTGAAATAGTTAAAATGACCTTTGCTTTCATGATAGCAGTTAAGCAATAGGTGATATGACACCAAAACTTTAGTATAAACACTTAGTATATGCATTCAGTCAATAGGCAGTTACAATAAACTTTACTTTTCACATTTAAGCAGTAGGGGGCCATGTTAGCAGTAGCATCGCGTCCGATGACTTTGCTCATAGCACTTTGGGTCCCGCTGCTTCTTTCTTGTCACCCCTGAACAATCGGCTTAAAAGCCATCACCTTATACCTCCCCACTTAGGCTCGCGAAGCCGGTTTGTTCATATCCCGGGTATGCCACAATTCAATTCCTACGATCCCCTCACCCTCAGAATACTCCGTCTTTAGGTGTTGGGATTTGGCCGTGGATAGCGGGAACTGTTTTAAGGCCGCAGGCCTGTGCCTGTGCCTGTCCAGCCGAACCCTAGCCCTATCCACGCCCGACACTTGGGCCCGACACTCAACCATATACAATATGCAATCACATAATTTCACATTTGATGCAATAGTTGCCTTTTGGCTCATGACACAATAATCAGTCAACTTTAGTGAATAAGTGCTAAACGTGTGTTGAAGGTATACTTTCTTGAAAATCATTTTTTTTCAAAATATGCATTTAAAACGATTTATGACTTTGGAAAAACATACATTGCAATGGTTTAGAAAAAGTACTTTTGATATTATTTGAAAAACATTGAAATTTATTTATTTGATAATGGTAAAACCATGATAAAATTGCATATAAATATATATAAGACGTAATAAAACTTCCTTCCAGTTTTGAAAGACATATAAATATAGTTTTGTGAGGCAACTCACACTAACTTCCAAGTTATTCAGCGTCGTCCTCGAGCTGTTTACCAACACCACCTGCTAATCTAAGGATTATATTAGAAATCCTATTCTCTAACACTCGTCTTAATAATCTACCCAAAAAGCCTATGCGGTCCTATGAACTACATGATATTATATTCAAAGATTGACAAAACACTAAGAAAATAAATCTGCGCGGTTTTGGTTTAAAATTTATTAAAATTCATAGAACATGATTTTACTTCTGAAATTTTCCAGAAACACCCAACACTTACTGAAAAATCTCAGGTAAAAGTTTCAAAGGTAAACTAGATTTGTAAGTAGGTGTTTCATCCACCAAAACCCAGCCAAACCGAAGCTGTTTTTACACAGGTAGGATATATTTCAAAACATTTTATAAAATCCCCTGTTCATCAGAAAAATCCAAAATTTATAGGACATGCTCACAAGGCATTTTAAATGGATCTGAAAATTTTGGAAGACAAATAAAATCTGTAGATACAAAAATTTCAGCCTAAAACAAATCATATCTGTAAAGAAGTAATTCCCTGGCAGCAGTTGTTTGCCAATTTTTATTAAATTCACCAAAACTCCAAAAATTCCCAAACTCCACAATTTTTCTATAGACACAACAAAGTTTATTGAAAAATATTTTGGCTTCAAATTGCATTCAATTGGATCTTCAAATACATTGTAGAACACACATGCAAAAACTGAAATTGAGCTCATTTTATTTTCATGACAAAACAATTATGCATGTCCTAAATGATTCTTGAAAACAAGTTAAACTCACATGCAATCACTTATCCATGTATAAGTTACATATATGGTCATGGATCTACAACAAATTAGTCAAATCCTTCACTCATTCACACAAACAATAAAAGTTTCAACAGTACATTCCAATTCACCTCATGCATGTCACAATCTAACCCCTAATCGAACAATTGAAAGCTAATTCTACTCTAATTCCAAGAAACCAAGAATAAGGTCATACTAACATAGTGCAGGGTGATTTACCTTAGCATTTGGTTGATAAGAAAATAATAAGAGAGTAATATTGTAATGGGATGACACAATTCAGGACCGAAAACAGGGGCTCACGGTTTTTGGTAAATATGGAATTTGGTAGCAGATAATGAAAATTAGATTTCATAGTGTTGTTCCTTGTCCTCTTGGGAATAAGTAGAGATAAAGAACTCTCAATTTGGACATCATTTGGTCCCTCAAAAGTGGAAAATACAGAAACTGCCAGGCTGGAATTTTCTTGCGAAAATTGCTTGGAAAATATGATGTTGTTGTGGGTTGAGCTCTCTCTTTTCATGGTTCTCTTAAATGGTTTGAGAGCTTAAAAGAGATGATAATTGATAAGAATTTCTAATATTTTAGAGCAAGAACCAGTTGGTTGAAATGAGGGGCAAATGAAGGAGCTAGATAGATGTCTATATATAGGATGTGATAAGGGCTTGGTGGCAATTTTTCTATTTGTCTCATAGCCCTTGTCATGTTCTAATTTATTTCGTAACCCCTATATCAAGAGGAGTTAAAATTCAGCCCCTATATGGATATATATTGATATTAGGACAATCCACGTGTTCAAAATAATCTCTTGGCATATTTGTACTAATACTAATACATATTAAATCTAGCAATTTTCAATAGGTTATACTACTAATCATTGCATTAGTTAAGAAAAACCCGGATGTCACAGATTCACTGTTTGTAAAAATTATTTTTGATTATGTTCACGCATATCGAAAATTATATGTATTTATTAAACACATCACACACATCGGGCATTCACTAAGTCTTTTACTCATGTACTCTATGTATTAATTTCTTCCTTCCAGTTTTAGATGATTACTTAGGTGAGACCGTGGTAACTCATTGGAAGCCGAGTTTTCTGAAGCTCTTTACCTTTCTACTAATTAGGTGTTGACTCTTTAGATTTTGTAGAGTTGAGATTTATTTTGAGCATCTTCGCTTAAAATGATAAAGTTATGTTTATCAAGAGTGCCTGATTATAGAATATTTGTCGTAAGTTTTATTTTGGACCTACTATTTCAATAGAATCGTGCCTTGAGTTTGAGACCATTTTAGTGGTGCAAATTGGGGTGTGACAGAATGGTATCAAAGCTTGGGTTTACACCCGAGCTATGCTGGAATAGGTACCTTGGACTTTGAGTTATGGACTCGAGCTACGCTGGGATAGATTCATTGGAATTTGACTTATGGATGAGCACATCTTAGGTCTTGCTCGATGCTGAGGTTGTGAACGTCACTACTGGGCGACCGACCAGTGTGTGGTATTATACAATTCTAGTGCAGAGCTAGGACATGGCTATGTAAAGATTGAGTTGGAACTTGGTTTGGCTTGGGATTGAAGGAGAGATAAAAAGTTTAGTGTGCGACTAACTAGTAAGGAGTTTGAAACATTCCTCCCTAAGTTCAGAAATTTTTTAGAATTTCGCTGTGTAATGGTTATTCGTTTAGCTTTATTTCTCCTCTCTCTTTCGCATGGCTTGATATTGATTGATAAATATCTATTCAACTTGTGTATAAGATGGAGAATTATGATATAGATCCTCAACGAAATGATAGAGTCCTGGAAATGAAACCGGTGGTTGCAGATGGCTATGCCTTAGACACTTTACCACATACTATAGTGAATATTCATAGGTCAGGAAGTTACTATAACCCTAATCTTACCTAACCAAATGCCAGGGGAGGCCTAGAACTAAAGTTGACTACTTTAACATTATTGTTTATCATCTAGTAAAGATTATAGATGTTATTCCAGGAAAACTTGAGAGTCTTGCATTTGGTCATGCAAGTTTAGATCATCATACATAAGGTTATCTCAGGTGAGCCTAGGACATTTCTTCTAAGGAGTTAGAGAATTTATACACGTCTCCATATACAAATTTTATCTTCTCTCCCCGAACATGCACACACAACAGAAAATACTGAGAGAAAAGAAAAGTTTCAAAATATTTTGTCAGTTGGATCCAACTTGGCTTGGGTTGGCAAAGGGCATCGTCGGGCAGTAGCGGACTGGACCCCATGGCCCACTCCCTCACAAAGCACAACAGAAGCCGTTTGTGGTTGTGTTGGGTAGTATCTATTCCACATGTACTCGATCACGTGTTTCTGTTTGGTAAGGTCGCTCCTTGCCCAGAGTAATATGGTGGTCTACCACTATCGGTTGGGAGTCATAAGGTTGTCTAACATCATCAATTTGGTTATTTGATCATCATAATCATAATCGCTTTAAACTCTTTTACTGCATACTATTTTTTAATGTTGTTTGCACGAAAATATATTTCTGTCTCGGATTGGTATTTATAAATGTCTTAAATCGGTTACTTTAAGTTTGAAACTTTCTAAAGATTCAGTTTTTGTAATAATTATTTTTTATTATATTCACGCATTCCGAAAATTATATATATTTGTTAAACATATCTGTTAGATTAGAGAAAATCTCGTAGGGAACTTGTATTAGTGAGTAACATATATAGAGAGTTACATAGATTTGGTAAACAAATAAACCCTAAACTAAAAACAAGGAAAGATAAATATAAGGAAAAATATTCTAAGCTATAAAGATAAATACAAGTAAATATAAAATAAGGAAAGATCATATGCTAATCTGGAAGATATATTCTAACACTCCCCCGTAGTCAAGATGGGAGATTCTCGAACGTTGATACTGGACTAAAAATCTAAGAGGAGTTGGGACAATACTCCTTTAGAGAATGCTTTTCAGCAACATCTTTATTTTCTTTGTTGCTTGGTTAATAGATATAATCTTCAATGGCTCTTGGTTAAATCAAGAGGTGGGTACTGCAATTGGCCAAGATAGAAGCAATTCCTCCTTCAACAAATCCCTTCACACCCATGTCATGTAATCTTGTGTAAAGAATTGAGAAAGAAAAAAGAATGTAAAAACGGAAAAAGGAAAAAATAAGGACTGGAAATAGAGTTAAGATATATAATGAGAGAGAGAGAGAGAGAAATAGGAGAGAAAGAGAACATGTGGAGGCCGAGCAAATAACGGCGAAAAGAGAAAAAAAAAAGAACCCCATAGAAACAAAACCCGACTATAGGGCTAGGCGCGCGCAACTGAAATTACACCTTGAACACGAAATTTGAAGAAAAAAGATGGCTATTTTTTTTATGTTAACAGTAATCAAAGAACGCCATATATACTTATACGTGTGGGGAAAAAATTAAGATTTAGAAAACAAAATAGGAGTTGAACAACTCGCAACTCTCGTACTCTATGTTTTACTTCCTTCCTTCCAGTAGTAGATGATTACTTAGGCGAGATCGTGGAGACTCATCAGGAGCCGAGTTTTCTGAAGCTCTTTACCTTTGTAATAATTAGGTGTTGACTCTTTAGATTTTCGTAGAGTTGAGATTTATTTAGAGCATCTTCTTTTAACATGATGAAGTTATGTTTACAAAGAGTACCTGACTAAAGAATATTTGTCGTAAGTTTTATTTTGGACCTACTATTTCAATAGAATTGTGCCTTGAGTTTGGGACCATTTTAGTGGTGCAAATTGGGGCGTGACATACGTGGTTGAAATGAGGAATCACCGAAACCTCTTCTATGTCGTAGCTCCACAGGGGTTGGTTCTCTACCTCATCTGAACAAAACAATCAGAAAATCCCCAAAAGATTGGCATAAATTCAAATTAGTGAAAAACTTCATTCGTTGATTAAATCAGATTGTAAGCTCGATTAATCTTTTATGCTTCCTTTGATAATGCAAGCTCCTTACCTTGGCAACAATATAAGCTAGGGCAGCCATTGTAACACTGGCACCGGCGATGAGAATATACATGAATTTCAACAACCTTCAGCAAATTTCGAGCTTAGGAGTACCTGGTGATACTGCGGTCAAGACAAGGTATGAATTTATGTAAAAACTAATTTTATTTCAGAAGCATGTTGGGCCTGATTTACTTAAATTATTGAGTGGGACTAATTCTATATCTATAATTGTTGTAAGGATTAATTTCGCCACACTTAACCAAAAATCGCCATTATCTAAAAATTGCATGACTAAAATTGCCACCTTCAAAAGATTAAGAACCAAAACCTAATTTTAAGATTTTTAGAGAATGCCACGTGTCACTCCCGACATCCGCTAGGGCAATGCCCCTAAGGGTAGTATCAAACCTCCCCATAAAAGTAAAAACATGTGACATGATTCAGATCCCTGACACTTTTAAAAATGTACTACAAAAATATGATATCTTATCAAGGTATTAAATATCGGTTTCCTTGTAGAATTCAAGGTATTAAATTTATGAAAATTTCAATAAAAATTTCGAGGATATCCATAGTTTCAGTTTTGACTCTAGAAAAATCATGGATTTATAGAAATAATTGAAAATTTCAAATGAAACTTTGAGTATCTTTAATTTACATTATTATGCATTTTTTACATTAATAATGTTGTGTATAATGTGTACATAGTGATCTTTGTTAATTAATAGGAGTAAAATATGTGGCAAAAGTTTAAATAAGTTGGATTTGGAAGTAAAGTTATTAATAAATAGCTTTAAAACTTCACTAAAGCAATACACATACAATCTTCATAAAATATATTATTCGAAATCATATGGAATTTTTAGAATTAAAATCTTTATACTCTGTCTCATATTAACTTTTCATACTCGATAATTGTGGTCCCAAAGAAAGAAAAAGAATATCTAAAATGAGTTTTTACATGTTAAAATTAAACTTAAATATTTAAATCAAATATAAATAATTTAATAATATCTTTAAATTTAGCAAAATTTCAGGTTTCGATGAAAATTTCAAGAAATTTGGAGTTTCGATCGAAATTTTGGTGGATATTCTGCAAAATAATTTAATCTTATTTCAAAAGTTCGGGTTTCGATGGAATTTTCAGAAAATTTCGTGTTTTGATTGAAATTTTAACGGATATTCTACAAAATTGGAAGTGAAATTTTGCTTCGGGATAGTAGGAAACCCGAAATTTCGATATTTCAATCAAAGCTTAAGACCATGCATCTCATACAATTTTAATAGCATAATTGTGGGAGTAATTGGATGGATTTATCGTTTTTATTTATTTGAAGTGTTTTACGATTTTATGAAAATTAAGACAAATAATTATATATATCGAAAAAATATACAAATATCTCCTTGTATAATATGTAATTACTCAATAAATCTCTCATATTTTTGAGATTACATAAGACCCTCATGTAAGATAATTCTTACAGTTATCCTCATGTATTTAAAAAATTTTACAATTTAATCCCTAAAATCTTTACTATTGGCCCATGCAGGGGTGTTAGTAATTTGAAAAACATTTTTTTTTTTTTTTGATAACTACACATTATAAAAAAGGGTATTTTCATAATTATCCCATATAATTATATTCTCGGCATGTTGTGTCATATATTTTTATTAAAAAAAATTGTGTTATCACATCAGTATTCTATTGTATCATATCCATAGTGTCATATCTTCACCCTTATAATATTGAGTAAATATGTATTATCCAATGACACATAACGCAATTTCATCAAAGATAGCGACTAGGTTTCGCACGATAGATAGCAACTTGAAAATTGATTGGACATATAGGTCGTCTAACATACCACAATAGAAATGATCCCCTAGCAATTGCTGAATTGCTGATTTTTATTTTTAATAATTTAAAAAAAGAATGTCACTCATTATAAATGTGTTAGCTGATCATTACGTCATTATAAGGGTCTCTTTTTACCAATGAACCGTTTAGAAGTTGCATGAACCTCCCCTTAACTATGAACATTTGGCAGTTACATCCCTCACATTTGAATTAAAAAAAGTTAACATTTACGTATAATGTGGTGTATAATGAAATGTTATAAAATTATCTTCAAAGGACATAATAATTAAAAAATAAATAATGTGGATTCCACAATTTAAAATATAAGAAATATAACTCTAAACTCTTAAAAGAATATCCTAACCCCGAATTATTTTTGTGATCTATAAATATTATTGCTTAAGTATATCAATATAATTCAAACGTTTTCCATAACCCAAATACTTTTAATTTTCTTATTTTACAAAAAAAATATAAATACAGAAACAAGAACCTGACAAATCTTTACATACTTAAAATTCTAGTTATTCTTTTTTTTATATAATTACTTAAAATTCTATTTATTCAAAATAAAATCCAACAACTTTTTTTTGAAAGGGATTAATGCAAAAAAAAACCCTGTGTTAATGTGAAATTGCAAAAACACCCCTGTGTTAACGAAATAGGCTAAAAACCACCCTGTGTTCTTAAAAAATCTGCAAACAGTGGATTTTTGGAAAAAAGAGAGCGTGTTTTTCATGTTTTTCACCTTTAATGACATGTTTTTTTGTCATTTATACACTTTCCAAACAAAGAAGCATGTCATTAAAGGTGAAAAACACGCACTTTTTTTTTCAAAAATCCACTGTTTGCAGACTTTTTAAGAACACAGGGTGATTTTTAGCCTATTTCGTTAACACGGGTTTTTTTTTGCAATTTCACATTAACACAAGGGGGTATTTTGCATTAATCCCTTTTTGAAAAGGTGCTAATTTAGAAGTAGTATATTCTATTGAAAAAATAATATTACAAAAAAAGAAAAAAAAATGATAAATGTACCTCTTATAAACTTCTTTGTTTTTATTCTTAAATATATATGGTAATATTTGTAAAAAATAATAATAAATAATTTATGACTATTTCATAAAAAAAATGGTATAATTTAGTAAAAGTTGAAAACGTAAAAGTAGCACAACATAATAATATATGTTATTTCTTTCTTGAAGTTTGTCTTAATTGAAAAATAAGGGACACCCCATAATATCACTATAAATATGAATTTATACTAAATACAATATAAAAATAGAGAAAGAAGTACTAATTTTTTTTTTTGAAAATTGCCATTTGTAAAAATAAGAAAAAGGGTGTAACAAATTAAATTAGTATAATAAGAATAGTTACATATATTTTTCATGAAATTTCGCATTAGTTGAACTAGGAGAGTTCAAAATAATATTTTTAAGTAATATCTTTTTGGATCATAAAACGATTTACGATTAAATTAGTTTTTTATTAATTTAATATCTAGAAATTTTAGATCTATATTTCTAATAACATTTTTTATTTTAATATGTTTTATATAACATTTTTTGGCTCAAATTTGAAGGATTTTTTAGTCTTTGATTAGTAAATCTAGAGAAAAAATTGGAAAAAAGGAGGTTCATGCCAATATGCTAAATATGAAGGGGTGTGGATGTCAAATAACTATAGTTTATGATCATATGTATTGTACATGTACCGGATATAATACTTTGTGAACAGTTGTAGGATGCATTTTTAATGTCTCATAAATTAAAAAAGAAATCAAAAAATTCTTAATAAAGTATTCAATGCAAAATTTGAAGTATCACATGCGCGTTGGATATCAAACATAGTATTTTCTAATATTATAGAATAATTTTTAAAATGAACATAAAAAAGGAGATTAATTTTTTTGTTAAAAAGTAAAACTTAAAAATTATACAAACAAAATGAAATTTAAAGAAACATAAATCATATTTGGTTTTAAATTTTTAATATATTTTTTCTTCTCTTGCTCAATGCAAAATATAACTTTTACACTCTATTACAGAAGATTTTGGGAAAGGTAATTGTTGGTATCAACAAATTACATTCGCACACCACCAAAGATGAATTTTTTGGTCACTTTTGATTTATTTTTTTTAACTTGTAAACGATGAATTATGATGTATTTAATATTGCAATTTATTTATGTCAATAAACCTATTGGGTTAAATCTAGTTTTAATTATAATACATATATGTAATATAATTGTATCTTGAGCATATCGATCCTATAATTTTGAAATTTACCATATTTCGTATTAATATCGTATCACGTCATATCCATGTCTCTTTTTACGTAGCTGTGCATCATAGATTTACATGAAAAAGAATAAATAAATAAATAACCCTAACATATGGGCTAAATATATGTACATCCCCTCGAGTTTGGATAATTACTGACACTTTTCTTAGATTTAACATAATCTAGAAAACACTATGAAAGTGATAAAAAGAAAAATTTGTACTTCAATTAATTTTTTTTCAGAAAAAAGAATCCTAAAGAGGTAGGAATTTTAAAAGATAAAATTACCCTCAGAGGGAAAAAAAAAAAAGAACAGAGAGAGAGGGAGAGAGAGAAATACTGAACTGATATGGTTGGGAGAGGGGAAGGCGTAGATATGACGAACAGAGAGAGAGAGAGAGAGAGAGAGATACTGAACTGATATGGTTGGGGGAGGGGGAAGGCGTAGATATGACGAACAATATATATATTTATAATTTTTATTTTTTGTATATATATATAAAAATTTATATATATACATACATAACATATATTATGTGTGTATATATATATAATATATATATATATATATGCACTATACTTATATGTATGTTTTTAAGAAACTATCATTGTTCTTTTTGTTATTTTGTATTTACTGATTTGTTCAATTTTAATTGATATAATATTATATAACAGATAGACATTCGGTTTCAATTTCGGAAAAATATATATTTAATTCAGTATCAGTATTGAGGTACAATTTAGCTTATTTAATCACATTTAATTGAATACCTAGCTAAATATTCTAATTTAATCATTCTTTTTTATTTTATTACATTTACCTCCTCATTCTTTCTCGTTTTACTACATTTAACCCCTCACATGCAGGGGTAAAATGGTCAGAAAATATAGTTAACATTCAAAGCAAGTAAACCAAGGGGAAAATTTGAATTTCATAAAAAATTAATGGGTGACATGAATCAACACTTTTTGTCAAAAAAGTTAACACATGGACGCTGTTATTAGATGGAGGATGAGGTGCGGGAGGTGTTATTAATTAACCAAACTTTATAAGAGATACATGTATTTAGCCTATAAAATAGAGTTGTTTTTATATTTCCCCCTAAAATGAAATGCCCAAAGAGTTCTAGTGGAGTAAAATGATCTGAACCATAAATTAAGTGCAAAATCACAATTTGAATATCATTTTTTTTATATACCCTGAGGATCTATTTTTATTTTCTATTTTAAGTATCCCCTATAATAACATCAATTTTTTAAGTTGAATTACAAATTTGGTCGAAGTGTGGTACGCCCACACTCTGCTCATTTAAAATAATTTGTATCAAAATCGCACAATATTTTTTTATTACAAATATGATAGATGTATAAAAAGTAATTGATATGGAGAGAAAACCGAAACTTTTGTATCCACGTCAAACCATATATATTCACAAACATTTAGCGTGTTCTATATATATGCAAGGATAATTGCATCGACCTCTCATGAACTATGAACTATTGACATCCACACCCATCACTTTTAATTTATTCCATTAATTTACATTTCAAAGACTAAAACACCCCTCATATGAACCAAAAAATATTGAATTATAACTTAACAACTTGTTGGAGAATAAAAAATTATCAAATTATCATCAGATGAGGTTGTAATTAAATCAATTCCATATTATGACTTTCTAAAAGATAACTCCAAGCTCTTAAGCCATAAATTCATGAAAAAAGGCCTCCGCTACTTTTGTTCTTAAACTAAATAAAAATAGAATAAAAAAAAAGTAACTTATGACTATAGTATAAGTAAATGATAAATTAATGAAAACTAATATAACTCAAGCGAATATATATATATATGTGTGTGTGTGTGTGTGTGTGTGTGTGTGTGAATTGGACTTAATTCAAAAAATAAAAAACCAAAAGTATCACCCTAAATTTTCAATTCTTTGAAATGATGTTGAATACTATGTGAAAAACAAATGTGCTAAACACATTAATTGAATATTACCTTAGAAATAGAAAATGATGTAAGAATTAAAAACAACATAATTAAATATTAATATTTGTACATAATAAATTATTCATGAAATTAGGAAAAAATTACTATTAATTTAAATTTAAGAACTTTAGAGCTATTTTGTAGACATTATTCATTTTGAATGCTTTATTATTTGGTTTATTAAAAAATCATTTGATGAATTTTTGAAAATTTTTCATTCAATTAACCTTTTTAAGCTAACATGTAAAGTTTATTTTAGTCTTTAACTTTTAAAGTTAATGAGAAAGATAAAAGAGAGGGAGTCGTTACAAATATACCAAATGTGAAGGGATGTGGATGTCAAATACTCATAATTTAAGAGAGGACAATGTAATTTACTCTATATATGTATCACAATTATTACACTATATATGTTTAAAGATTTGATCGGATACGCTACAAATTACCCCAAAAAATAAAAGAGCAGAAATCTGATAATATTTCGGAAAGATTTTTCTCTCTCAATTGAGACCATATTTTGCGTTAAATGTAATATATTCCAACGAACTTTATGAGGATTTTTGTTTTTCTTTAAAGATGGCTTGAAAGAAAACAAGAAAAATAATATATAATCATCTTGTAATCTTTTGATAGATCAATGGTATGCAAGAGGACACGTAGTTGATTAAAAAACAAAAAAGAACACGTAGAAGATATTTTCTTCTTAAGTTGCTTCTGGCATAATAATTCATGATATTGAAAGGTACAGTACATTGATTATAGAAATGCTACAGTAACTTACATGTGTTTTTTATGCAACTTTTCTATTATAATTTTTTAATAGTTAGGTGGTTGTTAAACTGTCGACGTTGAACGGCTTTTAAAAAAAACCAAAAATAAAATAAAATGTTGACGTTGAAAATTTGACTCTAATACATAATTAACACCATAATGAAGTAATGAACTAGGAAAATTACTAATAAAATAGGTCTATATCAATTTAAGTAGTTGTGAATATTTTTAAGTGGCATGTTTATAGCTAGCAATTACTTTAATATTGTCGGTTTTAGATCAAGTCAAAAAAGCACGGTACAAAAGGGAAAAGGAAATTGTAAGGGCACTCCATCTCTATAATGGACGGGTACTTTTAAAATTAAACTCGTGCAGTATCTTATCCATCTCTACACAGACCGCCTAAATACGTATCGGGTACTTTTTTGAAGTATTCAAAAATTAAAAAAAAAATTCTAGATGCCGTATCCGATATTTCTAAATGCTATATCAGATACAAAATTTGAAGTATCTAACACGCCTTAGTTACATGACGGAGTGTTTTTTTTTAATATTATATAATCTTTTTAGGTTAAGATAGGAAAATAATAATGACTTTGACCGTACGTTAAAAAGTCAAACAAACAACAATGAAATTTAAAGAAGCAAAAAAACACTTTGGTTTCACTTATTAAATATGTTTTTTCTTCTCTTACTCCGCGAGAAACCTATCATTTACACTTTATCATTGAAGAGTTTGGATAAGAAGGTAATTCTTGGTATCAATGGAATGACATTCTTCAAATGCAAATGATGAATTTTTTTGTTACCTTCAAATTTTTTTGAATTTATAAACAATAAATTGGTGTCAGTATTGCAGTTTTATTTATGTTAGTGAACACATTGATTCAAATTTATTTTTAAATATTATATATATGTTTGTATTTCCATTGTATCGTATCTTATAATTTTAAAATTTGTCGTATTTCGAATGCGTATCATATCGTACCCGTATCCATATCCATGCATCATAGCCCCAGCTAGATCAATGGTTTCTATGAATGGAATTATTATTTAAAAACATGTGTAGAAGATCCGGCGAAGAGCCATAATATAATAGAGATATTGGGTTTTACTCTCATAAATAGCGTGTGGGTCTTTCATTGTAAATTATTTCTAGAGATAATGTCACTAATAGTTTCCAAAGTATCAGTATTATATCACTTTGGTTCATAAAGTAATTTTTGTTACACTATCATCTCTAATATTACAATTTCATTTCACTTTGGTCCCTTCCGGTAGGTTTTGACATGAAGTTTTAGCACATGCAACACAGATGAAAATCTTGAGGGATAAAATTGCCAGATCATGTTTTTCTGTCTCACTTTGGCCCCTTTTCGATTTTTTTTTCTTTGTCTCACTTTGGTCCTTTTCTTAATTTTTGACAAATTAGCCCCAAAAAAGAGCGGACGGGTTCAAAATAAAATATAGTGCATCACTCTATTCCTGACTTGATTCAAAATGAAAATGGGTAAACTTAAAAGCCTATCATACTATTTAATGAATCAAAATTCATAATTTCATCTTTCTCATATATGGACCATGAAGTTAAGAAAGTTCTTTGTTCACCATTTTGTCGCACTTTAAAGCTATTTTACATACTATTAATGTCAATTTTAACCTCATGAATATATTTATGAAGCATATATATACTCATGGTCCTTTATATTTCCCGAAAGATGTGTGTATTAAATCTTGCATTATGCTTTTCTCCGGTCCTTACTATTTGAACATATGTAATATGCTAAATGAAATTTGTCTTTATTCCTACCAAATTAGTTTTTAGTACATATTTTTTGTAGAAAAGCTATCCACTAACATTATTGTAAGTTTTTGTGAATTTGAATTGTTTTAGTCATTCAACTTTGACGTTTTTTACTAAAATTGACTCATATATGTGCAATTAACTTTATAATTTGTGGGTTTAAAATAATCAAATTGAACTATTTAATTTGTATGTACGAAAACATAGTAAGTTGATATATATATATATATATATATATATTATTTTTGGTGAAAATAAATTAATTTTTCTATTAATGTGATGTTAACTCAATAATTATAAATTAAGAAACTATTGCACAAAAGATTCATTTCGTTCAACGCACACGTTAACAACTAGGCCATCCACATGGTTAAAATGAATACTGTTGGTCCCAAGTGGTATATGAAAGGGTCTAGAGGGGGGGGGGGGGGGATTGAATAGACCCTGAAGTCTTTTTCGACTTCTAAAAATTCATATCACTTTGAAGTATTTGAACGCTCGGAAAGCTTTAAGCGCTGGGTGCGGCGCTTGAGAGATGATGACTTAAGCGCTAGTTTTGGGCGCTTGAGAAACGTTAACTTAGACTCGATGATTTCAACGCTTACCAAAGTAGGGTAGGTTTAGTCACTAAATCAGGGTTAGCACAGCGGAAATTATTTTATCTTAGCGTTCCTTTAACCAATTAGTCGCTTAGTCGTTTTTAAAAGCTTTTATCAAAATATATGCAATATGAATAGTAAAGCAATAAAACATTAAATGACACAGGATATTTGTAAGGTTCATTGGGTGATGTAATCCCAGCTACGTCCTCCTTCTCCTTTTATCAGGGAGGATTTCCACTATGATGATTATCGAAGAGTCACACAGAGACTTCTACAAAATAGAGAGAGATTGGATATAGATCTCGGAACTCCTTGGTCACACAGATTTCAGCTCCAATAAAGATCCACTATCCCCTTGCTTCTTTCACCCAGAAATAATGCAAGTTACAATCGATCTCGGAACTCCTTGGTCACACAGATTTCAGCTCCAATAGAGATCAACTTCAACAAGCTTCTCTTACACAAAAATACTGCTTGTGAATCAACAAACTTTCTCACTCAGATGAAAGATGTTGAGGATTTTTGTAACGGTTTTGTTTGGTTTTGGGAAGTTCAAACAACTTGGAATATCTCAGTAATAGTGTAGGGTTTTTCTAAAAAGATGTTTGAGATATTGGTGACTGTTTTTGGAATGTATTTGAGAGGCTTGAAGGATTTCGGCTATGAAGTTTCTAAGCTTTTTCTCTCAAATAATATCAGCAAAGTTTGGACCTTTTTCAGTGTATATGAGCGTGTGATCTCGGTCTCTTTTCACTATTGTCACGCTTGTCACCACCTTTTGTTTTTGCTGAAAGGGTACTATTTAAGTGTTTCTTGGAATTTTGTCCGTTGGACACAATTAGGAGCACGGTTCCCTAAACATTCCTTGTCTCTAACATTCCAAACATTTGGCAATATTAAATAGCCAGACTTGTTCTTGGTTTTTGGAATCTAATAGTTTTGGTCAAAAAGGTAGCTTGCCCATATTGTAGTGCTCATACTTTAATGCCCTTTATCCAACTTTTAATGCATCTTGTCTTTATTTTCGTTGGAAATAATTGCTTGAATAGTAGCACTATTCACAAGACGCCGAAACTGTTCGCATGAATAGTAGAACTATTCAGCTGGGGCTTGAATAGTGATGTTTGAATAGTAACTCCTGAATAGTAACTATTCAATTGGCGCTTGAAAATACTGTTCATCCGAATAGTAACGCTTGAAGTTTTGAGCGCTTGAACACTGTTCATCTGAATAGTACGTCTGTTCACTTGAATAGTGACGCTTGAAACTCCGAGCGCTTGAATACTGTTCACTTGAATAGTGATGCTTGAAACTCCGAGCGCTTGAATACTTGAGTCATTGGACGCTTGAGCGCGTGAATAGTAAGTGCTTGACGTTTGAGCGCTTGAATAGTTATGCGTGAATAGTACGCTTGAATAGTGAGCGCGTGAATAGTATGCGTGAATAGTGAGCGCGTGAATAGTACACGTGAATAGTAGCGCTTGACGGACGGTTGTAATAAATCTTCATCTTCTTTTGATTTCAGATGCTGATCTTCAACTTCATCACTTAATAGACTCACACAGAACTCTATTAGTGATTTGGTATCACATTGTCTAAAATCTATAAAGACAAAAATTACAAGCCTAACCAAATAAGTAAACTTTCAAACGCTTATACAATATTTCTATGAAAACATGAACTTACATTTTTGGGGTTTAACATAAAATCCTATCTTGTTATCATCAAAACATCTAACATGAAATTCCTAACAAATACCAACTCATGTTACAATTCTTTTTGAGGCTAAAATGTAAAACATCGAAGAAAGAACCAATATGAAACAAAATAAATTAAAAAAGGGACCAAAGTGAGACAAGAAAATATGATCTGACGATTTTGCCCCTGAAAATTTGCGTCTGTGTTGCATGCGCTGAAACTTCTGATCAAAACCTGCTGGAAATAACTAAACTGAGACGAAATTATAACATGAGGGACGATAACTTAACAAAAATTACTTTATGGACCAAATTAAGTGATTCAAAACTGATACTTTGGGGACTATTAGTGAAATTGTCCCTTATTTCTATTTTATATTCATAATTTGTATCTTGAAACCGATTGATTAAATGAAAAAAAGAGAATATTCATATTAAGATTCAGGAACTAGATCTCTTATAGAACAATTTATACAGATATATCATTAATTTCTTTGGCTAAACGTCGTTAAAATTACAGGGGCCTCTTCATGGTTTGTCACATTACAATGACATCCTGTATAACTTTTTTTATTTTACAGTTAAAACACTTTTTTTTTGGTAATAACATCGTGAAATACCGTGAACATCTAACAACACTTTTGACCATAAATACATACACCAAGGCTAGTAAATGGCTGGGACTATGTTTTAGATGACAACGAAAATAAAGATGGTGAATGTAATTTTAGAAATCTGAGAATATTTGTCTTATTAGATTTTCTCAATTCATTTCGTTTCATTAATATTTGTCTCTTCTTTGCATCAAATAAACTCCTCTTTGATGCTTTCGAAAACCCAAAAGAATGTTAGGCCCAAACCTGCAAAACAAGCATTAGATGAATTCAATAAATTATTAGTTATGAATAGTATTATAAGCTATGCATATATATATAGACACAAACACGTGTGTGTGTGTAAGATTTAAAAATAATTTTGATTATAAATTCTTTGACATAAATAAAATTTTGTCTACTTTTTAAATTTCTTTGTTATTTGTTTAATTAGTTTAAGTTTTGACAAAAGGCCGAAAAGATTATCTATTATTCTATTTTAGCCCAAAAAGTATTGTATAATATTAAAATATACTCTGCTTGGTGCCGAAGATGTGTTGAATACCTCAAGTTTTGTATCGAATACTTCTAATTTTCTTTTATTTTGGACACTTTAAAAATGTGTTGGATACAATATTGGAGAATATCCATATGCGATATGAGTACGAACTGCACGGGGTTATTTATAAGAGTACTAGCGTGTACCCGTGCTATGCATGAAAATATTGATAGTAATGGGTTGATAATAATTTTAGAAAAAAGATTTATGGTATTATTTTAGTACAAAAGCATTAAGTGAAATAGTTTAATTTTATACTAGCGTGTAATCCGTACTATGCACGAAAATAACAATAATAACAACGTAATAGTCCTTTCTTCCTATAACTAAGAAGCTAAGCAAAGTGTGGTATATATTTTGAAATTAATAGTAGTAATTTACTTGTCTAATAATAATTGATTTTATAGCTATATTAATAATAATGGTTCTGTTAACATTTAAATCTTATGAAATTTGTATTGTAAAAGATACATTCTGAAATTTTTTGACTTATTCATGAAGCAATAACAACTTACGATTAAAGGTAATATAGATTAGTGGGGGTTATATAATGTGACACGAAAAATCCTTACGTATTTGTACAGCAAGTGGGCTGGTCGTGTGTAGTAATAAAGTGGATTTTTAAGTCCGGGATGTCAAACCAGCATAGACTCGTATTTTAACTTAACAAGTTAAAAGCAATTAAAATTAAATCAAAAAAAGATGATTAATTGACAATGAAAAAGTGAAAACGATACTTGACAAATTGATTAAGATTCTTATGTGAGAAAGCAATTAAGGCACATGCTTCAACCGTTATTACTTGTTAATATATATGAGTGATTATTCGAATTATTAGACTACTATTGCTTTGATGGAAAAAATCTTAATTAATTACTATCCGATTTCTCGGCCGTAATAATCCTATGATTACGTGACGGTTCTCTAAATAACTATCCGAGAATCAAATCATTAACCATGCATTCACGTTTTAGAATTTCCCAAGATTAATCCAGCTAATAGCACCCGGAAATCTATACCTATCTCTAGGAGCAATTCCTCATGTTTTTCGGATGATATGTTAATTCCTTTGAACCCTAATCTATATTCTCTCGAATCATAAACTAGGCTAATTAGCAAGCATATGTTGATCAGGCATACGATTGGAATAAAAGCATAAAATTAACACACAAAACAATAATAGAATTAAGACGGACAATCAATTCATATATATAAACTCATAAAATTGGCATTCACATGGCCTTAGTTAAAGTAAATTAGTTCATACTCATAATTGGAAAAACAACTAAAATCTAGAATTATTCATAGACAAATAATCTAGAAAATAAAATTCTCCCTATTACGAATTGATGAATTCGTGTAGAATCGTCGTTCTCTTCGTCTTGCTCGTTTCTTGGCTCCAAACTCTCTTCCAAAGCTGAAAATTTCGAACCCTAAGGATGTTGGAAGAGGATGTATTTATAGATGATGATCTCCAGGTCTCCTAGTTGAATTAGGAATGAAAACTTTCCAAAACTCGTCCAGCCGCCTCTCACGTCCTGACTGCATTATTCCCACGTACGTACTGTGGAGGCAGTGTAGAAAATTTGTGTTTTTCTGCTCCTTTCGCTCAATTGTTAGGTTTTTACCCCTGTACTCATTTAACAAACATATCAAAGCCACAAGTGGTAAAAATCACTCATAATCTACTATAAACCAACCAATTATTGGGACCTAAAACACGTAAAACTCAAGCTTATCAACACCCCCAAACTTAACATTGATCATCCTCGAGCAATTAAACAAAAGAAAACTAAGACTTAAACAACACCAAGAAAAAGAAAAAAAAACAAAAGATAGCTCACTTTCGTAGAGAGCACAATTGCATTTAGCTTATGCAATAAGCCGTTAAACCTCAATTTTACCCAAAGAAGACGAGTTTTGTCTCGTGAGGGTTTGGAGATGATTTACCCACAAAATCATAAAATTTTCAGTCCCACCCAACCAACACAAATCAACTTAACCAACAAGAAAACAATGGCACAAAATTGACCTTTAAGGCTCCACAATTGTATATACATATCACAGACTTGCTCATGTTACACCTTGACTCGAATAAACCTCCAAAGGGTGTAGTGATTGTAAGTCTACGACATTATAGTCAAGTGGCACCCTTACCAAATTTCAGATTTTCTCCCATATCTACTAACCTTCGATCAATCCTAAAGTACAAGCCTCATAGACAACCTCATAACCACTTACATTTCACCACTTAACCATTTAAACTTTAACTTCACATGAAACTTCCATTTAAATTCATTAAGGCTAGGTCATGTGCAATGTTCTATTCCCTTAGGCTTTCTATGACACCCATGTATCGAGCTTTGGATCAATGACTCCCAAACTAGATATTTTTAGGGCATTAAGTGTCCAGACACTCCTTACAGATTTAATCGCTCGAGTGCCAAAGGCCACGAAATAAAACTAGACCTTTCATTCACTTTCAACTTTAATTGGCTTGAGCAAAGCTCAAATTAGCTTAACAGTACAGTTTATAGGCATGTAGCTTTTCACCTCCAGTACATATCAGCCTTACTTTATAGTCATACCAATTTTCATCAACCTTATTCATTAAGCATATGAAGCAACTACTCAACTCATGACCCTAAGAAAAGTCTAAGTCAATATTTCCGGGAGAAATTCCTTAAGTGTTTCAGAATGATTATCCACTTAACTCCTCTACCATCAACTTGTCGTGCATTTGAGATTCATCTAAGGCGAATCTACTCTAATCTAGGGTCCCACGAGCAAAGTCTATACATGTATATTCCATTAAATTCAATATATAAGTCACGACATTATGCCATCAAATTCAAGTTAATCAGTTTCATTGCAACAATTGGGGACTAAAAAAAATTTTCATACCTGATTTTTCTTGAATTTCTCATTATAAGCACAAAACATGAATATACTAAGCACTACCTAACACCCCCAAACTTAAACCTAACATTGTCCTCAATGTTACATCTAAAATCAAACCGTGAAAAGGGGTAGAAGAAGTACTTACAGAACCGGAAAGCTTAAAAAGCAAACCTAGGAGGAGACGGTTGAGCCTAAAATCAAGGCGATCCTATCAAAATGCCCAACACTCATCTGAACTCTTCTACGCACGTTTTCCGTTTGCTTAGCTAAGTAGACAAATTTCATATAGGCACAAGCTAAGACAGAAAACACAAGACAGGCAGTACAAATAGATAAAGCTATCAGTCGAATTATTACATACCTAAATAACAGAAAAGCAGAAAATAAACCAAAACAAAATCTGAACTAAAACACTAAAAATGAAAACGAAAGAAAAATAAGAAAATAGCGAAAAGGATCCCAAAACGGTGAAGCTCATCACTGCATATCCATATCATCCCCTGCAGCAGCAGCAGCAGCTCCATCATCATCATCATCAGCAGCGCCATCCTCATCATCCTCATCAAGATCAGCCAGGTTAAACCTCGGCTCGTAAACAGGTGCGGTCGGGAGAGGAATAAAATCAGGAACGGCAGGGTAGTCAAAAGCTGGTCGCCCGGCTGAAATATCAGAGGCAATCATCAACTGCCGCTGTTACTGAGCTAGCATCTGCATGTTAGCCATCACAACTGACTGGCCTATCCGAATCTGAGACATCTCGTGGGCTAGGGCAACCTCGGAAGCTGACTGTGGGAGAACCGGCCCCTGGGGCTGCCTACTCGATCCCTCGCCACTGGCCCGATTAGGGCGAGCTCTCTTATTCCCCTGCACTTTGTGAACCAACCCAGTATCCTCTAAAATCTGCCCCGGTGCATCCAACTCCTCACCCTCTAAATGTGGCACTAAGTCACTCACACATAAGCTACTAATCAGGGAAGGAAAGATAAATGGCGTCTTCTTTCGGGATTGAGCAGTGGAGGCATCCCCCGACAACTCAGTAGATAGTCGCTTAATCTGTAAATGTAACGCTGAATAGATACGCTCGACTATGTCAATCTCCATCCTCTGTAGAAAGGCATATAACATGACAACTCGATCCTTAGACAATTCAGATTTGTTCATGCTCGGCATTACACTGTATCGGATAAACTCATACCAGAACTTCGCTGCAGGCTTCAGTGTCCTAGCCTTAATCATGGTATTATTTACCCACTCAGTGCTCTCCTCCGCCACTTCATGAAGAACAACCTCTAAATCGACAGCTGCATAACGGTTCTTCACTAACTTGTCATAGGCACATACAGAGGGCCCAACTGGGAAACCAATACACTCTCTGATGGCATCCTCATCATATGTAATTGTTCTACCCCGTACTGTAGTCTTAGTGGCCTCTCCATATCCAACTGTGCGTTTTCGAATCCGCTGACTAACTACAGCTGAAGCATAAAATTCCTGTACCCAGAAAAGATTAATCTTGTGTGGCTCCTCTAGAAACGGTTGCCACTTATGGAACCTAAGGAGAGTTTTATTCGAAGCCTTTGTAAGCGAAAGAGGCTTTTCTTTGCGTATCACCCGTGCCCCGAATCTCCTAAAAATTGCTTGAACATCTAGACTATCAAATCTTGGATCAAGGGGTACATTGTCCTCCTCCTCACTACCAGATAATTCCGGCTCGAACACGGGCTGTTGACCCCTCGAAGTTCCCTCGACCTCTTTATTACCCTTAGTTCGAGCCATCTCAACGAAACTAGAAAATTGCAATCCGACAACTTAACACCAACACAATCAATCCCAACTCCAAACGCAACAATCGCAGCTTATCCTCAACACGAAACCCCCAAACCTTTGCAAACTTCAATTTCAGCCCCCAAAATTTAAGAATAATTCAACAATAACACCCCCAAACTATTACTAAATTCACAATTCAGCCCCCCACAAAAATTCTGCGACAATTTCAACTCCCGCACAAATTTGTGAACAAGACAATCAAACCCCAATCAACAATAGCAACAAACAATCACTCGAGCCACCACACGACTGCTAAATCAATAAAACAACGAAGAGGGGTCAAGCCAATCACTTACCGAGCCGAAATATGAAATTTTGAAAATTGCTCTTAGCTCTGTCTTCCACGTCCGTACATAAGATGGCACGTCCGAGCGTGACTGTGGAGAGCAGCAGGCGGCGTCGGGGTTGAGTTAGTGGTGGTGGTTCGATTTGTGGTGAGTGTGGTGGAAGGTGGCGAATTGGTGGTGGTGGAAGAATTGGGGATTTAAAGAATTTGAAGTTTTGATGTAGGAATTTTGAAATTAGGGATTTGGATTTTTGGGAAGAAAGAGTTGGGGGAAGAAAGAATTTGGGGAAGAAGAAATAAAAAGACAAAGAAATATAAAACCATTTTCCTGCAACAAAACAACGAAAGATGAAAACGCAAAAACAAAAGCAACTAAAAGCTAAACAGAAATAAGAAAAACAAGAAACATGGGTTGCCTCCCAAGAAGCGCTTGTGTATAGTCAATAGATCGACTGTTCAGAATTGACTTAAATCGATGGCTCTTGGAACGTGACAAACGAGGTGTCTGCGTTCCAATCGGTGCCCGAGTAGTGTTTAAGCCTATGTCCATTGGTTATGAATACTTGTCCGTCATCAATAATAAGCTCCACAGCCCCCGACGAATACACTCGTGTGACTCGAAATGGCCCCGACCAACGAGATTTGAGTTTTCCCTGGAAAAGTTTGAGTCTTGAGGTGTACATCAGCACCAGTTCACCTTTCTCGAATTCCCATGACAAAATATGCTTGTTGTGCCATTTCTTCATCCTTTCCTTGTAAAACTTGGCATTCTTGTATGCCTCATGTCTCCACTCCTCGAGCTCATTTAGTTGAAGTAGCCGCTTATTACCTACAACACTTGCATCGAAATTAAGGAATTTGATAGCCAATACGCATGATGTTCAAGTTCAACAGGTAAGTGACAAGCCTTTCCAAATACAAGACGATATGGGGACATGCCAATAGGGGTTTTAAAAGCAGTACGGTAAGCCCACAATGCATCATCTAATTTCAGAGACCAATCAGTTCGAAGGCTATTTACCGTTTTTTCTAAAATCCTTTTTATTTCCCTATTAGACACTTCGACTTGCCCACTAGTTTGAGGGTGATAAGGGGTCGAGATTTTATGTTTCACACCATATTTGTTCAACAAGTTTTCAAATTGCTTGTTACGAAAATATGTGCCTCCATCACTTATGATTGCTCTAGGGGTACCAAAGCGAGTAAAAATTCATTTCTTAAGAAATCTAAGAACAACCCTAGCATCATTAGTTTGCAAAGCCTCGGCTTCGACCCATTTAGATACATAGTCAACAACAACAAGAATATACTTATTAGAACACGAACTAGGAAAGGGACCCATAAAATCAATACCCCACACATCAAATACTTCACATTCAAGCACAGTGTTCATAAGCATTTCGTGTCGTCTAGAAATATTACCTACCCTTTGACATCGATCACAGGATTTGACATAAGCATGTGCATCTCTAAATAAAGTATGCCAGAAAAAACTTGATTGCAGAACCTTGGCAGCAGTCTTAGCCGGCCCGAAGTGGCCTCCTATGGGCATATCATGACAGTGAGCCAAGACAGATGCCATTTCCTCCTCAGGTATACATCGCCTGATAATTCCCTCTACACCAATTTTAAACAAGTAGGGCTCTTCCCACAAATATTGCCTAACATCATGTAAAAACTTCTTTCTTTGGTGAAAGGTTAGATCCGGGGGTAAAATTCCAGCAACTAAATAGTTAGCAAAATCAGCATACCAAGGGATTGAAATAGACGAAAGAGCAAAAAGTTGCTCATTGGGGAATTCATCTCTTATTGGGATCTCATCCACTCCCTCACCCACTAACTCTAGCCTAGAAAGGTGATCAACTACTACATTCTCAGAGCCTTTTTTATCTTTGATTTCTAAGTCAAACTCTTGTAGTAATAAAATCCACCTAAGTAGTCTAGGTTTGGCATCACAATAACTTTATTAAGCACAAGATAAGAATGAAACTTGTCAAAGGTAAAGATCACAGCCAAAAGCTCTTTTTCAGTCGTAGCATAATTGAGTTGTGCTTCATTTAAGGTACGACTAGCATAGTAAATAGTATGAAAGATTTTACCCTTCCTTTGACCAAGTACAGCTCCTACGGCAGTGTCGCTCGCATCGCACATCAGCTCAAATGGCAAACTCCAATCGGGGGCGGCCATCACAGGTGCTGAGATCAACTTTTCCTTCAGAGTGAGGAAGGCCTGCATGCATGCATCATAAAGTCAAATATTGCATCTTTCATGGACAAGTTAGACAGAGGTTTAGCAATTTGGGAAAAATTAGCAATAAAACGCCTGTAAAACCCGGCATGCCCTAGAAAACTTCGCACGGCTTTGACTGTGTTTGATGGTGGGAAATTTGCTATCACTTCAATTTTCGCCCGATCCACCTCAATCCCCTTCTTGGATATCTTATGGCCCAAAACAATGCCTTCTTGTACCATAAAGTGGCACTTTTCCCAATTCAAGACTAGATCAATCTCCTCACATCTCTGCAACACAAGGGTTAGATTGTGCAAATATCTGTCATAGCTAGAGCCAAATACAGAATAGTCATCCATGAAGATTTCAATACATTGTTCGATCATGTCATGAAATATAGCCATCATGCATTGTTGGAAAGTAGCTGGTGCATTACATAAACCAAAAGGCATCCGTCTATAAGCAAAAGTACCGTAAGGACAAGTGAAAGTGGTTTTCTCTTGATCCTCAGGTGCAATGGCAATTTGGTTATAGCCGGAATACCCATCCAAAAACCAATAATATTCATGCTCGGCTAATCTTTATAACATTTGATCGACAAAAGGAAGGGGAAAATGGTCTTTTCGGGTATATTCATTCAACTTCCTATAATCAATGCAAACCCTAAAACCTGTAACAATTCTAGATGGAATTAACTCATTATTAGCATTAAGAACAACTGTCGTACCTCCCTTCTTTGGCACTACCTGAGTTGGACTTACCCAAGAGCTATCAAAGATAGGAAAGATGATTCCAGCATCTTAGTAATTTGATTAATTCTTTCTTCACCACTTCTTGGATTTGAGTATTTGACCTCCTTTGTGGTTGTATGGTGGGCTTTGAGTTCTCTTCCATCAGAATCTTGTGCATGAAAATGGCCGGGCTAATTTCCCTAATGTCAGCAATCTTCTATCCAAAGGCCCGTTTGTGCTCCTTCAATACGTTCAGCAACTTTGCTTCTTGTTGCTCTGTAAGAGAAGAAGAAATTATCAGAGGCAAAGTTTCATTATCACTTAGATAAACATATTTAAGATACGAAGGTAAGGCTTTTAGATCAAGAATCGGTGGCTCCTTAATGGATGGTTTGGATTTGCTTGACAGTGGCTTATCCAACATCTCAAATTTCCTCACGATGGCGCATTGTGCACGCCTCTCCAGACTGTGAACAGTTGCCGGTTGTCCCTCATCAGCTGACTTAACATCCTTCGACTTCATTATGCATGGCTCAAGTGGATCGTCGGAGACATTTTCCAGAAAATGCTCCAAAATCAAAGGATCAAAAACATCTATTCGCAAACACGACTCGTCATCACCGACATGCTTTAAAATCTTGAATACATCAAAAGTAACTCTCTCTTCTCCCACATTTAAAGTCAGCTTACCATTTGCTACATCGATCATAGCTTTACCTGTGGCTAGGAAAGGTCTTCCTAGGATGAGAGGAACTTCGACGTCTTCTTCCATTTCTAGGACCACGAAATCCACCGGAAAGTATAATTTATCGACTTGCACGATCACATCCTCTATGATTCCCTTCGGGTGTTTGATAGATCGATCTGCAAGTTGAAGACTCAACGAGGTTGGCTTCGGATTTCCCAAGCACAATTTCCAAAACAACGAGTATGGAAGAAGGTTTATGCTGGCCCCTGAATCACATAACACTCTGTCGAATTTTAGTTGCCCGATGGTACACGGGATTGTGAGGCTTCCCAGATCCTTGAGTTTCTTTGGCAACTTGTTCAATACCACTGCTGAGCATGTTTCAGTCAAGCATACCGTTTCATTCCCTTCCCACTTGCTTATTTGAGAGAATATCCTTGAAGAACTTAATGTAGTTGGGCATCTGCAAAATTGCATCCATAAAAGGAATGTTAATTCTAATTTCTCGAAGAATTTCTAAGATCCTAAGAAAGCTCTAATCCATTTCTTTTTTATTCTTTTTATGTGCGAGGGGGAAGGGGAGACGTATTTCAACTGGTTTAGAAGAAGAAGGAGATAAAGTTTCAGAATAATTTCGTTCTGTCTCTGACGTCCGGACTGTGGATTTCCCCACGTCCATACGTTGACCAGTCAACGTCCGGACTGGGTTCTGGCCACGTCCGGACTGTGAAGGCAGTGTGTGCGAATCCTCGAGATTTTCCAATGTTCGGATGTTACTCTCTTCATGTTCGGACGTTGGCTGCTGGGGAGGTGCATTTGTCACTTCTTTGCCACTACGGAGGGTAACGGCATGGCACTGTTCCTTTGGATTCTTCTTTGTATCGCTCGGCAGTGTCCCGGGTGCTCTTCCACCTGCATCAGCTGATAATCGTGCAAATTGGTGCTGCATCTCTTTCATTCCCGTCATAACACCCTGTAACATCAATCGAAGCTCCGCGAATGATTCGTCTGATTTTTGCATGTGAGCCTCCAATCTTTCTTCGATAGTCGGACGTCTTGGAACTTGACCTTGTGGCTTAAAATTTCCAGACCTTTGAGTATGATTGTTGTTAAACGGAGGCCTCGGTGCTTGGTAGATGCCTTGTTGTTCATTTTATGCCGGATTTGGCCTTTTCGAAAAATTCTCGGGCATGTGGAAGCTCAATCGAGGCTTGTTTGAATTTCCGACATAGTTCACATCACCGATGGTTGGCTCTACCTCTAGATCAACATCTTGTTCTACCTCTTGAGCAACAGCAACCCTTCGGGATTGTGGAGGAAACCCATCGTCATCTTCAGGGTACAGTTCATCCTCCCGTGCCATCTACTCTAGTTTAGCCCACACTGTTCTGCTATCGAGACCCAAAAGATCACCACCGGTTCCTGCATTAAGTTTGTGATGAATCCGAGACCGGACTCCATTAAAGAAGTGTAGCACTCGCTCGTCTCTTGAATAGTTGTGATCGGGGCACTTTTGAAGCAGGCTCTTGCATCTTGCCCATGCTGATGCTAACGATTCATCCCGTATTTGCTTAAAACCCTTGATCTTGCTTCTTAACTCGTTAATCCTTGATGGAGGGAAGAACTTGTTGAGAAACTCCTCGACTAACTCTTCCCACATTTCAATGGATTGTGGGGGCAACGACTTGTACCACAAAGTCCCTTTATCCTTAAGCAAAAAATGGAATAATCGGAGGCGGATGGCATCAAGATCTCTTGGGTGGAATTGAATGGTAGATAACACATTCTCGAAATGCTCCAGATGGTCATGAGGTGACTCTTTTGGATCACCATAAAATTGTTCAGCCTAAACCATGCTGAACATGTGAGATGGAATGTGGAAGTTCTGCGTGGCAAAATTGGGGAACACAACAGGCCCCGGCGTAGTGCGTACACAAGGGGGTTGGTTACCGCGAACTGATGCAGGTGGTGCCGGAGGTGCTGGTTGAATAGCTTGAAACAGGTTTTGAAACCATTCCCTGTTCTCTGGGAGATTGATGTCAGGAAGATTTCCAGCCATAGCTCGATTCCTGAAGTTTGCTTGAAATGTTCGTTCGATCTCGGGGTTAAATTCTTCCAAAGCCTCTCCGGAGGCTCGGGTCATTCACCACAAAGACACCCTGTTTAAATAACGAAGCAAATCACAGGAATTCAGAGCTAGAAAATAAAATTAATAATAAAACAATAACAAGCAAGTAAACTAAAACTTGCAATAAACTTATAAACTAAAATAAAACAAGTCCCCGGCAACGGCGCCAAAAACTTGACACGAAAAATCCTTACGTGCTTGCACAACAAGTGGACTGGTTGTGTGTAGTAATAAAGTGGATTTTTAAGTCCGGGATGTCGAACCCACAGAGACTCGTATTTTAACTTAACAAGTTAAAAGCAATTAAAATTAAATCAAAAGAGGATGATTAATTGACAATGAAAAAGTGAAAACGATACTTGACAAATTGATTAAGATTCTTATGTGAGAAAGCAACTAAGGCACATGCTTCAATTGTTATTACTCGTTAATATATATGAGTGATTATTCAAATTATTAGATTACTATTGCTTTGGTGGAAAAGACCTTAATTAATTACTACCCGATCTCTCGGCCGTAATAATCCTATGATTACGTGACAGTTCTCTAAATAATTCTATCCGAGAATCAAAACAAGGAACCATGCATTCACGTTTTAGAATTTCCCCGGATTAATCCAGCTAACAGTACTCGAAAATCTATACCTATCTCTAAAAGCAATTCCTCATGTTTTTCGGATGATGTGTTAATTCCTTTGAACCCTAATCTATATTCTCTCGAATAATAAACTAGGCTAATTAGCAAGCATATGTGGATCAAGCATACGATTGGAATAAAAGCATAAAATTAACACACAAAACAATAATAGAATTAAGACGAACAATCAATTCATATATATAAACTCATAAAATTGGCATTCACATGGCCTTAGTTAAAGTAAATTAGTTCATACTCATAATTGGAAAAACAACTAAAATCGTAGAATTATTCATAGACAAATAATCTAGAAAATAAAATTCTCCGTATTAAGAATTGATGAATTCGTGTAGAATCGTCGTTGTCTTCGTCTTGCTTGTTTCTTAGCTCCAAACTCTCTTCCAAAGCTAAAAATTTCGAACCCTAATGATGTTGGAAGAGGATGTATTTATAGATGATGATCTCCAGGTCTCCTAGTTGAATTAGGAATGAAAACTTTCCAAAACTCGTCCAGCTACCTCTCACGTCCGGCCTGCATTTTTCCAACGTACGTACTGTGGAGGCAGTGTAGAAAATTTGTGTTTTTCTGCTCCTTTCGCTCAATTGTTAGGTTTTTACCCCTGTACTCATTTAACAAACATATCAAAGCCACAAGTGGTAAAAATATCTTTGGGACGAACCCTTTTTATTCAAAGTTTGTGCAGATGGCTTAATTCGACGTTGCATACCCGAAACGGACGTGCATGCTATCCTATCTCATTGTCATGATATGGCGGTGGATGGCCATTTTGGGCCTTCCGAAATGGTAGCTAAGATCCTCCAATCAGGTTTCTTCTGGCCTACTCTTGTTAAAGATGCACATCATTATGTCAAATCTTGTGATCGCTGTCAACGAATGGGGAACATCTCTAAACATCATGAAACGCCCTTAAATAGCATGTTAGAGTGTGAGTTGTTTGATGTATGGGGTGTGGATTTCATGGGCCCTTTCCCCAGTTCTTGTTCAAATGAATATATCCTTGTTGCGGTAGACTATGTCTCCAAATGGGTGGAAGCCGTGGCCTTGCCTACTAATGATGCTCGGGTTGTCACTCATGTTCTGAAGAAGCATATTTTACTCGATTTGGAACTCCCCGAGCCATCATTAGTGACGGGGGCACCCACTTCTGCAACAAGCAGTTTGAACTTTTATTGACCAAGTACGGGGTAAGCATAAAATTTCGACCCCATACCACCCACAAACTAGTGGCCAAGCGGAGGTCTCGAATAGGGAGATTAAGCGTATTTTAGAAAAAACTGTCAACGCATCAAGAAAGGATTGGTCCCTTAAATTGGATGATGCTCTTTGGGCTTATCGGACCGCCTATAAAACCCCAATTGGCATGTCCCCATATCGTCTTGTTTTTGGCAAAACATGTCACTTGCCCGTTGAACTCGAGCATCGTGCTTATTGGGCCATTAAGTTTCTCAATTTTGACTCTCAAAGTGTAGGTACACAACGTTTGCTACAACTAAACGAGCTCGAAGAATGGCGTCATCTTGCCTATGAGAACGCGAAACTCTATAAGGAGCGGACCAAAATGTGGCATGACAAACATATTCTCCCCCGGGAATTCCACAAGGGAGAGCGGGTGTTGCTATACAACTCTCGACTCCGACTTTTCCCCGGGAAGCTTAAGTCTCGATGGTCGGGCCCATTTTTGATTTCCCATGTCTATCCATCCGGCGCCATCGAGCTTACAACAGATAAAGGACATACTTTCTTGGTCAACGCTCAACGTCTAAAACCTTACTTAGGGATGGATGGACCGAGAGACAAAGAGTCCTTCATCCTCGCGGACCCTTCGTGATTCTTCGCTTTCAGTCGAGCTAATGACTCTAAACTAGCGCTTCTTGGGAGGCAACCCATGTTTTTTTTCCGTTTCCTTTTCTTTTTCTCTTATTATCCCGTTTGTTGCTTTATTTTCTAGTCTTACATCTTTGTTAGTTTGTGTTTTAAGTGTTTTGTCTCTCCCCTTTTGAAACAGGAAATAAAATTCTTTACATAATATTTCTGAAAGGGGCGCCCAAGCGCCGAAAAACTCCCGCCTAGGCGCCCAGTTCTGAAAGGGGCGCCCAAGCGCGGAAAAAACTCCCGCCTAGGCGCGGGAAGTATCACTCAGAAATCCAGGTACGCTGTGTCGCGCGCCTAGGCGCCCAAACACGCGCGCCTAGGCGCCCGTTTCTGATTTAAACACATCTGTGGGTCAAAACGGTCAAAATTCCCAAAAAAAATCTTCACAGCTCCTCTCCCACGTGATTTCCGGCGACACTCTCACCATTTCCGGCCATTTCCACCGTGTTTCACCGCCACTTTCCATCAACATAATTCGTTGCACAAGTGGCTCCTCTTTCACATCGACTCGGTGCGACAATTTTGGGGATAAAAGGTGAGTTTTGGCTTTACCCTTCTTCCATTTCCGATTCATAGCCGACGAGTAGGTGCCTTACGTTATATTTTGAGGATTAATTGGGGCATTGTCCGATTGTGGTTTGATTTTTTTTGTTGCATTTGAGGACTTTTATTGGATTTGTGGATTGTAGTCAAATTTGGGGGTTGTTGTAGTTGAATTGGATGCTCTATTGTTGTTAAATCCGTGGGTTGTTATCAATTTGTGGGTTGTAGTCGAATTTGGGGGTTGTTGTTGTTGAATTGGATGCTCTATTGTTGATAAATCTATGGGTTATTGCTTAAAAATTGAGGAATCTGTTAAATCCGTGGATTGTTGCTAGATTGTGGGTTGCTCTCTGATTTTGGTGTGTTGTTGGGTTGGTTGCATTCGGGTTGATTTGAGTAGTTGAGAAATTGACCATTGTTGTTGCAAATGACGAGAACTACCAACAAACCGTCCAAGGGTAAGAAAAAAGTGGGTGAGGGTTCCTCTAATGAGCCCGAGACTCCCGATAATACCCGTTTCGAAAACTCCCAAGTCCAAATTATGTGTCAGAGTTTGAGCACCCCCCGCACCCTTATTAAGGAGCACTATTTAACCACCCGGGGACAGCCCTCTGTGCACGAATTGATACAGTTCCATCACTTACAGTTTTTCTGTCAAAAGCCCGAGGCCATTCGTCTTTCTTGGGTCCTGGAATTCTTCAGCTTCGGGGTTTATGATGAGATTGAGACACGAGGATGGCTGGGGACTACCCTTTTGGTACGGGGCAAACATGTCAATTATGAGTTGAGACAGATTAGGGAGAGCATAGGCACCCCCACCCCTCAGACATGCGAGTTCACCACTCTTTACAATGCAGGGCGCCTCCGGGTTAGCCTGTCGGATATTTTGCGGGTTATTGCCCGAGAGGGGTGGGAGTGGGTACCCGGAGAAGCTCATGTCCCCCGTAGGGCTCTACTACCCGAGGCTGCTTTCTGGCTCGACTTCATCCGATTCAATTTAATACCGAGTACCAATCGGTCAGAGGCAAACAAGGAACCATGCATTCACGTTTTAGAATTTCCCCGGATTAATCCAGCTAACAGTACTCGAAAATCTATACCTATCTCTAAAAGCAATTCCTCATGTTTTTCGGATGATGTGTTAATTCCTTTGAACCCTAATCTATATTATCTCGAATAATAAACTAGGCTAATTAGCAAGCATATGTGGATCAAGCATACGATTGGAATAAAAGCATAAAATTAACACACAAAACAATAATAGAATTAAGACGAACAATCAATTCATATATATAAACTCATAAAATTGGCATTCACATGGCCTTAGTTAAAGTAAATTAGTTCATACTCATAATTGGAAAAACAACTAAAATCGTAGAATTATTCATAGACAAATAATCTAGAAAATAAAATTCTCCCTATTACGAATTGATGAATTCGTGTAGAATCGTCGTTGTCTTCGTCTTGCTCGTTTCTTAGCTCCAAACTCTCTTCCAAAGCTAAAAATTTCGAACCCTAATGATGTTGGAAGATGATGTATTTATAGATGATGATCTCCAGGTCTCCTAGTTGAATTAGGAATGAAAACTTTCCAAAACTCGTCCAGCTACCTCTCACGTCCGGACTGCATTTTTCCCACGTACGTACTGTGGAGGCAGTGTAGAAAATTTGTGTTTTTTTGCTCCTTTCGCTCAATTGTTAGGTTTTTACCCCTGTACTCATTTAACAAACATATCAAAGCCACAAGTGGTAAAAATCACTCATAATCTACTCCAAACCAACTAATTATTGGGACCTAAAACACGTAAAACTCAAGCTTATCATAATGTCAATTTTCTGTTATCTTTTCAACTCTTTTACTAACTAATATACCTTCCAAAGTTACATTTACATACATAATTATTTTGTGTATTGATTTCTTGAAATTGTGAACGTGAAAAAACATTTCTTACAAAATTTATAGTTGAATATTTCTCAAAACTAAATTATAAAAAAAATTAAGTTTGTGAAGGATTCGGAAAATAACACAAAGAAAAATTATAGAAAAAATAGCTAGAAAAAAGGTCAGTCGAAAAAGATGTAAATCCAACCAAATAATTCCCTTGACTATCATAAAAGATTATCAAAACTACGAAAATAAATAAATATAGGAAATATGATAAATATTTGGACGATGAATAACAAATTAAATGAAAAGATATCAATAATATTCAAAATAATAGCAAATGTATAAATAGCCTAAAAAGATTTAAAAAATCAAATAGGATCAAAAACAAAATTAAAAATTAAGAAAAAAAATCAAGTGACGACAAATATCACTACCAAACCATAAATAAAACAAATCAAATGAAAAAGTAAGAAGTGACTATTAAAGAAAGTGTGTATGAATATAATGAAAATAATAGACTCACACAGAAATTATAAAAACAAGTTTTAAATATGATAATAATCAAATATGAAGAATTATATATATTAAAAAACATGATAAAAGTGGGAGAAAAGAAATTTGAGTACAGAAAAATAACAATAAGAAGAGGATCGCATTAAGGAGATGAGCTTTCTTTGGGAAAATTTCTTTGGATGTATTCGATGGGACTGTACATAACAAATAAAAAAGAATAATTCCTATATAAAGAAGATACAAATGACATATGAGGTTTTGAATAACAAAAATGGAGACTATATAATTGGTATGCTAGAGATATATAAAGAAACTTTGACTGGATTTGAACTTTAAAACTAAATCATTGCAAATTTGTTGTTGTATTTCTATATGTGCAAACCATTCCTATATAGCATATTTATGTGAATCTTTATATTTTTGGAAAGGTTCAATTACCATTGATCAAGAATGATACCAAGCATATGTGTGACGTCCCGAACCCCGGAACCGTGACAATCGCTGCAAGCTCTCGGGAAACATCCCGAAGGCATGCAAGGCTCACCTAGTAACAAAATTGGTATAGAGCATCTATACCTAAAAGATACGAATTCCCAACATATAAAATAAATAACTCCATAGTAGTTGCTCAATTCTCGAATGATAATAGAAATCCCTCATACAAAGCCAATAAATCCAATACTCGTGAATTAATCTCTAAGTTCAATCCAAAACGAACAAGTTGATCGTACCCAAAAGAATGAAGTCTATCTAAATAATACTAAAAAAAATGCTAAATTAAGAAATAGGGCCCCTCGAGATCTGACAATCGAACATGAACAATTCTCCTTCCACTAAGTCTCGATATCTGAAAGAAAATGTTAATGAAAATAATGAGCACGCCGGCCCAGTAAACAACTCTAACACCCAACTAGTTGGATCAAGCAACCAAAAATAACAATTATTTTTTTAATTAGAAGAAACAATAATTTTAAGTTCAAAAGAATATCACTATAGCAAGAACAATAGTTGAAAAGATTTACTTTAAATAAACAACTAATACGACACGATTTTTTACCATGCCCTGTACAGGGTCACTAGTGTAAGCTTCACCCCCTACACTGGGTCACTGAGATAGGCATCACCCCTATTCTGGGTCACTGACCAACCCTCAAACACAAATAGGTCACGGCTTTCCATCGCCTATTTCGAAATAGTCAACGTTTTATTAGTCTCAACCATGGGTTTTCAGAACCACCTCCACAACATTCATGTTTTCAAAACCACCTCAACAATGCTCACATTTACAAAACCATGCTCATTGCACATAAAAGGTATCACATTTTCACTTTTGAATTTTACATTCAAAAACTCAAATCACATTCACCTTTTCGCAAAATCAATACATATATAGGCATACTTGATCCAAGTTTGTAAAAATCACACACACGCCCCAAAAACATTACACATATAATTATATATAAGTAGAAGAGTGAAGAGTCACTTACCTCTGTCAACCCAATCCTAAGCTAATTTACATACTCCCTAAAGGTCTCTTGGGCTGTCTCCAATCGAATTTAAAAAATTCAAGCAGTGAATCAATAATAATCAAATATGAGATAAATCTTAAATTGTGTACTTAACAATCAACTCTGTTAATTGTTAATTGTTTATATGTATCCTTAATCCATTAATTGAATTGCAAGTCATCTGGCTAAGCTACTGCATATCCAATCTTTCTTGTATAGCTTCTTTCTACAACTACTAATACCAAATAACTTAGGGTAACTATCCGGATTACTAACTTATATTGAATTTCTAAAAGTCCAAGAGGTTCCACTATCAACACATATTCAACATTTCTCTTACAGAATATAAAACTTTCACTTGTATTTGTATGTATAATTAAAAAGAATGTATATCAATTTCATCACTTTCTTCATTAATGTCCGCCTCTACTTCATCCGCAAGGTACCACCATTATTTTATCCCCTCTTGATAGGGTGCGAATTTATATGTTTTAGAGCCACATATTTTTGTGATTTATATTGTTTTATGCATGATTTATACCACATATGCGTTTAATTTGTGTGCTTATTGAGTATAGGTGGAAAATCACTGCAATCGAGGAATAACGCACGAAAACATCAAATTTCTGTATTTTTAGAGGCCGAATTAGAGAAAGTTTCCTTCAACAAAGTTGTAGATCTCTATGTTATATTCACGTGGCAACTTTAATCATTCAAATCGGAGATCTTTGGGAAAGGTTATGAAGGAAACAAGATTTCTGCGCTGAAATACAAGAAAACGGCTGATTCTGTCTGTCACGCCCGTGCGTGGCTTGATGCACGCCCGTACGTAGATTGATGCACGCCCGTGCGTGGCTTGAATCACGCCTGTGCATGGTTAACCACCTCTATCATGCCCCTGCGCCACTTCATCCACGCCTGGGCGCCGGAACCCCTGTTTTTGAGCTCTATAAATACAAACTCAAGGGGAATGAAGAAAAAAGCTTTGGGGCTCGGTTTTTAGGCCTTTTGGGACTAAAACTAGCCATATACATCATATTTTGGAGGCCAAGAAGGAGAATTAGCAAAGGATAGAAGCCTTCAACTTGATTTCATCATCAACCAAGTGTATTAGGGAGTGTTTATTGCTTTCATTATATCTTTGTCTATGAATATATACATGTTTGCCTTAACTTCCTTTGAACTATTGATTATGAACTAGATCTATAAGACTAAGGCCATGTGAAGGCCTATTTGTGAAGTATCTATATAATATTTGTTTGTTTGAATCAATTCATGTATTGCTATGTGTTGTGAGTTTGTATTTGTTCTACGCACATGTGCTTGATCACCATGTGTTCGATAAATTGCCTAGGTGAATGTTTCGAGGGAAAATTGATCTAGGGTGCATGAGATTCACAACATAATCCGCAAAAAATGAGGAATTGCCCGTTAAGTGACAAACGGTAGAGATTCCCGGATGCAGTTAGCCTGATTAATCCGGGGAAATTCTAGAGCTTGAATGCATGATTGTTGGTTAGATTCTCAGATGGAGATATTTTGAGGACCGTCAATTAATCATAGATTATTATCGCCCAGACATCGGGTAGTAATTATTTAAGGAACTTTCCACCATCGCAACATAGGTCTAATGATTCGACAACTCACGTTATAAAGATATTGTATCAAATTGAGCCCTAACATGCACCTTAGTCGTTTTTAACACTTGAAGTTTCAATCTATTGCTCCTCTTTACTTTTGTTCTCTACACATTCTTTCCGTTTCAACCTTTACTTTAAGCGTTTATTTACAAGTCTAAAACTAAAATACAAGTCCCTGTGGTTCGACATCCGGACTTAATTGTCCACTTTATTACTACACACGACCAGTCCACTTGTTGTGCAAACACGTGAGGTTCTAGTGTGTCAAGTTTTTGGCGCCGTTGCCGGGGACTTGTTTATTTTAGTTTTTGATTTTATTGCAAGTTTTTTTATAATTTTTGTTTTATATTTATTTTTTGCTTTAGAATTCCAATGAATGGCAGGAAATCTTCCGTTTCTGACCCCGGAGCAACTAGAATGGCTTCTTGGACTCATTCAGGCTATGCAACTCACTCTCGAGGATTTGGATTGTCCGAAAAATATGCAAATGGTCTTCGATGTCATTCAAGCTTTGCAACAAGCACCAAATGGTTGCATGACTTCGAGGAGTGGTGTGGAATTAAAACATGATGAGATTTCTGTTCAGATGCCAACACCACAGCATCGCATACCTAACTCTCAAGCGTCCGAGGCAGAGTCTCCAAACTACGAGAAATCTACTCCTATTCCTTCTCCAATGATGCACGACCCCACTTTTCTGGAAGAAATGATGTCAAAGAAGCCAAAGTTGAGGGAAAGGATATTTGAAACTTTGTTAAATGCTTCCTCGATTGTAATTCTAGATAATTTGCCAAGGAGATATGCGGATCATCAGAGCTTCATATTCCCTTGCACAATTGGGGAATTTCGGTTCAACCAAGTCTTGTGTGATCCGAAATCAAGCATCAATGTGCTCCCATACTCCTTGTTCAAGAAACTCGGCTTGGGAGAACCACGATCAACTTCAATGTGTATAGAACTTGCAGATACTTCAAGCAAATATCCTAAAGGAATTATTGAGAACGTACATATACAAATTGACAAGCTCCACTTTATGGTCAATTTTATAGTACTTGAGATGAATGAAGATGTCAATGTTCCTTTGATTCTAGGGTTTTCGTTCGTATGCCAAGCCAATGCTAAGGAAGTAAACGAGAATAAGTTAACCTTGAGTGATGGGAGAGAAATAATTTCTTTCGATTTTGATAAGGTTCAGAGACATCCTTTCGACATGGGATCTGGTTTAGATAGAGAATTGGGGAGGGAAGCAATACGACAAAGCCGGACTCAACACTTGAACAATAAAATAAAGAAAACACCGGAGCCATTGCCAAGTTACATCGAAAGCAATATAGAAGAGCAGTGCACTGAGGAAACTGTGAGGGAAGACGAGGAGTTAAAAAATGAACACATCTTTGCCCAGCAGCTTACACCCGAGCGAACAGCTAAAAGTGTAGTAGAATTGGAGGCATTACTATATGGCACGTCTGAACGTGCAGAACCAGAAACTCCCACTGCCGAGCCTTCCACTCCTACAACTTCTCAACCGATTGACGATTCTCCACCCTCTATCCTCTCCAAATGTAAGGAGGTAATTGATTCCAATGACGGTGAGTTGTTATTAAATGTAGGAGATGACATGGTTATTTGTGATAACTATGAGGTTTTTAAGCATCCAGTTGATTCTACTTTGTTGTTACGCATTGATGCTTTTGATCCTTTTAGTGTTGAGCTTTTCCAGGCAAGAATATATCATCAAATCCAAGCATTCCACTTTGATGGGTGATAAGAGGCATTTTTACGTGTTTTTAAGCCCATGAGACTTATGCTATGGATTCATTTATTGCCTAAATCATGCCACATTTGCGTTTAATCGGGTTGTTAAGTGATTAGAGGTGATAAATGAAAGCATACGAAGAAACGAGGCGAAAAACGACGTATAAAACAAGTTCAGGACAATTTGCTTCTGTCGACCATGCCCAGGCGCCAGTAACCACGCCCAGGCGCGGGACAAGATGCAAATAACGTCAACATTCTGCTTACCACGCCTAGGCGCCATCCTTACCACGCCCGGGCGCCGTATCTGCACCGCTTTCCACGTTCGAGCGCTATTTCCGTATTTTTAAAGACCGAATTGGGTGAAGTTCCCTTCTACAATGTTGTAGAACTATGTGTTAGCTTCAAATGAGGACTTGAATCATCCAAGTCGGAGTTTTGTGGAGAAAGTTATGAATGAAATACGATTGCTGCACAGGACACATTGCATTTAATTTCAGCATTCTGTCAGCGGCGCCCAAGCGCCGTAATGCCCACGCCTAGGCGTGACCAGACCCGAGTTTTGATTCCTTTCAGCCAAAAGATCATCATTTGATGGGGGAATGGAACATTTAAAGCCAAGAGGTCATCACATGTATGGAGGGGACGTCATAAGTATGTTTCTTAGTAGATCTACTTTATGGAATTTTATACTACTCACTTTAGAGTAGTGGAGGACACACTAGGGGAGACACACACTAGGGGGCCCAAAAATTCTGGTCTTCTAAGGCATTTTCTTCACTTGGGGACCGATCATAAGAGGGGGAGGGAGGCATTTGGCCATTACTTTTGACTCATCATCATTCATCACCATTCTTCATCACTTTTGGAGGGGAACAAAGAGAGAGGAGTTAAGGATTGAAGTTCAAAAGCAAGGATCCATCATCAATCAATTGAGGGAGTTTTAATCACTTGCATTTACATGTTTATTTCCATGAGTATGTATATGTTTGTATTAGATTTTCTTAAGGCCTTGATGAGAGGCTAATATTGTAGAACTAAGGCCATGTGAAAGCCAATTTATGAATCAATATATGTGAAGTGAATTTTCGTATTAATTCTCATATTGCTTTGTGTTGATTTTTAGCTTTTATTACAATCATGTGCTTGATCACCATATGTTTGCTATCTTGCCTAGTCTAGTCATTCGAGAGAAGATAGATTAGGGTTCAATGGAATCAACTCATCATCCGAAACTAATGTGGAATTGCCCCTAGACATAGGTAAAGATTTCCGGGTGCGGTTAGCCGGATTTATCCGGGGAAACTCTAGAACGTTAATGCGTGGTTATTGATTAGATTCTCGGATAGACATATTTAGAGAACCATCAATTAATCATAGGATTATTATGTGCCGAGACATAGGGTAATAATTATCTAAGGAATTTCCACCAAAGCAATAGGAGTCTAATAATTCGAAGAGTAGCTCATCTATATTGACGAGTAGATTCGGTTGTAGCATGTGCCTTAGTCATTTTATCATACGTGAGATTTAATCTATAGTTCGTTTCTTTTTGGTTCGTCACTTGCTTACTCGTTTTATTGCAATCTACTTTTGTCCATTTTCATTAATCATAAACTAAAATTCAAGTTTCCGTGGTTCGACAACCCGGACTTTTTGTCCATTTATTACTACATACGTCTAGTGCACTTGCTATCATAGCACGTTAGCTTTTAGCGTGTCAATGGGTGAAGAAAAAAGAGCTACTATCCATAGCTTGGAGAATAGTCCATATCATCATCCGATAAATGAGGAAGAAAGGATGATCTCTTGGTCCCTACTCAAGCTACTTCTCACAAACACAGGGCCAAATTTCATCCTTACTTGGAGAATAAACGAAGCATTCATACGTCATCCGCTTTGAAATAACCCGATAAAGTCAAGCTAATGACTTTAAAAGAGCACTTCTTGGGAGGCAACCCAAGTTTGTAAGTTTTCTTTTCTTTTTGCTTTCGTATTTGTTATGTTTAGTTTTTTTTATCTTTTGTTCAAGCATGCACTTTTGGCTTGCTTCTCTTTGAGTCTTGGTGGTTTTGTATTGTGAGTACATGACATGTAGTAGCCGAGTTTTGCTTTGGATAATCTTTTGTTGTGGATTTGAGCTTGGAATGGATTTCATGTGATTAAGATTTGCTTTTCAGCATCCTTGGTGTAAGTACTCTTGTTTATGTATTGATTGAGTCAACATTGAGGCCAATGTTGAGTTTAGGTTTGGGAGGGTTATATGAGTAGCACTTATTGATTTTATTTGTCATGTGATCTTGTTTTTAGCTCAAGTTTGGGGGAATCGTTGCTATTACATGTGTTTTATGCTATTATGTTGAGAAAAATCAGGCATAACAAAATTTTGTTGTAAGATGTTAGCTTGCCAATTGGTGCGATTAGACTTGAGAACTCGAGACAATGGCATGATATCTTGTATATTTCTATTAATGGTCTAAAATGTAAAAGTACACATCTTGGTTATGCTCATTTCAACCTTAGTTGAGAATCAATCTTCCTTAGATGATACACGTTGCACATAAGTCAAAGGTAGAGGGATTGAAAAGGGTTCCCCATCTTGAGACATGTGAGGAGCACCCCCGGATATATTAACCTAGATTTTTTTCATGTGGTTTTGAGATGATTAGCTGCTCAAGGGTTCATAATTGTGTTCAATGAATAAATGATTAGTTGAGATTGGTATGTGTTAGGAAATTTCATGTTAGATGTTTTGATGATGACAAGATAGGATTTAATGTTAGACCCCAAAAATACAATGTAAGTTTCCGTTTTTCATAGATTGATGTATAAGCATTTGAAAGTTTGTAATTTATTTCTTGGGCTTGTAATTTTTATCTTTATAGAATTTAGACTAAGTCTTAGTGACTGAATCGCTAGTAGAATTTTAGGTGAGTCTATTAGAGAAGAAGTTGAAGACCAGCGTCTGAAGTCAACCAGAGATAAAGATTTTTTTCTTACCGTCCGTCAAACGCTACAAGACCTCATTTCAGGATTTATGCATCAAGCGCTCAAAATCTCTCAAGCGACTTATGTCAGATTCACCTGAAATAAATCCTCAAGTCATGAAGGACTTAAATGCAATCATTCAACGGGCATTTATTTCCAACGGGAATTAAATTTAAAATGCATTAAACGCCTGATAAGAGCATTAAATGTGATAAGCTAATGTGACTTGTGGACAAGCCACCTTTTGACCAGACTGTCAGAAAATTCAGAGTTTCAGCTGCTCCCATCCAATTGGCTGCAGCAAATTTTCAGGAATGTCAGACTTTAGGTAAACTCACGTGCTACGTGAAAGGCACGCTCCTACATGTGTCCAACGGACAGATCCTAAGAAATTGCCTATAAATACCTTACCTCAGAAAACCCTAAACATATGAAATAATACAAGATACAACAACAAGAGATATAAAGATACACAAGATACATACGAAAAAGAGAAGAGAAATTATCTTACATACATTTTCTGGAAAAAGCTTAGAAACTCCATAGCCAAATCTTTCAAGCTTTTTATCTACATTCCAGACAGTCACAAATATCTCAAACACCTTCTAAAGAAAAAACCCAAATTCCAACTGAGACATTCCAAGTTGTTTGATCTTCCCAAAAACAAACAAAACCCTAGTGACAAACCTCAACCTTTCATCTGAGTGAGAAAAGTTGTTGAACCCTTTCAGGCAGTATTTCTGAGTGAGTGAAGCTTGAAGAAGACGATCTTTATTGGTGCTGAAGTCTGTGTGATCAAGGAGCCCAAGATCATTTTCACCCTTTACTATCTTGTAGAAGATTCTGTGTGATTCTTTGAAAATCAACCTAGTAAATTCCTCCGAGTGAAAAAGGAGAAGAAGGACGTAGCTGGGATTACACCACCCAGTGAATCTTATACATCTTGTGTTATTTGTCTTTATTGTCTTATTATTATTATTACATCATTTAACTTTGAAAGAGACAAGTTAAAGTGCAAAGCGATTAAATTAACTAAAAGAATGCTAAAACTCATTTCTGCTATGCTAACCCTGATTAAGCGATCTAAGCGTTGCCCTACTTTGGTAAACTGCTAAAATCACTAAGTCTATGTTAACTTTCTTGAAGCGTCTGACCCAAGCGCTCAGTTATCCAAGCATTCAAATCTTTAAAGTGATACGAAATTTTTGAAGTCGAAAAAGACTTCAGGGTCTATTCAACCCCCCCCCCTTCTAGACCCTTTGGTATGCCACTTGGGACCACCAAGTGGTATCAGAGCGGTTGAATTAGAAACCTAAGCGTTTCCAAGCATAACTGCTTGTTCAGATCCATTCTTTTGAAAACTTAATCGCTTTAAAATCTCTCTTTAAAACATCTCATTATGGCTTTTAACAAAATGCCTAAGTTGGTAGAATCAAACTATGATTCTTGGAAACTTAGAGCATTCGCATATTTATGTTCGTGTGATAATGAAATGTGTGATGTGATTACAGATGGCCCCATTTAGATTATGAAAGTTGTAACTCGAGCCCCTGGAGCGACCGAGGCTACTCCAGATGGTTATGTCGAGAAACCTAAGATAGAATGGACGCCAGAGGATAGAAAAAGAGCTAATCTGGATAATGTTGGACGAAGTGCACTTTACTCAGCGTTAGGAGATAACGATGCATTGTTCAACAAGATCAAGCAATGTAAGACTTCCAAAGAAATATGGGATAAGTTGGCCATTGTGTGCGAAGGTTCAGCACAAATGAAGGAGAACAAGCTCTCCATAGCCATGCAAAGATTCGAGCATTTCAAAATGCAGGCCAGTGAGACGCTAGAACAATTGGACGCAAGATTCACTTTGCTCATTACCGAGTTAGCATCATTAGATAAAGAATTGACCAACAAGGAAATGATCAATAAGATTTTCAGAAGTCTGCCAAGTAAATACTTGATCAAGACAGTTGCTATGAGAGAATCACAAACTTTGGAGACTCTTACTCCAGAACATGTGTTTTCAGAGTTAAAGGGATTCGAATTCGAGTTAGGTGAAGTCAGCGACACAACAACTTCAGCGACTGAATCAGGAGCTTTAATCGCTACCACCAAAAATAAGGGTAAAGCGGTTAGTGAGTTTAAACCAGTGGAATCAAATGAAGAAAAGGAAATGGCCTTATTAGTCAAGAAATTCAAGAAATTTCTAAGATATGAAAAGAGAAATCCTATTGGACAAACTTCATTTCAAACTCCTTCCCCAGCACCAGCGCCTCAGTATCAAGCGCCAGTGTACTCCACACCTCAACCAGTAGCGCCAGTTCCATATCAAGCGCCTCAATCGCCTACTCAGAATCTCTCAGCGCCAGTTGGATCAAAGCGATTATCCACTGAACAGAAAATGAAAACTAATTTGTGTTATAATTGCAGGAAACCAGGGCACTACCAGGTAAATTGCCCTTATCCAAATGTGTCTAAGCCCACAAGGCAAGACTATATGGGTAGAAACCAATTCAGGAGCAACCTTCGCCAACAAGGTTTGCTAGCGGAATCTGAACCATTTCCCGCACCTGAAGAGGACTTGGAATCATCAGATGAAAGCAGTGATGATGAGCCTACAAGCGACTTAGCGTTGATCTGTCTCATGGCAAGAGAAGATGAAGCGTCTGACAAATCGCTACCAGAGGTAACCAATGAATTATCTCATCCTCTTTCTTATAATGAATTACTTGACAAAGTTAATGAATATTATAAAGATTGTCAAGAGGCCTCCAAAATATATCAAAATGATCTCGCTATTATCTCATCACTCACAAGAGATAAATTAATGCTCAAAGCAGAGTTGAAAATTCAACAACAATGCATTGAGAAGAACCAATCACTTGAGAGTGAGATTACTCAATTGAAAAGCGATCTTGATATAATAGTCAAGAGAGAAGCTGATCTGATCGCTAGACTTGCCTAATCAGAGCAGTTCATCTCATCATTATCAAAAGCTTCTAGAAAGTTGGATAATGTGACTGAGGTAACTAGATTATATGGTGAAAAGACCGGTTTAGGATACAATAAATTCAGTAAACAACCAAATAAATCTAATGTTACGGCAAACAACAAAGAAAAGGGTGTTCTCTTTGTTGAGGAAGGTTCACAAAGTCAAACGCTAAATGAACCTAGCGACAATGGTAAGAGGCCAAATGAGAAAGCCAAAGCTGACTCAAGCAAGGGTAAGACTAAAGCAAATGATTCACAAAAACGGGTTCATCCAACGCTCAAAGGCTAAGGGTAAGCCTGAATACTGTGAATCAAGCGCTAAGCGTTCAGCACCAAAAGTGCAACCCAAGCCAGCGCCAAGGAAATACCAGCGTCAATATCCAAGACAGTCAAGATCATATTATCGATACTATGATTATTATAATTGAGGATATTACTATACACCTAAAAAGCACACACAACACAAATCGAAACCCAAGAAGGCCAATCTTCCTGTAATGAAGACAAGGCAAATATGGATTCCGAAAGTTTTAATTCAAACCAAAGCTACTAACGTTGAAGGACCCAAAACAACATGGGTACCTAAGAAGAATAGTGGGTCGATAGTGGGTCGTCAACATGGGTACTAAAACAACATGGGTACCTAAGAAGAAGCCCTTTAAATTCAAGTACCTAGAGCCAACACCGATACTTCAGTTTGGTACATCGATAGTGGGTCGTCAAGGCACATGACTGGCTCAAAGGATCTCTTGATCAACTATCGTGCAAGCAACGGTCCTCAAGTTATATTCGGTGATGACTCCAAAGGTAAAACCAAAGGTATAGGTATCATGCATAGGGGGAACATCATGATCAGTGATGTATATTATGCTGAGGGTCTTAAGCATAACTTGTTGAGCATTAGTAAATTTTGTGATAAAGGCTTTGATGTTAAATTTTTAAGCGACTTCTGCTATGTCAATGACGCTAAGACTAAGTCTACTAAATTAAGAGGAAAAAGAACAAATAATGTGTATTTAGTAGATTGGGATTCTACATTTGATAACAACCCCACATGCTTTGTTGCTAAAAGTCAAAATGAATTGGGTTGGTTATGGCATAGAAAAATGAATCACCTCAACTTTAAGGCAATCTCTCAGTTAATATCGCTAAATCTTGTAGAGGGATTACCTAAGGGTTCTTTTCAAAAGAATCGCTTATGTGATGCATGTCAAATGGGTAAACAAGTTAAATCATCTTTCAAGAAGAAACCATGTCTATCTACTTCTAGAGTCCTTGAACTATTGCATCTAGATTTGTTTGGTCCTATTCAAATCATGAGTGTTAGTGGTAAAAAGTACTCGCTAGTAATAGTTGATGATTTCTCTCACTATACATGGGTAGAATTTCTAGCGACCAAAGATGAAACTAGTGTCAAGCTCATAGCACTAATCCGTCAACTGCAAAATTCAAAAGATCTAAAGGTGACGAGAATTAGAAGCGATAGAGGAACTGAATTTACTAACCAATTTGTTGAGAAGTTTTGTACAGATTTTGGAATACTTCATGAGTATTCTGCCCCTAGAACACCTCAACAAAATGGAGTTGCTGAGCGACGGAACAGAACGCTTAAAGAAGCCGCTAGGACGATTCTTGCAGAGTCTAAGCTGCCTCAAAGGTTTTGGTCCGAAGCCATCAACACCGCTTGCTACACTCAGAACCGGTGTATGATCAACAAACAACATGAGAAGACTCCATATGAGTTGTGGAAGGGACGTAAGCCTAACGTTTCATATTTTCATGTATTTGGTTCAAAATGTTTCATTCATAATAATGGATCCCACAGCCTAAAGACTTTTGATCCTAAAGCGGATGAGGGAATCTTTCTAGGCTATGCCAAGAATGGAAAGAGTTTTTGCATCCTAAATAAGATCAAATCGAAGGTTGAAGAATCCATTCATGTTGTGTTTCATGATGTTAACCAAGAACCGAGTAAGGTTAATCCTGATGATGTAGGAATCGAAGATCTTACCCAACATGCGTCACAAATTAATCTTCATGATAATACTTATAATGAGGATGATGAGATCTTTGTGCCTATTCCTAAGGTTACTCGTGAGGTTACAAATGATGATAAAGTCAGAATCGCTGATGATCATGAAGAGAATGATCATCATTAGCAAATTGGAACTGTGGATGATGAAGTGACTGCACAAGAGACAAACATGGATCAAGCGATTGATAACTAAGAGTCTCTCAATCCTTTCCAACCAGACCGTAAATGGCTTAGAGACCATCCACCAGAGCTAATAATTGGAGATATGGAAGCACCTGTTAGAACTAGGTCAGCTACAATTAATGAGGCCATGTTCGCAAGATTCTTATCTCAAATGGAACCAAAGAAAGTGGATGAAGTGCTCAGTGATTCAAGTTGGGTTGAAGCAATGCAAGAAGAGCTTAACCAATTTGAGAGAAATAAGGTTTGGACGCTAGTACCAAGGCCAACTCATCAAGGAGTTATTGGGACTAGATGGGTTTTTAGGAACAAGACGGACGAAGATGGCATTGTTATAAGAAACACAGCCAGACTAGTCGCTCAGGGTTATTGTCAAGAAGAGGGTATTGATTTTGATGAGACATACGCCCCAATAGCCCGTCTTGAAGCAATTAGGATGTTCCTAGCGTTTGCCGCATTCAACAAATTCACGGTGTACCAATTGGACGTGAAGAGTGCATTCTTGAATGGTAAACTCCAAGAAGAAGTCTATGTGGAGCAACCTCCAGGATTCATCAACAACCATGGCAAAAGTATGGTCTACAAATTGGATAAGGCACTCTATGGCCTTAAACAAACACCAAGAGCATGGTATGACACTCTCTCTATCTTCCTTATAGGTAAAGGCTTTTCAAAAGGCAACGTTGACACAACGTTATTTAAAATTACCCATAATGAAGATATTCTCTTAGTCCAAATTTATGTTGATGATATTATATTTGGTTCTACTAATAAGCGATTGTGTGAGAAATTTTCGAAAATGATGCAAGATCAATTTGAAATGAGCATGATGGGTGAATTAACTTTTTTCTTAGGATTACAAGTTAAACAACTCCCTAATGGAATATTTATAAACCAAGTTAAATATACAAAAGATATGATTAAGAAATTTGGTATGGAAAATGCATCATCTTCAAAAATTCCAATGAGCCAAACGTTTAAGTTAGATAAAGATGAAAGTGGGAAGAAAATTGATATCACTAACTATAGAGGTATCATTGGATCACTTCTTTATCTTACCGCTAGTAGACCGGATATTATGTTTTCAGTATGCATGTGTGCACACTTTCAAGCTGATCCTAGAGAATCACACTTAAATGCTGTCAAGAGAATCCTTAAATACCTAAAAGGCACACAAAATGTGGGCTTATGGTATCCACGGGACTCTCCTTTTGAACTAATTGGTTATTTAGACGCAGATTTTGCAGGATGCAAAATACATAGAAAAAGTACGAGTGGTACATGTCAATTTCTAGGTGATAGACTAGTTTCGTGGCATAGTAAGAAACAACAATCCATAGCGACTTCTACCGCTGAAACAGAATATGTAGCCGCTGGGAGCTGTTGTGCACAAATCCTTTGGATGAGGCAACAACTTAGAGATTATGGAATAATCTTAGGTCCTACCCCAATCCATTGTGATAACCAAAGCGCTTTAGCTATGACCCAAAATCCTATCCTTCATTCTAGAACCAAACATATTGACATTAGATACCATTTCTTGCGTGACCATGTTCAAAAGAAAGATATCTCTATGCACTTCATTGGAACTGACAAACAATTGGCAGATATCTTCACCCAAGCACTCAACGAACAACGCTTTCTCACTTTGAGAAGTGAATTAGGTATGATTGATTTAAACGCTTAAATCATAAAGCATCATATTTAATAGGCATATAATTTAGGGGGAATCCACCTTATGTTTATGTCTAAAGCGTTTTGACAAAAATCTGAAATAAGTCATCAATTTTAGGGGAAACTTTAAAATTGTACTTATAACAATTTTATAAGCGACTGTTATAAAAAATAATTTTAAAAATATATGCACTGATCACTAGCGCTTATCTTTATGCATGACAAAGTCAATCTCTAAATAAAAATGTCATTTATAAATTCAAGCGATTGACTTTATCTCAATCTTTACAAAATTAAATTTTGTTCTCCAAAAGTCTTAAGCGTTAAAGATATTCCCACGTTAACGCTAAGAAAATTATTTTAAAAATTCATGCATAGTTTTCATCGTTAACGAAACGTGTGGATAAGTACAAAAGATTAGATTTGATAACTACCCACACGTGTCTATCAAATCAAACTGACGATTAATGACCTTTATCTAAAATCGAGACAGTTCAGGTCTGCACGAGTCTGAGTACGTGTTAGTGTACTATCAGGCGCGTGTACTTCACGCTGAAAATTTCAAAATTTTTCAAACGTTTTTCAATTAATTTGGTAACTGCGGATCCCAAAATTTCGCTCTTTTTGGTAACTGATAAACTATTTTACCGCAGTTTTTGCATCCATATTTTTCTTAAAACGTATCAGATTTGAATCCTTTCAAAATTCAAACTCTTTGACTATCCACGTGTCAAAATCGTAGCCATTGAGAAGTTACTTTTTGCCTCTATTTAAACCCTTCAAGATTTTTACAGTCAGACTTTATCACTTTCCCAAATTCTCTCTGCTGTAAAATCTTCATCTCTCTCAAGGCAAAAACTTCTCTCTTTCTTTCAAAAGCTTCAAACTTTCAGCAATGGCACCCAAAGCTTCAAAATCTTCCAAATCATCCAAGTCTGCTACCGAAAAAAACTTCCTGTGCTGAAAAACCAGTCACGGTTAACGTCGGATTTCTGGTTAACTGGGACTACCTGTTTGATAACTAGAACTTCCCTCTTCGAACGATTCTTCCACTCGTTCAAGAATCTGGTTTGAGAGATATGATCACTACTATTTTCAAATACTTTGAAGACGAATCTCTCTACTTTTTCAACAATGCCCAAATTTCTGAAGACAGAAATTCCATATCCTGCGTCTTCCCTTTTGCTAAAGAGACTTTTGTTCTTACCCCTTCCTTGATTTCTTCATTGTTGGTTCTACCCAATGATGGCACTGAGGTGAAACACATCACTCTCGGAGATGCTACAAAAGTCTAGGAATTGGTCAAGAAAGAAGATGTTGATACTGCGTATGAGCCGAACTTTAAGAAGAACGATATGAAGGGCGAATACGTTATTCTCGCGGATATATGCTCAAAGATGATCGAATGCAGAAAGGGGACATTCGATAAAGTTACAAACATTCAGTACAAGATGATGGTGGCCATTCTGACCAAATTAAAAGTAAATTGGTCTCTCTATGTTTTTAATCGCTTCAAGGCAGCGATGGCCAAGTCGGTGAATCCCAAGCCTTATGGGATTGTGTTAAGTTGTATTCTTAGCGCTTGCGGTTATACAAACTCTTTTGGCAAAAAGATTCCAGCGACAAAATTCTACGAAAAGAAAATGATCGGTGAGCTACAAAAGCCAAGGAAGATAGGTGGTGCAGCTGTTCCAAAAGAAGAGCATGAGCGACTTCGTGCTTTAGGAGTTGTTCGTAGTAATGATGAAGATCAAGCGTCTTCCTCTTCATCATCATCCTTTTCATCCGAAGAAAAAGTGGTGGTCAAGCGACCTAAGAGAAAGATAGTTCTCAAAGTCGCTGAGCCATCCAAGCCAGCAAAGAAACAGAAGCCTGAACCCAAGAAGAAGAAGCCGGAGCCCAAAAAGAAGCAAAAGATTCCTTCTCCTTCTCCCTCTCCTAAATCTCCATCGCCTCCTCCAGCGTTCATCTTTTCCGTTCCTGAGGAAGAGGAAGTAGTATAAGAAGAAGTACCGCTTGCACGAAAACGTACTCCTCTTTCTACTCCCGCAACCTCCTCTAGCGCTTCAGCGAAACCAGCGCTTAGAGAGTCAGTAAGTGTTTCTCCCTCTGACGTTGTTCCTAAAATCAGCTCAGATCCTCAAGCCGCTACTCAATCTGAGAGGCTTTCCAGTGTTCAGGGTAGGTATTTGCTAAGCAAATTAGTGTATCCTTTCCTCGTTAGTTTCTAAGTTTCTAACGCTAGGATAAAAACTCTTTCAGCGCAATGTGAAGCAGATATTCAATATGTTCTCAACACTCTTGAAGAATTAGATATTCCCATTCGTGCTGATCCTATAACTTCTTTTCTCGACTTAGATCCAGAAGAAGTAGTCCAAGAGCCTGAGGAACCTGTCCAAGAAACAGATCAAGCGACTGAAATAGTCGATGATATTCCTCAGGGTAAGCGATTTAGTCTTTTCTTTTCTAAATTTCTACTTAGTGGAAATTTTGCTTGCTTTTTTCAATCGCTTACATGTATCAGCTCAAGATGTACCTCAAGAGGCACCAATCGCTGATGCCCCTCATTCATCCGAGATTCCAGTTGAAGTGGATGTGGATCTAACTACTGTTGTGGAAATCGCTAAGGAAGCATCTCAAGCCCTTCCTGACGCTAAAACATCATCAGCCAGTGAAGCAACTTTAAACGCTGAGCGGTCGATAGAAGTGGCCCCAATCCCAACAGAAGCGATTGCCATTGTTCCCACGCCAACGGGACCTCGTCCTCGTGTCATCGATTTCTTCCCGTGCGGATATACTCCAGATGTTGAATTCTATTATGCAGCCAGAGAACGAGACACTCAAACGCTTGCAGAGTTGGAAATACAATTTCAAACAACTCTCCATCGGCCCGATATGTCCAACTCTCACAAGTTTGAAGTTTTCGAGCGGATTGCCAATCTAAGACTATATAACTTGGAGCGTCTTCAATCACGCTTTGAGTATATTCATCGTCCAGTTTTCAATAGAGCTGACTTTGATCTTCAGCGTTTCAATTTAAACGGTCGCTCGGACGAGTCCTTTTATCCTCTGCGCCAAAGCAAGATTGTTTTCAAGAACCCCCACATGGGTGATTGGAACAAAAATCCAGATGAGGAAGATCTCACCAAGATAGGCTATTTGGCTCTCCCCTCCATTGTCAAGTCTCCCCAGAATGCTTTCTCTCCTAATCCACTTAAGTTATGGAAAGGTAAAGGACCGCTTGTTGCGGAGCGCCCAAATCCGGTCAACTCGTGGATAGAAGATGAGGCTCGTGAATGTCTAGCCAGATTATGGGCTGACGATTATGATGAAGAGACCGAACGTTTTGAGAAGTTCCTTGCCGCTAATAAAGAGCAAAAGAAAGCGGACAAACTTGGAAAACGTTGGATGATGAATATAGCCAGGTGGGCTGAAGAATTTTTTCTTCACTTTTACACCATTGAAGAATTGATCAGATATCCCTTTTTGTTCGAATTCGAAATAAAGTACAGACGCCGAGGTTATGCAACCTTTTTGCTTCAACAACGTCAGATTATTGCAGGGAATGTTAGCGCTTTGCCACGATATAGACAACCAATCAACAGCTACATTCGCCAGCAACTTGCCTTATACAGCCAAGGCGGACGCTACGTTTTGCATCTTCATGCAGGGTTTGTTCAACGAGTCTTTCCTGACCTAAATGAAGACGCTTCATCAAGTAAACGACCACTTCTTCCAGGCCAAAGTCAGATTCGTGTGGATGTTTCGAATGAACACGCTGAGTTCCACAGAGCAATGAGAGCAATGTTTGAAAATGCCCAAGCGCTGGACATCAGTTTCAATCACTATTCTGGGTGTTGCAATTTCAGAGGATATACTCTTCACCTTTGCTCTTTAGTGAATCAAATATTCAAGTGGCCAAGATCATCTCGCTGATTAGGCCAGTGGACCAAGAAGCAGCTCAAGCGCTCATGCCTTTGCTTTTGGACTTCTTCAACTGTTATACTTCAAGGATTGCTTTACCGGAAGGTGTGCAACTTGCACTAAGTACCGAAGAGCGTGAAGATGCTATATTCTTTATCCCGTAATCTAGCCTGATCAGTCCAAGGCATGTGCTGGAAGCCCTTGGCTCCCTCTAGGACATTGGTATTAGAGAACCTTCTCCCCCAATCCAAATTATAGAAGAAGACATTGCTCCTACTACGGAAGTCGCTCAACTTCCTGAGGCTTCTTTGCCAAATTCTTCTAGAGCCCCGGTAGTCGAGCCCCCAGCGATTATAGATGCTATCATGGATCAAGCAATTGAAGAAGTGCACGCTGAAATTGCTCAAGAGCCTGGAGAACCTTTTATCAGAGATAAATCCAAAGGTAAGGCTGCAGTTTCAAGTTCTTACGGACTTCTCCCGTTCCCAGAGCGTCCTTCTTCTGATTCAGATTCCGAGAGCGATTCAGAAGCCAGAGACTTCAGACAGGCAGTCCGGAACTCGCTTACCAACATTGAGGGTTCCTGCTCCAAGATCTTTGAGGCTGCTGATAGACATATCCGCATAGTGTCGGATACGCAGAGTCGTTATATTGTAAATGTTGCAAATAAAAGCACTATTGCTATCATGCAGAGCATATCACCTCTTATCGCTGAGCTCTCATCTAAATTCAACCGTCACTTAGCTCAAAGCGCATTGGCCGATACTGAAAGACATGCTTCATCCAATGCCGTCGCTCAGAGTGTCACTCAACAAGCTGCTCTTCTCTTCAAAGAAGTTAGACTCTTGCGCCGAGATGTCGCTGAACTCAAAACCTCCCTTGATAATGTCAAGAAGGGGGAAGATAAAGAAAAGTCCAAAGCGATTTCCAAGACAGATATATAAACAGTGTCGTTCATTGTTTGAAGAATTAGTAAGCATTAAGAAAATGCTATCCAAGAAAAGAAAGCCAAGGTATTATCTTGGAAAGTACGCGCTTCCAGATGCCGGACCGCTACAACGACCTATCAATTGGAAACCGTCAAATGATCGACAAAGAGATATCTATCATGATTTAATTCGTGAACTTGGTATTCCACCAAGGGACTAGACGGAAAGGTTGTTAGAGCTAAATGAAAGCGCCAGACTTCGTAGGCATGATTATGATGAAGTTCAACATACGACAATGATCGATATTGATCGTCTCTTGTTGGACTTAGCGTTAGAAGTTCTACAAGGCGAAGAAAGAGCGAAGCGACAGAAAAAGTGATTGGATTCCTTTTATTTTTTTTCTTTCTGTTTTATTTATGATTTTCTTTCAGTATAAAACATGTACGCTTTAATTCTTTCAATGAATAAATGTTTTAACGCTGAAACATCTTGTTGAAGCTAATCTAACTTTAGCTAACTTTACTAACTTTTCAAACGCTAACTTATATTCCTTTGGGCCTTTTCTTTTAAGTAACTCTTAAATTATAAAAGAGTTATAAGAGTTTAAAGTCTTGACATCATCAAAAAGGGGGAAATTGTTATGAAATTTCATGTTAGATGTTTTGATGATGACAAGATAGGATTTAATGTTAGACCCCAAAAATTCAATGTAAGTTTCCGTTTTTCATAGATTGATGTATAAGCGTTTGAAAGTTTGTAATTTATTTCTTAGGCTTGTAATCTTTATCTTTATAGAATTTAGACTAAGTCTTAGTGACTGAATCGCTAGTAGAATTCTATGTGAGTCTATTAGAGAAGAAGTTGAAGACTAGCGTCTGAAGTCAACCAGAGATAAAGATTTTCTTCTTAGCGTTCGTCAAACCCTAAAAGACCTCATTTCAGGATTTATGGATCAAGCGCTCAAAATCTCTCAAGCGACTTATGTCAGATTCACCTGAAATAAATCCTCAAGTACTTAAATGCAATCATTCAATGGGCATTTATTTCCAAGGGGAATTAAATTCAAAATGCATTAAATGCCTGATAAGAGCATTAAATGTGATAAGCTAATGTGACTTGTGGACAAGCCACCTTTTGACCAGACTGTCAGAAAATTCAGAGTTTCAGCTGCTCCCGTCCAATTGGCTTCAGCGAATTTTCAGGAATGTCAGACTTTAGGTAAACTCACGTGCTGCGTGAAAGGCACGCTCCTACATGGGTCCAACGGACAGATCCCAAGAAATTTCTTATAAATACCTTACCCCAGAAAATCCTAAACATATGAAATAATACAAGATACAACAAATAAGAGATATAAAGTTACACAAGATACGTACGAAAAAGAGAAGAGAAATTATCTTACGTACATTTTCTGGAAAAAGCTTAGAAACTCCATAGCCAAATCTTTCAAGCTTTTTATCTACATTCCAGACAGTCACAAATATCTCAAACATCTTCCAAAGAAGAAACCCAAATTCCAACTGAGATATTCCAAATTGTTTGATCTTCCCAAAAACAAACAAAACCCTAGTGACAAACCTCAACCTTTCATCTGAGTGAGAAAAGTTGTTGAACCCTTTCAGGCAGTATTTCTGAGTGAGAGAAGCTTGAAAAAGACGATCTTCATTGGTGCTGAAGTCTGTGTGATCAAGGAGCCCAATATCATTTTCACCCTTTACTATCTTGTAGAAGATTCTGTGTGATTCTTTGAAAATCAACCTAGTAAATTCCCCCTAGTGAAAAAGGAGAAGAAGGACGTAGCTGGGATTACACCACCCAGTGAACCTTATACATCTTGTGTTATTTATCTTTATTGTCTTATTATTATTATTACATCATTTATCTTTGAAAGAGACAAGTTAAAGTGCAAAGCGATTAAATTAACTAAAAGAACGCTAAAACTCATTTCCGCTGTGCTAACCCTGATTAAGCGATCTAAGCGTCGCCCTACTTTGGTAAACTGCTAAAATCACTAAGTCTAAGTTAACTTTCCTGAAGCGTCTGACCCAAGCGCTCAGTTATCCAAGCGTTCAAATCTTTAAAGTGATACGAAATTTTTGAAGTCGAAAAAGACTTCAGGGTCTATTCAACCCCCCCCCCCTTCTAGACCCTTTCGTATGCCACTTGGGACCACCAGTATGACCTTGCAAATTCGGTCAGGCCAACGAGTATTGGAGGTCACCAAAGGATTATTGCCTATATACTATACTCGTTGAGCTAATTTGAGCTTTGTCCAAGCCAATCGAATGAGTTGAATAAAAGACCTTGTTCTATTTCGTGGCCTTTGTCACTCGGGTGATTAAGTTCATAGGAGTGTCTTAACACTTAGCACCCAAAAACCCTCTGGTTTGGGAGTTGTTGACCCAAAGCCCATTATATGGGTGGCAAAGAAGATCTAAAGTGGTAGAACATCGCACGAGGCCTTATTTTGTTATAAGCTTAAATCGTTCAGAGCGTGAAATGTCAAATGTAAAGTGAATTGAAATGAGCACAATTTAACCTTAAAGTTGCCTATGATTCGATGAGCTCTATGACCTATCGAAAGTTGGTAGATACGAGGAATGTTTCCGAGCATGGTAGAGATGCCTTTTGATCATAATACCTTAGATATTATCCCACTACACCTTTTGGAAATTGGTTCGATTCTAGGTGTTGAATGAACATTGTTTTCACTTGTGTATTGCTATGTGTTGGATGATGACACATAGCAACACATAGCCATACCGGGGAAGGGGAAGAAGACTTTTTTGATGGATCAGACCTAAGTGAGGATGAAGCGGATGACCCGGTACCAAGTTACACAATTCAGGAAGAAGACCTATGGGAGATGGCGATTCCTTATCATAGGGCCCTTGTGGTGAAGATTCTCAGACGTAAGGTGGGATACACGATGCTTAAACAGCTTATGAAAGTCCTTTGGAAGCTCCCATACGATGTCAATCCAGCGGATATAGGCAATGAATTATATCTCGTTCGGTTCAGAATTAAGGCGGAATACGATAGGGTGCTTCGAATGGCCCATGGATGATTTTGGGACATTATCTAACGGTTCGTAAATGGGACCCGACTTTCAATCCGAAGAAGGAGAAAATATCGAACACTATGGTTTGGGTACATTTCCCCTTTGCAGATACACTACTTTAATGATAAACATCTCCGAGGCATGGGCGGGTTGATTGGTAAAGTGAGGGGAATTGATAAGCATACGGAAGAATCTTTACAGGGACGTTATGCACGAGTTTTTGTTGAACTTGATTTGGACAAACCAATCATTCCGGTTAATAAGGTAAACAAAAAGCTAAGAGTAGTTGAGTATGAAGGTTTATCTTTAATTTGTTTTGAGTGTGGTTCGGTAGGACACTGGAAAGAAACCTGTGGCTCGCAAAACCAAAAGGACAATGTCGGAAAATCACCGAATGAGGGAGAAAAACAAGCCACGCCTACTACTATTGGACCATGGAATATCGTACCCCCTCGGATGAGGAGACGAGGTCAGTGTAGGGAGACAAGTCGGGAGTCAGCCCAAGAACCCTCTATTTTCTATTTCAGCGTGGGCAATCAAGCACACACGGCTGGACCGAATGTGGATAACAGGGAGGCTAGGAATATGGGGGTGAAAAAGGTCGATGATATACATAGGATGGCAACTGCTCGTGTGCATGGTAATAAACCAAAAAATAATACCAAGACGACAATGAGTGGGTCACGGTTCGCGGCTTTGTATGAGTTGGAAGAGCAAATTGACCTAGAGGGAGTCGCACCGAATATGTCAGTGGAGGGGAGAACTCAAACTGCGGGTACTAAGGTTTAGAGAAGAGTGGATAGGGATATACCTCCGCAGCAATCGGAGAAGTTAGTGGAGAGGGAAAAGATTGCCCCGATCACGCTTGGTGCTATGTATACCATTTGAAATAATTCCATCAATTTAAACGTCGAGCGAGATCATGATATGACCGATTCAAGTGTTAAAATATCTCAGTCGGCTTCAGGATATTTTGGACGAGGTGGGCAGGGGCCAGCAGGTATGTTGGAAATAGGCTCCCATTTCGGGCACACAAGACCGCTGGAGTATACAGAGGATGGTAACATTAATTTCGATACTGAGTCAGTGGAAGAAGTAGATATGTCAAGATGCATTGCCTCTAGTGGCGATTTGGGCAATAGAGACGTTGTAATAACTGAATCTCGGCGAGTTGGTACTAGCAACATGGAAATGGCCAACCATAAGAGGGTTTTTTTCAGCCCCTCCCAGGTATAAGTTTTTGTTCTTTTTGTACTACTCCCTCTGTGTTATTAAATGACGTCGATATTTTGGAACTGCAAGGGTGCAGCGAAGCCTGAATCTTTGAATTCGCTCAGAGAAGTTTTGAGTCGACATAAGCCGATGATCCATGTCCTTGTGGATCCACGAATTTCGGGTCATAATGCAAAAAATATACTCATGTTCAGTAAATTTGATAAAGTTGTAAAGGTTGAAGCAAGGGGTTCTGCGGGGGGTTTTATGGTTATTCTGGAATTCTCAAGAGGTTGATATCGAAATTGTTGAAGCTAATGAGCAGAGTATCACCTCCATTATTCGTCGAGATGGGAATAGGACTTAGGTTTTAACGACAGTGTACGCCAGCCTTCATGTGGAGTCACGAAACCATCTTTGGGAGTATATTGTACTTATGGAACCCCACATACATGGTCCATGGGTTATTGCGGGGGACATGAATGTAGTTACGACACAATCAGAGAAAACGGGTGGTGCTCCAGTCGATATGCATAAATGCCGTAAATTCTTGGGATGTGTAGATAAGTGTGAGCTTATTGATCTCAAGTTCGTTGGTTCACTTTTCACGTGGGCTAAAGGAGGTAAGTCGTCATTACAAGAACGGTTAGATCGAGCAATGTGTAATGAAACTTGGCAGCTCTCCTTCCCTCAAGCAACAGTTCGGCATTTACCTAGAATAGGGTCGGACCATGCACTGTTAATGCTCACTCTCTATGAACATGCAGGGGTAGGGGCTAGTTTGGAGTATTTTCTGTTTCAGTCGGCATGGTTTACACATCCGAGCTTCCAGCAAATGATTTATCAGAATTGGCATGCTAAACGAGAAGATGGGATTCATGAGCAAATTCAACATACTCTAACAGCTACTCATGTGTGGAATCATGACACATTTGGTAACATATTCAAGCGAAAGTAGCAACTGGTGGCTAGTATTGCGAGTATACAAAGAGCACAAGGTCAGAACTTTAGGTACTCCCTCAGAAAGCTGGAAAATAAACTACAAGCTCAGTATTTTGATACTCTATGTCAGGAGGAACTTTTCTGGAAACAAAAAGCCAGGGCCCAGTGGCTTAGAGTAGGGGACATGAACACTCATTTTTTTCATCTTTCAGCTGTGAATCGCCAAGGAAAATCTAAAGTGAAGACCCTGGAACGGGAGGATGGGAATGTGGAAACTGACCCGATAGAGCTCAAGCGCATCGTAGTCGAATACTACAAGGCATTGTATGATGCAGGAGAACTCGTGTGCACTTATGCAGATATGTCGGGATTTTCGACACTACTGGGGCAGCATACCGAGATACTACTTAGGCCGATTACCAAAGAAGAAGTGAAACAAGCACTCTAGGATATGAGTTCGTCTAAAGCACCAGGTCCGGATGGAATACAACCTATGTTCTATCAGCGTTGTTGGGATATAGTCGGTGAAGATATTTTTCAGCTGGTTTAGAAAGCGCTTCAGCCAGGTAGCATTGATCCTACTCTTAATAAATCTCGCATTGTTTTAATTCCAAAAGATAAGAACACAACACGTCTCTCGCAGTTTCATCTAATTAGTCTTACGAATGTAAGCCTTAAAATTGTTACCAAAACATTGGCTAATCGCATTAAAGAGTTTATAGATGAGCTTATCCCACGGTCTCAAAGTAGTTTTATACCGGGAAGGCAAACAATTGACAATGTGTTAATTACTCAAGAAATTTTGCATGATTTAAGTCGACTGAAAGGAAAAAAAAGGTTTTTTCATAGCCAAAATTTATTTCGAAAAGGCTTACGACTGTATTAATTGGAGTTTTCTCGAGAATGTGTTAAGGGAAATTGGTTTCCCCGCGGCTTGGATCTCGCTCATTATGGATTGTACCACCGGAGCTAAACTATCCCTGCTTTGGAATGGTGAGGCAACAGAGTGGTTTGATCCTAAGTGAGGACTAAGACAAGGGGACCCCCTGTCGCCTTATCTCTTTGTTTTTTGTGTATAGAAGCTAGGTTGCCTAATTGATGTAGCGGTGCGGGAGAGAAAACGGAGACATGTACCAACTTCTAGACATGGATTATCTATTTCCCACTTGATGTTTGTAGATGATTTACTATTATTTGGGGAGGCTATAGTACAGCACATGAGGTCGGTTATGGACACTTTGGAATACTACTGTAACCTCTCGGGTCAAGCTGTGAACGCTCACAAGTCGAAGTTGTTCATTTCAAAAAATGTACCAATGGACCTCAAATGTCGTATCAGTAATAGCATGAGTCTTGGCTGTATAGACAATTGGGGGAGGTACCTTGGCGTCCCTTTGTAGCACGGACGTCTACTCCAGCGGGATTATGGATTTTTGGTGGATCGAGTCAGGAAAAGATTACAGGGTTGGAAATGAGAACACTTATCTTTAGCAGGACGTGTGACCTTGATTAAGTCGATAACGGAAACTCTGTCGTCATACCATATGCAAACAATGAGACCTCCTTTAGGTGTTTGTGATGTAATTGATAAAGCAAACCAGCAATTTTTGTGGGGGGAGGGGGGCTCGGATATAGAATGCAAATTGCACCTTGTGAAGTGGGAGACTATTTGTAAACCCAAGAACCAAGAAGGATTGGGATTGAGAAAGACCAGAATTACAAACCTAGCACTCCTCGGTAAGTTGGGATGGCAGCTGCTTCGAGATGATGATAGCTTGTGGAGTCAAGCGTTTAAACACAAATATATTTTGAGGCAGCGCGCTCGGGCTAGAAATGCGACATCGTCCACTTGGCGAAGTATTCAGTCGATCGCCCCTTTACTTAAATTAGGAACTCAATGGATTGTGGGTGATGGGGCTCGGATTAAATTTTGGGAAGATGTCTGGCTCGGGGAGGAACCGTTAGCTACTCACTGTCAACAACCGATTCCAGCAGAGGACTTATGTCGGACTATTGCTCAGTATTGGATTTCGGGGACTGGCTGGGATTGGGACAGTTTACAGGGGCTACCAATCATGGTTAGCACTCAGTTGCAGGGGATAGATTTGGCGGCGGGATCGGGACAAAAAGATATGCCAAGGTGGAGATTTTCCCTGGATGGGGGTATAGTTGTAAAAGTGCTTACAAAGCTCTAGAAGGTCACGGGCGAATGGAGAACTTTAAACTGTGGCTGAAGATCTGGAAAGTCCCGGGAGCACACTGTTGTCGAATGTTCCTATGGCTACTCCAGCATAACAAAGTGATGACTCAATCGGTTTTAAAGACGCGTGGCATTGTGTCTTCGGATGGCTGCCCCATTTGTGGGATCGCCTCGGATACTCCCTTACATGCTATTCGTGACTGTCAGTGGGCAAAAAAATTTTGGTTACAGCTTGTTCATCCTGATTGTTATAATGTTTTCTTTTCAATTTCAGTGGAAGACTGGCTCGACGGGAACTTATCACACAAGATGAACAGATATGATTGGTGTGAAAAATGGGATATAACCTTCACTGAGACTTTGTCTTTTATTTAGTAGGTTCGGAATGAGGTGACGCATGGAGTCTGACCTACAGTTCCTATGGGGGAACTAGATGTGTTACATAAAAGAATTCATGATACCATTCATGCCCTTAACTTTGATCCCGACGTGATGCGCCTACAGGTACACACTGGCCGAAAAGAACCGACATTTGGTTATACTAAACTGAATGTGGATGCGGTGGTAACAGCAGCTGGCCAAGCAGGGGTCGGGGGTGCTCTTTGAGACGAACATGGAACATGGTTAAGGGGGGTTCAGTGGTCGCATTAACCCGTGTTCGTCGTTGGAGGCTGAGATGCATGCCATTCTATTGGGACTAGAGATGGCGTGGGCCACAGGGACAAAGAAACTAATCGTTGAATCGGAATGTCGAGCTGCACTTAATAGCATTGTGGAAGCCTCCATGGAGCATCACCACTTTGATGTGATCTCTCACATTCGTAGTGTGCAAGGTAGAGACTGGGATGTCTCATTTCAAATGGTTTGGCGGGAAGCAAACCAAGTAGCTGATGCTCTAGCTAAAATGGGAATTCACACCCATATGCACCACACGAATGTACCACACTAACAAATCTATCACCTCCTAGACAATGACAAAGCAGGCATTACTTGGCCTCGTTTTGTGACTATTAACTCGAGTTTGTCGGGTAAGTTTATGAATTGTTGGGTATCTATCCCCCCCCCTTCCGGAATTAAAAAAAATTATTTACAATAAAACACCTCTCCTAGTTCAGGAATTTTAAATTAAGTTCTAATTAACTCGCTTATCTATCTATTCCATCAGATAAATTTAATTTACTTCAGCTCCCTCTTGAAATTAGAGTTTCAATCACAGGAAATTATCACTAAAGTATATAAATGCCAAAAATAAAGTTCATCACTTAAAAATTTCTATTATAAAAAAGGGTCGGGTATTAAAATATGAATAGTAAAAACGACATATAAATTAAGTTAACCAGTAAGAATTTTTCCATGGAATAAAAAAAATTCAAAATTCTAGAAAATAGGATTTGAGTTCACAGAACTCATTAGATTAAAACATAAGAATTTATGCGTATACAAAACAATTGATAGAACTATTAGAGAGAAGTTTCTTCATTTAATCATTTCATATCATTGATGTGAGAATACAAAAAAACTACGCAATAATTATATCAATCAAAATTATTCATTTTAATTAATAATTATGTTACTTCTACTAAATGAATGGGTTATTTTATGTCACTCTATGGTTGAATAATTTTTAACCAACTAATACATATAGATCCTAAAAGTTATAGGGGAATGATATTGGAGCTTCACTTATATTCTTCTCTCTAACAAAATTATAAGAATACTCATTTCTAATTAAAAGCCAACCTTTTTACTTCAATTTTTTCTCACCTTTTAAATCGTCATACTGATAATTTCGTCTAATGGTCTATATCAAAAATAAAAATTTTATTTACTTCATCTATAAAATCATGTCAAAATAATATATTCATGAATAAAACAATACTGCAAAATGATATTTCTTTTTTTAAAGCATAAAACTAATACTTATATACAAGCATATATAGAATTATTAATCAAGACTGATTAACAAAAAAATCCTGTTTTTTAAAAATCTTTTATGTATTCAAATGCATGTTGTATGAAGAGTCGCTAACTATTTTTAAAATGATAGTCTTTTTGTTTGATAGAAGAGCATTATTTATATTATTTTTATGCATTGTTGTTTGAAAAAACTAAACTTATTTATTGAACAAATATATAAAATTGATCGCTAGATTCTAATATAAAGGCAAAATAGAGGGCACGTCTTTATTCCATAAAGGTCAAAGAGTTAAACCTTTATTCACATGGACTATGTGTTCAATACTTATTTAGATGCCATAAAGATTTATATGAACAAAATACAGATGCCTTTATTAATATCATTTTAAAAGTTTGTAAAACATAATAAGATACCTTAATCTAACTATTTGTCCTCATTGGCATCTAGAGCATATACCTAACAGGTAGATGATCCGCTAGAGGCATGTCTTGTGCAATCCATGAATGTCGATTCGGCGAGTGAGGAGCAATTGGAAATTGTGTGTAGCTTAGAAAAGCAACCTCCTTACCTTGTCATGGGGGTTGAAAAGTTAGAAAGATCACTATCAGCTCCCCCTCGCCCTTCCATTGAAGAGGCCCCTACCCTTGAGCTTAAACCATTGCATTTGCATTTGAAATTTGCGTTCTTAAATGATAATAAGACGTTGCCCACTACTACAGAAATGACCTATAACAGCAGTTTTTTAGGCCTATTACAGCGGTTTGAACCGCTGTCATAGGTACCGCTGTTATATGGTTGTGACCTATTACAGCGGTTAAAAAACCGCTGTCATAGGGTCGACCCTATGACAGCGGTTCCGTCTGAACTGCTTTCATAGTGTTTCGAATTAATTTTTTTTTAAAATTATTTAACCTATGACAGCGGTGCGGAAGGAACCGCTGTCATAGGGTGGGATTTTTTTTCTTCTTTTTTTTATATTTTGCTTCAATCAACTAACAAATTCCAGCTGCACAATGATAAAAGACGTTTTTACGAGTTTTTAAGCCCTTACGTTTATGTTTTAGATTCATTTATCACTTGATTTATGCCACATATGCGTATAATCTATGTGCTTATTGAGTAAAGGTGGAAAATCACTGCAATTGACGTAAAGTCCACAAAAACACAGTAGTTCAGTATAATTTGAAATCAAATTTGAGGAAGTTTTCTTCTAGGAAGTTGTATATCTCCGTCTTGGCTTCACATCACAACTTGAATCATCCAAATCCGAGGTCCTTGGAGAACGTTATGAAGAAAATACAATTACTGCGCTGAAAAACAAGAAAACGGTTCAGACTCTGCAGCTAGCGCCTAGGCGCCACCTCACCCGCGCCTAGGCGCCCGTCAACTTATTCCCCAAGCCACTTAGGCCATCTGGACCGCACCTAGGCGCCATTTGGGTCACGCCTGGGCACCGATACAGCGGTTTTGAAGGTATAAAGGCCAAAAATGAAAGGAAAAAGAGGGATTCAAATTCTAAATGGATTTTAGGGATTTCTTCAGATTGGGACCTCACTTTTCATCACTTTAGAAGAGCAAAAGAGAAGGGAAAGAAGAAATTCAAGCCTCCAATTAAATATTTGATCATCAATTCAACATAGGGAGTTTCTTAGCTTTAGATTCATCTTTGTCTCTGAACATGGATCTTATGCTTAGCTTTTTCCATATGCATTTTATGAGCTAAATTGTTGAACTAGGGCCATGAGAAGGCCATGTTGTTAGTATTGTGATAATGAGATCGTTTTCCATTTCAATTCATATATTGCTATTTGTTGTGATTTTGTGGTTGAATGCCTTGCATATGCTTGATCACCATGTGTTTGATATCATGCCTAGGTGAATTATTCGAGAGAAAGTTGACTTAGGGTGCAAGAATTTCACAACATCACCGACCAAATAGGAATCGCCCTAGACATAGGTGAAGATTCCAGGGTGAAGTCGTTCGATTTTAATCGAGAAAGCTCTAGTTCTTTAATGCGTGCTTAGTGGTTAGATTTTCGGGTAGACATACTTAGGAAACCACCAATTAAGTATAGGAGTCTATCACGAGACATCGGTTATTCTTTACCTGAGGAGCTTTCACCATAGCAATGTATGTCTAATGAATTGGTAATGATCTTAGGATAGCAATACGCAAATCATAAACTAAAATTCAAGTCTCCGTGGTTCGAAAACCCGGACTTATTGTCCATTTCTATCACTACACACGACTAGTGCACTTGCTACCAAAGCACGTTAGCTTCTAGCGTGTCAAGTTTTTGTCGCCGTTGCCGGGGACTTGTTTATTTTAGTTTTTGATTTTCGTTTACATTTTCATAATTCTTATTTTTTCGATTATTTTTTGCTTTTCTTTTAATTTCTTGTTATTCTAATTTTGTTTCTTTTGTTTTTTTTTCTTTTTCAGGTTCTAATAATGGCTACACAATTCCATAGTCTAACTCTAAAGGGGAAGGTCGAATGGTTGCAAAACACTATTCGAGGCATGAAACCGTTAGTAGTCCCACCTCGCCCATGGGAAGTATCACCAATGATTGAGGCACTTACTCTAACCGACGTACCAATAGTGGCTACATCTTTACCACAACAAGGACTATGTGAGTCACAAAGACCCCATATTGAGCAAATTCAAGCCATAAGGCAAGAATTCCTTCCACAATTTTGCCAAGTGGATATTCTTGAGGTCGAGGAAGAATCCGATAATATCATGGAAGAGATGAGCCTTATGGGAAAGGACATATGTTTGGGGATGAGGGAGATGAGTTGTCAACCTAAACACCTCACAAAGGAAATCTACTTGAGAGCATCCGAGACAGAGAGCCCAAAAACTGAGAAATCTCTTTCCACTCTCTCTCAACCTTCTCAAATATGTGTCCCATTTCCTTTAGCTCTAAGACGAGAAAAAAGTAAATTTGATCAAGTCTTAGACAATTTGCGAGAGGTGAAGATTAACGAGCCCCTTGTCGATTCTATCTTGCAAACGCAATGTATCTCAAAGCTATCCACGGATATTTTGTTGAACAAGCAACCTTGGGAAGAAGTGCACACAGTTTGTTTGACAAAAGTCTGCTTGGTGGGTACTCTCCATGATCGTTCAAGTCAATGCAAGGTCCCAAGACTTCTTTCCATCCCGTGCACTATAGGAGAAATGAAGTTTGATCGTGTCATTCTGAATTCAGAAGTCGAAGTTAATTTTCTTCCTTATACATGGTTCAAAAAGTTGGGTTTTAATGAGCTTAGGCCGGTTTCGATGCGGTTACAATTCGAGCAAAAATCATTCAAACACCCAAGAGGAGTTGTCGAGAATGTGCTCGTGAAAATTGACAAATATCATTTCCCGATCGACTTCGTAACTTGTGTGATGGATGAGGCCATTGAAGCACCTCTGATCCTAGGAAGACCTTTCCTAGCCACCGGTAATGCCACGCTTGATAATGTAAATGGAAAGTTAATCTTAAATATGGGAAGTAAAAGAGTGTGTCTCAATGCATTGAAAGAAAAACGTAGACTACAACCTAACATGAACTATTCAAAATTAGATACGTTTAATGTTTTAAGTGTTGAGAAATCACAGAAACACTCTTCATATGATCCACGGGTAGTGGGAAGTTTAATCGATATTGGGCAACCGTTACCCACAACGGGTATTGGGACGAAGCTGTGCCCGAAAATCAATAAGAGTGTGGAAAAGTTGTCTATTCCACTCTATGATCCTCATTGAGTCGACTATGAAAATTCAAGCTAAAGACTATAAATAAGCGCTTCTTGGGAGGCAACCCAAGTTTGTAAGTTTTTCTTTTCTTTTTGTTTTCGTTTCTATCTTGTGTTGTTGTTGTTTCTTTTTGTTATGTTCAAGCATGCACTTTTGGCATGCTTCTCTTTGAGTCTTGATGGTTTTGTATTGTGAGTACATGACATGTCGTAGCCGAGTTTTATTCTGTGGAGAATTCTTCATTGAGGATTTGAGCTTGGAGCGGATCTCACTTGATTAAGGGTTGCTTTTCAGCACCCTTGTTGTTAGTACTCTCGTTTACTTCCCTTTTGAGTATGTATGATTGCGTCAACATTGAGGGCAATGTTGAGTTTAAGTGTGTGTGAGGGGGGGGGGGAAGGTATCTATATTTCGTGTGATCTTGTTTTTAGCTCAAATTTGGAGGGAATAATTGCTATTGCATGTGTTTTGTGATTTTTTTTTTTTTTGTGAAAATTCAAGCACAACAAATTTTTATTCTAGGATATTAGCTTGCTAATTGGTGCAATTAGACTTGAGAACTCGAGACAAGGGCATGATATCTTATATGTTTATATTAATGGTCTAAAATGAAAAAAAAATTACACATACTAATTATGCTCATTTCAACCTTAGTTGAGAATTAATCTTTCTTAGATGATACACGTTGCACATAAGTCAAAGGTAGAGGGATTGAAAAGGGTTCTCTATCCCTAGACATGTGAGGAGCACCCCCGGATATATTAACCTAGATTTTTCATGTTGTTTTGAGATGATTAGTTGCTTAGGGGTTCATAATTGTGTTAATGGAACGAATGATTGAGATGATATTGGTATGACCTTGAAAATTCGGTCAGGCCAACGAGTATTGGAGGTCATCAAAGCACCATTGCCTATATACTATACTCGTTGAGCTAATTTGAGCTTTGCTCAAGCCAATCGGGAATGAGTTGAATAAAAGACCTCGTTCTATTTCGTGGCCTTTGCCACTCAGGTAATTAAGTTGGTAGGAGTGTCTTAACACTTAGCACCCTAAAACCCCTCTGGTTTGGGAGTTGTTGACCCAAAGCCCGTTACATTGGTGGCAAAGAAGATCCAATGGGGTAGAGCATTGCACGAGGCCTTATGTTGTTATAAGCTTAAATCGTTCAAAGCGTGAAATGTCAATGTAAAGTGAATGGAAGTGAGCTCAATTTAACCTTAAAGTTTCCTATGATTCGATGAGCTTTATGATCTATCGAAAGTTGGTACATACGGGGAATGTTTCCGAGCATGGTAGGGATGCCTTTCGATCATAATGCCCTAGATCTTATCCCACTACACCCTTTGGAAATTGGTTCAATTCTAGGTGTTGAATGAGCATTGTCTTCATTTGTGTACGTATTGTTGAGCTTTATTGTCACTTGATTCATGCCATTGCATGATGGTTCTTATTTCAAGTTGTCTCAGTTCGTTTGAGCTTAACATCCTTCGATTTTGTGGGTAAATCGTATGCAAACCCTCACAAGACTATATCTCGTCCTTTGAGTTAACTCAAAGGTTTAAAGGCTTGTTGCACATGCTAAGTGCAACCGGCTACTCCACGAAAGCGAGTTTGGTAGTAGTTTTCTTTTCGTTTCTCCCATGTTTGATGATGTTTCCATATCCTAGAATTCTTATTGCTCGAGGTCGAGCAATTGATAAGTGTAGGGGGGGTTGATAAGAGTCGTTTTTATGTGCTTTTAAGCCCTTAAGTTTATGTTTTAGATTCATTTATCACTTGATTTACGCCACATATGCGTATAATCTATGTGCTTATTGAGTAAAGGTGAAAAATCACTGGAATCGACATAAAGTTCACAAAAACACATTCTTTCAGTATATTTTGAAATCGAATTTGAGGAAGTTTTCTTCTAGAAAGTTGTAGATCTCCGTCTTGGTTTCACATGTCAACTTGAATCATCCAAATCTGAGGTCCGTGGAGAAAGTTATGAAGAAAATACAATTGCTGCGCTGAAAAACAAGAAAACGGTTGAAACTCTCCCGCGCCTAGGCGCCCGTCAACTTATTCCCCAAGCCACTTACGCCGCCTGGACCGCGCCTAGGTGCCATTTGGGTCACGCCTGGGCGCCGATACAGCGGTTTTAAAGGTATAAAGGCCAAAAATGAAAGGAAAAAGAGGGGGTTCAAATTCTAAGTGAATTTTGGGGATTTCTTCGGATTGGGACCTTACTTTTCATCACTTTAGAAGAGCAAAAGAGAAGGGAAAAAAGAGATTCAAGCCTCCAATTAAAGATTCGATCATCAATTCAACATAGGGAGTTTCTTAGCTTTATATTCATCTTTGTCTACGAACATGGATCTTATGCTTAGCTTTTTCCTTATGCATTTTATGAGCTAAATTGTTGAACTAGGGCCAGGAGAAGGCCATGTTGTTAGTATTGTGATAATAAGATTGTTTTCCATTTCAATTCATATATTGCTTTTTGTTGTGATTTTGTGGTTGAATGCCTTGCATATGCTTGATCACCATGTGTTTGATATCATGCCTAGGTGAATTATTCGAGAGAAAGTTGACTTAGGGTGCAAGAATTTCACAACATCACCGACCAAATAGGAATTGCCCTAGACATAGGTAAAGATTCCCGGGTGAAGTCGTTCGATTTTAATCGAGAAAGCTCTAATTCTTTAATGCATGCTTAGTGGTTAGATTTTCGGGTAGACATACTTAGGAAACCACCAATTAAGTATAAGAGTCTATTACGAGACATCGGTTATTCTTTACCTTAGGAGCTTTCACCATAGCAATGTATGTCTAATGAATTGGTAATGAATTTAGGATAGCAATACGCAACATGTGCCCGAACATGAGCCTTAGTCACCTCTCCACCTTGGAAGTTTAATCTCTCTTTACGTTCGCTTTAGCTTATTTTAATTTCCTTTTTAGTTAAATCTCTAATTTACTTCCTTTTGTTATCGAAAATCATAAACTAAAATTCAAGTCTCCGAGGTTCAACAACCCGGTCTTATTGTCCATTTCTATCACTACACACGACTAGTGCACTTGCTACCAAAGCACGTTAGCTTCTAGCATGTCAAGTTTTTGGCGCCGTTGCCGGGGACTTGTTTATTTTGGTTTTTGATTTTCGTTTACATTTTCATAATTCTTATTTTTTCGTTTATTTCTTGCTTTTCTTTTATTTTCTTGTTATTCTAATTTTTTTTCTTTTGTTTTTTTTTCTTCTTTTTCAGGTTCTAATAATGGCTACACAATTCCATAGTCTAACTTTAAAGGGGAAGGTCGAATGGTTGCAAAACACTATTCGAGGCATGAAACCGTTAGTAGTCCCACCTCGCCCAAGGGAAGTATCACCAATGATTGAGGCACCTACTCTACCCGTCGTATCAATAGTGGCTACATATTTACCACAACAAGGACTATGTGAGTCACAGAGACCTCATATTGAGCAAATTCAAGCCATAAGGCAAGAATTCCTTCCACAATTTTGCCAAGTGGATATTCTTGAGGTCGAGGAAGAATCCGATAATATCATGGAAGAGATGAGTCTTATGGCAAAGGACATATGTTTGGGGATGAGGGAGATGAGTTGTCAACCTAAACACCTCACAAAGGAAATCTACTTGAGAGCATCCGAGACAGAGAGCCCAAAAACTGAGAAATCTCTTTCCACTCTCTCTCAACCTTCTCAAATATGTGTCCCATTTCCTTTAGCTCTAAGACAAGAAAAAAGTAAATTTGATCAAGTCTTAGACAATTTGCGAGAGGTGAAGGTTAACGAGCCCCTTGTCAATTCTATCTTGCAATCGCAATGTATCTCAAAGCTATCCACGGATATTTTGTTGAACAAGCAACCTTGGGAAGAAGTGCACACAGTTTGTTTGACAAAAGTCTGCTTGGTGGGTACTCTCCATGATCGTTCAAGTCAATGCAAGGTCCCAAGACTTCTTTCTATCCCGTGCACTATAGGAGAAACGAAGTTTGATCGTGTCATTCTGAATTCAAAAGTCGGAGTTAATTTTCTTCTTTATACATGGTTCAAAAAGTTGGGTTTTAATGAGCTTAGGCCGGCGTCGATGCGGTTACAATTCGAGCAAAAATCATTCAAACACCCAAGAGGAGTTGTCGAGAATGTGCTCGTGAAAATTGACAAATATCATTTCCCGATCGACTTCGTAACTTGTGAGATGGATGAGGCCATTGAAGCACCTTTGATCCTAGGAAGACCTTTCCTAGCCACCGATTATGCTACGCTTGATAAGGTGAATGGTAAGTTAGTCTTAAATATGGGAAGTAAAAGAGTGTGTCTTAATGCATTCAAAGAAAAACGTAGACTACAACCTAACATGAACTATTCAAAATTAGATACGTTTAATGTTTTAAGTGTTGAGAAATCACAGGAACACTCTTCATATGATCCACGGGTAGTGGGAAGTTTACTCGATATTGGGCAACCGTTACCCACAACGGGTATTGGGACGAAGCTGTGCCCGAAAATCAATAAGAGAGTGGAAAAGTTGTCTATTCCACTCTATGATCCTCATTGAGTCGACTATGAAAAGTCTAGCTGAAGACTATAAACAAGCGCTTCTTGGAAGGCAACCCAAGTTTGTAAGTTTTTCTTTTCTTTTTGCTTTCGTTTTTATCTTGTGTTGTTGTTGTTTCTTTTTGTTATGTTCAAGCATGCACTTTTGGCATGCTTCTCTTTGAGTCTTGATGGTTTTGTATTGTGAGTACATGACATGTCGTAGCCGAGTTTTTTTCTATGGAGAATTCTTCATTGAGGATTTGAGCTTGGAGCGGATCTCACTTGATTAAGGGTTTCTTTTCAGCACCCTTGTTGTTAGTACTCTCGTTTACTCCCCTTTTGAGTATGTATGATTGCGTCAACATTGAGGGCAATGTTGAGTTTAACTGTGTGGGGGGGGGGATGGTATCTATATTTCGTGTGATCTTGTTTTTAGCTCAAGTTTGGAGGGAATCATTGCTATTGCATGTGTTTTGTGATTTTTTTTTTTTTTTTTGTGAAAATTCAAGCACAACAAATTTTTATTCTAGGATATTAGCTTGCTAATTGGTGCAATTAGACTTGAGAACTCGAGACAATGGCATGATATCTTATATGTTTATATTAATGGTCTAAAATGAAAAAAAAAATTACACATCTTGATTATGCTCATTCCAACCGTAGTTGAGAATTAATCTTTCTTAGATGATACACGTTGCACATAAGTCAAAGGTAGAGGGATTGAAAAGGGTTCTCTATCCCGAGACTTGTGAGGAGCACCCCCGGATATATTAACCTAGATTTTTCATGTTGTTTTGAGATGATTAGTTGCTTAGGGGTTCATAATTGTGTTAATGGAACGAATGATTGAGATGAGATTGGTATGACCTTGAAAATTCGGTCAGGCCAACGAGTATTGGAGGTCATCAAAGCACCATTGCCTATATACTATACTCGTTGAGCTAATTTGAGCTTTGCTCAAGCCAATCGGGAATGAGTTGAATAAAAGACCTCGTTCTATTTCGTGGCCTTTGCCACTCGGGTGATTAAGTTGGTAGGAGTGTCTTAACACTTAGCACCCTAAAACCCCTCTGGTTTGGGAGTTGTTGATCCAAAGCCCGTTACATTGGTGGCAAAGAAGATCCAATGGGGTAGAGCATTGCACGAGGCCTTATGTTGTTATAAGCTTAAATCGTTCAAAGCGTGAAATGTCAATGTAAAGTGAATGAAAGTGAGCACAATTTAACCTTAAAGTTTCCTATGATTCAATGAGCTTTATGATCTATCGAAAGTTGGTACATATGGGAAATGTTTCCGAGCATGGTAGGGATGCCTTTCGATCATAATGCCCTAGATCTTATCCCACTACACCCTTTGGAAATTGGTTCAATTCTAGGTGTTGAATGAGCAGTGTCTTCATTTGTGTACGTATTGTTGAGCTTTATTGTCACTTGATTCATGCCATTGCATGATGGTTCTTATTTCAAGTTGTCTCAGTTCGTTTGAGCTTAACATCCTTCGATTTTGTGGGTAAATCGTATGCAAACCCTCACAAGACTATATCTCGTCCTTTGAGTTAACTCAAAGGTTTAAAGGCTTGTTGCACATGCTAAGTGCAACCGGCTACTCCACGAAAGCGAGTTTGGTAGTAGTTTTCTTTTCGTTTCTCCCATGTTTGATGATGTTTCCATATCCTAGAATTCTTATTGCTCGAGGTCCAGCAATTGATAAGTGTGGAGGGGGAGGTTGATAAGAGTCGTTTTTACGTGCTTTTAAGCCCTTACGTTTATGTTTTAGATTCATTTATCACTTTATTTATGCCAGATATGAGTATAATCTATGTGCTTATTGAGTAAAGGTGGAAAATCACTGCAATCAACGTAAAGTGCACACAAATACAGTATTTCAGTATATTTTGAAATCGAATTTGAGGAAGTTTTCTTCTAAAACGTTGTAGATCTCCGTCTTGTCTTCACATGTCAACTTGAATCATCCAAATCGGAGATCCGTGGAGAAATTTACGAAGAAACTACAATTGTTGCGCTGAAAAACAAGAAAACGGTTCAAACTCTGCAGCTGGCGCCTAGGCGCCACCTCACCCGCGCCTAGGCGCCCGTCAACTTATTCCCCAAGCCACTTAGGCCACCTGGACCGCGCCTAGGTGCCATTTGGGTCACGCCTGGGCGCCGATACAGCGGTTTTGAAGGTATAAAGGCCAAAAATGAAAGGAAAAAGAAGGGGTTCAAATCCTATGTGAATTTTGGGGATTTCTTGGGATTGGGACCTCACTTTTCATCACTTTAGAAAAGCAAAAGAGAAGGGAAAGAAGATATTCAAGCCTCCAATTAAAGATTCGATCATCAATTCAACATAGGGAGTTTCTTAGCTTTAGATTCATCTTTGTCTATGAACATGGATCTTATGCTTAGCCTTTTCCTTATGCATTTTATGAGCTAAATTGTTGAACTAGGGCCATGAGAAGGCCATGTTGTTAGTATTGTGATAATAAGATTGTTTTCCATTTCAATTCATATATTGCTATGTGTTGTGATTTTGTGGTTGAATGCCTTGCATATGCTTGATCACCATGTGTTTGATATCATCCCTAGGTGAATTATTCGAGAGAAAGTTGACTTAGGGTGCAAGAATTTCACAACATCACCGACGAAATAGGAATTGCCCTAGACATAAGTAAAGATTCCCGGGTGAAGTCGTTCGATTTTAATAGAGAAATCTCTAGTTCTTTAATGCATGCATAGTGGTTAGATTTCCGAGTAGACATACTTAGGAAACCACCAATTAAGTATAGGAGTCTATCACGAGACATCGGTTATTCTTTACCTTAGGAGTTTTCACCATAGCAATGTATGTCTAATGAATTGTTAATGATCTTAGGATAGCAATACGCAACATGTGCCCGAACATGAGCCTTAGTCACCTCTCCACCTTGGAAGTTTAATCTCTCTTCACTTTCGCTTTAGCTTATTTTACTTTCCTTTTTAGTTAAATCTCTAATTTACTTCCTTTTGTTATCGAAAATCATAAACTAAAATTGAAGCCACCGTGGTTCGACAACCCGGACTTATTGTCCTTTTCTATCACTACACACGACTAGTGCACTTGCTACCAAAGCACGTTAGCTTCTAGCGTGTCACACAGTAAAACCTATTCAACATAATCAACAAAAACCCTAAACTTCAATATTAATATAATCTCTTTCCTCCAACAACAAAATGTTATAATCTCCAACAAATGATCACGTGTTAATTACAATCAACTAATTAAATTACTCATGACAATTTAAATACAATAAATCAAATCACAATTTACAACAAGTCACAATGTACAAAAAATACATTACCTAATTTCTAAGGAGCTGCTAAGAAAATGTAACGTGCGACTTCGCAGCGTACTTCTTCAATTTACTCTTGAGTATAGAAGTATTGAGAATCATGAAAGTACTGCAAGATATATATAGAGATTAACTGCAAACTGAAATAACGTTTCAATTACCTACCAAAGGTTTAATAACTTCAAAAGGAATAGAAATTAAGTATATATTAGGATTATGCATACCGTTGTTGGGATTATAGATTGTCCGTGGCTAATAACCTCTTTCATGAATCTCATAACGAAGTAGCCACAATCCACCGCGTTTGTCTGCCGGGGGCACTACAAAAGTAATCAAAGTTATGTTGTATTAGAACACTAACTTCTATACGAATATATAATCTCTTGAAACTACAAAACGCTATCCTTTATTTTAAACCATTGACAGGCCGAGTTTTTCGATTTCTTGGATTGGTTGTTGCAATTTGCACGAAATATGTGCACAGCCCTATAAAAAAAATATAAAAAACAAGAAAATATGTCAAAAACAAGCAATAATGTGAAATAAATATACACTTTAAAAAAATATTAAATATACTAGATACATTGATTGAATGAAAAACTTACGGATTGATTTTTTGTGTCATTTCATCTCGGTATACCGGCTGACCATGCAAAGAATCCAGATAGTAAACGACCTCTTCAAATGGATCAATTGCAAGCAACAACCAATGTCCCCTACAAAACATTCAAAAGATAAGTTCAAAATTTATTTTGCGTAACTAGTTTTATAATTTATTCTCGCAGATATGAAATGTGGGCTAAGGAACCCGAAATTTGCTTCTTTTCCTTCGGGGATTACGTACTTATCCCACAAACACCTAAATTGAGCATAAAAAATGAATTTCGAGTAACAAAAATAATCGTAGTTCAGATGCAATAAAATAATTAAAAAACTTACTTTATGTACGCTGTAATGATAGAGGCTCCTATCTCTTTTTGACGCAGAAGGTGACAGATCTCCTCCTTTCCCATATACTCTTGGAATGCTAAATTCATAATGGGTTCCTCGATGTCTATAGTGATCTGGGCATTAATAGACATCATCTTCGTGTACTTTCCCAGAAATACTAGGTCATCAGGGAGTCCATCTAGTTGAAGGTCTGCACATCTGTCACCTTCACGTGCAGGCTTGGCCACTGGAAATTTTCCTTTGACAGCTGACTGCTTCGACGTCCCTAATTTCTGGTTTCCAGATGATTTGGATGGTCCTAGAGACTGTTTAAGAAAATAAAATAAACATGAATGTAACACACCAAAATATATTTAGTAACCTCAAACAAATTTTTATAATTTATTAATGAGTAGCTATTAATTACATACCGGTGCATCAGTGACAATGACAAGACTCGCTGGCCAAGCAACAAAGGTACCCAGAACACTAGAAATGGTGAGCATTTCATCATTGAGAGGGACGGGTAGGGGTGTATCCGCCTCAACTGTAGTGTCAATGCGCACTGTCACATGGTTGGTGGCTAATGGATAGTTGTGAAGCATTCTATCATTCTCAGGTCGATTGTACATCTGTCCTTTAGCCACCACACAATATGACGGTGATGAAAGTGCTAATTGACATGGAGCGATAACCTACACACACACACACACATATACATATAGATATACATAACATTATATTAGAAAGTTTTGTGTGATTTACAGAAATAGAGAGTTGCAAGTTATATGATCAATAAACAATTTCAAATCATTACCTCAGGAAGCATCTTATGAACTGGTTCTGGGCTGCTATCTTTCAAAGAAATCACGTCATCTTCATGTGGCTGACCTCTTAGGCACTTCCAAAACATCAATTCGTTGTTGCATGGCAAACATAGTTTGGGAGAGATTTTTCACCATGTTTCTCAAGCTTTCCATCTCCATTTCTGTAGCAGGCTTTGGATCCTTAAAATAGTCTCTTTGTGAGACCCCAAAGCCAACACCCCTAACGTGACCCGGATGCTCTTTCTTTTTAAGAGCTTTAGCCAATAGGTCATCTCGACTCTTCTCATTTCCACTATGGCTAGTATCCTCTTGTGAAATGCTCTCCTAAAATAATACATTTTAAAAAATTAAAAAAATTAGTGAATTTTGTTCTTTCAATAGTATTTCAAAACAAACATATAACACATTATAAAGCTAAAATTGCAGATAACTCACCATTTCATTCACTACTCTTCTAACATTGTCGTTATCAATTTGATTTGTTTTATCGGAACGCGCAATCCTCCACACGAGTGCTCGTGTCACCTCTGTGCAATCGGATCCCGCATCCCTTCTTCTATTCATCTATATTTTCATTAAAAAATATATATTTATTAACATAGAATTTTTATTAAAAAATTGTAAGGATTCACTGCTAAATGAACTACATACCTCCATTTGCTCCACAAGAGCATGTCCAAGACTCGCTTTCCGGTAAAGATATTCAGGTTCCTTTGCTCTTTCCTGATTTTTCCCTACTTAGTTTCTATTTATTACATTATCAAATTATTAGCTAAATATAAACGCAATAACCAACAAATGAAATCGTAAATTAAAATGAATAGCTACCTAAAAACCTTCGCCTAGGCGAACAGCTAAAAATGCCGTTCAATTGGCTTGAGATATTTCATATTGTGGGTGTGGGTTGTGATTAATGTTTCCATCATCATCTCGCACCCACTTTCTACTCAAGTAGCTCCTGAAGTTACGTGCTAGCTTCCCAGCTTCTGCTAGTACGTACTTTTGTCTACTTTCTTCAATATCAAATGCCAACTACAAAAAACAAACAACAAAGTTAATATAAAATTATAATTTAGAGAATATGATAATACATTAACACTTACAAATATGATAATATCCAAATTACCTTTATTTCATCCCAAATGTTTTTTTTTATTGGTGACGGGACTTTTCGCCAATCACTCATGGTAATCGACACCTTCTGCTGAGTCTGCACGCCTATGTAACCATCAAATATTGATTTGTTTGGGTTAACTGCCTGGTCTCTGTCATTCCAGCCGACGAGTAGCCTTATACCTTGACTCCTGGCTTTGACAACTTTTTTCATAGCCGTGATACCTCTCCGTATCTCATTTTCATGACGGCTATCTGATCCATATACATCATCCTCAGGAAAACTACCAGTAGGATCTAAAACCATCGACCTACAAAAGCCAAAAAATACAGAAGTTAGATTCATATAAATTTGGCAGATTCATTTAGCAACAATAATTTTAAAATAGAAGTAATAAATACAAAAGTTAGGTTCATTCCCATTATTCTAGAACGTAATTATCCTAAACCATAAAATAAACAAAATTTAATCCCCAATTAAACGTAATTAACCCCCAGCTAACCCAAATTAACCTTAAATTCAGTCAAGCCCCTATTTCCCTTAAATTTTCCACAAAATAGGCAAATCTCAAGAATATAAATTTTCTAGCAGTTAAGTATAAATATTGATCAAAAAATAAGTCCATCATACAATTATGAAATAAGTTCAAATACCTTTCATCATTTTCTTTTTGTCGTTGGTTTAGCAGTCTTTTGCTTCCCATCGGTATGACCATTTTTTTAGTACGCCGACGAACTGATGGATTAATCCATATCCCCTCTTAGTGATCTTGTCGCATATACAATTCATCATCACTTATATCCAAGTCATCGTCACTATCAATTGATTGTGAATCACCTAATGAGATAGGATTTTCTCCATCATCTTCACTTTCTTCATAATCATCATCAATACAAGTATTTTTGTTTGCGATAAAACAATGGGCCACCTCTTATCAATAGGATCAGTGACAAAAAAACACTTGCTTAGCTTGTGACGCTAAAATGAAAGGTTCATCTTTGTATCCCACCCTTTCAAGGTCTACTCGAGTGAAGCCTATTTCACTATTATTGACACCATGTTTATTGTCAACCCACCTACACCCAAATATAGGCACCCGAAACCAACTATAATCAAGCTCCCATATACATTCAATCACCCCGTAATATGATAAATCGGCATATTATCTTTCGCACTTGAGATATGCATTGCTTGAGCTACAAGACTCACACCACTATTCTGCATTGTACTTCGTTCATCTTGGCCTTTTGTATAGAATGTGCGACCATTTATACGATAACCTGAATAACAAAATACTAGTCTGTCCGGACCCATCGACAGTTGTGTCAATTTATCTGAAACTGAAAGCTGTGGATTCTCTTTTTGTTTCTCTTCAATATGCTTTCGGAACCAATCGATGAAACTCTTATTATGCTCTCTTGAAATCCAGCTCTCATTTTTAATTGGATTGAATCTCCTAAGTTGGTTCTTATGCTCTTCAACATATGGGTCAACCTCATCGGTTGTGGAGCACATATAGGTGTGCCTGCTCCCTTTGTGTAATATGAACACTAACTAATTTCTTTCCAATTACGCTTTTTCCTTCTGTTCCCCCTCCCACAACATGAGACTTTGGAAGCTCTGCAACATTCGAATCTGCCAGATACTCTGTGCAAAATGTAATAGCTTCATCAACTATGTACCGTTCAACAATGCAACCTTCCGGTCGACTACGATTTTTCACGTAGCCTTTCAATACCTTCATATAACGCTCAGCCGGATACATAGATCTCATAAAAGCCGATCCACATAGTTGAGTCTCTCTAACCAAGTGAATGGGTAGGTGAGTCATTATATCAAAAAAAGCAGGTGGAAAATACATCTCAAGCTCACACAAAGTGATGACAATTTGTTTCTAAAGTGCAGGAAATTGCTCAGGATCAAACACCTTGCCCCACATTGCTTTGAAGAAGAAACACAATCTAGCTATCGTGTCTCTCACCTGTTTTGGCAAAATGGCCCGTATAGCAATTGGTAGCAAATGATCCATGATTACATGACAATCGTGAGTCTTCAAGTGCTTTAGCTTCAAGTCCTTCATTGATACAAGAATGCTAATGTTTGAAGAATACCCTTCTGGAACTTTCACTCCATTAAGAAACTCACATAATGCAATTTTTTCTTTCCTGGCTAGAGTGTGAACTGCTGGAGGCAAATAAGTACGTTTCCCCTTATTTGTTGGTGCCAATTTTCCTATTATCTTCATTTCAACCAAGTCTAACCGTGCCTTTACGCCATCTTTTGTCTTTCCGGGCACATTTAGAAGTGTACCAATGACACTATCAAATACATTTTTTTCAATATGCATAATATCAAGAAAATGTCTAACATGTAAAGACGTCCAATACGGAAACTCAAAGAAAATTGACCTTTTTTTCCACCCAGTTGTTGCAAGGCCACCTGCAAAAGTCTTTCCAAATTTGACCTCCAAGTCTTTTACATTCTCAAACACTTCTTCACCAGTCAAGCACTTAGGAGCTCGGCCTTCTTCTATATTCCCATTGAAAGGTTTCTTCCACCGACGATATCGATGGTTCCGATTTAGCCATCTTCGATGCCCTTGGAATGCATATTTCTGAGAGTGTGTCAATCGATATTGATCTGTACTCTTGACACATATGGGGCATCCACATTGGCCATGTACACCATATCCCTCGAGGTTTGCTCTTGCCGAAAAATCATTGATTGTTCCAAATAACATGACTCTGAGATTAAAATTTTCTTCTCCAAACCCGTCATATACTTGAACACCGGTGTCCCACAACACATTCAAATCCTCAATTAAAGGAGCCAAGTAGACATCTATATCATTTCTAGGTTGTTTTGGCCCAGAAATGAGTATAGGCATCATTATATGCTCTCGCTTCATGCATCGCAATGGGGGAAGGTTGTAGATCATCAAAATCACCGGCCATGTACTATGTAAGCTACTTTGCAAGCCATGAGGGTTCATGCCATCTATAGCCAATACAAGGCGCGGGTTTCTTGATTCTTCACCAAATTCGGGGAAATCATCATCAATCTTTTTCCATTGAGGAGAATCTGAGGGGTGTCGAATCTTGTCATCTTCAATCCTTTCTTCAAGCCTTCTATCAGCATGCCATGTCAAGTCCTTGGCTAACTCTTTACTACTGTACATGCACTTAAATCGTGGTATTATAGGTAAATACCACATGGTTTTGACAGGCGCAGATCCATTATTCTTGTACCGTGAGGCGCCACATTTTGAACAGGCCTTCAATGATGCATAGTCAATTCTAAATAATTTGCAATCATTGAGACAGGCATGTATCCTCTCATATCCCATGCCAATTGAGGTTAACATCCGTTTAGCCTCATAAGTACGATTAGGTAACACATTATCCTCAGGTTGCATGCTCTTTAATAAACCAAGTAAGTCTGTGAAACTCTTATCACTCCACCCATTGTTGGTTTTTAACTTGTATAAGTTTAGAACTGCTTTCAATCTTGTGAATTTACTACCACTATACAGTGGTGTCTTTGAATCACTTGTCAAATTGTCAAACATTTTAGGACAATTTGGCAAATCCTCTTCAATCACATTTGTCATCTCCTCCAAACGATCAGGCTCATAATCATTCATGTTGAAATCCTGTGATGGATATGATGTACCACCCAAATCATCTGACGTGACACTGCTTTCACCGTGTCTTGTCCAACGTGTGTAGCTTTTATCAATTCAATTACACACCAAATGATCTTCCAACTCACGTGGACTAATTCTCTTTCCAAAACAACAACGTAAACGCGGGCAAGTGATCCTAGTTCAATCTGGTGCATGCTCAACCGCAAACTTTATGAACTCTTTCACCCCTTTCTCATACTGTTCCGACATACGATCCGCTAAAATCCAATTTTGATCCATCTTGATTCTGAATTAATTAAATTAAACAATTTTATCATCAGTTGATAGTTGAATTAATTAAATAATTTTTATTTTAATTTATTTCCCATTATTCTAGAAAAAATTCGGCAAAGTAACAACGCAAAAATTTCTACTAAGTTCTCGACTTAATCTTCACCCGGGTAGGTTGCAACCAACAAAATTCGGATCTTACGATCCGCTAAGATCCAATTTCGATCTTAATTAATTAAATTAAATAAGTTTAACATCAGTTGAGTGGAATTAAATAAATTATTTTAATTTTAATTTATTTCCCGTTATCCTAGAAAAAATTTGGGAGAGTACCGACGCAAAAATTTCTACCAAGGTCTCGACTTAATCTTCTCCCAAACTTGCAACCAACAAAATTCGTATCTTTCAACCACAACAAACCCAAAATGTCGATCTTACTATACGAAAATATTGATCACCTGTTGGATCACATAAAGAATCATATTTCAAGCAATTACAAATATTGATCACCAGTTGGATCGCATAAATCACATAAAACTAAAAATAAATCATCATTTTATAATATTGATCAACAGTTGGATCACATAAAACATCATATTTCGAGCAACTACAAATATTGATCACCAGTTGGATCACATAAATCACATAAAACTACAAATAAAACATCATATTTTCAACAACCAACTATAAATATAGATCACCAGTTGGATCAATGTACCCTAAACCACAAAATAACCACAACTTAATCCCAAACCAAACGTAATTAACACCCGACTAACCCAAATTAACACTAAATTCAATCAAATCCATACTTCCCTTAAATTTTACAATAAATAGGCAAATCCCAAAAATATACACAAATATACATACACCCACACATACACAAATATATATACATACACACACATATATACAAATATACATACACCCACACATACACAAATATATATACATACACAAATATATATACATACACACACATATACACAAATATACATACACTCACACATACACAAATATACATACACTCACACATACACAAATATTTATCTAAATCAAACTCTATACTCTAAGTGTGTGTGTGTGTATATATTTATTTATCTAAAAAAAATTACCCACTAAATGGCGGCAGTGGATTGGCAGCGGCGGCGGGGCGGCAACATAGCGGGGTCCTTATATATATATATAGAAAGAGTTATATATTATAGTATATATACATATATATATATATATGCACATATATAGAGAGAGAGAGAGAAAGAGAGAGAGAGAGAGAGAGAGAGAGAGAGAGAAAATAAAAGAGAAACCGAGAGAGAGAAGCCGAGAGCGAGAGAGAGAGTGCGAGAGAGAGAGGTGGTGGTGGTGGTGGGGTGGGTGTAATAGTGAGAGAGTTGAGAGAGAGAGAGAGAGAAGAAGAAAAGGGGGACGGCTGGTTTAAAACTCGGTCGAACCGCTGTCATAGGCATTATTTTTTATTATTATTTTTTTATGACAGCGGTTCGACGAACCGCTGTCATAGACCGGGTTTATGACAGCGGTTATCGTCGAACCGCTGTCATATAGTTTTATTTTTTTTTTCTTTTTGAAATATTATGACAGCGGTTCACATCGAACCGCTGTCATAGCCCGAACTTATGACAGTGGTTCAGTCGAACCGCTGTCATATCCTTATTTCTTTTTTAAATTTTTTTTTCTAACGTCCTATTACAGCAGTTCAGGGAACCGCTGTCATATCCTTATTTCTTTTTTTAAAAAAAAAATTCTAACGTCCTATTACAGCGGTTCGGGTCGAACCGCTGTAATAGGTCCGAACCGAGAAGCCCTATTGCAGCAGTTTTGCAAAACCGCTATAATAGGTACGTTGTAATAGGATTTTTTTGTAGTAGTGGCCCTTAATTGTCTCATCTTCTTTGACAGGGGAACAAGAGGAACAACTCATGGGAGTTTTGAGGGCCAACAAGAAAGCTCTTGGCTGGACAATTTCAGACATTAAAGGCATTAGCCCGGCTATATGCATGCACAAAATACTCATGGAGGACCCCGCCAAGCCTACACATCAACCAAAAAGGAGGTCTAACCCACAAATACAAGAGGTAGTCAAGAAAGAGGTTATTAAGTCACTCGACGCAGGTATAATCTACCCTATCTCTGATAGTGCATGGATAAGTCCTACTCATGTCGTTCCAAAGAAAGGGGGCGTAACTGTGATTAAAAATGCAAACGATGAATTGATTCCTACACGTATGCTTACCGGGTGGCGAGTGTGCATAGATTATCGTAAGTTCAATGACGCCACCCGTAAGGACCACTTCCTCCTCCCTTTCATTGACCAAATGCTCGAAAGGTTAGCCGGACACGATTTCTATTATTTTCTAGATGGATACTCCGGTTATAATCAAATTGCCATAGACCCCGAGGACCAAGAGAAAATCACTTTCACTTGTCCCTATGGCACATTTGCTTATAGAAAGATGCCATTTGGATTCTGCAATGCCCCAGACACCTTTCAACGGTGCATGATGGCAATTTTTCATGATATGGTTGAGGAATTCCTTGAGATTTTTATGGACGATTTTTCAGTTTTTGGAACATCTTTCAATACATGTCTTGATCATTTGACTTGTGTTTTAAAACGTTGTGAGGAAGCCAATCTTGTTTTAAATTGGAAGAAGTGCCATTTCATGGTCCGGGAAGGGATTGTGCTTGGTCACAAAGTCTCTCATAGAGGGATTGAAGTGGACCAAGCGAAGATTGAGGTCATTGAGAAGCTTTCCCCTCCTACATCGGTCAAAGCCGTTAGAAGTTTCCTTGGGCATGCCGGTTTCTATAGGCGGTTTATCTTGAACTTTTCAATAAGAACTTGAATTAACTAAAATATTATGTAAGTAAGATATAAGAAACCGATTGCTCTAAGACACATGTGTGGCATTGTTATATTATTAGACTGCGGTCAAATTTGATTTCGAATCCTACTTGATATGCTAGAGAATCATCATGCATTCAAGTTCACCCCGGATTTGAACTGCACCCGGGAATCTCTACCTATCTCTAGGGGCAATTCCCTATTTTTTACGGATTATGTGATGATCCTCTTTGCACCTTAAATTAACTTCTCTCGAACGAATAATTTAAGCAATAAATCATGCATATGGTAGCTAAGCATATGATGCATTCAAACAAGATCAAGACACAAAGCAACAATAGAATTAATATGAAAAACACAATTTATAACTCAATTATCATAATTTAGCCTCAACATGGCCCTTCGAGTTGATTCATATTCATAGTGTATTTTTGATGGTTGCAAGTGACACCGAGGTTGTTGATAATCGGTTGGTGCTCCCCCAATGGTACCTCCAATCCTCCTTTTATAGCCAAAAGAATGAACATGTGCTTCCAACGTTTTCCATCTACCAAGAATGTGAACTACCATTCTCTTGTTTTCCAAGGAATGGGAGCTGCCACTTTCGTATTTTCCAAGGGATAGTGTTTTATTCATAAACGTCTCCACAGACCTCCGAATTGGATGATTCAAGTACCCATGTAAAGATAAGACATCTAAAATTATGCTAGTAAGACTCTAAATGATGATTTTGGCTAACTCCAACTTGAATCTTGGCGTAAACTATGTATCCAACCAAATCACTTAATGCACGAATTAAAGAGTGACAAAATCAGTACCTAAAACATAGCTATAGTATTTACGTTTGACAAATTCCATGCCTATCTCGATTTCGAATTTTGAACATTTCTCACTTTGAAGGAGCGGTTGTATCCGCCCCCATCATAGCACCTTGTGCCCTTCGAGTTAATGTGTGACACCGACTTGACCAACGGAAGGAAAAGGTATTTCGAACCATCTATTATGCAGTAAGACTCCGAATTATGAAACCACGGAAAAAGAGTTACAGCTATAGTATTTACTAAAGTCTACTCATGCTTGCCAAAAAGGATGCTAAACCTAGACTCCTTAGGTGGATTCTACTACTTCAAGAATTTGACCTCGAAATCAAGGATAAGAAAAGAATAGAGAATGTAGTCGCCAATCATTTGTCTAGGATAGAGGCCCCTAGTCCCGAACACTTGCATGATACACCAATTAGAGAAGAGTTTCCCAATGAAAACTTATTTGCTATATGTGATGACCCAACTCCTTGGTATGCAAATTTTGCTAATTATCTTGTCAAAGGAGTTCTTCCCTCGGATATTACTTTCCATCAAAACAAGAAATTCTTATTTCATGTGAAGCAATATTTGTGGGATGAACTATATCTATTTAAGATTTGTGCAGATGGCCTTATTCGTCGTTGCGTACCTGAGAAGGAGATAGCATCGGTTTTAGCTCATTGCCATGACATGTCGGTAGGTGGCCATTTAGGGTCTTCTAAAACAGTGGCTAAGGTGCTTCAATCAGGTTTCTTTTGGCCCACACTCTCTAAAGATGCATTTTTGTATGTCCGATCTTGTGATAGGTGCCAACAAATGGGTAATATCTCTAAAAGACATGAAATGCCCTTGAATAGCATGCTTGAATGTGAATTATTTGATGTTTGGGGTATTGATTTCATGGGACCTTTCCCTAGTTCTTGTTCCAATAAGTATATTCTTGTTGTGGTTCATTATGTCTCAAAATGGGTTGAAGCTGAGGCTTTACCAACTAACGATGCTCGGGTCGTTACTCGATTTTTAAGGAAAAAATTTTTTACTCGTTTTGGAACCCCTAGAGCTATCGTTAGTGACGGGGGCACACATTTTTGCAACAAGCAATTCGAACACTTATTGAACAAGTATGGGGTAAGGCATAAAATTTCAACCCCTTACCACCCTCAAACGAGTGGGCAAGTGGAGGTGTCTAATAGGGAGATTAAACGCATTCTTGAAAAAATGGTCAATGCATCTAGGAAGGGTTGGTCTCGTAAGATAGATGACGCCTTATGGGCTTATAGGACTGCATTTAAAACCCCAATTGACATGTCCCTATATCACCTCATTTTTGGAAAAGCATGTCACCTACCGGTTGAGCTTGAGCATCGTGCCTTTTGGGCTATTAAATTTCTAAATTTTGACTCTACACTTATAGGTACAAAGCGATTGCTCCAATTGCATGAGCTCGAGGAATGGCGCCACCAAGCTTATGAAAATGACAAACTTTACAAGAAACGAACAAAAACGTGGCATGACAAGCACATTCTTTCCCAGGACGAGAGGGTTCTCCTATACAACTCTCGCCTTCGACTCTTTCCTGGGAAGCTCAAGTTAAGATGGTCAAGACCATTTCTTGTATCTCGCGTATACCCCTCGGGTGCCATTCAACTCACAACAGATACGGGACAAACCTTCACGACAAACGCTCAACGGTTAAAGCACTACATGGGGATTGATGGACCAAGGGACAAAGTGTCCATCCCTCTCGGGGATCCTCCATGATTCCATACTTTTAAGTCGAGCTACCGACTATAAACTAGCGCTTCTTGGGAGGCAACCCAAGCTCTCTTCCCTTTCTCGTATTTTTGTGTTTCTCATTTAGTTTGCTTTGTTTTCATGTGTTTCTCATTTAGTTTGCTTTGTTTTCTTGTGCTTAGTTATCTTTCTTTATTTTTGCAGAAAATGGACTTAAATTTCAACGCATCACAACCACGCCTGGGCGCCGCGTATATCGCGCCTAGGCGCCAATCACCCTCAGTTGGCATTTCGGTTCACAGATCCGCGCCCAGGCGCCATCTAAATCACGCTTGGGCGCCGACCCAGAGCATGCCTCGGCGCCAGCATCCCACGCCTAGGCACCGAAGGAGCCCAAAAGTCACCATTGCTTCGCATCGTGGTGCCTGAGCGCCACTAATTCTACGCCCGGGTGGCATTTGATCCATGCCTAAGCGTAACATATCTCGCGCCCGGGAGCCGATTGAATCCCAAAGGCCAATTTGTATTTCGAAGGATAGCGCCTAGGCGCCAATCAGGTATATATTTACTTTAAGTCAGAATTAGGTCAAAAGAAATCATCATCTCTCTCTCTTTATACTCAAATCCGCCGCCTTCCACCACTTTTCCACCGATTTCCGTCGATCTCCGCCGATTCGCTGCCGTGATCAGTCACTCTCGATCTCTCTCGGTGTTGGGTTCATTTCCGTCAGTCTACAAGTCTCTTTTTCACAAGGTGAGTGAATAGCTTGGCCCTTTCTCATTTTCGACTATTAAAGCCGTGTGGGGCTGTATTTTGGTGATGGTATTTATGATTTGTGGCCGGATTTGTTGCTAGTTGTTGGTGGATTTGGGTTTATAGGTGAATCTCAGATTTATAGAGTGATGTGGGGTGAGTGGTGATTTCCCTTGGAGCTGTAATTTCAGTTTGAATTTGTTGTGTGGCAATTGCTATTTACATTCATTTTGGGCATTTGTTTCTTGTTCTTTTTGGTTGATTGTGATTATGGGTTGTTTGCGTGCTCTCGGGACATAGTCGAGAACTTGGTAACCAATTCAACACTGTTACGCTGCTAAAATTCTATACACAATGCCTAAGCAAACCTCAAAACAATCTAAAGGAAAAAAGAAGGTCGGGGAAGGGTCCTCCACAAACCCCGAACCCCCACAGGACACAATATCACCGACTATGATTTCCCGTTCTTTACACCCGAAAGCAGAACTCATTTTTAATGGGTTATACAGTAGGACGGTTATCAAATAAAGGCCTTTTGCTTGCAGTTCTAAGAGTTCCGTGAAAGCCCGCATCGAGTTCCATGGTTTGGATTATTTTTGTGGCCCCTTAGAGGCTATTCGCCTTCCCTGGATTCAGGAGTTTTATAGTACCAGGACCTACCTTTCCATCACAGACAAATCGGGTTGGAAGGCACACACGATTGAGGTTCGGGATCGCAGGGTCAATTTTGACGCCATTGCTCTTAGTGAGTGCCTCGAGATGGCGATTCCACAGACTTGCGAGTATCTTGATCTCTACAAGCTAGATGGGACATACATTGTTTCACTTGACGAGGTCCTTGGGGTCATTGCTATTAAGGGTACGACTTGGTCCGAAGGGGAGTCACACTTACCCCGTTGTATCTTGCTCCCCGAGGCAGCCTTTTGGCTCGACTTCATCCATTTTAACTTCCTCCCGAGCTCCAACCGATCAGAGTTGAACAAGGACCGTGCCTTACTTGTGTTTTCCATCATGACAGAGCGACGGGTTAACTTCATGGGGTTGATCCACCGGACTTTATTAGGGCATATCAAAATGATGGGCATCAAGTTCACTCCAGTGGTCGACCCAACATAGATCAAGAGAAAACGTGGGGAGTCAGCCAATCCGAAGAAGAACCCGTTTATCTTCCCGTCTCTTATTTCGGATCTATGCTTGACAGGCGGTGTTAAGGCTTTTCAGAGCGAGACTATAGACCCTTCCGGTTTACCTCTTCCGTTCTCGAACACCCAGCTTCAGCCCATCCGCCTATGCCCCCGAGAGCTCGTCTGACTCGTGGCACCGGATCTAGCCACACCACATCGTCTGATGTGGGACCCTTTGGACTGATATGCAGCAGTTGAGGACTGATATGTATGCCATGATGAGTGAGGGATGTGCTTATTTTCGCCAGCTGTTCCGAGAGCAGGACGCATTCTTGGGCCGTGGGCCATTTGACTGTTCAGCGCCCCCACATTGCCCACACTCTTCCACTCATCCTCCGAATGATCTGATCAGTGCTGGTGCTTTGGTGGTTGGGGGTGCCCCTGCTGAGCCCGAGGGAGGGACAGATGATATGCTCGACATAGATGATATTATAGGTGGAGACGAGGATGAGGGTGGCCATGAGACGAGAGATGATGATTTTGTGGACCGTTTTGTCAATGAGGATGATTAGCATGTCTATTTAGTCTTTTCCTATTTTCTTTTGTTGGATATCGATCTTGTTTAGTTGTTCGTTTCTGTTGTTGTTTGCTTTTTGGATATTTTGTTATGTTTGTTCCATCCGATGTTTTTCGTAGAAGCATGTCTGTTTTAGTTATCTTTTGCTTTGTTGTTTGGTTGTTTTTCGTTTCGTGCTTCTATCCATTACTTAACGCTTTGTCTGGCTAGCATCTTTTAATGTGTAGTTGTTGCATTCCTTGCTCACACCGCTGTTGCCACTCTTGGATACATTTGCAGTCGAGGACTCGGGTTTACTTGTCAGCAACTCTATGGTGAAGTGTACTTTGCCCTTTTCTTTTTCAAACATTGGGGACAATGTTCATGTTAGGTTTGGGGGGGGGGTATACTAGATCCAATGTAGTCGTGTTTATCCATGTTTTATATATTTCGGTCCAAGTTTGGGGGGGTGGTACCTCTACATGTGAAACTTGTGCAATTTTGAAATTTTTTGGATAGAATTTAAACCCTTCACTCGATGCATTGAGAATGGTTAATTTGAATACATGGCCTGTTTTCTCTATCAAATTGGATTTTAATGACTATACACATCGTTTCCTTGCTTGTGGGATCCTAAACGAGACTAGATTGTCCTTAAGATGATTCACATACGCACATAAATTGAGGGTAGAGGAGTTGAGTGGACAACCATTTTGAAACACTTAAAAGCTTGATCCGGGAATATCAATCGAGAATTTTCACATGTGTTATGAGTTGAGAATGTTAACTTTGTATGCTTAACAAGAATAAAAGAGGTTGAATATTGATATGATTGCAAAGGTCAGGCTTAATAGATACTGGGGGCGAAGAGCACCATGCCTGGAATACTGTACTATTATTCTAATTTGACCTAAGCTCAAGCCAATGCAAGTGTAAAGTGAATAAGGACCTAGTTTGGTTTTGTGGCCTTTGACACTCGAGCGATTAAGCCCTTAGGAGTGTCTCTACACTTAATACCCTAAACCCGTCCGGTTTGGGAGTTATTGTTCTAAAGCTCGTTACAAGGGTGTCATAGAAAGCCAAAGAGAACCGAACATTGCACATGGTCTAACCTCTAATGTTTTGAGTTGAAAGTTGCTTAAGTTAAAGCCTAAAGTGGATAAAGTGATGAATTTTAAGTGGCTATGAAGTTTTCTTCAACTCTCATGCCATGTGACTAATCGAAAATTGATAGATATGGGATTAATGCTTAAAAAGTGGTAAGAATGCCACTCGGCTATAATACTTGAGATTTATTACACTACACCCTTAGGATGGTCTTTTCGATGTTAAAGCGTAACATGAGCAAGTATGTGACGTGTATATATATGTAATTCTGAGCTTAAACAGATGAATTCATGCCATTGTGTTTTTATTAATCATATTAATTTGCGTTGATTGATTGAGGTTGAAAATCTTTCAATTTTGTGGGTATATCGTATGCAAACCCTCACGAGACTATAACTCGTCCTTTGAGGTAACTCAAGGGTTCAAAGGCTTGTTGCATTTGCTAAATGCAACTGTGTACTCCACAAAAGTGAGTTAGGTAGTTTTTCTTTCTTTCTGTTTCTCCTGTGTGTGATGATGATTTTCTTTTCCTATCATATAGCTCTTATTGCTTGAGGACGAGCAATTGATAAGTTTGGGGGGGTTGATAGGAGTCGTTTTTGCACATGTTCTTAACCCCTTTTATTGACAATTTAGGTCCATTTATAGCTTGATTTGTGCCACTTGTATGTTTAATATGTGTATTAAGTGAATTCAGGCACTAAGCGACGTTGCACGAAAAAAGGGCAAAAGACGGTGTATCAAATGATTTCCTAAAGGATGCTTCGCAAACAGGCGCCCAAGCGCCAGTTCGGCCACGCCCAGGCGCCAGCCGAAGATATGAGGACAGAGTGCTACGCAGTATGGCGCCTAGGCGCCACACATCCCACGCCTAGGTGCGATATCTTTCACGCCCGAGTGCCAGTGTAGCCACGCCTGGGCGCCGTCTGACTTTTCCCCTAAGAAACTCCTGCCACATAGGCGGATCCTAGGCGCCGATCCACCCGCGCCTGGGCGTCACTGTAACCGTTTTTGGAAGCTATAAAAGGAAATTTTCAGCTGATTTGGTGGGTTCGAATTCCGGGGGATTGAAGGCATATTTCGGGGGTTTTGGGCCATTTTATCATCAATTGGAAGGAGAAGGAAAGAGATTTGGTTGGAGATTGAAGATCTAAAGCAAGGATTCATCATCAAGCAATTGAGGGAGTTTTAATTATTTGCATTTACATGTTTATTTACATGAATATGTATATGTTTGTATTAGATTTTCTTAAAGCCTTGATGAGAGGCTAAATTGTAGTACTAAGGCCATGTGAAGGCCTATTTTACAATTCAATATATGTGAAATGAATTTTCGTATTAATTCTCCTATTGCTTTGTGTGTTGATTTTGTGCTTTTATCACAATCATATGCTTGATCACCATATGCTTGCTATTGTGCCTATTCTATCCCTTCGAAAGAACATAGGTTAGGGTGCAACAAGAATCAACGCATCATCTGAAACTAATGTGGAATTGCCGCTAGAAATAGGTAAAGATTTTCGGGTGCTGTTAGCCGAATTTATCCGGGGAAATTCTAGAATGTTAATGCGTGGTTATTGATTAGATTCTCAGATAGACATATTTAGAGAACCGTCAATTAATCATAGGATTATTATGAACCGAGACATTGGGTAATAGTTAATTAAGGATTTTCCACCAAAGCAATAGGAGTCTAATAATTCGAAGAGTAGCTCACATATATTGATGAGTAGATTAGGTTGTAGCATGTGCCTTAGTTATTTTATCACTCTTGAGATTTAATCTATAGTCCGTTTCTTATTTGTTCTTCGCTTGCTTACTCATTTATTGCAATTTACTTTTGTCCATTTCCATTAATCATAAACTAAAAATACCTAGTCCTTGTGGTTCGACAACCCGGACTTTTTGTCCACTTTTATTACTACACACGACTAGTGCACTTGCTATAAAAGCACGTTAGGTCTAAGCATGTCATGCTTTAAATTTTTATTTAAAATAAATATTTGGGTTATTCTAATACAAACATTGCACTAATTACAATTTTAATTTAACTTTTGCATTTTTTAATATATTTTTAGAAAATGTTTTATTTCTAAGTTAGGTACCTTGTTTTTTTTAACTTAATATTACACTTAAGTATTTTAGTATGTGTCATATTATTCAGTTTGTTTTAATTACCCGACACTCGGAATGCATTCAGTATGGACTCAAATTATCCAATATATTTTCAATCGAGTTAAAAAGAGTATACTAAATTCGATTTTATCATCTATCATTTTGAACTTGAACTCTAATCTTTAAATACAATTCGAATTTCGATTGTCTTTAAATTATCATAATTTAATATAGATTTTATTTACATGTTATTTAATTTTTTCATTAAATGAATAATTCTAGGAAAAGTAATCGTTGTTGAAGAATAATCGGTACTTTGTTAATATTTTGTGCACATGAACTATAACAATTGACATAATATATGATCAATCTCAATTTTAACCTTAAACCTTGGGCCCAAACCTTAAACCTAAGCCCTAAACCCTATACCCTAAACTCTAAATCATGAGTTTCATAACATTCAAGGAAAATTCAAAACTAACAATTATTATATACAAATTTGCTGAAATGGGTGAACGAAACATTGAGGGAAACCCAGATGAAAAATGAGAGGGAAAGGAGGGTGTGAAAACTGAAAAGTATCTGATTAAAAAAAATATTTATATAATTAGTTCAGAATATAGGTACCTAGTTGCTCGCCAATGTGAAATAGCAAAAATACGTATTCTATTGTAACGAATACAAACATTAAAGAAGTTTTTTAAGGGTAACAAAAGTTGATCTGTTACAATATAATAAATCTGTCGTTACAATAAACTTTACTTGTGACGAATCTTACTTTGCGTAACGATATTTTGTTGTCCTCACTAAAGAATAACTATTTGGTGACGATTTTTAACTTTTAGTAACCAAAATTTGTGTTTGTTACAAAAGAGTGAACTTTTTCGTGACAACAACTATGTTTCGTTACAAGAAAGCTAGCTTTTGCGACGACTTATGGTCTCCTTACAATTGTTTCGTCATAACAAGTGCATTTTTTTGTAGTGAATGTTGGAATTGGTTGGTATAATTTTCTAAATGTTCGGTATAATTTGAATTTGTAGTGTTTAATTTTGAATTGTTAAGTTTGATTTCGAGTTGTTAGGTTTAATTTAGAATTGTTTGATATAAGTTCGAATTAATAGGCTTAATTTAGAGTAGTTAGAATCATTTTTGAATAGGTTGGTATATTTTTGCAATTGTTTGATATAATATTCAAATGAGTTGGTATAATTTTCGAATTGTTTGGTATAAATTGAATTTATAGGTTTAATTTCGAATTGTTAGGTTTGATTTCGAGTTGTTAGGTTTAATTTTGAATTGTTCAGTATAAGTTAGAATTTATCGGGCTTAGTTTCGAGTAGTTATCTTTAATTTTGAATTGGTTGGTATATTTTTGCAAATGTTTGAATTAGTTGGTATAATTTTCGAAATGTTCAAATTAATAGTTTTAATTTGGAGTAGTTAGTTGTAAATTCGATTAGTAGTTTAAATTAGTATGTTTAAATTTGATTTTTTAAATTTGAATTAATATTTTTTTATTTTTCATTTCTAAATCTAATCTCCAATTTTTAGGTATCATCTCTAATTGTATATTTAAATTTAATTTTTTAAGTATATTTTTTGAATTATTAGGTATAATCGCTAGATTTTAATTTGTATGTATAATCTTTAATGAGTAGGTATAATTTGTAATTAGCAGGTTTAATTTCGAAGTAATAGATACAACTTACTAATTAGTAAGTGTAATTTATACCGTAGAATGTAAATTAACATTCTAGTGGATATGTAAATGTAGGATGGCTGAGCATAATATATATGGTCCGATCGACGGTAGTGTGTAGTATGATCAGCAGAATCATGTATCTGAGGAAATTGCTAATGTTCCAGACTGTACTTATCGTGTCCGGCGAGCTGATGCTGCATATTTCGATGATGCCTATGAATCTCCTCTACATCACCGTGTCAAGGCAAAGCTTGATGAGATGGGGTTCTATAGAGTATATAGGTTATCTTATTTTAGAAATGATCTGGGCCTTGTGAAGGCCCTAATCGAGAGATGGCACCCAGAGACCAACACATTTTATTTTAGAACCGGAGAGGCTATGATAAATCTCCAAGACATTGCTATTTTATATGGTCTACCAGTTGATGGTAGGCCTGTAGTTGCATATCGGCAGTTCGAAGGATATGAAGATTACGCCGGATATGTATTGCAACTATTAGGACTGTACTTATTGCCGAACGATTTTGGGAGAGGTTTTAGAATACCAGTCCGAAAACTTGTGGAGTATGTGACTAGTGCGCTTGCCCAAATAAATGATGAGTCTGAAGAATTTAGAGTTGATCAGATAGCCCATTGTTAGGGCCTTTTGATGCTCGTGGGTATGATGTGTCTCGACACCACAGGAGATGTTATTGTTGTACTGTGGTTGGTGCTTTTTGAAGATATAAACTTAGTAGGGATATATAGTGGAGGTAGAGCGGTATTAGCACATTTGTACCGAGAATTGTCGAGAGGTGCCAATGTAGAGTGCAAAAATGTTGCAGGTTTCATGCCATTGTTACAGGTGAGAAAATTTAATATTTAGACGTTGTCATTATTTCTGCTATAATAATTCGTGGTTATTCAATTAATATATTTCTCCTTTAACAGATATGGGCGTCAAGTAGGATTTTGATTGTAGGGCCTAGTAGTCTACCTAGACCGATGGATGGAGATGATGTGGATGACATTGCCCGAACACCTTATGCTTCACGGTAATTTACCACTTGAAAATTATGTTTAATTAAGAAACGTTCAATTTTTTTAATTATTTTGAATGATTGTTGTTTGAAGTTGGTATCGACCTGCTTCAAATACTACTACAGTCAGTCACAACATCTGGGCAATTAGAGATGGTCTTGATCAGATGGCGGATGGACATGTGAGTCGGAATTTTTAAAAAAAAATTATTATGAAGTTATATCTATCTCCTACTAATATATTGTAAATTATTTTTTTGTATTTCAGTTTGTTTGGACACCGTACAATCTGAATGATGCGGACATTGCCGAGTTGCCACCTCAATGCTTGAATGATAACGTATGGCGAGCATCAGTTCGAATGATATTCTTTGCCATTGTAAAGTATCATCATCCTGAGCATGTTTTTCAACAGTTTGGAAGACACCAATTTATTCCACCCATACCCGGATATGTTTGAAGGATGAACCGGAAGGGTAGGACCATGAATAATTGGCTAACTAGACACGCTCTGGAAATGGAAGCGTGGAATAATCCTAAATTGTTCGCTTTAACTAGACATTATATTGAGGAGGGGGGAGACCAGACGGAAGAAGGATACGAAGAGTGGTATGATCAAATCATTCGTTGTTACATTTCCCCACGATTGACTAGGAGAGGTGCGGGACACCAGGCTGGGTCAGCTCCTCTATTGCATGATGTGGTTAGTATTTGGTATTGTATTCCATGGATACTTATTTTAATGTTATTTATTTAGGATCATTTTTTTGTTGATACTATTCTTTATTTTATCTTTTCAGTACCAATAAATTCAAGAGGCGCAAACTGCAATGGAACAAATCGCTCCCACTAGTAATCCCACAGCAATTAGGCAAGTGTGATCTCGTATGAGGAACATACGGGGTATGATCACATATAGTGGGAGCGATTTAGACATTGGTGCACAATTAGAAGAGGATGAGGACGTGTAGGCGGGTGAGGATCACATCAATGCCGGAAGATCGAGTTCGGCTTATCATGATCAATTCAATGTCGGAGGATCGAGTTTGGCTTATCATGGTCAATTCAATGCCGGAGGATCGAGTTCGGCATATCATGGTCAAATCAATGCCGGAGGATTGAGTTTGGCTTATCATGGTCAATTGAACGCCGGAGGATCGAGTTCGTCTTATCATGCGCAATTCAATGCCGGTGGATCGAGTTCGTCTTATCATGCGCAATTCAATGCCGGTGGATCGAGTTCGGCTCAACCTCGTCCCTACCGTGACGACGTTTACATTTTGACGATCTCGGGCTGCCCACCACAACATCATATGCCCAGTTATTATCTTGATCAAGGACTGGGTTTCTTTCTGATCTCGGTATGAACTAGTTATGTTATATACCTCAACATCATAGGATTCCACCTCCACCTCCTGCACAATTTAATGTGTCACCAGTGGTGTACAATGATGATGTAGAAGAAGAAAATAGGAGATGTCCTGCGAGGACGAGACGACCCCCAGATTGTGGGACGGGGGGATATCGTGGTAATCAGTCACATAGATAGTTTATTTAGACGTTGGTCGTTGTGTGTGTATATATATATATATATATCGGTCACATGATAATTATATATATATATATATGGACATTGTATTAATATGAAACTAATTGACATGAATCTAGTTATTCTCCTCATCAGACATTTCAGTATTCGATCGATACTCAAAACCTACACTAAACTCCCACCAGGCTCTTGCTTCTTGCACATAACAGCATAAGACGTATTCTCAAGAAATATCTTGGTAATTTAGACGTTGCATACGCATAACCATCCTGTTATTCTCCTCACGTATCCTATCGAGTGCTATAGTTTTCCCCTGTTGCGTTACATGAGGCATGAGTATAGCTCTTCGTGGGGGGCAACAAATTTGACGTTCACAACAATTTGTGATAAGCCCGTCTTGTTCTTAGACCCGAAATCTCCATTCATCTTCCATCGTTTGCAAATATACTTCTGAATATCTATTATTTAGATTCAATGAGTAATAGTAATCATCATCCAACTACCAACTACGTCCCATGGCACGAAAAATATCGCCGGGAGTGTAATACAATTTTGGGGCTCTAAACGGCTCCATTTTTAATAATGTTATTACGATTGGGGTTCACTCCCTTCGTATATATAGTCACAATCCGACTACAGTAGTTCACGTGAAAACAAAACCCGTGACCAGAAAATAAAAATAAACAAGTTGAGTCGTCACAATCCGACTACAGTAGTTCACGTGAAAGCAAAATCCGTGACTAGAAAAAAAAAAGTTGAGTCGTCACAATCCGACTACAGTAGTTCACGTGAAAGCAAACCCGTAACTAGAAAGTAAAAATAAAATTATGTTGTTCATAAATGCTGAATGTCTTTATTAAGGCACAAATTATCACGACTCACCACCACAAATACGAGCCAGAAATATATATTTTGAGAGGGGCTTTGAAAATGGGAGATAATCATAACTCCAGACATCAACAAACATAGTTATTAGTAGAAAGAAACGATGACTACAAGGCAATTCGACATGAGGACCCTATTGAGTATCATTGTGGACTCAAAAAGGAATGGTCTCATCGAGTGCTCGAATCTGAGGAGTTGGTTAATGATCTTCGAAGACTTGGCATGCGAATTCCACGACGTAGATCCTTGATGATGCCGAGAAATGGTGAAGAAAATTGTAGGAGAGTTGTTTCCAGAATAAGAATAGAAAACAACATGATGATTTTACATCGTTGTAGATATCACATGTTTGAACTTGCTGAAGAACTTGCATTTGCACGAGGTCAAAGACTCACACGTCGTGAAATCGTAAATGTTTTGACTCATCCTTCATAGAAATCGGACTACTACATGTCAGATGAAGATGAGTAAAGTGAATGGAGTTTTTAATTGTTGAGTAATTTGAATAAATAGTTTTTTAATTGTTATGTAATTTGAATAAATAGTTTTTATCTGTTATGCAATTTGAATAAATAGTTTTTAGTTTGGCTTATCATTTGAATGAATAGTGTTTTGTTGTTAGTACTTTGAATAAATGGGATGTTATTCTGAGCCAGAAAATCAAAAAAAAAATTACGTAGTTATTGTTTTGAAACAACTCAAGTGGGGCTGTTTTGAATAAATAGTTTTTATTATATCATAATTTGAATGAATAGTTTTTTATTGTTGAGTAAATTGAATAATTAGTTTTTTATTCTAAGCCAGAAAATCAACAAAAAAATGTTTTTTATTTTTTATTTGCCTCAAGAAGGGCTACTTTGCGTGGCCATATTTCTTTACTTAGGTATCGAAATGAGCCAACTCTTATGGTTTTACAAAGTTCATAACATCACCTACAAGTTTTATGTTCAAGTCCTAGCCAAAAAACACACAGAAACTGGCCAAATACAAGCCAGAAAATGGAGAAAAAAAAAACTGTTTTTTTACACAAAACAGCTCAGGTGGGGTACTTTTGCGTGGCCATATTTCTTCACTTGGGCATCGAAATGAGCCAAATCTTATGGTTTCACAAAGTTCATAACATCACCTACAAGTTTTATCTTCAGGTCCACAACAAAAAACGCACACAAACATGCCAAATACGAGCCAGAAAATCAACAAAAATAAATGAGTTGTAAATCTATTCTGAGTCCATCTCGTTGGGAATCCGAGTGCTCCGCTTCCGGCCCACAGTAGGCGTCTTCCTCAAATTAGGATCATGGACCAACTCAAAATTGGGAGTATCCCAATAATGTGATTCAAGCAATGGATAGAACCTCCCTTGATATGTTTTCAAATATTCAGAGCTCATGTAATATTTTTCAACATATGAGGACGACCTAAGCCCTAATTCTGTACATAATTTCATTGCATGTGAGTACGGAATTCGATGAAGAGTCCATTCTCCACAAGAGCAATATTTAGCTTTGATGTCGACCGCGTAATTATGATTACCGGACCCGATCTGTCGGAGCATTTTAATGGCACCCGTGTAATGCAACCAAGAATAAACTTATGCCTTGTGCGATTGAGACTTTTGGTCCACTCATTATACATTTTATATGCATATGTCATGAAAGGTTGTGCCCTCATTGCCAAAGCCATTCGCATTCGATTAGCAAAATATTTGACAGTACGATGAAATGTGCACTCAACAATTGATGTGGGTGGAAGATGTTGAGTACTTTTCAACACATTGTTTAAGCTTTCTCCCATCATATGCCAGTGTCCACTTTTCTTGTGGGATAGCTTTCAAATAATTCCTCACAACCGGATCCTTATTACCAATAAATTCCATTGCTTGGTCCAACTGTCGAACATTATGTGCCATACCCGCAGTATAACAGAGTTCCTTCATAGCTTTACTTTAGAATTGAGCATTAAAGTTTGAACTCAAATGTCGCAGGAAATATCTATGAACTCCCGGGGGAGGGAAAATGCGAGCATAAATCGAGTAGCATTTAATAAGCCCTTATGACAATCAGAAATAAGGCAAACACCTTCATCAGACATCAAAAAATGTTCACAGACCAATTGCAAAACCCATAACCAAGACTCGTTGGACTCATTATCAACGATAGCGAATGCTAGAGGCATAATATTTTGATTTCCATCCAGAGTTGATGCACATAATAACTTAGCCTTATGTCGTGCATACAAGTGAGTCTCGTTAACACATATGACTCTTTGACAATGTCGGAATCCATCTATACATGGCTTGAACAAACATAAATTTCCGCATTTTCGAATTTTGATCCAGTCTTTTGTGCTGCCATTCAACAACCGTCCCCGGATTCCACTTCTTGATTGCTCCCAAAAATTTAGTCAACCTTGTAACAAAATCCTCCCACATCCCTTATATAATCTCATTTGCACGTCGCAAACTGTACCAAGCCTTTCCATATGAAATATCAAATTTCCATTTTTTTGACACCGTTAGCATAATTAGGTAACCTTATATGACAGATCCTTCCTAACTTCTGGTAGAATTTCATTTGCGATCATGTTTAAGTCCAAGTTAAAGTGGTTCTTTGAACAATCTTCGAATAAACATTCGTGTGCCCCTTCATACCTTGTAATTTTCCAAAAATTAGTACTCTTTATCAAACTTTCCCACAGCTTAAAACGGCGTCCGTTTTGGTATTCTACGGCATACAATTTCAGATTACTAATTGTCACCTTAAACTCGCGCCGTGCATGCTGCACATGGTAGTTTTTCACCGTTGCTTGCAAGCTGAGTTTGTTGTCAAAAAATTGGCCCAAACAAAGATTACCTTTCGCATAATCATAAACTATTCTCCGGCTCAAACCTGAACTTTTTCGATGTAGTGAATCTCCTTCTACTTATGGGTATGTGGTGGAATAGAATGGGAGCACTTCATGAAGTCTTTCTTCATTACTTGTGGGAGGTACACCTTCATTCATCGATACATTAGTCTCATCCTCTTCATCCTCATCCATCATTGCATTGTTGAAGTGTTCTTCCAACTCAGGGTCTGAAAGATTATGCATCTAATAGTCAGTATCAACACTGTCATCGTCACTCCTAATATCATCATTTCCAACGTCTGCAAAATCACTAAACCCAAAATTGGGATGCTCAAAGTCATGACGGCTTTGTCAAGACGGACATGCAATTAAAGATAAATATGATGACGGTAAGTAAAAATAAGTATAACAAGTCATGAATCAAAGGAATACAACAATTATGAAACTTATTAGAAGATTCATAATTACCTGCTCCCACGTCAGAAATTACAAAATTCCTCAAACGAGGATTTTCCAAAGGGGAATTTTGCGTAGACGGACCTACAATTAAAAATAAATAAGATGGCAGTATGTAAAAATAAGAATAACAAGTCACGAATAAAAGGAATACAACAATTGAAGAAACTTATTAGAAGATTCATAATTACCTGCTTACACGTCAGGAATTCAAAATTCAAAGGGGAATTTTGTACAGTTTGAAAACGCCCAAACAAATGACCCGTTGTAGAAGCACCTAAAAATGCAAATCACAAAAGGTTAACTTATTTTACAATTCTGCAAGGAAAAGAAAAATAATCTGCACAAATATGAAATTTAATAATAAACTACACAATGTAAATATAAGAATAAACTACCTTGATGCACATCGTGAATTGTAGAACTCCCCAAACCACTTGAAAAAAAATTGTGGTACTCACGAGTTTCTAACACATGTGATTGCGTCTGCGTATTTAAATCTAGTACTGTGGGCTGTGGAAAATACAGCATGAATTGGGATTGTAACTGCGTATTCAAATCGGGAACTGTGGCTGTGTATAATACTGCATGAATTGGGGTGGCGTTAATTACATCACTTGGGTTAACAACAAGCTATGTTGACGCTGATGTTGGATTGGTTCTTTCTCGATATAAAGCTCGATGAATTCATCAACAATGTTAGGATCCAAGAAAAACGCTAAAGTCTCATCGTCTTTGATCTCCATTGTGCTCTACCTCATCACACTTCTCTTTTCAAATTCAAACATTATAATTACTTTTGATGAAAAATGATTCTGATCAATTCTTGTTCTCGCATATAACTTTTCCAACAATTCAGCGTATGTGATCGTACGAGGTATTCTCATGTTAGTGCTTGGACGAGTGTTATATCTAACTGAATTTGAGTCTTCAATTATTTGACCATCCGTGTATACTAAAACATCAACTGTATTCGCCCTAGACATTTTCTATATCATATCAAAATTCAAACCATAAATAAACACTAAATTCAAAATTATAGTCAAAAAATAAAATTATACCTACAAATTATACATAAAATTGGAAATTATATACCTACAAAATTAGATTTATATATACAAATTATACTTATATATTACAAATTAAACCTAAAAATTATAATTACTCATTCAAAATTATACATACTATGTAAACCTAAACATTTGAAATTTCATTTGCAACTTATATGAAAATTTAAACCCTAACAATCAATTCGAAATTATACCTTTGAAATTATACTTAAATTTCTACATAATAACAAACTAACACTTACTTCAAAGTTCAAACCATAAAAGAAAACACAGTAACATTGACATTATACCTAAAAGTCAAAATTAAACCTAAAAGTTTAAATAAAGCTTATTAATTCAATATTCACACCAACATATTCGAGAATTATACCAAATAACTCAAAAATTATACCTAACAAATCGAATTTATGCCTAAAAGTTCAAGTCTTGAACCCACAGTACAATACCATCACAAGAAAATAAAAACAATATACAAACTCAAAATTTAAGAAAGTTAAAAGTATAATTCATAGAATTACCTTAATTTCGTGGTTGAAGAACAAATTTTGAAGAAAAAATCGTGCATCCAACAATGGTGGTGAGAAGTAGAGAGAAAGAGAAGAGAGGGTTGTTGAAGGCTACTGAAACTATTATACCAAAACAACAACAACAACAAAAAAAGGGAAATTCAGTGAGACAACATAAGGTACGTCGTCTCACTGAATTTTTAATAAAACAAAAAATTCTATCAGCGGTCGTTTTAGCCGCTGACAAATTACAAAAAAAAAAAATTAAGTGAGACAACATAGTGTATGTCGTCTCACTTAAAATTTAAAAAAACATCATTAAGAGACGACATACACTATGTCGTTTCACACCATTTTTTGATTTCCCCCTTTTTTCAATATTTTCTGATTTTTAATTTTTTTATATTAATAATTTAATATTCCCGACCCCAAAGGGATGGTTTAAATGATATCCGCGTCTACCCTCCAGAATATCATATCAATAAGGACCAAATTCCACTATCTCGTATCTTGATCTACTAGATAGCTCACCTTTGTATCAATTGGTACAAGACGGTCACGAGTAATGGGACAGAAATCCAAAGCTCGGGGTAGCCATGGGTCCGACTAGAGAGATATTGTTTCCCCATTTCCCACATACCAGCGACAACCATGTCGAACCAGAGATGGAGCATCGAAAATGTTGAGATTTGATATAAAAATGCAGTTGGAGCATAAAATTAAAATAAATCCCATGGTGGTCATCTCGATTTGCATATTCAAATCGGCATAGAGTAAAAACTTATGCTTTGTAGTGAAGTGGTTGGAGATCCTGGCTCTTCGAGCTTTTCTAGACTATGACGGAGAGCTACCTACACCACTCCTTGGATTATCTAGCCTTCTCCAATCTTAGATTGATTTCTTGAAGTCTGACCCGAACAACAAATATACGCCATCTTTAAATTATCACGCAGATTGGTGGAAGAAAAATCTCCTCCTTCTTCTCTACAGTAGGCGACGGCTAGGATTATAAAAAGAGAGAGGATTATTTCTTTTCTTGCTTAGGAGAGTTATTAATGGCTTAGGTAAAAAAACACATAAGTGATACATATTTATATCACTTAACTTGTTGACCTTGTGTTAGGTGTCCAATAGGACGCCCAACTCGTCCCATGTAGGCATCAAATAGGACGCCAACCTTGGCCTTGTTTGGTCTTGTGTTTTAATTAATTTAATTACTTAAGCGATTATTCAATTTCCAATAAATCCATCAATCAAATTAATTAGATAAATTAATTCATTAATTTATGTCTTCAAGAGATTAATCAATAATTAATCTTATTAATTAATATCTCATCTAATGAGTAATTAATAATAATACTTAATTATTTTCTTTGCCAATCATTAAGCGCGACAATTTAGGTTTATCTCGTTTGGCAATGAAATGAATTCAAAGAAAGTGGGTAACACCTAGCTAGTCATGTGGGCCACTTTCTTGTTAGGTTTGTATCCTCGAATGCCATAAAAGTATAAAATATAATAGGATATTCTGATCAAGTAATTTGTTATTCTCTTTATTAATAAAAAGGCTCTTTAGTTGTTTACTTTGTTATTGGCATTTATATATAGTAATAATCTATAAGTCCATGTACACAAGAGTGATCTCTCTATGGCACTAGAGGAGTTAAATACTCGTGTGTTCAATTAGTTCACAAGTTAAGAATTACCAATTGGGCGTTGAAAATCACCAAGACTTGTATGATATGAGTTTTGACAAGAGAAGTGCATGTCGATCACTTTAGAGTAGTGACAACTCATATTATAGGTGCACTGATGGAAGTTAGTGCACTCAAACATGACTCACATTGATCTAGTTACATGGGTTCACTCATTGACAGTCAATGACAGAATTGATTAAATTGTAATAGGTGTGTCTGAACTTTTGACCTAAGGAATCAGGTTGAAGATATACTTATGACGTTAGGTTTGTCATTAGAGTTGTTAGACCTGTTTTACCCTTTGGTGGGGTCGACCTCAAACTACAACTTAACAGGAAAGTAATAGTCTGAACTGATATCCAAGATCAGATTTGTTCCCTTGTATGTGAACGACATATTATCCTATGCATTTATAAGTAAGCAAGATCGAAAATCTTTGGCCAAAGCGTATGAGCTGTTGAGTAAGACTCAAATAGGGAAGCTCACTGGTCTAAACTTATTATAAATAAAGCATAGAGTCAAGTCTATGAGTTTGACCTAAACCATGACTCTCCCTTGACTGGGATGAAGAAACGAAGAGTTTATATTCACATGGAATTTACAATAGGAAAGGTTAAAGAATGATCTAATCATTTTATCTTATTTGAGGTACGACGTGGGCCACAGGACTGGCTATGTGTTACCCACATCCATTGAATTCCTCTCATTGCCATAAATGAACCTAAAGAGTCACGCTTAAAAATGAAAATTAAACATAATTTATGGAGTATTTCTTGTAGCAATTTTTTAAGTATTTGATACTTAAATTATTTATTGGAAAGATAAAAGGAATTAATTATTTGGAGAAATAAATTAATTCATTTATGGAATTAATTATTTGGAAAAATAAGTTAATTCATCTATGGAATTAATTCATTGATTGTTTCTTGAAGAAATAAATTTAATTAAGTATCCAATCAAATATTTGATTAGTTTAATTAATTGGATTGAATTAAATAATTAAATAAAAGACTGGATTGGACTAAAATTGATGCACCATGAGGTGCACCAATAGTGACTGAGTCGGCCACTATGGACGTCCAACATATGTTTTATGACTTAAGTGATATAAATATGTCACTTAATTAAAACCCTAGATACACAAGTCATTATACACTTGAACTACAAGAAAAACAAAAACACTCCCTCCCTCTCTCAGAGTAGCCGCCGGCCAAAGTGGTCAAGCAGAAAGAATTTTTGGGGAAAAAGTTAGAACTCTTCAACTACTTCGCTACAATAGGTAAAGTATTAAAATTTCTCTTTTACATACGCGTGTTAATAACCCCAGGTCGATCCTATTATTGGGAAAAACTGAAAAAAAAAATTGTTATACCATTTTCGCTGCGTTTTATATATTTTTCCCAACAGTGGTTTTAGAGCCAAACCGTGGGGTTCGGCGTATGTGTTGGTCCCAAGTGGCATACAAAAGGGTCTAGAAGGGAGGGTTGAATAGACCCTGAAGTCTTTCTCGATTTAAAAAAAAATTATTCGTATTAAAATTTGTTGGACGCTTGAAAAGTAGGCGCTTGACTGAGCGTCTAATGAAGACTTGTTTTTAGAAAGTTAACTTAGACTTCAAGATTTGAATACTATAGCCAGATAGGTTTAAGCGTTCAGTTTTTTGATCAGTGTTAGCACGGCGGAATGATTTTAGAGTCTTCTCTTTTTAAAGGCTTTAGCGTCACAGAAGGTGTTTTTAGTTGCTTAGCGTTCAATTGAGTTTTACTTAACAGATTTATGCAATGATATGACAATATGAAAATTGACTGTAAAGTAAAGAACACAATAGTTATAAGGTTTGTTGGGTGGTGTAATCCTAACTACGTCCTTCTTCTCCTCGAACACTTAGAGGCAATCCACTAAAATGATTCTCAAAGAATCACACAGAATTTTCTACAAATTATGGAGAGATGGATATTGATGACTTGAGCTCCTTGATCACACAGATTTTTGCTCCAAATCACTTCTATCCCCTTGCTTCTTTCACCCTAAAATAATGCAAGTATCCAACTTCGACTTCACACAGATCGCGAGGCTTGAATGGGGTTTTTCTAAAGGTTTGTTTGATTTTGATGAAGTTCAAACAACTTGGTAATATCTCAATAGTAATGTGGGTTTCTCCAAAAGAATATTTGAGATATTGGTTGACTGTCTCAGGAACGTTTGAGAAAAGCAAAGAGAATTTTTGTTTGAATATTCTGGCTTTTCTGAGAGTTTAAGGAATGAAACTTCAATGCAACAGCAATTTGGCTTGGAATACGATTGTTGTTTTTGGCTTGTTGTTGAAGTCCTATTTATAGGCAGTCTTGGAAAAAGTGTCCATTTTATACATGCACAGGCACGTGTCTCTCACTTTCGCGAGTGAACAGTTTTTGTCCTTTTTCCTGAAAATTTGCTGCACAAAAGTTGGTGCTGCAATCTGCAAAAAGTTGACAGTCAATGGGGTGGCTTCTCCGTACATCCGAAAGAGCTTATCACATTTAATGCTCTTATCAGCATTTAATGCATTTGAAATAAATGCTCGTTGGCAATTAATGATCTGGGAATATTTGCATTAAATTCCTTCTGGACTTAGAAATAAATTTAGGTGAAATTAGTCACTGATAGACGCCCATTCATCCTTGAATAACTTTTGTCCTACAATCAACGCTTGTTGTAGCTTGTTGTTTGGACGCTCGGGAATCTTCATCTTTATTCAGACTTCAGGCGCTTGAGTCTTCAGACTTAACCATTGATAAGCTCACTCAAAATTTATCAGACGCTCAGCCTAAAATACTTAGCCTAATAATCTAGAATAAAATAAAGCAAAGCCTATAAAGCTTATACAAATCTAACGCTTCAAAGTTTATACATGATTTCTAAATAAAATCAAACTTACATATTTTTGGGTCTAACATAAAATCCTAATTGTCATCATCAAAATGTCTAACATGAAATTTCCTAACAATTTCTTTCTTTTTGATGATGGCAATACTTACTCTTTTATAGTTCAAGAGTTAGACAGCCAACATGAAACTTAGCTTTGGTTAGATAAGGTTAGTTAATGTTAGTTACGCTTCAACGAGATGTTTCAGCTGAAAATGCATTTTATATATATCACTGATAGTTCAAGCATTTTACAACTAAATAAAACAATACAAAAGAGACAAGAATATAGATAATGCAAAGTAAACAGCAGCTCTTAATCATCTTCTTCTTCTTGAGTGTTGAGTCTTCTGTTTACTTCAGCCCTGATTGCTTCAGAAATGTTTTCTTCAAGCCTAATCATCGCGGCATGTTCTTTATTAATTACTGTCTTCTTTTCTTCTCATTGTCTCTTTTTATAAGCTACAAATTGGTTATCCCATTCAACTGGGTCAATTTCTATCATCCTTAAGCATACTCTAAATGCTCTGATGAAATCTAACTTCTTTTGTTCTTTAGCAATAATCTTCGGGTCAGAGGGCTCTGGAATAGGCGGTCAAGAGAATGGAACAACAAACTGCTCAAGTAAAGCCCTTGAAGGCACTGGTAAGAACTGAAAGAAAGTTTGACGCTTGAGTGGACGGCTGGAAGCTCTTGAACTAGAAGTTTTCCGTTTCTCCCCTCTTCTCTGTCCCTCCCCCTTATTGCCATCATCATTCTTCAGAAAGTGCTCGGTGAGTAGGCTAACTTGACTAGCACTCTGAGAAACAGAGGCGGAAAGATCGTCTAGGTGCTTATCAAAATGCTTTTTCATGGCCAGTTGGTTTGCCATAGTAGCATCATGCAGTTCTTGAAATTCCTTTCTGCATTCTCCAACTGCCGCTTGAGCAGCACCTTTCATATAACCTATTTAAGCGCTCATGTTCTGAGACTCGATCTTTGCTAAGTCAGTCTTGATCCAGTGGAAGGCTTCTTCATTCTGAGTAGCAAGGTTGCTTACCTCCTCCAAAACTGATTTCAGCAAAGGACCAAAAGATTTACTCACATCCGAAGGAACCGCTTGAGGAGCTAGTTGCTTAAAGCTAGATGTATGCCTGACTGAGTCAAACGAAACTTGATATGCTAGATCGAATACTGTACCTCTGGCTTCGATTAGGAGATCCACAGCAATATCAGGATCAACGAGTTCAAGAGCGTCAGGATGATCCTCTGGTGGAGACTCTTGAACGGGTTCTTCAGTAGACGCTGGAATACTGAAAACTTTTTAGGCGGACGCTGGTGCAAACTCTTCAATCAACTTAGCAGGTGTTTTCTCAAGCGCTGACTCCTCTTGGCGAAAGTCATCGAATTGGAAGTTCCAACTTGCTATATCTGCATAGGAATCTGAAGCAGCTTCCAGAAGTTCAGTCGGTCTTGAGCGAGAGATGCAAGTTCCTTGAATGAAGGTGTGAAGAGGACTGTCTCGGGCTCAGACATACATTCGACCCATGATGTCCAATACATGATTTGGAAAGATCCTTGACTGCGGCAATGGAATAAGAAACAAAGTGTCTGGGCAGCAATGCAAGGAAAACCCGATAATCCTATCCGTAGGAAGACGCTCGGATTTGTGAGCTTCTGGCACGTAAATGCGGTAATATTCTTCCAAGTACGGATACACCGCGTGAGCTATGCCTTGATTGTGTTCAAGCAGAAAGAGAACATAGGCATAATGATCGCTTACTTTCTGTCGGATAGAAGGTAGAAGTGGATAACCTTGGAAGTTGCGAATCCTCGAGCCATTTGGCTTCCGTAGATTTTCAGTGAAGATCTTGTCAAAGTGAGGAATAGGGGCCATGATCTTCATCATCAATCTGAAGTTGTCATCACAGTGGCTAGAAGAGAAGTTTAAGCAAGACGTTGATGAACTGCCACTAGTTAACGCTTGAGCGTTGAATTGAAAAGGAGTGATGGAAAGCCTGTGCAACGCTTGACACAAAAATAGTTCTATCTGCTAACGAACTTTAGGTACCTTGGCAACAAGTCCAACTTTCTCTTGACGCTTCTTAAGGCAATATTTGGCGAACTGACGCTTCTTGTCATGCATGCCTATGCCAAACAGATGGGGAGCTTTGACCAATTCCTGAAATGAGAACTGATGTCCAACATACGCTTCAACCCAGTTAACCTCATTCATGCAGTAGTCAGTACCTGCATTGACCAACTCTCGGATGCCTTCATGGTGTATGTCCCAGATAATATGATCTTGACTGCCTTGGATATTGACGCTGGTATTTCTTTGGAGCTGGCTTGGGTTGCACTTTTGGTGCTGGACGTTTAGCGCTTGATTCACAGTGGTCAGGTTTATCCTTAGCCTTTTGAGCATTTGGATGAACCCATCTTTATGAGTCATTTTCTTTCGCCTTTCCCTTGCCTGAGTTAGCTTTGGCTTTCTCATTTGGCTTCGTACCATTGTCGCTTTGTTCATTCAGCGTTTGACTTTGTGAACCTTTCTCGACAAAGAAAAAACCCTTTCCTTTGTTGTTCGCCGTAACATTATATTTATTTGGTTGTTTACCGAATTTATTGCATCCTAAACCGGTCTTTTCACCAAACATTCTTGTTACCTCAGTCACATTATCCAACTTTCTTGAAGCTTTTGATAATGATGAGACGAGCTGCTCTGATTTGACAAGTTTAGCGATCAGATCAGCTTCTCTCTTGACTATTATATCAAGATTGTTTTTCAATTGAGTAATGTCACTCTCAAGCGATTGGTTCTTCTCAATGCATTGTTGCTGAACTTGCAACTCTGCTTTGAGCGTTACTTTATCACTTGTGAGCGATAAAATAATAGCGAAGAGATTTTGATATAATTTGGCGACATCTTGACACTCAATATAATATTCTTTGACTTTGTCATGTAATTCATCATATGAAAAAGGAAGAGATAATTAAATGTTTACCTCAGGGGATGCTTCATCATCTCTGGCCATGAGACAAATAAGCGTTGAGTCATCCACTGGCTCATCATCATCACTGCTTTCCTCTGAAGACTTCAAATCTTCAGGTGCGGACACTTGTTCTCATTCCGCTAGCAAACCTTGTTGACGAAGGTTACTCCTGAATCAGTTTCTATCCAAGTAATCTTGCCTTGAAGGCTTAGATACGTTTGGATAAGGGCAATTTATCTAGTGGTGCCCTCGTTTCCTGCAATTATAACAAAGATTAGTTTTCATCTTTTGTTCATTTGTTAACCTTGCATTGTGTGGTTTTGAGATCACGGGTGTTGAGAGATTTTGTTGATTAGACGAGTGGTACTGAATCGGCGTTGAAGAAGAAGGTGCAGAATATTGAGGCGCTTGATACTGTTTTTGTATTGGATCAGGCGCTTGATATGAACTCTGTCCTTGATGTTTAGGACTATTTCCTTTTTTTCATATCTCAAGAACTTTCTGAATCTATTTAGAAGCGCTAGTTCCTCATCCTCACTGATATCTAAAAGTTTTCCCTTATTACCCGATTTACCCTTAATTGATGCTACGAGCACTCCAGACTCAGTTACCGGACTACTCACAACATCAGTAGTTGAATTCAACTCAAACTCAAATGCTTTGAGTTCTGAAAAGATGTCTTCTAGAGTTAGAAGATCCAACATATTAGATTCTCTCATCGCTGTTGTCTTCATCAAAAATCTACTAGGTAGGCTTCTGAAAATCTTAACCGCGATTTCTCTATTTTGCAAGTCCATTCCCAACGATGTAAGTTCCGTAACCAAAGCTGTGAATCTTATGTCCAATTGCTCTAGTGTCTCGTTAGGCAACATCTTAAAACCATTAAACTTCTTTGGCAATTGAAAGTTTGTTTTCCTTGATTTGTGCTGAACTGCCACAAATTATGGCTAACTTATCCCATATCTCCTTGGTAGTGTTACAAGATTTGACCTTGTTGAACAAGTTGTCATTATCACCAATAGCCGTATATAGAGCGTTACGACCAACATTGTCCAGATTTGCTCTTCGACACTCATCAATGGACCACTCTTGTTTTGGTTTCTCAACGTATCCATCTGGAGTTTCTTCAGCAGCTCCAGGTGCTCTGGTGATTACCTTCAGGATTTGTATTGGTCCATCTGAAATAATATCGCACATTTTGTCATCACATGAGCAAAGATATGTAAAATCTTTAACCTTCCAGGAGTCATAATTTGATTCAGTTAACTTGGGAACTTTAGAAAATGCCATAAAAAAAAAATTTAAGACGCAGCTAAATTTTGAAAAGGATCTAAACAAGTTGTTACACTTGGAAATTTTAAAAATTCAACTTTAACCGCTCTAATACCACTTGTTGGTCCCAAGTGGCATACGAAAGGGTCTAAAAGGAAAGGTTGAATAGATCTTGAAGTCTTTTTCGATTTTAAAAAAAATTATTAGTATTAAAATTTGTTAGACGCTTGAAAAGTAGGCGCTTGACTGAGCGTCTAATGAAGACTTGTTTTTAGAAAGTTAACTTAGACTTCAAGATTTGAATACTATAACCAGATAGGTTTAAGCGTTCAGTTCTTTGATCAGTTTTAGCACAACAGAATGATTTTAGAGTCTTTTCTTTTTAAAGGCTTTAGCGTCACAGAAGGTGTTTTCAGTTGCTTAGCGTTCAATTGAGTTTTACTTAACAGATTTATGCAATGATATGACAAAATGAAAATTGACTGTAAAGTAAAGAACACAATAGTTATAAGGTTTGTTGGGTGGTGTAATCTCAACTACGTCTTTCTTCTCCTCGAACACTTGGAGGCAATCCACCAAAATGATTCTCAAAGAATCACACAGAATCTTCTACAAATTAGGGACTGATGGATATTGATGACTTGAGCTCCTTGATCACACAGATTTCTGCTCCAAATCACTTCTATCCACTTGCTTCTTTCAGGGGTGAAATAATGCAAGTATTCAACTTCGACTTCACACAGATCGCGATGCTTGGATGGGGTTTTTCTAAAGGTTTGTTTGATTTTGATGAAGTTCAAACAACTTGGTAATATCTCAATAGTAATGTGGGTTTCTCCAAAAGAATATTTGAGATATTGGTTGACTGTCTCAGGAATGTTTGAGAAAAGCAAAGAGAATTTTTACTTGAATATTCTGGCTTTTCTGAGAGTTTAACGAATGAGACTTCAATGCAACAGCAATTTGGCTTGGAATACGATTGTTGTTTTTGGCTTGTTGTTGAAATCCTACTTATAGGCAGTCTTGGAAAAAGTGTCTGTTTTACACATGCACAGGCACGTGTCTCTCACTTTCGCGAGTGAACAGTTTTTGTCTTTTTTCCTGAAAATTTGTTGCACAAAAGTTGGTGCTGCAGTCTGCAAAAAGTTGACAGTCAATGGGGTGGCTTCTCCATACGCCCGAAAGAGCTTATCACATTTAATGCTCTTATTAGAATTTAATACATTTGAAATAAATGCCCGTTGGCAATTAATAATCTGGGAATATTTGCATTAAACTCCTTCTGGACTTACAAATAAATTCAGGTGAAATCAATCACTGATAGATGCTCATTCATCCTTGAATAACTTATGTCCTACAATCAATGCTTGTTGTAGCTTGTCGTTTGGACGCTCGGGAATCTTCGGCTTTATTCAGATTTCAGGCGCTTGTGTCTTTAGACTTAACCATTGATAAGCTCACTCAGAATTTATCAGACGCTCAGCCTAAAATACTTAGCCTAATAATGTAGAATAAAATAAAGCAAAGCCTATACAGATCTAACGCTTCAAAGTTTATACATGATTTCTAAATAAAATCAAACTTACATATTTTGGGGTCTAACATAAAATCCTAATTGTCATCATCAAAACGTCTAACATGAAATTTCCTAACAATATGTAATTTATGTGTAAATACGTGATTAGATGCATGATTTACAGTTTTTCGCAATGCATGATTGAATATGTAGATTTCTTGATTTTATGTTCTTGAGGATTTTAATATTTATTTCATTCATTAGAAATTGTCAAAAATTGGATCTTATGAATTTTTTGATGTAATTAAATAATTAAAATAAACGGGATTTAAAAAAAATTAGTGATTTGGTGGGCCATGGCGACGGGTCGCCAGCGGCGAAGCCCTCGGCATTACGCACAGTCGTGCAATGGGCTCGCTGTGTGAGCCCATTCGCCTCGACAGCTGGGCTGTCAAGGCAAATGGGCCACACAGCGCGGCCCATTGCCCGCAACAAGGCTCATTGAGAGTGCCCAACCATGTGTTCTTTAAAACAGGGGTCAAATCGACCCTGCCCGGGTCGACCCATGGGTGACCCGGGCTATTTTTTAATAAATATATATTTAGTTTTTGATTAAAATTGAATTTTAATGCAAAAAATAAAATTATTTTCAAATAAAATTTTAAAAATTCCAAGTTATCTAATTTTATTAAAGTTAGACTTTTCTATAAAATTAGATGTTTTTAATAAAAACTGGTTATAATGGACTTGGAGATTAATATTAATTAGAATTGAATTTTAATTTAAAATGAATGGGAGTCTATTAAATTGAATTTTTAATGAAATTAAAATAAATTTTATTTTCCTCAAGAATATAATTTCTAAAATTAAACGGGAAAATTGGAATAGGAAGATTTTTCTCACGTGGAACTGTCAAGGATTGAGGGGATCCGATGCAGTTCCTAATCTGGTGGAGCTCGTGAAGGTCCATAACCCTTCTCTCGTCTTCATTTCAGAGACAAAGTGTAAATCTGTTACTTTTGATCGGTTAAAATCTTGGCTAAATATGTTCGGTTTCAATGTTATTTCTCTAGGTAAGGGGGGCAGACTCGGTCTCCTTTGGACCAAAAATATTGATGTCGTCCTTCAAACTTTTTCTCAATCGCACATTGATGTTTGTGTCTATCCGGGGCAGGGGTCTGAGTTTTGGCGTTTTACAGACTTTTATGGTAATCCTGATAGCTCTTAACGTAAAGAGTCTTGGAAACTCCTTGAAAGACTGAGTGAAAGTTTGTTCTCGCCATGGTTGGTGGCAGGGGACTTTAATGAAATTCTGATTCAGGATGAAAAAGAAGCCTCTCTTCCTCGGCCACTTTGGCAAATTCGGGACTTTCGCCACGCTCTGTCCAATTGTGATCCCCATGATCTCGGTTTTCATGGACCAAAACTCACGTGGTCAAATAATTGACCCAATCCTCGTACGGTCAGGCTTCGGTTGGATAGAGCTATAGACAATTCTGCTTGGTCTAATCTGTTCCCGAGTACTCGAGTGACAAACCTTAATACAATATCGTCCGATCATAGGCCAATTCTCATACAGCTAAATCTGTTTGCCGTGTCTAATAACAAACGCAAAAAATGTAAATTCAGGTTTGAGTCGGTTTGGCTTAGGTCGTCCGAACATGAGAAGATCATTAGAGAGTCTTGGCTTAATAGTAATGAGAGGGACCCTGCAGAATTTGTTTGTGACAATATAAAAAACTGTGGGTTGGCCTTCTTAAGTGGAGTCGTTTGTCTATAGGAGAGACTACCCATCGTATCAAAGATATTGAAGAAGAGATCCTGGTTCTTTGTTTCGGAGAGATCACCGCCGACTTTAAGGGCCATGAAACCACTCTCCGGAAAGAGCTAGAGGAGTTGAGAGCTAGTGAAGAGACTGCTTGGCACCAACATAGTCGAGCTCTATGGACGAAAGATGGCGACCGTAATACAAAATTCTTTCATAATTGTGCTTCGGAACAACGTCATCATAACAGTATTGATAAACTTAAGGATGAGGGAGGTGTGTGGCAAGAGGACCCTAATACCGTTTAGAGTATAATCACGGGCTATTTTCAAAAGATCTTCATATCCACTGAGCCATCGAATTCAGATCTTGATGATGTACTAGCAGATGTGCAGCCGAGGGTCACCCCTGCCATGAACGAGATCCTTAGCTACGAATACTCTAGTGATGAGGTAACTCGAGCTTTATCACATATGCATCCCCTTGAATCCCCCAATCTTCAATCAAAAATTCTGGCATATCATTGGGAGAGATGTTATCGCATGTGTGCTTAATATTTTAAATAAAAAAGCCTAGCCAAATAATTTGAATTTTACTCATATTGTCCTTATTCCTAAATGCGATAACCCCTCTTTTGTGTCCCATTTTAGACCTATTAGCTTATGCAATGTCTTATATAAAGTTGCTTCAAAAGTCATTGCTAATAAGTTTAAGCTTCTTCTTGATAATATCATATCAAAATCTCAATCTGCTTTTGTCCCTGGCCGTTTAATTTCTGATAATGTCCTTGTCTGCTTTGAGATAAACCATTACTGAAGAATAATTCATGGGGCAAAGACGCTCATGTCACGCTTAAATTGGACATGAGTAAGGCATATGACAGGGTGGAGTGGATTTTTCTCGAGAAAGTATTGGTAAGGTTGGGGTTTGGGAGGGGTTTTATTAACTTAATAATGTTGTGTTTCTTCAGTTTCTTATTCTATTATGCTGATCAGGACTCAATTTGGACATATAAAGCCTCAGAGGGGTATTCGTCAAGGAGATCCTCTGTCGCCTTATTTGTTCCTATTAGTTGCTGAGGTTCTCAGTTGTTTGATTCAGGCTGCAGAAAATAGGAGAGATTGAAGGAATGGTAGTAGCGAGACATTCCCCTCAGGTGTATTTACTGTTCGTCAATGATACTATGATTTAATGTTCAGGCGACTAACTCGGAGTTGGAGTTTATATGGGCTATACTGGCTAGATACGAGTTGGCTTCAGGCCAACAAATGAATTTTGAGAAATCCGAGTTAGTCTTTAGTAAGAATGTGGTGCAAGAATCTCGGGCAGATTTAGCAAATATACTTGGCGTTCAGATTCTTGACAAACATGAGAAATATTTCGAACCACCCTCGGTTGTTGGTCTTTCGAAGAAGGAGACTTTTCCCTCGATCTATAATCGGATTTAGACACGGATTAATAGGTGGAATTCTCACTTTCTGTCCCAAGCTGGCAAAGAAGTACTTCTAAAGGCCATTATCCAAGCAATACCGACGTATAGTATTAGCTGTTTCAAATTACCAGACTCATTATTATCAGAGATTGAATCGGATATGGCCAACTATTGGTGGCACAATAGGCGAACCAAAAAGATACATTGGCTTGCATGGAAGAAGCTGTGTTTGTCTAAGGAGGAGGGAGGAATCAGTTTTAGGGAGCTGAAATCTTTTAACATGGAGATGTTAGCTAAGCAAGCGTGGAGAATCTTAACGAAGCCAGATTACTTGGTTAGTCGCCTTTTCAGAGCAAAGTATTTTGTTGACTCTTCTCTATTTGAGGCGGAACTTGGCTACAAGCAGTCTCTCACATTGAGAGGATTTGGTGTACTCAGGTATTAGGTGGAGAATTGGTTCGGGGTCTCATACACGTATTTGGACTAGATGGATACCACGACCCCCGGACTTTACTATTACTACACGATCCCAACACTTTGCTGATTGATACGAGAGTGAATAATTTAATTGATGAGGCAACTAGATGGTGGGATACTACATGAATCCGGGAAATACTCAATCCGGAGCATTTGGACAGTATCCTCTCTATCCTACTTGGGTCAAATAGTAATCCGGATTCTATCATGTGGCATTATACCCGTAATGGTGTTTTTTCGGTGCGATCGGATTATCATTTGGCTAGAGACACATCCCGCCGATTTGAGCCTAGTTCGTCTACAAACTCTCTAAGGCCGAGGCGAGGGGCCAAGAATTTTATATGGCATAGTCGGGTTCCACCGAAAGTACGAGCATGCATGGAAACTTTGCAAAAGCGCACTTCCTATGGGTGTGAACTTGGTGAAACAAAAGATTGAAGGGGCTCGTTTGTGTCCCCTTTGTTGTTGGGCTTTAGAGGATGAATTTCATGTAGTGTTAGGGTGCCTTTTTGTTGGATAGGTGTGGGCTGTCTCAAATATATCATGGCATGAAATTAATTCTTGGATGGGGTCGATGGAAGATTGGCTGCAGGGCTTATATTCTTGCTTGCAAGAGGATGATTTCAGGATGGTGTTGGTGATCTTATGTTTTGTTTGGTACAATAAAAATTCCAAGCTTATGGATAATATGGACCCTTCTGCCCAAACACTAATCCAAGCGGTATATCGTCTAATCGATACGTTCAAGAAGGCGACAATCTGCCCCCCTTTGCGTGTGGCCTCCTTATCGATTGAACGGTGGATACCGTCATGTTTTGGTACCATGAATATCAATGTGGATGGAGCTGTGGATTTGAATCAGAGAATAGCGGGTGTGGGAGTTGTTATAAGGGACTGGCAGGGCTCGTGCGTGGGTTGGTCGGGAAAATCTTTGATTTTTTTATGGTCTCAAGTGGCACATGAAAGGGTCTAGAAGGGGGGTTGAATAGACCCTAAAGTCTTTTACGACTTTAAAAATTTGTAACACTTTAAAGATTTGAATTTGAACACTTAAAAAGCAAAGTGCTAGGTCAAGCGCAAGAGCTAAGATAACTTAGACTTAGTGATCTGGGCAATTACCAAAGTAGGGTAACGCTTATATCGCTTAATCAGGGTTAGCACATCGGAAAGGATTTTAATGTTTAGTGTTTTGTTTAGCCAATTAGTCACTTACAGATTTTAATGCCTTTGAAGATGTAATCCAAATGATACAGTAAAGCAATAAAACAGTAATGTAAATGACACAAGATATGTAAGGTTCACTGGGTGATGTTATTCCAGCTACGTCCTTCTTCTCCTTTACACTCGGGGGGAATCCACTAAAATGATTTTTGAAGAATCACACAAAGACTTCTACAAAATAGAGGATAAAGGAAGTTGATCTTGAGCTCCTTGATCACACAGACTTCTGCTCCACTTGAGATCTTCTTCAACAAGCTTCTCTCATTTAGAAATACGGCTTACAAATACCAACAACTTTCTCACACAGATGAAAGAGGTTGAAGGTTTCGTCACAAGGTTTGTTTGATTTTGAGAAGTTCAAACAACTTGGGATATCTCAATAATAGTATAGGGTTCTTCCTTGAAGAGGTTTGAAATATCAATGACTGTCTTTGGAATGATTAAAAAGCTTGGAGGATTTTTGGATATCGAGTTTTGTAAGCTTTTCTTGTGATGATTTCAGCAAAGTTTTAACCTATTTCTTGTGTATGTGCATATGTAATTAGGGTTTGCTGAAGGACACTATTTATAGACATTTATTAGGATTTGTCTGTTTTACACATGTAGGCGTGTCTTTCTCACGTAGCGAGTGAGTAGTCCCTTTTTCTGACATTCCTAAAATTCTGCTGCACCGATTAGATGTGGCAGGTTTGAACTCTAAAACACTGACAGTCTTAGCCAATAGAGTGGCTTGTTCCATATGCAATTTGTCCTTATCACATTTAATGCTCTTGTCAAGCATTTAATGCATTTGAATTTATTTTTCATTGAAAATAAATGTTTGTTGATGATTGCATTTAACTCCTTAATGACTTCGGAATTTTTTTCAGGTGAATCTGATCATTTGATTGCTTGATGGCTTTGAGCGCTTGATTCATAACTCCTGAAATGTCCTTCGCGATTGGCAGTCGCTGAAGACAAAATTATTCATCTTCGCTTGGCTTCAGACGCTGATCTTCAACTTCATCTCTGGCAGACTCACCTAAAATTCTATCTACGACTTGGTATTCAATGCTTAGTCTAAAATTTACAAAGATAGAAAACTACAAGCCTAATCTAAAAATTACAACTCGATAACTTTGTTAAACGCTTAAACATATTCTAATAAATATAAACTTACATAATCTTTGAGGTCTAACATGAAACCTATTTTGTCATCATCAAAACATCTAACATGAAATCTCCAAAGAATTTTGCTCGTTCCCCGGAATATATTGAGGCTTTGGCAGCGAAGGAAGGGCTCAATTTTGCTAAGCGAGAAGGGTGGCCAGATGTTATCATAGTAGATGACTGCTTCTCTATTATATCCAAGATTAAAACAAGCTCTCTTGATCTTTCTCCTATTCGTAATGTTATTAATGATATTTTTAATTTTTCGCTTTTTTTTAATTTTAGTTGTTCTTTTGTTAGATGATCGGAAAATTCAGTTGCTCATTTTATTGCTCGAGCTGTTCTAGGTGCTCAGGGGCCTGTCCCTCGCTGTTTCTACTTTGTCTTCGGACCTTCCGTTTGTTGAGTAATATATGGTACCATTTCTTCTAAAAAATTAAAGAATAGGAAGATTCCAAATTAATAAAGACACAGTAATTTTTCACTAATTTTTTTTAACATAATTTTTCACTAATTAAGGAGAAGGGATTAGTAAATTTTATAAATTATTAAAATGATAATTTCAACACAAAATTTCATTTATGCCTCACTATCTTTTTCCCTAAAAGCTATATATTCTATTAGTAGTTATAGTCTTAATCGGTGCACCCTCATTCCATCCGTTATTCCATCAATAATAAAAAATTAAATCTTCTCATAATATTTCAAGTTGCTTTTGAAATATTTCTTTGATATTGTAATAGAACACCTAACACCAATACTTCACATCTACCTTTAACAAGATGTAATCTTTTTGTTAGCAAACTTCAAAAATTGGGGGACCTTAGGATGTAGCAACATATAGTTATTCTGATTTTTCATTATTTAATGGTATAAATTAATATGACTGCACGCACCATATCTGGCATCCTCTTAGTTTTTTCTATCAATGTGCATAAGCATTGATAATATCACATTGTGAATTTATTTTTTGGTTAAATTTTAATTGGATTGTGAATAAAAGATATAGTTTGATGCGGGATCAAAATTTTTAGTGTGTAAACGTGTCACCTGTTGGCCATGTGGAGAGGGAATCCGTCCCAACACAAGACAAACTAGGCACTAGGTTGGTTTATGTTTAGACTGCAATCGCTACAGGCAAGTTGCCTACATGCCCACTCTGGTGCGTTCAAGTCTTTTCGTAGTTTAACGATGGGATTATTCTCTATAATTGCCAGCTGCTTTCTCTCTTGCAAACTTTTTGGTGGGGAAAGCAGATAATGAATCTCGGTTACCCTCATGGGATATTGGGCAATGGGCAAAAGGCTTATTACCAGCCCATTGGAATATATATTAAACTAATAAATATGTATTTCACATTTATTAGGCCAATTATTATTGTTGGCCTTTTTGACATAATGGGCCTAATTTATAATAGACCTTGGGCTCAGTGGGCTTATCCATATGATTTATACCAGCTGGACCAGGGTGATAAGTTGGTCCAAATCCATAGGTGGGCTAATTACAATTATTCCCTTAGCAAAATTGGTGCACATTATAATGGCTCCCACTCCCGGGTGTGCTGTATAGGATACCCAGGAGTAGAAGTAATTTATCCGATCATACAGCTTAGTCCCAAGAAGTATAGGATTTGGGACTTTAAAATCTTTCCACCTACTTTTACTTATGTAAAGGTGGTGTAGTAACTTCCACACTTATCCTCATTCATCTTTTCACTTTTGAAAATTCACCTTTGAAAAAATTCTCTCTCTAGGAGATATTCTCTCAACCAACCATGGGGAAAATCCACCAAGAACAAGGTAATCTTTTTTCTTGTTTGCTCTTGATGTTAATAATATAATAATTGTTCTTTCTTCATCGTAGAAGTAAACTTGTTTTTGGCGATTTTCAACGTGGGCATAGTATTTTCTCGTGTTAACCCACCAAATTGGAGGGTACAAAGAATTCGCACCCCGTTAGGTAGAAAAATATCCACACGTGGGGTTTAATAAAGGTTGGGCGATATGCCCTTATAAACCGGGGGGTCGTCTAGTGATGGCGTCCGAGTCGGCGCCTCTCGGCCAACTACAAGGGAGGTAGTAGGCACTCCGAACGTGAGGGCTTCAGGGGTACGGGAGGAGCATGTATCCATGTACTTTAGCTCATGATTGCTTTTTTGATTTTTCCTTTTCAGAGGTAGAGAGCTCCTCATCATCATCGAGTGAGGAGTACTCCAAACGCGATGACTTTGCGTGTTTGGGGAGTGACTATGAGGAGTTGAAAGAGTGGAATGACGGTTTTCAAGGCAAAAAAAACTTCGCGGGATCGCACTATAGATCTTGCTATTTGTGATTCTATCATCACTAAGGCTGAGCTGAGGGCGCTTTTTGAAAACATACCCTCAGATCTAGAAGTTGAGTTACCCTTCAAGGGTTGTAGGATCTACAGCCCTCCCCGGGATCACGTGACCCTCTATTTGGAGTAGTTCCTCTCAGGGTTCACTTTGTCATGCCACCCTTTGCATGATTTTGACTCATTATAAGATTTGCATTAGTCAGCTAACTCCCTATTGATTTACATCATTCGAGGGCTTCATTCAAAAATTCAAAGCCTTAAAGCTAGACATGAGTTTGGATGCTTTTCAGGCCCTTTTTGATGTCCAAATGAGTGTGAGCAGGCCGTATGTGCATTTTTATCCGCTGCACCCATTCAAGATTCAGACGGGGAAAGTTAGCTCAAAAGGAAATTGGAAAGCTAAGGTTTTTTTACTTCCCCATTAGCAACTTCCCTATACTTACTCCCACATGGTGTTGCGAGAGCGTTCCATCTCACAAGATTACCCCCATTCAAAAACAACTAAGGGTACTTTTTACGAATGCCGGTCTGTTTGATTCTCGATTTGACATTAGTCAGATATACACCAGAGGTACATAAGTTCATATTATCTTGTATTGGTTTTATTTTTTAGCGTACATACAATATCTGTGTAGCATAGTGTCGCTATCTCAACTCGTAATATTTTTTGTTTCAGGTGTCCGACTACGTGCGAAGTCTAACAAGAAGAAGCACTCAGCACCTAGGAAGTCACCAGTCACTGGTGTTCCTACTGTTGTGTTCTCTCAAGGTGGCGGGCGAGGGGCCCGACCCTCGGGACTTACATACCCTATTCAGAAGGGCAAAAGCAAAACCCCCAATGAGTCTTGTCCTTCTCTACCCAGCCAAGCATCTTCGACACTCGATTTTGACTCCATGATGGCTGGTTTTGGTGCTAGGGTTCTCATAGTCCCCTTCTTGGTTCTTCCTCAACAAACCCCAGGGGAAAGTTGATTTTAAAGGAGGGGGCACCAAGAGCATGAGAGGTCGGCCCTCCGGTATCCCTATCGCCCGGGCACCTCTCCCAAAGAGCAGTTGTGATCTTTCACCAGTGAGTTATAGCACCCCCGGTCGTGGTAAAGGGTTATTTACCTTTGGTGTAACCAAGACCCTCTGATTCAATCTTTTTGGGATACTAGTGACTCGGTGAATTCTTGGTCACTGATGAGGATTGTCGTTACTGACCACGACTCTACACGCATGTCCCTCTAATCAGCCGATCAAATAGATGAAGAGATTTCTTTCGGCATGGGTCAGGTGAGTTCGTTTTCATTTTCTTGTGTATTTTTGCATAACCATTCTTACGAATTGTCACACTTCTAACATGATTGCATACTTCTATTTTTTCAGTCTGTTCAACTATCTCATCATCTTCGCCTCAAGTGTGAGCAACTGGAAGAGAAGATGAAGGACTGTGCCTAGAAGAATCAGACACTCATCTCCAAATCCTCTAAAGCTAAGGAGGCAGCCACAAAATGGGAGTTGTAGTATAATGTCGTTGAGAGCCTTGAAGTGGAGACATCTTGTGGCAAAGTCTTTCTTAGCTCAAATGTCGGGAAGAAAGTCCTACGGGATAGCGGAGAGTCGGCAGTAGACGGTTTTCAGGCAAGTGCCGAATTTCTTGATGAATTCAACATAAAGGATTATGACATTACCCTAGGTTTTATGGGGAAGATAGTCCGCAAGTGTCGTCAGGCTCTTCGAGAGAGTGGTCGCTATCCCAAGGATGATTTCAAGTGGTTGTATGGCACAGTCCCTGATGAGAGTGATGGAGAGGCCAAGCTAGACGTTGATAGGCAGGGTGGTGACCCTCCTTATGAGGGCTAACTTGTTTACCCGTTTTATTTAGCTTTTGTACATAGTGCTATTTGTCTTTCATACTGATTTTCTATTTTCCTTAGTTTTCATTACCTTTTTAGTTATTTATAGTTTGTAAGACTATTTTTTGCTTACCTTTTATGCTTCGAGTACATCTTTATCTTTTTTGCCCCGTGGATTCATAAGCGCTGGGTCAATTACTTAATTGTTTTTCTGTACCACGTGGCTTCATAAGCTTTGCCTTTTAGGCTTCCAGTACGTCTTTATCTTTTTTGCTCCATGGCTTCATGAGCACTAGGTAGATTACTTAATTATTTTTCTGTACCCCGTGGCTTCATAAGCACTAGGTCAATTACTTGGATGCCTCTCTGTACCCCGTGACTTCATGAGCACTAGGTCAGTTACTTGGACGATTTTCTATACCTTGTGGCATCATGAGCACTAGGTCAGTTACTTGGACGCCTTTCTGTACATCGTGGCTTCATGAGAACTAGAGGGGTGCCAACGGTGTCGTCCGTGACATCTAACACTTGTTGCCACGCGGCTAATCTTTGGACGTCACATAAAGATAATAGCTAAAAATAATAGTCACCACGCCCTAGAACAATCTTTCGGCGGAGTTGACCGTGAATATCTTGGCCAAGTGTTTTCTAGTTGGGCCTTGTCCCCCCAAGTGATTCTCCTCCACATCATTTGTTACCTCTTCTGGGTTCCCTACTCCTTTCCATTTCATACTTAGGTATTCAAAAGATCATTTCTCCTCTTGTGAGATCAAGTTCGCCATGGCTTGTTTTCCCTTGTCATCATGATTGGAGCTGTCATGCTTCCTCTTAGGTTCTTTTCAAGACATTGACGTAGCATTCTCTTGCTAACCTCACATCTCCAATACCCTCACCTGTCCCGAAGGGGGTCGAGAATTTCATCTTCATGTGGAACGTGAATATGACAGCTTGAAAAAGGTTTAAGCTCGGTTTCCATAAAATGATGTTGTACGTGGAGGGGGCTTTAACAACTAAGAACTTTACCATCTTTGTAGACCGGGCTGGGAATATGCCCAGTGATATAGGCAGGGAAACTTCCTCAAGTGCATCCACTACTTCACCTGTGAATCCGGTAAGGGGGTGTTAACCCTTTGGAGCTGTGCATTGTCAACCCTTAGCGGAGTCAAGGCATTGTGAAAAATTATGTTTGCAAAACTTCTACTATCCACCAAAATCTTTTTAACCCAAAAATTGGAGATTGTCATCGATATCACCAAGGCGTCGTTTCGTGAGGCGATTTGGTTCTCCAAATCTCGCACTCCAAACTCGATGCTTAGTGCGCTCGGCTCTACCTGGTTCACTTGTTCCACTTGTGGGGTGTTGACCCCATTCAACCCTGTGGCAGCCCTTAGCAAGGCTTTCCTAGAGTTCGTTGAGTCTCCCCCTGCGGGGCCTCCTGAAATCACTCCTATTATTCTATTTAACGGGGGGTTCTCCATATCCACGTTTGTCTTGGGGGAGTTTTTTTGCCTCCCTCTTCTCTACCACGAAGTCCTGGTGGGTCTTGAGGGGTTGACCCAGATGGTGGTGCTACGACCTCTTGTAGGTACCCCTCTTAATAAGCTTCTCTTTCTACATCTGTAGATGGTGGCATTCTTTGGTAGTGTGAACCTTGTCTCGGTGGAATCTGCAGTACTTCCTAGACTTCAAATGACTAGGATTATCCTTCATCTTCTTAAGCCATTGGACTATGACCTGCTACTCATCTATGGCTAAAACCTGCTCCCGCGGAAGTGTGAGCAGGGAATACTTTGAGAACCCCGAGGGAGGCATGTGTTTGCGCTCCTTGGGCTCTGGCACCTTATCATCTTTTCTAGTCTTTCTCTTGTTGCCACAACCTTCCTGCCTAGCCGACCTCATTGTCTCCTCAATTATGATGTATTTCTCCGCCCTAGCCAACAATTCATCCATAGTGGATGGCGGTTTTCCTGCAATGAGCTCCTTGAACCTGCTGTTATGCAAGTTCCTTTGCATAATCCCCGATAGCAACTCGTGGTTAACTTGAGATACTTCAGACACCGCCATGGAGAAATGTTGTACATATTCTCTCAAAGACTTTCCATCTTGCTGGACCACAGTGAATAAGTAGGCAGTTGTCTTCGGATATTTCTTGTTCATAGAAAAATGATTGAGGAAATGTCGTGTTAGCTGCTCAAAGCTGGTGATAGTACTGGCGGGCAGCTGATTAAACAAACTAAGGGATCGACCAGACAAACTAGTTCAAAAGATCTTGCAGTAGGCGGCGTCGCTAACATCATACATGTCAGCCTTCATATTAAACTTATCAACATGTTCTTGAGGGTCTCCGTCTCCCTCATACTCGCTAAGATGAAGTATCTTCAACCTTTGTGGTAAGGACTCTGCCAAGATAGCTGGGCTGAAAAGACTTCTCTTGGGGTGCTATTTCTATGGGGGCCAGTTGAATGTCCTCATATCTCCACTTATTCTCTAAGCTCTCATCTTAGCGAGGTGCTCGTCTACACTGGCCTTCCTGCCTTTGCAGGGTCTCTTTAGGGGTCAAGGAGGCTTGACCTCTACGTGGAGACCCAGGGGGCGCTGGCCTTCTATCTCTTCCTCATGGTGGCCTCTCATGAGGTGAAGCCACGCTGCTCTCTTCCTAATCACGCGCAGCCCCGTTGACTGGGGAGTTGGACTGCCTTGATTCAATCCCGCCAGGGGTCAAAGGTTCATGACCTCTGTGGGGAGATTGTATAGGCTCAACTCACATAGGGCGCTCCCTTTCCTAAGGTTCCTGACCCCTATGCACTGACTGAGGGGGTACAACTCGAGGCCCCCTCTCCTAAGGTGGGTGTGCAGCTTGAAGGTTCCCCCCTGGGGATCTTCTCCCCTAACTGATGATGGAGCGGGCGTCGTGCGATATAGATACATCCTAGAGTATTACTGGATAGCTCGAGCCGCTGCCTACACCGAGGCATCCTCAACAAGAGCAAAGAGGGCCTCTTGGATAATCTTGAGCACCCTAGTGGTAGGGGCGGAATCAGCGCAGGTGTCACGGGTGGCACACTCTGCTCATTCAACGGAGGCGGTGGATTTGGGTCTCCTCCACCAACTTGAGCATATGGCATAACGTCTTACGGTGTGGGGTTAGGGACTCCATCACCTACTGCTGGCGCATTGTTGCTAGTCATCCTATCAGCATTGGTATGTGCTTGAGACCTAGTATGCATACTCAGTGGTTGGGCCGTTGTTCCCACAGACGGCGCCAAAATGATGAGGGATCAAAATGTTTAGTGTCTAAATGTGTCACGTGTTGGCCACGTGGGAAGGGAATCTGACCCAACACGCAACAAACTAGGCACTAGGTTGGTTTATGTTTAGAATGCACTCGCTATAGGTAAGCTGCCTACGTACCCACTTTGGTGCAATCAAGTCTTTTCGTAGTTCAACGGTGGGATTATTATCTGTAATTGTCAGCTGTTTTCTCTCTAGCACACTTTTTGGTGGGGAGAGCAAATAATGAATCTCGATTACCCTCATAGGGTCATTATAGGATTGGATATGAGTCATGGGCTAAAGCTTTATTACCAGTCCACTGGAATATATATTGAACTAATAAATATGTATTTCCTATTTATTAGCCCAATTATTATTATTGGCCTTTTTGACGGAATGGGCTTATTTCATAATAGACCTTGGCCCTAGTGGACTCATCCTTATGATTTATACCAGCTGGATTGGGGTGATAATTGGGTCCAAATCCATATGTGGGCTAATTACAATTATTCCCTTAGCAAAATTGATGCACATACTTTCGAAGAAAATATGCAAACCACCTGCCCTGTATCAATTTGCACTATTTTTCGAAACATAAAAGCAATTTTTAGCTATAGACAATAATACGAGACACGATAGCAATGGAGTTTACAGAGTGATCTTCAATCTTTGAAGCAAAATTTTGAAAATATACTGTATACACACTTTGAAAGACAAGGCTGCTGGAGGTGGCCGGTGAGATGAAAAAATGTATTTGCTTATTTTTAATTCTTTGTTCTTAAAGAGAAAATCTTGGATCTGAATTTCGTTGGTATTGATTAGAATCCATTTCATTTTTCTAAGAGAAAGTTGAGAAGTCTTTTTTTAGAAGTGTTGATTCTGGCCGTAGTGGCATCCATACAACAAAAAAATGCAACTTCAAAATTATGGGAAGATTTAAATAATCTTGTTGGTGGAAATAGTGAATGAAAAGAGGGAGAATACTATTGAAGTTATTGGGATATCTATATATATAAATAAAATTTTCCATTGAAATTGTCATTATCATAATTTGTAAAACTTACTAGTCTCTTCTCCTTAATTAGTGAATAATTGTTATGTCTTTATAATTTAGAAACTTTCTATTCTCTAAACACTAATTTTCCCAAATTAAATTTGAAATTTAATTGGAAATTAACATATATGTTTTTCATGTGTTATGTGATATATCATGTTTGACATGTTATATGATGGGAGACACGATTCATGGATTTAGGCTCATATTTGATGATTACATTTTCTTTTATGGGTTGTAAAGGCCATTTTGGGCCTATATTTTGTTTTCTTTTTATCGAATTTTTGTATAAGATGCCTTTTTAGAGATAAATAGTTAGAAATAGAATAGGCCCAAGAAGAAATTCAAGTTGAGCCGAGAAGATACAAGAAGGATCGGAAGATTTAGTGTAGTGTCTTAATTTGTTATTGAGACATTGGCTTGGCTCAATCTAGGATTATAGTCCATGAATCGTGTGTTATTAGCTTTCTAGGGTTGCTTTCAATTTTCTTATGATCCATGTTTATATGCCTTGGATAAAATGGATTAGTATACAAAGTGAGACCTTATAATAATTACATACTCCCACTGTAAAAATATTAAGTTGGTAAGGGGAATTGGGTTAATGATAAATTGAATATTAAATCCGAAAGCGATTTCAAAATTTTGCCATTAATCCCATTACCCTGTATTTTTTAGTTCTCTTATGTTTTTTTTTTTTTTTACTCTCAAAACATATTGGAGCATATTTTTTTTATTTAAAAAATGAAATATTTTTCAATTTCACAATATATCATATATTAATATTAGTGCTAACGTTAATAATTATTCTGTAGACCTATTTATATGAGTTAATTTTATTAATTAAAATACACATGATTTTGGGGCTGTTACCTTGAAACTTATGCATAACTTGATTTAACGTGTGTATAATATTGTCTGGATTCTTTATTTTTCAAATAACATGTTATATTTTTTACTTTCCTATCCATTAAATTTGTGATTGAGTAGACAATGCCGACTTTATTTTAATAAAAATACATGTATATTATTGAAGTTTGCCATATAAGTTTTCCTAGCAACATTTCAGCCTCTTTATCTATTTTTTCTCATGAATTTTTTAATCTTAACTTTCTCGATTATGTTCCTAATACTATTTATTCTTAAATCTATTTTTCGCTTATTAATAGAGAATCCAATGCTTTTCAGTTTTCTTTTTCACTAATGGGATTTTTCATTTTAATACGTAGCAACTTTTCTTTATCTGGATTTCTCAATTTATTCTAACTTTTTTAAATTTTTTTGTAAGATCTTTTTGTTCAATTGGTAACTATTAATATTGTTTCCGTTTCATCATTGATCATATCCGATAAGAATTTTTTTCATTTGTATAATCCTAGGGTTAGATAGAGTTTGCATTCCAAAAAATACAATCACAACGTCAATATCTCCTTAAACTTTTGAAACCTGAACTCTATCGAGCAGTCATATTTTGTGAAACAAAATTGAATTTAGCTCATTATAAACATTGCAAACTGGAGTATGTGACTCAATACACCCCAGTGGCGGATCTAGAATTTTTGTTCAGTGGGGGCACCAGGAATTTTACCGGGGGGGCGAGATTATTGTGATATAACTATATAATATGTCAAGCCCCCTGCGGTACGGTACGCTATATTTATGAGAGAAAATATAATAAGAAATTATGTTCAATTACAACTTTTGACATAATTTATACTCTTATATCTCTTTTGTTATAGTCAGAATCTTGGGTTTTGGGGGGGTGAACTCAAAGTAAAGGGAGAAAACGTGATTTTTTCGATCTTGAGAGGGGACGAAATTCAAATATAAAAAATTTTGTAAGGTAAAAAAATAATTTTTCAAAATTGAGGGGAGCATTTAATAATTTGAGTAGGGGCATTAATGTAATTTATAAATTAAAATTAAAAAATATGTATATATTAAAAAAAAAATTGAGTGGGGGCACTCCCCAACACCATGTAGATCCGCCCCTGATACACCCCAACATTAAAAATCAAAATAAAACGAATCTAAAGCAAAACTTGGGGCCATAAATTGGGTGTGAGATTATATATATGAAGCAAATTGTATTTAACCCTAAGTTTTATTTGAGCAAGTGGGAAATATAGGACAATAGGGTTTACGTTCAAAAGTTCTACATTATAGTTTATCTTTAATGCTCTTATTTTTGTAGGTTGGTGTGCATCATATTTTTTTTATTTATTTTTTTTGAAATTTTATTGCTTTTCGATTTTGGGTTGGTTGAAGTTCAAATATTTGAATTATCAAAAAAAAAAAAAGTGTGCAAATATTGATGTTTTGTAGTTATTCTTTTTCTTTGGTTGCATCTATTAATTTTAGTCATGATTCTTTTATACTTTGATTATTTCGCATAGTCTTCTGACTTTTTTATTTCATTGCGCAACAATGATTGCAATGAATTTACTAACAATTTTTTTCTTTGAAATTCTTAATTTAGTTTTATTTTGGAGAGTTATAAAATTGTTTTCTAATTCAATTTGTGATTATTCAGGTAAATTATTTATCACCACCATATTACAATATTTCATGCTCTTTTTTAGGCTAACTTCTAAATCAATCATATTTATATAATCTCCTATATTTATTCTTAAGAGTATGAGAAGAAAAAAAAAAGGAAAGCAAATTGTGCGTGTGTGTATATTACGTTTTACGAAAACGTATTACTGACATATATTCATTGGTTAGTATAAACAAATAAAAATATTCATTGCACATTATACGTGTATATATGTGTGTGTTTATGTACTGAACATACTTAATTAAGAATAGAGAAAAAAAAATAGCTCTGGTTAAGAATAATTAATTCTACTCATTTGATTAAATTTATTTATGGAATTATCTATGTTTTTTTCTTTTTCTCAGTTACTAATACTTTTTGAACAACCTTTCAAACTATATAGAGTCTATGATACACAGACACGGACACACGGATACGTACATTGCACGACATTGACACGGGACACACCAATTACCCCGTAGAGTGTTGGACACACGGCGGACACAGACACAGCACGGATACGACGCCACTACGTATTGGACACGGCATAAGTGTGTCTGAAATTTAAAACAAACAAATAATTTTTGGACATGGCGTGTCCGACATGCTCAGAACACGTCAAGCCTGATTTTGACATTTAAAAAATTTTAGGGGCCGAAATGAAAAAAGAAAGGAAAACTAAAGAGATGTTTCATCTCACCAGCAGCATGCTTGTGTTGGAGTTTTTGAAAAAAAGAAAAGAAAAGAAAATCGAGGAGTTCACGTTTTGTGCATCACTTTCTCTCCCAAAACAACCATTGTCGCCGGAAAACATATTGTGTTGTTGCCGCCGTCAACTGAAGTTAAGGGTACCACCGTACCAGTCTCTCTTCTCTCAATTTTGGGATCCTAAAATTATATCCAATTCCCCATTTTTAAACCCAAAGTATAATATTTTTATTTTTATGATTTTAATTAGGTTATTTAGTTCTTTATTCCACAATATTATTAGTATTTACTAATTTGTTATGATATCAACTATTATAAATTTAATTTATAACATATTATATATATATATGTATAATATGGGCAGCTGTGTCCAAGCCGTGTCCATGTCCTATTTTTTTAAGAATGGGGGTGTCCTGTATTAGTGTCGTGCAGTGTCCGTGTCCGCGTATACGTATCTGTGCATCATAGCATTCCGGCGACAATGGTTGTCTTGGGAGAGAAAGCGATGCGTAGAACGTGAACTCCTTAATTTTCTTTTCTTTTCTTTTTTTCAAAAACTCCAACATAAGCATGATGCAAGTGAGATGAAACATCTCTTCAGTTTTCTTTTCTTTTTTCATTTCGGCCCCTAAAGTTTTTTAAATGTCAAAATCAGGTTTGATGTGTCCTGAACGTGCCTTGCACGCCATGCGTCATGTCCGGTGCCGCAAGAGTTATTTGTTTGTTTTAAGTTTCGGACACACTTATGTCGTGTCTAATACGTAGCGACGCCGTATCCGTGTTGTGTCCGTGTCCGTCGTGGGTCTGACACTGCACGAGGTATTCTTTAAAGTGTCCGTGCATCATAGTATATAGTATTCCCTCACATGATTCTAATAAAAGAATTAAATAAAGTGAACCCATTGTTTTATTTCTGTTTTCATCATCAATTACGATCATATATAATTTTAAAAACTATATATAATGTGACATTAATAATCATTTGCACTTACAAATCAAATAAAATTAATAAATCTATGCATGTCAATAATATTACTTTTGAATTTAAAAGATAAATAAGAAATTTTATAAATTATTATCTAGATCTAGATCAGCTTTTAATATCTATGATTGTTATCTTATTCACATTCTTTATTTTTATTTTGAAATAGATTATTAGAAAATAGTGGTCTTAGTATTTAGTATAAGATTGTCATAAGAAATATGTTGCACTTATTGGACTTTAGTGTATAATGATAGTAAAAGTATTCATGAACTATATTCTACATTCGTTTTTACAAATAACTTCCCACTATATTTAACAAAGGAAGTAAAAAGAATGTTTTGAAAACAGTTTTCTATTTTCAGTTGTTAGTTGTTACTCATTTATTCCAAATATGTATTTATGTTTACTCCTCTGTCTGGTTTGAATGAAAAACGCAAGGAATTCTTTTCTATTTTTTTTTTAAAAAAAACGCAAAGAAATTGTTTATGCAAATATATTTATGAAATGTATTTCTTGATCTAATATCTATCTCCATTTCATATATCAATAATGCCCAGGATACGGATTTCCCCCTTTTGAGAATTAGTGTCATGTCTCGGCTCATTAGTTAGGGTTTTTATGGTATAACATGTCATCATATTTTTATATTGGAAAATTACTAAAAAAAACTCTTAAAATAAACTTTTACATCCAAAAGAGGAAGTAGAATAGGGATGACGAGGCAAGATTAGTTTGGTATTCGCTCTGAATCCATTCTGTTTGGAGTCTGTTCTAATTCGCCAAATGGGTAACGAGACAAATTATGAATTTTAAAATTCTAACTCGCGCGGGTTCGGGCCAAGTAGCAGGTTGAGTATAACCTACCCAATAATTTATTACATTAATGCAGTGTTGTGGTTTCTTACATTACTCTAACGCCATTTAAATCTAAACTCGACCCAATGGACATCCTTTTACCAAATTCCTGTAATCATACAGCTATGACAAAATATTTTTATTTGCCGCCATGATCATGACAAAATAAACAAGAGAAACAAAGGGCTAGTTCTAACATTTATCAAATTGCTAGCTCTTATTCATTATAATTTTATAAGAACAAAGCCTAAACTAAAGTACTAAACTGCAGATAATCTTACAAGAAAGTACATCTGGAACAAGACTAGAGAAATACAAACTTAAAAGACCTAGAAAATTACAAATGCCTGGACTTAGTACATACTACACAAACTCAACCTGCAGTACCCAAACAAAATATGGAACTTACAGGCTGAACAAGACTACCTAGCTAGATACAAGTGGTATTAGTATACATATAATTACAAGAATAATCTAGTGTATCCGATACTAATTCATAATAATTTTTGCAGGAAGAAGAAGACTTTTAGGTTGCTCTTCAGAAATAGTTCCTTCACAGGTAACAAGTTTTACGATGGAACGAGCATTGAGGCCAAACTTTCCCATGGCTTCCACAAAACCCTGTTTAAGAACACACTCAATCCAATCTTCCACTCTATTATTGCCAAATAAATATTCAGCTGCAATAAGCTGCTTCATTACCTTTGGTTCCATCTCCAACGAACACTCCGACCCCACAATTTTGTGCAAACATTGGCTTATTTCCTTGAACTGTTTCTCAGCAAGCGTGTCGAAATCAAATTGATTGAAAACAATTATTTGATTTTGATCAATTTGTGATTCGAAATCTTCTAGCCATTGATTTTCGGAGTTGGATTCCGAGTCGGATTCCTCTGAGTAAGTGTTGCATATTTCACTTCCTTCAGCAGGAAGGTTTAGGTCGAGGTAAGAGTTTGATGCCTTGTGTGCTCTTTTTGCTATTTCCAAGCTTCCACACTCATCTGTCCTTCGCCTCTGGCCCATGAGCTTTCGTTTGTTCATTAAAGTCGAATCAGAGAGTTGTTTCTTGTTTTCACTCATTAGATCATCATTAAGATCGAATCTGATCAATATTTGAATTAAACTTCCCTTCACCCTTGATATATCTTCCTCCAAGTATTTACTCGACTCCTCATGACTTTGGCCACCTTCAATGGACCTTGTAGTAGTTCCAATAAAGATAGAATTGCTAATGTTTACTTCTCTTCCACGCAAGTCAGCAAATCTACCAGTCTTCACAGCCAGAGACAAACTATTTTGAACGACAAGATCAGCCTTGTCAATATTTTCAAGAAAGACAACACACGGCTTTTTGCTCAGCTTTTCCACCAAGTAATCTACAACAGTCCCTCTCATTGTTAAGTCGTATTTGTTCGTCACTCGAGAATTCAATATTACATCCGTATGGACCATCTCTTCCTGAAAACTTAGGTCAGCATAGATAAAACTTTCTATGCTTCCATATAGTATTTCAGCTAGCACCACACCAATTTTTATCTTGCCCAACCTATCAGGTCCTCGGAAATTCATCCATATATCACTGCGGTTAACCCCATGGAGACCCGTTCGAGTTATTGCTTGGATAACAGAACTAATAGCTTCTTCTTGTTGACCAACTCTTTCTAAAAGAGCTTTGTAGAGTAACTTTGAATCTTTCACCATAGAATGGGTATGATTATCGCAAGAAGATGATTTAAATAGTTTCTCTGAAATAATCCCCAAACCTAAATCAGTTGTTACTGACGTAACTGAAGTCGGAGACGTGTGACGATCATTCATGCCTTTGGATTCAGAAGGAATTTCACCAGATTTTGATAATAAACTAAGATTGTGGGCCTTCGACAGCATATCCAATGATCTAAATCCTTTCGATGGACTATGTTGTAAATCAGTGGACAAGGTAGAAGTTACATTCTTGTTTCCTGGTTCAGTTGATGATTCATTAGAGTGGTTGTTACCATCATTGCTTGGATTTTCTCTGCAGTCTTCAGAAACTTGAAACCCGAGGACACGTGGAAATGGATATCCTAATTGGTGAGTATATCCTTTGGAAAAAGTTTGATTGTAGTGATGTTGGTGACAGATACCGTCCCATTTGTTCTGGAGCCCCTTAATTTTGGCATTCAGTAACAATCTATCATCTTTGCCCTGCACTGAAAAAATTGAAAATCAAGTTGCTATGACATGTTACAGAACAGCGAAGCAAAACTTTTACGGCTAAGGTGGGTTCACTTTCCAAAATATTGTTGCATTTCCTTTTTGTTCATTTTTTGAAATTTTTCTGAAAATATTTCTAGGGAACAGTCTAATTTTGAAACCTGAATCCCATTTTCAGTATATATATTGCATTTTGAAACAAGTAAACCAAACATACTTCCTCAATAAATGAAATGTCAAATCAACATGTTACCTCAATTAATTAAATTATGCAACTCAGTAACATCATTCCCATTTTAACACACTTCCCAACGAATTTTATCAAAAATAAATTTTAATGACGTATTCACAAACGGAAATGAAAATGAATCGAAAATAGTTGTAATCTTTCAAGCCTTCTTTGTTTATCTCATGTTATACCTTTTACTCTTGATTTTTATTCTATAACAGTAGAACTATTTTTGTTTACAAGTATAGTTTTATTTTATTTTCATAGTAACTCACCTTTATGGGAGCTGAACCAGTCTGTGTGCCCGATTCAGCAATCTGCAACCAAGAAGGCAAACTAGCGTGATACTGTTGTACAACTGAAGCAGAAAGTCCTCCTTTTGAAAGTGCAACTACTTCTTGTTCGTACTTCTCATTGCATAGATGACAGCGCACAACATATTGGGATGTATTACTCAAGGGACTTTTCGTCTCAGGTGGCATCGAGAAGAATCCACCCAAAGGAACAAATGAATCCATCAAACTGCAAGTTTATCATCACATGCTACTATCAGATAATCCGAAGTTAAATGGAAAAAGAAGCCTAACAACCCAAATGTGCACAAATAATCTGAAGACTGCCATATTTAAAACGCATACTGATATATTTAAAGCAAACAAATACATAAAGATCTTTAGGATAAAATTCTTCTTGATGTTTCTCATGGAAAATACTAGTCGGAATTCAATAGTCTCGTTTATAGTAATAATACTTGACTCATTAGCAGAGAACTTCACTTGACCAATTAAATATACTGCTGTAGTAAAGCTGATCAAATCAGTCGAGTGCTTTGAATATTAGAACCAATTTAGAGGGGAGGCCCCAAGTAAAAAAAACTTCAGCAATAAACATCTATGTAGTTATTTGATCCAAAGACCAGTTAATTATGTATTAACTGTGTTATTGTCCACAAAAAATTTCTAAATACATGTTTCCGCCTTCCATTGTTTGGTATATCCGGACCATAAAAATATAAAAAGAGAAATCTCTCCTAATCTTGATGGAGTTATTATGATCAACTAAGTACATATTAACACAAATACAATTCTTAAGATATATGGCTGTTGGTTTGTCTTTTACAGTTGCATTCTGGAAAGATTTTATATTGACTAATTTCCGATAAACCGAAAGTATTTTTGAAGCCACAAAAATGGTCGAAAGGTTTTTTACAAATACATATGATAGTCTTGGTTGCAGCGTAATTACTAATACACAGTATGTCTATGAAAATAAATATGGCCTTCAAAGAACAGTTTTTAAGTGCATAATAATTTAAGAAAAAACATATTACTTATAGATATCTTTCAGAAACCAAAGATCATATATCAGATGAAAGATATTTGTACAGTTTTTTTTTTTTTTTTTGGGTAATGATAGATACAATCCAAGTTCTTATTTCTGCATTTCATGCATAGGAGTGACCATTCAGTGCACAAATAAAGTACATAAAATTATTCAAAAGAAGTTTAAGGGGTAAAAAAGTGATATAGAACTTTCAATCATGATGTAAGATACAAATTGATTTCATAGCAATTGAGTGCAATTTGGAAATATTTACTTAAACCAATCTTGTTGAGAGCATCTTTCTTTTCAGTGTCAAAAAGGGTTTGTTGTGATTGACAGCTCCGGTAGGTGGGTCGAACATAATCAAAATTATTGAGTCTGTCACTCAATGTGGTTTGCTTGGATTACTGAAGAGTACTAAATTGTCTCTACTTAGTATTTTTCTGAAAGTGAAATATAATCAGGGAAAAGGTTACTTCTTCATGTTGAGCACTGCCCTACTGTCTATTCCTCTGAATCATAAAAGTACTAATATTTGTCATGGAAAGACATCTTAATTTCCTGTTACTATTGCAAGTAATTTTCCAACTGAAATAACTTTTGGGCATATTACCATGGCATGTTACATAGAGAATTATTCTTATGAGGTCCAGAACTCTCAACATGAAGTCTTGGGATTAAAAAGTTTCATGAGTTTGATTCCGCCTCTAACTTTATGGAGAGAACCTTAACAAGTTGTTGGAATATAGATAAAGCATGTTTAGTAGGACATTAAGGAACCTAAACATGTTGGAGAACATATGTGTATATATATCCATGTCAGAATATAGAAGGTCGAACTTTTTTCAAACACGGCCGACGACAAGCATAATACGATTAGAATTTTAGAGATTTGAGGATCAAGAACCTTAAGATTACCATACTTTTGGCATTTTTTTTATCTTTATGGATCAGAAGGTCCGTTATATCATTATCTGCAAGCCAGGCACTAGGAATTTGGTGTCCAAACCAAATTGTATGGATCATCTCATGTCAGCAGGACATGAGTCCCACTCACATCATGATCTGCACCTTATAGAGTGAAAACCGGTTCTAGGTAAGAATTTTTTGACCTGAGTTATATTAATGGATAAACAAGTAATACTCACTTAAAACTCATTATCTTCAGTCCAACAGATCCCCAACGTCCCAACTCAGATTAATTTATCATAGTTCTAGAAAATTGAGCTCTATTAACCTTTAATCTCTACTACCATGATGTAATCACCATTAGTTAACCAAAAATTCATCCAAGATTTCTATATAACTTCTAAATTATCTAGAAAGTAAATTTATCTCCCGGTACAGGAAATGTTCTTATTGGCCCAATAATGACTACTGATAATACTTGAAGCAGATAGAAGAAAACAACATATATTAGCCACTGAATAACTATCAAGTTTATTCACAATTCTTCAAAAGTGTGTATCTATAAATTAAAAGATTAATACGAACGAAAAAAAGGGACATTAAATCGAACGTACCTGGATCTAGGATATGACCCTCCCACAGAAAATCTAAGCGAAGTTATCGGTAAGATTTCGAGGTCCAAATCATCCTCAATGGATGGAAACTTGTTCAAAATCTTGAAATATATCTCATAAGTTGCTGCTGCTCCAATCACCCACAGTTTCCCACCATGAATCGCCATCAACCTACCGAATTCACTAACCAAATATCTCAACCCATCAAAGCCAACACCATCCCCACCCAATCCCTGAAAATCACCAATATTCACCACCACCCCACCTCCTCCTACAACATTCTCCAACACCCTTTCCACCTCCTCAAACCTCAATCTCAATACACCCTCATCACAATCCCCATTCACAAACCTCAAAACCTCATCTTTAATACAAACCACACTCAACCCATTTAACTCCTCAGGCAAAGCACCCCTAACCTTCCTTTCCACTGTTTCCAAGAAACTCCTCAAGGCATCATTTGCAGAAACCCCCAACAATAGTGGGTTCCTTTTCTTGTCCCTCACCATAACTTCACCAATTTTTATCGAATTCTCATCCCCAGAAAAACAACCCATAAAAGGAAACCTAAAACCCTTACCACCCAAACCCACATCGTTGGTATTGGTATTATCACTATACAAAAACAAAGGCGGGTTCGGCCTTTTACTATACCTAGACATATAACCAAACACTTGGTGTGCATGAAAACTATTACCCGGCCTTAACGTAGCCAATTTTATATCACAACTCCTAAACCCGGCCTCTCCAAATACTCTACTCACTGAAGGGTCATCGAGAATCGAGAGCACCAAATTCTGTAGCTCAACCTTCACAACGGGAACAGACGAACACGAAGAAGAGTATTGCTGCTGTTGCTGCTGATAAAAGGTGAAGTTTTCAGGCTGCCGCCTTTGATTAGCTTGCGATCTCTTTACAGCCGCCATGAGAGAGTTCGAAACCGGAGGCTCCTCAACTTTAGCCGCTTGCAAAGAGGGTAAGCGGTCCAAAGAAACGCTCAAGGAAAGCTCGAGCGCTTTGAACTGAACCCGAGTGGAGTAGGCATTGTTCCGGGTCCGTGTGCATGCTTCGCGTAGAGAAGAGTTGGGGAGGGAGAGGAGTGAGGAGATCATGTGGAGCGACGTCGTTTGGCCGTGGCCACGGCGGCGCGCCACCGCCACAGCCTCGTCGAGGACGGTTGCCGCCTCCTGTGTAAGGCATTGGCGGGCGGCGTCAACCGGCGTCGGCATAGCTGATGGTAATATGCGAATTGGGTTACGACGTGGTAGGATATTGAAATAAAAACCAAAAGGGTGTTTGATTAATTAATTGGGCTTTTTTGTGTACGGGTGTTGTTGTCAAAGATATAGATATATATATATATATATATATATATGTATATATGATATTGTTTAAATAATAGGAAATTAATTTGTATTGTAGGGGGATGAGAAGTTGAAACGAGGCTTTTGAGTGATTTGGGCTTTACAATTATTTATTGGGGAGGATGATGAGAGAGGAGGTGTTGATAGTGGGGAGTGGAGCTGACGATGGTTGCTGCTCAAGGGTGGGGGTATAGTATAGTGTTTGTTGGTGGTGGGGAGACTGTGGAGGGAGGGAAGTGTGAAGTTCATATGTGGTGTGGGGTGGGGTCGCCAAGGCATTTTGTAGAGAACAAGTGGCAGGTGGTGAGGACGTACTGATTCTGATTCAATCTCTTTGTAAAATATATTTGGATTCGATCAAATCGAAAGCGAGCACGCTTGAATTTCCTATAATTTGAGATTTTTCTTATTGGTTGCCTAATCTGTGGAAAGAAATATATGCATAAAAAAATATTTGTTAAACCTAGTTCAATAGTTCTAATATCTATCGTTCTCGCACAGTAAAATATTATATTGTGTATGGTCCACATATTAATTTATGTGAAAGAGATAGACACATAATACACGTACGGACTATTGGATCCCGGCAAAGAAGTACCCGACAATACTATGGTGGACCAGGACCATTGATCCCGGTTCACAAATCACCATTGGATCCCCCACTAGGGGGCAATTACTAAATTACCCCCGATCTAATAGTGATTTGTGGATTAGGACCAATGATCTCGATCCATCATAGAATTTCACCTTATCCCTCTATCACATATACATGTAACACACATGTATAATTAATGCATCATCATGATTTTTTGTTATAAAATAATACTTCATTTTGTATTTTATTTTAGGGGAAATTTACTTTAAAAAAACCTAAAATAAATTTTTATATCCAAAATATTTGTTATAATATTTTTCAATCCAAAAACTCACTCCACCAACTTTTCATTCCAAAAAGGCAAGAGTTAGGGTTAATAAATTTATGAATTTAATTGCTCTTAGCCTTCTAGACTAAAAATTTACTCCATTGTAATTTTGTATAAAGATTTGTTTATTTAGAAATTTATATTGATAATTGATTAAATATAATTTTTATTTAAAAAATTTCAATTTTAAATCTTCTTAATAATTTTAAAAAAATATATTTTTAGAAAACTACCATAGTAAAATAAATTATATAAAAATATTTAAAATATTTAATACTAAAAATAAACATTTGTATTATTCAACTTATCGATTTGAAAATTTTAAAACAAAAAAAATTGAAGAAGAATTAATTGATCAATTCTTAACTTAATAAATGAAGAGTAGTTTAGTCCAAAAGTTCTTAATCTTAACTGTTAGATTTTTTTAATGAAAAGTTTATATTGTGGGTTTTGTAGATTGAAAAATATTTTATGGATTTGTTGGATATAAAAATTTATTTTAGGGGGGTTTTAGTAATTTTCCCTTTATTTTATATATACATGTATTTGATAATATTTACGTTACACATGAATTATATGATCTCATTAAAATAATTCATACAAAAATATTGCACAATTTAAAAATGTTATATATTCAAAGCTAAAATAATAATTTAACTAAATGAATTATGATTAAATAAACTATAACTATATGTCAATTGACATGAATGATGGAATCAATTTATAAAACGAAGCAGCTTGTTGAAAATTGAAATCTAAATAATATCGTAGCTAATTAAATATTGATGTAAATTCATGTTTCATTTATTCCTTATCTTGTTTGTGTTTTATGAATCGAATGTTGCTCTTCTTTTTTCTTCTCCTTGAGCTCTTTTAACTACTTGCGATTTCTCTTCATATTACTCAAAAATTGCATATATATGTGGTTTTCCTTTTCTTTTTCTTTTTCGTTTGCCTTTTTTGTTTTCAACTTTTTTTAATTTATAAAGCAACCGTAACATGTTTCTTCTCATGATCATTTTATATGTCTTTGTTTTGATCATCAATTGCATTTTTTTCTCAAGATTACAATACGTTGGTGTAAATAATGGTTTTCATTTTGCTTGCTTCGTATTATTGAACATATCTATTTTCCTTATATATAATATTAAGTTTTATTAATAAAAAAATAGGAGGACTAAATATATATATATATATATAGATATATTGCAGGTAAAATATAATGTGCAATAGAGAAAATAGTAATAATATAATGGAACATTTTTTCAATTCTTAACTTGAATCTTGTTATCATCTATTTTGGATTACAATTGCTAGCTCCTTTGACAAAATTGTTAGTCATATCCCAAATAAATATTTGTGTATCAACACAAATGATTTAGTTTCATTAATATACTTGATACGTGAAGTAGCTTTAACTAATTTGCCCAATACCTCTGCGGTGGTCCCTCAAATCTTATTTCTGTCTCACTTTCGTCCCAAGTCTAAAATGCACATTTTTTGTCCCTCGACTCTTAAAACCATCTTACTTTAGTCGCTAAGTTCACAATTACATTAGAAAATGACTATATTTTTTTGCCGATTTTACCATTACATGTAGGAATATTCCATTCAGATGAGAGAATATATAATCCGCCCAAAAATTCTATACAACGTTGACGTATATCATGTATAACTAGCATGTATTTGTGAAACAAAATACAAAGTAGCAACGTAAATAAAAGATCCAATATGGCCTGAGGATGGGTTGGGGGGTTGTCGCTTCAATTTGTAAAGGTTGAATGTGACATGGGAATGAAAGCCACCGCAACCACCACCACACACCACAATATATCATGTCACCGTCGCTTAGGAATATGAAAGCCTTTGAGAGATTAATTAGTCGTCGACCTCAGTATGGACCACCTCCTCCCTCTATCAATCCCTAACCCAATTCACCCCTTTATTTTATACGGGTCAAATTTCATCTTGCACAAAATTCTAAATAACGAGTATTGAAGAAAATTACATTTTTTTAAAAATTGTATGTTAAGAGTGTTATCTTTAAAAGCAATAGTTGAAATTTAACGCGTTATATAATCATTTTCAGTGATTGAATTCCGGAATTAAATTCCCATATATGGAAGGGTTATCACTCTTAAAAATTCATCGGTTGGCAGGCGAACTATTTTCCCAATACCCCAAAGTGTACCTCAACAAACTTTGTGATTGATCAAGTAGTAATGAGAATAGAGAGAGGGAGCTATGTTTGGATGTGTTTCCAAATTATTTTCAATAGTCATTTTCAAAAATATATAGGAGAATGAATTTTTTTATTTTCGTGTGAAAAAAGTGAGAAAAGTAGGTGTGTATAGTTGTGTTTTTAAAAATTATTAAAATTTGTGATTGATTATGTGTGAAATAATTGTAAAGTAATGATTAAATGATAGATAAGAGTTAAAAAAGGAAAATACAAGATGAAGAAAAAATTAATAAAAAGAAAGTAAGAGAAAAATGATGTGAAATATTATTTAAAATAATGATTGAAATTTATTGGGAATCTAAATGTAAAAATGAGAATAAAAATATTTTTAATTAAAAATAAAAAAGTAAAATGAAAACACAAGCAAACATAGCCTAAGGACTCCAAAAAGTTGTATGATTTGATATGTCCCTTTGTTTTTACCTCATTTGTTCGCTTTTGCAACCTTTTCATATACTTTTTCTACTTGTACTAAAACAATTCTTTCCTCAAAAGATATTTTCAGATCCCATTGGAGTTGGGGGAGGTGTTATCTATAATGCACGGACACCGACACAATGATACTGACACAAGAAGATACAGATATGGGGCACGACATTTTCCAAAAAAATTAGAACAAAACACAGCATGGCTCCGACACGAATATTAAATATATATATAACATAAATTATATTGTGATTTTAATTTCAATATAATCTGTTAGAAAAATAAACTATGAAAATATTGTTTACTTGTTTATTGTTAAATTTGTATTTTCCTTGCTTCTTTCTAAATATCTATATATTTGAAAAAATTCAACTACTTATCAACAATAAGTCAATATTAATGCAAAACAAAAATATAAACATCCACAAATTACAAAGCAATTACAAATACAATCAAAGTATCAAACGCTCAAAAATTAGAATTAGGATTTTGAAGTTTTTCTTATTTACAATTGGAATCCCACACTTTTTAATTTTTTACGAAAACTATTAACAGTGTCATCACTGTGACGGACACGCATTTGGTCGTGTCCGATACGGTGTCCGAATTGTTTTTTTTATTTTTTAATCGTGAACACATATTAGTAGTGTCCGACATGTGAATGAGGCATGTTGGAGGTGTGTCGTGTCCGACACCGCCTGTGAATAATTTTCGAAATATCCGTACTTTATAGGATATGCCTTTACTACTCTACTATTAAATGGGGGCAAAGAGCAAGTACTTGCATTTCTATTATGGAGAATGTTCCAGAGGAGCTAGTTGATTATGTTAGGGAGGATTTGATTCCCATGATGTAGTTTTGTATTTTACCTTTTGTCACCAAAAAAAAAAAAAATTAAATAGGTAAACTCCACCCGGATGAATTCATTTATTTCCCAATTATTTTCACCATTATTCTTTAAACAAGTACTTACATATCTATTACAATTTCTTATTTCATCTTCCATTATTATGTACGGATGAGTGACATATTCGATCTCCAATTCTTTTTTGATGAACGATCTCTACCATTTCAGTTGACTATAAAATCATTTTTCATACATGTGTCATTTATTTATATCTTACAATAAGATATGCAATGAGAATCACAATACAAGATCTCGTTTGGTAAAAAACTAGAACTTGTTTACAAGAAATAAATTTTTCCATTTCTTTATCATATTTTTAACGAATTTTTTCTTCTATCATTGCTAATTTGTGTTGTCTCCAAAGGTACAATAATGCAAGCAAATATATTCACTAGCAGCTATGATGCATGAAAACTTTTAAAAATGATCAATATCGCACTTGTCAGGGGTGGAACCAGGAATTTTGTTGAAGGGGGGCGAGATTATATATTATGATATAGTTATACTTTTTTTTTTGTTAGATAGATGAAGAATTTAGGGGGCTTGCCCCCTGTGATACGGTACACTATATTTATGGGGAAAAATATAATACGGAACTAGAATTACCCTATTCATAAACCTAAGATTTCTGTTATCTCCTTTGTTTGAGTTGTAAAAATGTGTGATGAAGGAGGGAGAAAGTGAAAATTTGAGAATTGGTAATGGATTGAAAAACTCAAATGACATACTAAGTATTTTTTAGTAATAGAAGGGGTTATTTTTGTCATTTTTTAGGGGGCAAATTTACAAATGTTATAGCCTCATAGGTAGAAGTGACAATTTTAAAATTTTGAGAGGAGGCAAAATTACAAATGTTATAGCCTTATAGGTTGAAGTGACAATTTTAAATTTTTTTTTGGGGGGGAGGGGGGGCAAAATTGCAAATGTTATAGTTTTATAGGTAGAAGTGATAATTTTAAAATTTTGAGAGGGGGCAAAATTGCAAATTTTACAAATTTTATAAGCCTAAGTGAGATTTTTAAAAATTTGAGTGGGGGGGGGGGGGGGGGGGGGTATAAGCCTAAGTGAGATTTTTAAAAATTTGAGTGGGGGGGGGGCTGGTGGGTGCTCCCTCTGTCCCTGGTACTCGCATTCGATATGGATACTTTCGGATATCGTGTCACGACCATTTTTGAAGTGCCCAAAATTAAAAAGGAAAGAGAAAATTCTGGATACCGTATCCGACACAAAATTTGAAGTATTCGAGACGCCTTGGATATCAAACTGAGTGTTTTTTTTAATATTATACAATATTTTTTGGGTTAAATTAGGAAAAATGATTATATTATTAGTCTTTTGTTAAAATTTAATCAAAAAGTTAAACAAAGGACAAAGAAATTTAAAGAGCTAGACAAAATTTTATTTATATCAATAAATCTATTAAATCAAATTTATTTTTAATTATTTTACATGCATATAATACATGCATTCTCAAGGTATCGTATCTTAAAATTTTAAGATTTACCGTATTTCGTATCCAAATCATATCATATTCGTCTTCGTGTAACATAGAATATCCAAGAAAACATTAAACTTTGAACCTTTATTTTTGAGTCATTAAATGTTGAATCCAAATTGATGTTTCTTTTTTGGTTGGGGTTGGGGGGGGGGGGGGGGGGGGGGGGGGGACGCTAAAGTACTTTAATTTGGAAATTTCATTTAATTTGGGGTGTTCAATTTTTCATGTCATATATAACACAATTTCTTTAATATACATCAGTGCGGACGCATACATACTATATGGGATTATTATATGGTGAATGTCCACCATACATTATTAGATGTATTAGATTCGGTAAATAGGGTCACATGACCATCTAATTTGAGAATATTCAATTTTGGAGAGAAAATAACACACCTGAGTAACAAATATATTATCCCTCATTAATTTGGAGAGAAAATAACACACCTGAGTAACAAATATATTATCCCTCATTAATTTGTAGAACTAAAGTTATCATTTTCTCTTAATTTACATGACTAAAATTACAAATCACCTAGTATAAAGCGCAATTGAGTCCTCTAAGTTAATATAAGTGACACTTTTTACAGAATATTACTAAACAAACTTTCAAATTAATTTTTCTATCCAAAAAAACTCATGATCTAAGTCACATAGAGCGGGAGCGGGAGCGTAGAGCGACAAAATTTGAAAAACTTTGGGAGCGGGAGCGCCTTAGAGCGTGTATAATATAAATATAATTTAAAATTTATCTTGTCATATATATCATATGTTTTATAAATTGTTCAGTCAAATTATCTTTAGATATTATTTTGATAAGATTATCTCATATTAAAATAAGTATTTTTTTAACTTGAATTTTAAAAATAAGATGATGTGATTGTCTTTTTTAGTATGCTTAAAAATATAATATATGATGAAAGATTATTAAAATAATATTAGTTTTAGGTCACAACTCTTGACCCGAAAGGACACCAAAGACTCAAATTCAGCATTACAAGTTATAGGTGTTGAGTTTTTACAAAATCTATATTTGTTTCAGTCTTTTTTGTTTTGAGAGCAAATCTTTTACTTATTTTGAATGCTAAAACAATTTTCATTGAATGCATATGAAATATTATTAGTGAAAAATTATTTTTATTTCGTCAAGTGTAGTTCCTAAATTTTAGTTCTAGAATTAAGAATTTTAAAAGCGTCATAGAGCGAAGCTCTCAAGCTCGGAGCTCAAGAGCAAGTTCGGAACGTTAGAGCGTTAACCCTGTATAGAGGATTATGTGATCTAGCTCATGATACTATTATTCAATCTAAAATGTACAATCCACCAACTTTTCATTGGAAAAACTCAAAAATAAAGGATACCGATACTTTGACCCAATTACCCTAAGCCTTTTCGATTAAGAATTATCCAATTGCTCCTTTTTATAGAGTTTCGACTCATAATTGGTGATAATTTGTATTAATCATGATATTGATTTTAAATGTTCATATTTTTTCCATCTTTTATTATGTAATAAATGTACTTTTAAGTTAATTAACATGTTAAACTTTAAAAAGATATACATAAAAGTACTTTATTTCTAATCATTGGAAAGGTAAAACCTTTATTAGACAATTTATCAAATTGAGAAATCAAAAAGGAAAAGATTTTTTTTTTTTTAAAAAGCAATCAATTAGTCTTTAACCTAAAAATATAAGGGTAAATCAAGGAAATAATAATCCTTAATAGTTGGGTTTTCTCGAAAGAAAAGCTTGTGGAATTGGTATTGGATCGAAAAATATTTTCATGATTTTTTTGGATATAAAAACCTTGTTTTAAGGTGTTTCTAATAATTTCTCCCCCTTTTTTCCCATTACATGACGATTTTTCCTCCAAAGCTGAAAGTTCTCAAATTAAAAAGGTTATGTGCTCAACACATGCAAGTTTCAGTCAACTTTTCAAATTCCAACTAAATATATCCTCAATTTGTAAAATTGGATACTTAGGCGCTGTTTGGATATGTTTTTATTTCATTTTCAATTGTCATTTCCTATAAAGTATGGAAAAATGAGTGTTTTTTTTAAATTTATTTTTGTGTGAAAATGTAGACATGTTTGGTTGTGCTTCTTAAAAATGGTTGAAATTGATGATTTGATAACATGTGAAATGATTGAATTGATTAAAAGTAATGATTATGTGAATAGTATAGATACAATAATAAATAATATTATATTGATTAAATATATGTATAAGTAAAAATAATAAGAATTGACCCAAAAAAACATTAAAAATACTCATAATAGGTCTTAAAATGTGCACAAACCTATAGAGATTAATACTATGTATTTTATTTCACTATAGCACCACAATTGTTGCCAAAATATTAATTTTTAGTAGACGTGAAAAAAAAATGTGAATGTGATTTGATCAAGTGAACAGTAGTTATTGAAGAATGTGAAAGAAGGAACTAAAAATAAATATATTATCAATTGAAAATAATGTAAAGTGTATATTTTTATTTTTAAATAAAAATAAAAATGCACTTATGAAAACACAAACAAACAAAGCCTTAATATCCTGAAATTGTCAAATGTCACTTATAGAACTAAACCAGACATCCCATTATATTTACCACTTATGTGACAAATTTTACAATTTTGCCTTCTTTGATACCCACTCAACATTGAGGGTTAAAATTTTGTTTGAGCTAGGCTTTACTAAACCTAACAAACCAAGTTAGAAATGCTTTTTTTTTCTGTTTTGATTATATATGTGTGTGTATTAGTAATTGAAACTCAAGCCCATGTTTTATACAATACTTTTGATTGAATCAATTTTTCTTTTTTTTTAATGAATCGATTACATAACACATGTCATGATTATCATATTACGATAGATTAAAACTAACTAACTATAATAAAAGTAAAGAATTCAAGATCCCTAATATGTTGGTCCCTCAAGTTCGCCAGCGATTTAACCTTCATCGACAGTGCTCAAGTCAATTCCATCAGTTTACACTCAAGTAAAAACTTTTAGGTAATAGGTAATAGGTAATTTATTGTTGAAGTAAAAACTTGAAATTAATTAAGGTCTCGTTGTCATGCAGTCGCTTTCGAATAAAATTTGTGATGGGCATGGCCTCTCAAATTTCAAAAGGGCAACGCACAGGTCCCTCTCCCTCTACAGAAGAATCTGGAAGTGGAAGATCTCTTTTCTGTAGATTCTTACCTGCCTTTTCAACAATAATTTGCTCAAAATAGAATATATGTTTTTTCCTTTTCTTTTTTACATTTTTGGCCCCTGGTCATTTCTTGCATAGGTGTCTCTGATGTTTGACAATATATAGGTCCCCAAAAAGCATGCATCATCAACCCCACTCAATATCATCTCAACCAATACAAATACAAGCACCCAAATATATATATATATATATAAATACTTTATTGGGCAAAATAGCCCCCGAAATTATTCACTTTATTTCATTTAGATTTTTGAACTATAAAACGTATCAAAAAGTTCTCTCACTCTACTAGTCAAACTTTTGAAATGTTGAGAATGTGAATGTTTAATATGAATGTACTTTTTGCCCTTAACATATAAATGAAGTTTGTTTATGTCTTATTAAATATACTTACTGAGGAGATGTAATTAAATTTTTATGCTACTACGTGCTATCAAGAATATTTATTGAATGTTATATACAATATTTCTAACTACTTTTTTATATGTTCTACCGATCAATTATCTATTATTTTTGTTAGTAATAAGGTATGGTAAATATTTCTATTTTCACATAATCTGTTATAATTAAGTGAATCACAATAACTATTTAAAATATAATTTTATTAATCACTAAACTCGTACTACATTCATATTTTTAAATAATATTATCTATTTAGTTGTAATGTGTTAGAGATATATCCAATAGGCAATAACTTTATTGTTTTTTAATGATTAAACTAAAAAAACTTATCCAGTCAGTTTAGTAAAATCTAATTTTATCTTTAAATATAAAGGCCGTTATGAGGACACAACTTCAACTACTAAAGATTATAACTTAGTTTTAGGTAATCATTCTTCATGTCGATAATATTCTTAACTTTAATAATCATAATTGCATGCGATGTTAATAACATTTAACATGGGCACCACATAATTTTATGTTTTAAACTATATTATACTAGTTATTCAAAAATATATGCTAAACCGAAAATATTTTTATGTTTGTAATATCGATTTACGAACTACTATTAGTTTGATTACTTCTATTGTTATCTCTATTTAGTAACTATAATTAGTTCAAGAAATTTTAAAGCTTAAAAATGAAAATCATTAAATATTTTTCTGAAATGATAGTTTATATAAATAAAAATATTTTTATATAAATTTACTAAAAAAGTTCTAAAACTAATCAACTAACTAAAAAAATATTTTTAAGTGGTTAAGTCTTAAATGTGATTGACAACTTCACAAACATATCAAAGAAAGTTATTATAGTCTTTAAAAAGTTGGTCAATGGAGTTGATAATAGAAAAAAGAGGATAAGGATTTTTTTGATACGTTTTATAGTTCAAGAACTTAAATAATACAAAGTGAATAATTCAGAGTCACAAAATGTATTTTGCCCTACTTTCTTTCTTTCTTTCTTGTTAGCCCCACATTGCAAGTTGCCCAACAGGTCGACAGGAGCTTAGGTGTTCAAGTGCTATAGCTATTAATGTTTGTATGTGAGGTTGCTGTTTCAAGAATCTTATGTAGGATCTCTTGGCTTGTTTGATCAGTCTTTATACAATATTATGGAGAGTTATATATATATATATATATATAGTTAAATTGGTTCACATGAGATAATTTTTTTCCTTCATTCGAATATTACGGAGAGTTATATATATATATATATATATATATATATATATAGAGAGAGAGAGAGAGAGAGAGAGAGAGAGTTAATTTTGTTTCCAATAACCAGGCAAGCTAATGTATTTTCTTAGGTATTACCCGAATAATACTATAAACAAATTTAACCGTGATTAATATTTTCAGCATCTTCACATATCATACGCAATATGGATGTATTATGTGTAATAGACTCACATTATATTACCACTCGAATAGTATCAAATTTCTTACTACGCAAGTAATAATGGGTTTAAATAAACCGTCTTGGCATTTTGCTCCTCAAGCCAACTAGTAATCTTTTTAGTAACCATCATAAGATTTCCATTTCTATCATGTACATAGTTGGAAAAATAGAAGATCTACCAAAAGTTTGGAATATTTAATTTTTGCAACTTTTTAAAAATACTCTCGTATCGTTGAGATCTTTTGTAATGCCGAAAGCCAATATACTTTTATATATGGCATCTTTTGATAAGAACACATGAGAGCTTTTTGCAAACTACGTGATATACTAGAAATTTCAACGTACTTAGAGGAAAATATAGAACTTATGAGCAAGAAGATGTATATAATTTGAAACTAATTAACAATATTAATTAAAACTTTGTGTTAACTATTCTTTTGATATGACGGAATGATTTAGGTAATGGCCATTCAGTGTGGAATCTACGTTGTGATTCCACTTTGATTGTATATAGACGATAACTTTTCAATTGCCTTTGTTTATCGAAAAAGTCTTCGATTCTCTCATTCTTCTCTTATGTGTGCGTCTTGATGAATGACATTTTACGGTGCATCTATACAATAAAATACAAGATGAAACACAAATTGCAACAAATGATCCAAAGTTGAGTATGAGTGATATATGTTCTTAATTCTAGAGAGAAGATAATACATGTAATATTTAATTTGTAACACGTTCGTTCCCTTGCATGCAAGATATCCTTTTTTTTTTTTTTTTTTGAAAAAATAGCATTTGAAGACATGAAATATATATATCTGTAACTATCTTTCATAAATGGCGTGACCATGTGATTTGAACTTAGGACTCTTGCTTGGTCGGGCTCTTAGCTTATAAAATATTGAATGACAACTCTATTTGAAAATTTAAGCTGCAAGCTACGAGAGATATATTAAATATCTCTAAACATGAATTTCATAATTTTATTTATGAAGTTCAAAATTCAATCATTCCCCATAAAATACTAAGAGAATATATTTACATATATATTTGATAATTAGAGAATATATATTTTAGGAGAGTCTTTCAATTTGCAGAGTGAATAAAAAAATGTCAAATAAAAAATAAAATGAAATCTCACATCTTTTCTACACAAAGCTTCTTGTGCCAGCTTTATGGTGCAACAATAGTAATGCCATTATGCCCCGTCGGATTGGCATTGTTTTGGTAGCAAGAAAAAGAACATTTGATTTTTATAAAGCTAAAGGTTAGGCTGTGGGGGGACCAAATATTTCACTGAATTCCTGTTTGATGGATTGCCACTACAATTCTCGAACATATTCAACAATGCTTTCGATCCCTGAGTTGATCGAGATAGTAAGATAGGTATTTTCTAACAAGTCATTTCGAGTTCAAATTTCTCCTAGGACATGAGCCCATCGCACAAGTCTTGCTTAGTGCGGCTTACCCCTTCATGTAATTTTTGGGCTATTGCATGAGGGCGAAATTTATTCAGTACACACTTTCAAGTAATGGCCGCGAATTCTCTTATTAAAAAAAAAAAAAAAAAAAGCAATGCTTTCACTTTTGACAGTCGAAAACTCCTAGCACCATTATTAGTGAATATAAAGAAAGCTTTTCATATAAAGTTTGATGGGATTTGACTTTATTATTTTATATATATATATATATATTGACGCAGTCTGTCTCTAAGATGCGCCATATATACAATTTTGCGTCAATTTTCTCTGCCAAATCTCGAAATCTTTATTTTATTGTATTCTCCATGATGAGACCTCGGGTTAACATCACGAGCCATTTGCAATGGTCAAAATGAGACAATCGAATATTTCATGTCTAATCTTAATTTAACCTAGAGTTTAAGTTGGTAATTTAAGTTCGAAGCGTCATTAGTGGAGGTCTTGTTGGGTGGCCATGTGTAATTACCAGTTCTCTCTCATCTAACAAGTTCAATCAAATGTATTAATTATGTATCACTAATTCTTGAGTAATGGATGTTATTGACAAACTATTTTCTCCACTTATTCCATGTACCACTTCTGGTATTTGTTAAAATCTGATGAGCAATTTGTTGAAAGCTAAAAGGTTTTATATATATTTTCCTAAATAATAATCAAACCCATAGAATACACAATTTTTAGTTGCATAAAATTCCATTCCACCTAAATACTTATCAGATATTACTACATCGCACTCTCTAAAGTTAAGAATAAATAAATCCTAGTTGTGGTTGAAGTGACTCATATCATGCTATTGATGGTGAATAAGAATATTAATTGAGAGAAATTCAAAACTGATATGATTTTAAATGTGACATAATTGTAATAATAATAATAACCTAAAATCTCATTCTTTATCTCAAAATCTTGATTTTTTTTCCCAATTTTCTCCAAATGTTTGATACAAGCTTTGCCCCTTCTCTTTTTTTTTTTTTTTTAAATTCTTTTTTTACCGGAAAAACCACTAACTCCTATGCAACCTTAGAATACATGGTCTACTGGAAATTTGCTCTCAGTGCATTATAGAACAACCCTAATTACGTGTCACTTTAGTGACCATATAAATATTTATGTACAAAATATCATTTCCAAAAAGGCAGATAAAGATCATAAAAATCAAAGTAGAGTTAGCCAAAGACGCGTCATCATTAATCCTGACAAAAAGGTCTATTCCCTTCTTTTCAAAAAAAAAAAAAAAAAAAGAAGTTATCAATAAAAGGAACTTTTAGGAATAAAAGATCCTTTTGATGTACTATCAAACAATAAATAACACCATTAAAAATCTGTATATTGCCATAGTTAATTATGTTATAAATTTGTATGTTGTCAATAGTTTTAGATATTACCATGAGAATTATTGTTCCCAACCGTGGCTCTCATGGTAGCACAAGCCTTATAAAGTTATAAGCCCATGATATAGTATAACTCTTCCCGAGTTATTTATTTCTTTCGTGGTTATTAGTTTAGTTTTTTCTCTTTTTCGTGCTTATATATACCGCAATACAAATTCTGATATTCATGTGCATGACAACAAGAAAATAGAGGGTTCAGGGACAAATAGAGTTTGGCGCAATATTTTTTCATATCTTTTTAATATTTATGTTAATTTGGGTTTTTTTTTATGTTTATTGCATTTATCTTTTCCTTATTTATAGTTATGATTTCTTGTTTACTAATTATATGTATCTTTATAAATATGTTACTCAGTAATACAAGTTCCCTATGAGGTTTTCTTTAATCTAACATGGTATCAGAGTCATGGCTTCGAGCCATGGTCTCTTGATCTCTCGCTTCCGCCGCCACCGCCATCCTCACCGTCCTCGTCCGGTGCCCCTTGTCTAGTTTAGTTTTCCTCTATCTAATTCTTTTTTTCTTTCTTTCTCCTATGGCCGCCGCCGCCGCTGGCAGCTTCTTCTCCCTTATCTCCTTTTCTTTTCCTTTTTTTTCCCATTGGTTGCCACCACCGCCACCTTCTCTCTTTGGCCGTGGGCTGTCGCCGCTTTTAGTTTTGTTAGTTGCCGCCGCTCATCCTTGAAAAACGAGGACTTGGAGCCGCCGCCGCCACCTTTTATTTTTGTAGCCGTCTTCTTCTCAAATTCTCTAGGTAGAGACTAGTTTGGTCCAGTCGAAAGTGTTAGATAATATAATATCTTTCTAATATTTATGTTAATTTAGGTTTCTTTATGTTTCTTGTATTTATTTTTTCCTCGTTTATGGTTAGGGTTTCTTGTTTACCAAGTACATGTATCTCTATAAATATGTGACTCAGTAATACAAGTTCTCTACGAGGTTTTCTCTAATATAACATGACGTTGGTGATCAGAATGCCCTGGTCTCGGAAGATAGAGACTAGTTTGAGGCAACAACGCACAGGAGGGAGTGCCATGGGGCTAGTGATGCAAAAGTACTTGCATACCCATTTTTTGGGTGCTTATGATATGTTTCCAGTCTTGATATTATTTGATTAGGTTTAAGATTCTTTGTGAGTTAAGTTTCTAGCTCTATATATAAGAGCATATACATTGTAATATGAATCACTTTCCAAGATGAAATCACAAAAAAAATAAAAAAAAATGAACCACTTTTCAAATATTAGAGATAAAAATTAGAGATATAATGTTGCAATGAAACTATGCAGAATTAAGCGAATCATGTTAAATCATATGTCATCATCTCGTGTGCTTATTTTATTTAAGTAGTATTTTCATTCTTGACCTGGGAATAGTATCCTAACACAAAACTTTCTCCTATGTTCTTGGGAGACCGCAATTTGTATATATGGCTCATAAATTTTTCTGAGGTGAATCTTTGTACTTTTTCACTAAAGGTTGTTTTGATATTAAGGCTTAGAAAATAAAATGAACTCCTTTTGTCTTTTGGCCAACCTCGTGGCACAACCTTTACCAAGTCTTTTGGAGCATTTGAAAAGTGTTGCTCAATATACCAAAAAGATATATATACATCGAGAAAGTGATATAAAGAGAATATGAAAATTGTCAAATGTCATGTAACCCTAATTTTAAAATAAGTTTACATTTATCACATACCATACAATCTTGATTTCATGACTAAAACCTAGATAAGATAATCTCTTAATTTTAGGCTTAATATTTTAAGACATGCAACATCAGGTAGTTTTTTTAAAAAAAACAGGTAACAATACCAATTGCCGATCAATAATATGACGTTCCATGATAATATAAATGCTTCGAGGAAATCTCATTTCGATACCACAGAATACTTATTTGCAACAAGCAAAAGCATGCAATAACAAAAGATCACAACAAAAGATTGATGCCAACAGATATCGAATTATTTATTCCATATAATAAAGAGAAATATTATTAGGAAGGATAAGAATGGCAAAGAACCCTTTTGAAAGCACGGGTCGGTCTATTTTGGGGGCAACCATTGATAGCAATATGAAATGTGTGAATGCTCAAAGAATTCAAACTTCTGTCGAAATAAAATACACTAACACTTGACCATTATGAAAACGTCATTAGTGGTCATTAACATATTCAATATTCCTATCAATTTTTTGAGGGAAATTGATTGGAACCAAAGGTGACAATGTTTGTCGCATAAAGGGTGATGTTAGATGACACTGAGTCTCGTACAATTATTTTAAATATAATATATATATATATATTTATTTATTTATTTTAATTTTTGGGTTAATTACAATCTTCACCATGTGAAAGTCGTCATTAAAAAGAAGAAAAACCTAAGATAAAAAGAAATTTTTTCATGCATAACAATTTAATTCACTTTTGATTTTGTTGTTTATTGTGCAAGTAATCTAAAAAAAATCCGCAATTAAAGGTGTAATCAAACACTAAAATAAGAATATAATAGTCAAAATGAGCTATGAAATTATAGAAAATATGATGATTACAACTATCCCAAGTTATCAAGACGGCGAAATTTGATATTTTTAGTCTTGTGGGTGAATTTTTTTGTAAAAATACATTTATTGCCCTTGTGAAACCGAAAATTGACGTATAACACAAGCATAACACCCTTGTGTTAATTTCATTGCGCCATACCCCCTTGTGATAAATGAAAATTTACATGAAAACCCCCCTTCGTCACAAACTAACAGAGGGTGGCATGTACAAAGATTGCGCGAAATTTGAGTCTAGTTTGGCGGTTGTTAACCTTAAATGCCGTGCCACTTCTACTCTTATGCCCTTTGTATGTCTATTATTTAAGTTTGTCTCCTTCCCCTTTAACCCTCTCACTTCATCACAAAAGCAGTCACCCTATTTTTGCTATCTTCTTCACAAACAGACATGTAAAATTTCTTTTCTTTCTTACATAATTGCAAATTATCTTGTACAAAATTCTTTAATTAAGAAATAACTAATTTTCATTTTTCTTTATAGAAATGTCCTCTAGTGGAAGAAAAATCATCTTGTATGAAGGATGAATTTCTTGATTTGAGGTACAAGAACAAGAAATGTTTCTGCAAGAAAATTGTTACCATTCGGGTTGTTGGTCCAACAAAATAAATCGAGGGCAAATTGTTTTGCAATTGTAGAGACAATGTGTGTGGCTATTTTGCGTGCCTAGAGTCTGTGAATTGTTCTTTGAAAAATTCACAATCAAGTTCTGTGCAAAGGCAACCTATGGAGGAAGAGGTCCAGTCCAACACATCTGGAAATAAAAGAAGGCTAGTTGAACTGATTTTGATTTGTCAAGAATTAACATCAAAAATGAAGCATCTAGATGCACAACAAGGAGTCATCAGGGCACTAACTATAGTTGTTTTTGTACTACTCATCGTTGTAATATTGAAGTAGCAATTGTAGCAACTATTGTAATATCTATTTTCTATGATTAAGTGCACTTATTAGAACCTTGTTCTATATCACATGCTTTCAGTCAATACACCATCCTACCAAAAAAATTTGCACACTCCAAACCAAAAACAAACTTAATAAAAATATCACTCAATAATACTCAAAATGCATCTCATAAAAGTTGTTCATAAACAATTAAACATTATTTTGTGCACTGAATACAAAGCACTATTTTTTGTTCAATCATCCAATAGTACAAAAGTATTTTGCGCGCAAGCAATCACCTAAACAAGTTTATAAATAATAATCCTTCAAGCAACACAAAATGTTCTTAACATCTCAATCAATCTTTTGAAGCAGCCTTTGAAGATGTGGCAATTGAAGATTTACCAGCAACAGGTCTTGATGTTTTCTTTGAATTGTTGAGGTAGAAGTTGTTGCAGTAGCAAGTTTTGCCATTGATGTTAAGGTAGAAGGTGTAGCAGCAGTAGGCCTTGGTATTGAAGAGGCTACAAACCTTGGCATTGAAGAAGCTGCAGACTTTGACATTGAAGAAACTGCAGAAGTCTTTGGCATTGAAGAGGTTGCAATGGATTTTGGCATTGAAGACGTTGTAGTGGATTTTGGCATTGAAGAGACTGCAGTGGATTTTGGCTTTATATGATGAGGCAAAAAATCTGAGCAATGTTCAGGTAGGTGTTGACTTATTCTCTACACAACATGGCTTCTTAAATGCGGGGTTGAGATTGGGGTTCAGCACAGTCCTCATGTTATGCAGTTTCCTTGAAGATAAGGACATCTTTGTGTTGATTCTTACTTCTAGGAGATTGTCTCGGCACTTGTGGGATAATCTACATATAAAATATCATATTAGGCACATATTCCACTAAAGTTTATATATAGTTTAAAAATAATATAATATTTTAGCTCATTTATAATACCCGAGATTGTGTAGAGTCAATAACACCTTCTGAATCTAGAGATGGTTGAAAACCACCTGAGTGTTCTGGGAAAGTGATGCACGAAAAAATCCAATCGTGTATTTAACAGCAAGATGACTGATCGTGTGTAGTAATAGAGTGGACAATTAAGTCCGAGATGTCGAACCCACATAGATTTGTGTTATACATATACAACATATTAAACCAAGCAATTACAAACATAAAGGAGAATAAATCATAAACTATCAAAAACAATAATTAAATGTATGCGAAAACCAATGAATAAAACAACTAAAACACATGCGTCGACACAAATTAATCAATTCTTGTTGTATCAATATTCTCGTATTTTAGATAAATATTGCTAAGGTGGAAAATTTCTTAAGATTATTACCACGCGGATCTCTCGCTCATGATAACCTATACTAGATTGGGTGTAGTAATCTCTCTTGTATGCATTAAACACTAGAATTTTTCCAAGATTAATTCAGATTTTCTCAAAAGAAATCCAGCTAACAGCATCCGGAGTTGTACAACTAATTTAGAAGATGTTATTAATCCCTTTTGCACCTTAATTTACATTATGCCAAATAGATAAATTAAACATTAGATCTTACATTTATTGGCCAAACACACTAAGCATTATGAACAAGATTATAACACAAAGCAATATAAATCATTCATACGAGAAATACTTTATATAACTCAAAAATCATATTTCGGCCTAAGCATGGCCTTAGTCTACAAATTTAGCTACTCATAATGTAAAAAATAGCTAAGGAATTCATGAAAGTAATAAGTAAATAATAACAAAAAATTCCCTTTGACTATGTAGACAATCTTCTTTTTCCTTCAATTATCCTCTATTTGCTAGGGAGAATTAAGAATAATACGCTAATCTAACTCTCTCTCTCTCTCTCTATGAAGACGAAAAATGCTGGAGAAGAACTCTAAAATTGCTGCACTCTAAACCCTAATGCATCAGTTGTATTTATAGGCATGGTTTGAGAAGAGTCCGTGTAGGTGTAGAGTCTGGAAATTCCCAAAACTGTTCTGTCGACATCAACGTTCGAATGTTCTCTTCCTGATGTTCGTGCGTTGGCTCTCTCAATGTTTGTACATAAGACCTCTGCACATTCGAACGTCCTGCTTCTCACGTTCGAACATTAGCTTCAACGCCTTTCTTCTTTCTGTTCTGAAATTTCATTCTTTACTGCTCATTTCATCCTTTTGTCTCAAATGCTAAAATTTATACCAGGATACTTAAAATAAACAGATTACACGCATATCTAGAATCAAATCATACCTTATTTCATGAAAATCATACAACTAAAGGATTATAAAACACGTAATTCTCAACTCTATCAACTCTCCCAAACTTATACATTGATCGTCCGCGAGCAATGATAGACATTAACATAGTCAAAGGTAAGCAAAACAAAACAAACAAAGAGAAACTTTCTTTCGTGGAGCAAACAATTACACTTAGCATGTGTAACAAGCCTTTAAACCTTTAAGTTCTCAAAAAAAGAAGAGTATAGTCTCGTGAGGGTTTGCAGGTGATATACCCACAAAATCTAGCAAATTTCAATCTCAACCAAATCAGTACACATCAACATAATTAATATGAAAACAATGGCACAAAGTCATCCTTTTAAGCTCAAAAATTTATACAAATCAAATAATTTTACTCATGTGACACCTCAACTCGAAAAGACTCCTAACGGTGTAGTGAAAATAAATCTAAGGTATTATAGTCGAGAGGCATCCTTACCAATCTTTGGACATTAATTCCATATCTATCAACTTTCGATGAAACACAAGGCACAAGAATCATAGAAAACCTCATAGCCATTTAAATTCCATTACTTCAAACAATCAAACTTTAAATTCATATGAAACTTCTATAAATTCATTAAAGCTAGATCATGTGCAATGTTTTATTCCATTAAGCTAGATCATGTACCAAGTTTTAGATCAATGACTCCCAAACTAGATAGTTTTAGGGCATTAAGTGTAGAGACAGTCCTAAGGATTTAATCACTCAAATGTCCAAGCCACGAAACAAAACTAGATCTTTCATTCCATTAAACTTTCTTTTGGCTTGAGCTTAGCTCAAATTAGCATAATAGTATAGTAGGTAGGCATGAAACTCTTTACCTCCAATACATATTAGTCTGACCACTTTTTTTTTTTTTTTTTTGGAATGAATAAGCATATTTCTTAACACAAAAACTTTACACTTTTCACCAGGCATACCTGGTCACATCCCCACAAATTTACAAGCTATAATATGACAATTTTTTTCCACACTAACCTCTTCACTATTTCTACTAACCCCAAAAAGCCTATTGTTTCTTTCAATCCACAAGGTATATACAATGGTTGCGAATAATGCTCTTTTCTTACAGCAAAATAACGTTTTCCCCGTACTTATGTTTTGAAGCCATAACAAGGTTGCACCCCAATCCAGTCTTCTACTTTTAATTCCTATCTTTTCCCAACATTTTTGGGCCACTTATTGCGAGTATGGGCATTGAAAGAATAAGTGACTCCTGCTCTCTTCTGCTTCTTGGCATAACAGACAAGTAACGTCCTCCATATCCTTCCATACACTAAGTCGATCTTTAGTTTTTAATCTATCTTGAACTGCCAGTCACAAGATAAATCTGTGTTTGGGCACTATACCTTTCCCCCATACAACACTTTTCCATTCCACTTGATCAAAATGTTTGAGGGAATGCTCATAGGCTTTGCGAATTGTAAATTTACCTTATTTCCATACATTCTGAACTGTATCCACTAATTTCAAGAATATATCCCTGATTACTATAAGTTCCTTCCAAAACCAAGAGCTTGTGCTATTGACCCCCACTGTCCAAATACTCCTTTCTTTTATATAATATGAGTGAACCCATTTTATCCACATTGAATCAGATTTCTAGGCTATGTTCCAAATATGTTTGAACACTGTTGCAATATTCCATTTGGCTAGAGAGATTATGCCCAAGCCACCCTCACTCTTTGGCAAACACATTGTACTCCATTTTACTGTTGCTTGCCCCCCTCCACTAGATTTTCCACTCCATAGATAAGCTCTACACATTTTTTTCAATCTCACTTACCACTGCTATAGGTAATGGAAAAATCTGACTCCAGTAAAGTTGCACTCCAACCAAAACTGCTTTAATAAGAAGAACTCTACCCGCAAATGAAAGAAATTTAGAAGTCCAAAAAGTAATTTTGCTCATAATTTTCTCAATAAGGGGCTTACAATTATTCACAGTGAGCCTAGAGGATATTAGTGGGACCCCCAAATATCTCATTGGCATACTCCCTTCAACAAACCTTGTGCTATGTAGAATCTACCTTTTCAATTGTTCATCAATACCTCCACATAATACTTGAATCTTCCCAAGATTTGCATGTAATCCTGACAATTCACAGAAAGTGTCAAAAGTACTCTTAACCACATTGATAGAGGCAAGATCCCCTCTACTAAACATCATCAAATCATCTGCAAAACAGAGATTGATGAGTCCCACTCTACTACACTTTAGATGGAACTTGAACCCTGTATTCTTATGTATCATCTTAAAGCTCTTGGAAAGGTAATCCATCACAATCACAAAGAGATAAGGGGACATGGGGTCCCCTTGTCACAATCCTCTCTTCCCTTTAAAATTCCTAAACACTGATCCATTTATCATAATAGAGTATTTAGCAGTGGATACACATTTAGATCAGTAAGCTCTGGAGGTACACCATAAGCCAAAAGCACATTCTCCAAGAAAGCCCAAGATATTGTATCATAGGCTTTTCTGATATCATCCTTCATGACCACTTTTGGTCATACTAAAATTCAACCTTATTATTTCATTATTAAGCATACAAAATTAACTAATCAATTCTTATAACCTTATGAAAAATCTGAGCCAATATTTCCAGGAAAAAATTCCTTAAGCATCTCAAGATGGTTATCCTCTCAACTCCTCTACCTTCGACTTATGTGCAATGTGAATCATCTAAGAAAATCAATCCTAGTTTAGGGTTTCCACGAGCAATATCAAAAATATATATGTTCCATTAAATTCAAATTATTCATAGAAATCATGTCATTTTTCCAAGTTAATCAATCTTAATGCGTTAATTGGAAGGACTAAATTTTTTTTCATACTTGATTTTCTCAACAAAGAAGCATATGAACATGATAGCATAGAAATTTTCCCCCCAAACTTAAGCTAAAAATTAGGATTGCATTTTCATCAAAGTAATTCCATACCCCCAAACTTAAATCCAACATTGTCCCCAATATTGTTATGAAACAATCATAGAAAAAGGTAAAAAGAACACTTACAACCAAGGATGTTGAAAAACATCCATAAAATTCCAATGCATCCTCATATTAGCTCCAACTCCTCTCAAGTAAAATATGCATCTCCAAACATGGGGTCCAATTTTGCATCATATCTTCAACTTCATCTCACTAACCATCAAGCCTAAGGAAACATACATGTCAAAAATGCATGGAACACAAAAACAACCTAACTACAAAAACTAAAAAGAAAAAGAAAAGAAAAAAAATGAAAAAACAAAAAAGAAAAAAAAACAAAAGAAAAAGGTAGGATACTAAGTCATCAAGACCACACCCCCGTCGGGATGGATGCGGGATCCTCATCATTGGTGTCAACATCATTCTCCTCTTTATCGTCATCGAGCAAATGGTGGAATGCGGGTACGGGTGGATAAGGAAAATAAGGCCTCCCCTCAACGATCCATGGTAAGGGTTAAATCCCTTTGATAGTGTGCCAACATCCTCATATTCGCCATCATAATGGATTATGTCGCCCTAATCCCTCGTTGTGCTTTCCTCATCAATTTAAGATCATGTGAAATAGTAGCAAGAGAAATAGGTGTGGAGGTCCTTTTTGAGCTCTCTTTCCTCTCTCAGGCAATTCTAGGCATCGCCGCCTTGTCTTTTCTCTCTTTCCTAAAAGCAATATCCACTCCCGGTCTCTCAAAACCTTCATCACTTTCTCGCCTTACCCCTTGTTTTAAGCATAATATGCTAATCAAAGATGGAAAAATTAATGAAATTTTCTTGTTAGACACGGGTTAACCATCTCACTCCCCATCTTCCTCACTTGAACCAACAAGGTATCAAATACAAGTTGCGACAAATCTACCCTCAAGGCCATAATACAATAAATTAGAATAGCTCTCTCTTTGTTAACCGAAGATCAGTTACTAGTGGGTAAAACATAATATCTAATAAATTCAAACCAAAAGAATGCCTCCGGTTTTAAATTCCTCGATATTATTTCTCTCTTGTTATCACAATATTTTGCTCCTTCTATTGCAATTTCCTTCAAGACCATATTGCAATCTAAGGTATTTGCCTCCTCTTGCTCCACCAACATTTCATAAGCACACTTTGAAGGTACGGGGAGTTTCATGTACTCATTCATCTTTGTTTTTGAAAAATCAACTTCCACCTCCCTTACCATAACCTTGTACACCCCGTTTTGCAAATTTTTCCTCGACTCCGTGCTTGCACTATTTGCATAAAATTCTTTCACCCATGCGCGCACAATCATCCTTGGGGTGGTGGCAAAGTATGATAGAAACAATCGTTGCCTTGTGGCTAGCACACACATCTTCTTCACTCCTATTGATCTCTCTTTGTTTAGCTCATACCCTTCAATTCTTTTGTAAAATTGTTGGGTTTCGCGCTCTTTCCTCGGAGTGTTTGCCTCTTGCTTAACACCTTTATCCTTGTTTATTCCTGAACTCTCTCCTCGACAAAGTTTTTCGGATCTCAATCTCTCCATTAGAATGAACACAACTCCAAATTTCTCCCAAACTTATCTAATACAATCTTTCCTTGGGTTAACTTAATCACGACACCACAATCAACAAATACTATTACCACAATACACAATAACAGCAGAAAAAACCCCACACGGCTATCACAGATAATAAACAAAGAATGGATCAAGCCAAGCACTTACAACGTATGCAACGTAGAAAGCAGAACCCACGTCCGGAGATGCATGTTCGAATGTCGGGCCCTTCACGTTCGGACGTGAGTTTCACGACGTACTGTGGACTTCTTCTTCTGATGTGCTGGATGATAAACCCTCGGTCTAATAACTGCCGGTAGTCTTTCTATGTGAGATTATGTAATGGTTTTGTATTAGGTATGAGTGTTTATGGGATGTGATAGATGGGCTTAAATAGAAGAATTTCTTGTATGTAAAGAGTTATATATGGAATAAATAGTGATAATGATGGAAGGATTTTGTGTTATGAAAGGATTCTATGGGTGGTTTTGGATTAAGAGTTTGATTTGGAAACGTAAGATATATTTGGCGCGAGTGTCTTAAAGAAGAGGATGTTTTGAATGGAATAGGATGGTAAATCAATGAATTTGACGTCTCCGCTTTTTATTTTCTGACGGACTCCACGTTCGAACGTGGGAGATGGCAATGTTCGAGAGTGCTGTTGATGTAGAAAAATTGATCGTGCAAAACCCACGTTCGAACGTCCTATGCTCCACATTCAGGCATGCTGTCTAAAGACTTTATCCAAATTCTACCTCCTTTCTGCACAAAAATACAAACACGAGATCAAAAACAAAGCAAAACTAAAATAAAAAAAGAAAATAAACTAAAACAGCTCGGGTTGCCTCCCAAGAAGCGCTTCTTTAAAGTCATTAGCTTGACTTTGCAGAATCAGCCTAAGTTGCTGGATCATGGAGTGGACTAGAATTCTTGTCCAAACTCCCATCAATTGGTTCATCATGTTGCAGTTTCATGGATTTAGTGACAGCCACTAGGTCCAAATTATCGAGGTTTCCAACCTCGTTAGCACTTATATCTTTCTTGCTTTCTCGATTGCTCGAGTCATCAGACAAATATTTCTGTGATTCTTCATTATTAAAAGGATAAAAAACGTCTAATATATAACAAGTATTCTCAGGAAATGCATGCTTAAAACTCCTATAGGCATTCAAAGTTACCTTCTTATCCCCTATAGTCAATGTAAGCTTACAATGCACCAGGTCAAGCGTGGCTTTACCTGTGGCTAGGAATGGTCTTCCTAGGATCAGTGGGACATCGGAGTCTTCCTCCATTTCAAGAACCACAAAGTCGACTGGAAAATAGAACTTGTCAACTTTAACTATAACATCTTCTATCACTCCAATGGGATTCTTAACCGATTTGTGTGCGAGCTGTAACTGTATAGTTGTGGATTTTGTCTTTCCGAGGCCTAACTTTTGAAAAAGTGCATAAGGCATCAAATTGAACCTGGCCCCGGAATCACAAAGAATTCTGTCGAACTTCATATCCCCAATAGTGCATGGAATGGTGACTACCCGAATCTTTGCATTTTGTTTGCATATTGTTTATCACAGCCGCTGAACATGCTTCGGTTAAGCAGGCAGTACCCACTCCTTCCAACTTCTGTTTGTTTGATAGAATTTCCTTGAAAAAGTTTCGCGAAGTTTGGCATCTGCAAGATAACATCTACAACAGGAACATTAATGCGAACTTCTCTCAAACTCTCAACAATGCGAAGAAGACTCTTATCATGTTCATTCTTTTTAATCTTCTGAGCTGGGGGAAAAGGAAAATATACTTCAACAGGGAAAGGGGGATCAGTAACAGTAGACTTACAACTGGGATTCATTGCCTTGGGCATTCGAACGTCAGGGGGGTCCATGTTCAGGCGTTGATGATTCAATGTTCGAATGTTGACTCCTTCCCGTTCAGACGTCTAAAGTAGGATATCCACTGTCTTTGTAATTTCACTGGACGTTCGAACGTCAGGTGCATCACGTTAGAGCGTCCTGTACGTGTTTTCCACTTCCTTCCCACTTCTGAGTGAGACTGCAAAGCACTGCTCCTTCAGGTTTTTCTCAGTATCACTTGGCAATGTACTCATGTTTTTTCCTGAAAGGCTGTTTAAAAGTTTCCCTATGTGATGTTGCATCTCCTTCATTCCCATAACGACATCTTTTAGCAATAAGTGGAGTTCATTAAAAGACTCATCCGACTTACGAATGTGTGCATCGAGCCGATCATCAATGTTCATAGCTCTTCCTTGGACTTGTTGCTGAAAATGCAATTGTTGTTGGGTGTTGTTTGACTGAAAATGTGGTCGAGGTGCTTGATATGCTCCTGGATTTCCATATGGTGGACTAGTTGGCTTTCGAGGGAAATTCTCGGCTCCTCCAAAAATAGCTTGAGGTTTGTCCTGATTCACATAGTTGACCTCTATCGTGGCCTCTGGCTCAACTCCTTCTTCAACCTCTTTGACTGCTGCTACCTTCTTTGGTGCAGGTGTGATCTCATCTTCCTCCTCGGGGTATAACTCATCCTCCCAAGCTAATTGCTCTATTTTCTCCCAGAAAAATTTATTATCAAGACCCAACAAGTCACCCCCGGCTCCAACATTGAGTCGGTGTCTAATCTTATACCTCACTTCATTATAAAAGTGTTGCACTAATTCATCTTGAGTAAAATTATGGTCTAGACACTTCCTAATTATTCCTTTATACCTATCTGAACCATTTGCTAATGACTCATTCTTTCTTTGCCAAAACCCTTTAATATTACTCCGAAGCTCATTTATTTTTGAAGATGGAAAAAATTTATTTAAAAATTCTTCAACGAGCTCTCCCCAAGTGGTGATTGACTGTGAGGGTAAGGACTTATATCAAGAAGTTGCTTTATTTATGAGTGTAAAATGAAATAACCTAAGCCGAATAGCATCTAGGTCTCTGGGATTGAATTGCATAGTTAACAAACATTTTCAAAGTTTTCCATGTGATCATGTGGTCACTCACTATTTTCTCCATAAAAAGGGTCGTTTTGTGCTATACTAAAAAGATGTGAAGGGATGTGAAAATTTGGTGAGTGAAAAGGTGGTATGACAACAGGACCAGGTAAAGTGTATACCCTAGGTGGTTGACTACCACGAACAGATGGTAACGGAGCCGATGCTGCCGGCTGCATTGCTTGTAGAATATTTTGGAGCCATTCACGATTCTCCGGAAGGTTCATATCTGGAAACTCAACTGTCTGGCTTGATTTCGGCGGTTTGCTCAAATTGTTCGTTCATTCCTGGATCGATTCCTCAAATTCCCCGTCATGAGATCGGGTCATAAACCTGAAAAAGATATCAAACGAAAAAGTCAAATAAAGACGGAATCTAAACTAAAATCAATAAAATCTTGAATTAAAATAGCTATGCTAAAACAGACAAATCCATGGCAACGGTGCCAAAAACTTGATGCACGAAAACCCAATCGTGTATTTAACGGCAAGAGGACTGATCGTGTGTAGTAATAGAGTGGACAATTAAGTTCGGGATGTGAAACCCACAGAGATTTGTGTTATAGCAAATACATCAAATTAAGCCAAGTAATTATAAACTTAAAGGAGAATAAATCATACACTATCAAGAAAAATAATTAAAAGTATGTGAAAACCAATGAATAAAAACAACTAAGACACATGCGTCAACATAAATTAATCAATTCTCATTATATCAGTATTCTCGTATTTTAGATAAATATTGCTAAGGTGAAAAATTCCTTAAGATTATTACCATGCGGATCCCTCGCTCATGCTAACCTATACTAGATTGGGTGTAGCAATCTCTCTTATATGCATTAAACACTAGAATTTTCCCCATATTAATTCAGATTTCCTCCAAAGAAATCCGGCTAAAAACATCCGGAGTTGTTGAACTAATTTAGAAGATGTTATTAATCCCTTTTGCACCTTAATTTATTTTCTCCCGAAGAGATAAATTAAGCATTAGATCTTACATATGTTGGGCAAACACACTATGCATTACGAGCAAGATTATACATGAAGCAATATACATCATTCATACGAGAAAAACTTTCTATAACTTAAAAATTATAATTCGGCCTAAGCATGACCTTAGTCTACAGATTTAGCTACTCATAATGTAAAAACTAACTAAGGAATTCATGAAAGTAATAAGTAAATAATAATAAAAACTCCCTATAACTGTGTAGAAAATCTTCTTCTTCCTTCAACCTTCCTCGATTTGCTATGGAAAATTACAAAGAATAATACCCTAATCTAACTCTCTCTCTCTCTCTCTATGAAGACGGAAAATTGCTGGAGAAGAACTCTGAAAACGCTGTTTTCTAAACCATAATGCATCAGTTGTATTTATAGACGTGGTGTGAGAAGAGTCGTGTAGGTGTAGAGTTTGAAAATTTCCAAAACTATTCTGCCAACATCAACGTTCGAACGTTCTCTTCCTAGCGTTCGTGCGTTGGCTCTCTCAACATTCGTGTGTAAGACCTCTGCACGTTCGAACGTCCTGCTTTTCTCGTTCGAACGTTAGCTTCAGCGACTTTCTGCTTTCTGTTCTGAAATTTCATTATTTACTGCTCCTTTCATCCTATTGTCTCAAATGCTAAGATTTATACCTGGATACTCAAAATAGACAAATTACACACATATGTGGTATAAAATCATACTTAATTCCATGAAAATTATACAACTAAAGGATTATAAAACATGCAATTCTCAACTCTATCAGAAAGACACTGGAGGAACCTAATACTGTTAAACATGTTTTAAAAATAGGGTAAATTACATCCAGACCCCCCAGATAGGCCTTATTACAATAATACCCCCCATCGTTTTTTATTACTCATGCCCCCCCTGTAGTTTGTAAAACCTTAAACGGTGAAATTTACCCTAACAAAATTGTTGAAAAGTCAAAAACACCCTTGATTAAACCATGAAAAATTTATGTATCTTTGAGACACTTAAATCTAATTATTATGAGACTGAAAATCATACCAAAAAGTCTGGTATTATGGTATGTGGAGATTTTGGTAGAATTTAGGGGTCAATGGAGAGAATCACGCATCTGAAAATGATTAAAAACAGTCAATTATGCATATCATATTAGTTTTATGAAATTTATATAAAACTATGATTGATACCTCAAACTCTGGGTTTGTTGAGATAATGTAGTCCTAGAAAACTAAGTAGCAGTTAAAGGACCTTGGGAAGAATGGGGGGCATCAATAGACAAATTGTTGGTCCCAAGTGGCATACAAAAAGGGTCTAGAAAAGGGGGTTGAATAGACCCGAAAGTTCTTTTTGAACTTCAAAAAAAATTTGAACCACAAAATATTTTAAACGCTGGTTAACAAACTTATCGCTTTGACAAGCGATTAATTTGAAAACGGTTTATGAATAACTTAGAGAAAAAGGCTCAAGCATTTTAACCAAAGTAGGGTTAAAGCTTTTATTCTTATATCAGGGTTAGCAAAGCGGAAATGAGAAGGCGTTCAATTAACAATTAGTCTCTTTGCTTGTTTTAAATAAAACTTAGCAAATGATTGTATGCTTTTATGATAGATATGCAAATGAAATAAAATCAATAAAACAATAAAATAAATGACACAAGTCTTTTGTAAAGTTCACTGAGTGTATGTAAACCCAGCTACATCCTTCTTCTCCTTTGTTGCACTTGGAGGCAATTCACTATATTGATTCTTAAGGCGTCACACAGAGTCCTTCTACAATCAGTGAATGAAATGAATACAATCTTGAGCTCCTTGATCACACAGACTTCAACTCTTAAGATGTTCTTCAATATCAAGCTTCTATCACCCGAAAATATGGCTTGATCTTCAACTTCTTCTTCACATAAATGAAGGGTTTTTGTCACTAGAGTTTATTTGATTTGGAAGTTCAAACAACTTTAATATCTTAATAATAGAGCTAGGTTTTTCTAACTAGAAGTATGAGATATAGGTGATTGTCTTAGGGGTTTTTGTGAAAAGCTTGAAGATTTTTTGATATTGAGTTTGAGCTTTTCTTGGAAATATTTTTGGACTTTTAAAATCAACAGCAAGAACTTCAATAGATGAATATGTTATATTTAGGGTTTGCTGAGAAGTCTTATTTATAGGCAAATATTGGGAAAAGTGTCTGTTGGACCCATTCTCTGGCGCATGCCTTTTACTCTAGTGAGTGAACCACTTCCTTACTTTGTTCCCTGAAATTCTGCTGCAAAAGGTTGGTGTGGCAGACACTTAAGACGACAGTCCAATCAGATAGGCTTATCTGAACGTCAAAATGTTCTTATCACATTTAATGCTCTTATCAGGCATTAAATGCATTTGAAATTAATTCTCTTTGGAAATAAATGTCTGTTATTGATTGCATTTAAGTTCTTCTTAACTTCGAATTTATTTCAGGTGAATGTAGTCCCCTGGACGCTTATTCAATTCCTGAATGATCTTCAGCGCTTGTTAAACGTTTAGATCAATCTTCATCTTTTTCTAACTCTAGGCGTTGATCTTCAACTTGAACTTTGATTGACTCACTCAGAATACTATCAGTGATTGAGCTTTCCAATACTTAGTCTAAAATCTAGAAAGATAAAAATTAAGCCTTATACAAATCTAATGTACTTTTAATGCTTTTACAAATATTCTAATGAAAGCATAAACTTACATAATTTTTTGAGTCTAACAGAAAACCATCATCAAAATATCTAACATAAAATTTCCCAATTTGTTTCCCCTTTTTGATGATGTCAAGACCTTAACCCTTTATAAATTAAGAGCTAGACATGCGACCAAAAATTACAAAGTTAGCGTTAGAAAGATGGTTAAGTTAGCTAATAGCTAGATTAGCTTCAACTAGTTGTTTCAGCTTAAACTTTATAAAATTTTATTAATAACAGCATTGAGTACAAGTTTACAGCTGAAAGCAATAAATGACTTTACAAGAAGTATAAAAAAATATAAGACAATTAATTTTTCTTTTGGGATTTGGAGCGCTGGAATCTCCTTGTTTTGCATGTTGTTGCTCAGCGTCATAGATTTATCTGGCTAGCTCATGAAGTAATCTATCAATGTCTATCATAGTTGTATGATTTAAATCGACAAAATCTTCTTTCATCCTCTTAGCTTCTTCTTCATATTCAAGAAATCTTTGCTGCCAATCTCGAGGTCTTATTCCAAGCATCCTTATGAGATCTTCATAGATGTCTCAAATTCTGTTGCCAGTAGATTTTTATTGTAATGGACGAGATACAGGAGCAACGAATGGAGCAAACCCAATGCTTCTAGAAAGTCGATGTCGAGGTCGGGAAGGAGATAATTATCTTTGTAGTAGTGAAGCTTTATCTTCTTAGTGACTTGTTTTTTTAAGTCATTAAGTGCTTCAACCATTTGGCCCCACCACGTGTAATCTATCTTGTTGATAGTTGGATTTTCTTATTTTCCCCCTTCTTGACATCATCGCTAATTAGAATATCAAGCTTAGCGTTTATTTTGTTTATTCCATCAAGTATCAACACTAGTTGTTGCCTGAGCGGTGCTATATTTAAATTGATAGTAGCTTGTCGCTCATCATCTGGAACTGCTTGTTGAGCAAATTCATTGCTCAAGGATTTGGCTAAGACCTAGAGAACTTTGTCTCAGCAAGAATTAACGACCCTCGACACATTAACAATTTTGTCTTGTTGCACGACTTGATAGATATTCTAGTATAACTGAGAATTTTCCTCCATGCATTTGGCCATTGTTTTATTAAGCTTGCAAGTGTTTTTCATTAGACTCTCTCTGGCTTCATCGGGCTCACTATTATCTTTAGAATCTTTATCGCTGGAGGAAGAAGAGAAGGTAAATATCTTTTTGGCTGCTTTAGAGTCATCTTTAGTAGGACCCTTTGCTTTTGTTGGATCTCGAACCAGAGGTTCATCCTGATCTTCATCTACCTCAACCACTACAACATCGTATTTTTTTTTTCTGTAATGTCAAAAACAGTTGCTTCAGTGGTGGATTCTGGAACTTTTGCAGCAACGCTTATGGATTCAACATTCATTGGTTCAACATTTGGAACTGCATCAGTTGAGATTTTTGTGATTTTCACAAAATACGGTTTTTGTACAGGGATGACCTAGATCGGGCCAATCGCTTCCAGTAAATGCCTTGGACTAAGATAGTGGGTTCCGGGGGTGCAGAAAACTGCGTCTTTCCACTTGTCATATGTCAAAGCAAGATTATTTCTGCAGGAAGCTACACTCCGAAGTGTAACGTTGATGGTAATCCAATACCACATGCATCACTAACTGAGCAAGCGTCTGATCCACTGAAAGAATATTTAAAATCATGCGGACCTTGTGGAGACATATCTCAGCAAACAAAATAGGAAAAGACTGAATATCCTCTAAATAAGTTAACCTTATAGTGTGGAGCTAACACAAAATCAACGGCCTAGATATTCTGCAGTAACACTACCCTTTCGTGATGAAACTCAGTGCGAGTCTCTACACAATTAGCCCAAGGATTGCCGACAATGACTAAATCCTCCTCTTTTTTATTGGTGGAAGTACTTCATTCCCAGTAAAGTGTAACACTCAGTTGTCTCATCGAATCCTGAAGATAACGCTCAACTGCTTTTCTATAATAAGGAAGAGCTTTGATCAGCCCAACCAACTTTTCACGCTATTGTAGATAGAAAATCACATAATCCCTATGCCTGTAGTCAATTACAAATTCAAACAGTGAAGGAGTGTGCGCCAAATCTTTGATTGTATAGTGGTGCATCACAAACTCTTCAGCTCATTTGGATTCTTTGGAAATCCAATAGGCTCCAACTTTGGCAGCCTCTCGCTTGCCACCTAACTTTGCATTAATGAGTTTTTCAAATCTAGCTCTTTCAACTTCAAACTCTTCCGCCCAGACAAAAGCCAGGTATTCCTTGCTTCTTCTTCAGCCCACTTGTTGATTGGATTAGGACCTTTGCCAACCATCGACCCTCACCGGTTTCTAGGGTGAAATATGCTTTGACTAAGGCATCCCATGCACTTAACAAAACTTCAAATTATTTCCTAATGCATAACCCCCATAACTGGGAAGCATTACACATTGGTCGTAATTTTAATTTCATTAAGCTTAGTGGAGGGAGAGGATGTCCCACATCCTTTACTAACTCGGTATTATTCGATTTGGGAGAATTTTAAATATTTCAATTAAGGTCTCACGCAAAGCATATTAACTCCTAACATGCTACATGCATATAAAGCGTAGAAAAACCTAGCAATTCTACTATTACACATTTTCATGGACTAACTAGATCGGCCCAAGCCAATGGGCTAATCAACATATATATTTTAAGCATGCATAATAAAACATAAAACCTAAGTCCACGAAAGGTGTGTCTCATCACATATAACAAGCATTTAAACATAAAAGCACACATGCGATAAGAGCATAAAATAAATTTAATTTATTTTGTTAATCAAATCCAATTTGATTGTTACAAAACTAAATCCCATTTAATTTGTCACTATGACTAAATCCTATTTAATCAAAGTGAAATTAAATCCAATTTAATTTTATGTGATCGCTATACATTAATCTAATTTTGTTAATAACAAAACTAAATTTAATATAATTTTGATATGATGATTAAATCCAATTTATTCTTCGTGGAATTAAATCCAATTCAATTTCCGTTAGAAGATTAATAATAATTTAATCAAAGCGATATTAAATCTATCTAAATTAATTCTCACTTAATTTCAATGGGAGGATTATATCAACTTTAATCTAAGTGAAATTAAGTGCTACTTAATTTTCATGAAAAAGATTAAACCGATTTCAATCATTGTGAAAATGAGTCTCACGTAATTTCCATGAAAATGATTAAATCAATTTTGATCTTAGTGAAATTAAGTCTCACTCAATTTCTATGAAAATATTAAATTAATTTCAATCAGTGTGATATCAAGTCACACTTAATTTCAATGGGAATGATTAAATCAACTTTAATCTTAGTAATATTAAGTTCTACTCAATTTCAATGAAAGATTAAATTATTTTCAATCAATGTGAAATTAAGTCCCACTTAATTTCTATAGGCACATGAATCATTGACTAAGTGTCACTTAATCAATTACAAAATTAAATCTCATTTAACTTTGATGGGCAAATTAAATAGATTCAAAATATCAACAAAACTAAATCTCATTTAATTTTGTTTAATAAATTAAATCTTAATTTAATTTATGTAAATCAAATCTAATTTCATTTGTATTAAATCCAATTTAACAATATTTAAATTAAATTTAATTGACAAAGAATGCTTTAATTTGATGAGGAAGAAGATAGACCCAATTAATTAAAATTGGGTTTGGGTATTACCCAATTAATAATTCAATTACAATTTGGGTCCAAGCCCCATATTTTACCCAATCCTATTGAATTAATTGGTGTTGGGTCAAGCTCAATACTTAATTGAATTAACTTGTGTTGGGCCAACAATTAATTAATTTGTGCCGGGCAAGCCCCACACTTCTTAATTAAAAATAGGCTGGGCTATTTATTTAATTAATTCGAGTGGGCGAAACCCAACTCCCCATTAATTTATTAAATCAGTTTGGGCTTTTATTTAATTAATTCGAGTGGGCCAAACCCAACTCTATTTTAATTAAAAATTTATTGGACCAAGCCCAACACATAATTAAATGTGTGTTGGGCCGATGCCCTAGCCCGTCTCAACCTTTCTTCTTCCCCACATCAGCGCCGTCAACACCGCGCCGGCGACTTTCGTCGGTTTGGCGCGGCAGACATCGCTGGTTATGTCAGCGGCGCACGGCGTCGCCGCCTTCGACAATGAACTATTCGATCATGTCGCCGAATTTGCGTGAAATCGGGGATTTTGTGGCTTATCATAGCGCAAAATCAGTGAACGTTCATGGACATTAATAGACTTCTTCGGCAATGGTTTCAGCGGCGATTCCATCGCCTTTTGTCTCAGGGAACGTTGGCGTTCGATTCACCGCCCACAGCGTCCCCTGGCGACGTGTATTGGCGTTTTAACCGCCACCCCACATCACCACGTTAACGTTGTCATCCATCATCGCACATCAGGTTTTTCACCAACAGCGTTTGACGATGATTCCGGCAATGCCTTCATCTCCGTCCAAAGCAGCTATCAGTGACGGAAATTCCTGCTTTTCTTCGCATATTTAAATTTTCAGATTTCCAGAAATTCAGATTTGGCCTAACAAATCAGTAATTGAAAACCGATTTCAAAGCTTCCCAAACTTTTGATTTTCAGATTTAAGATTTAAATAAACCGATATTAATCAATGAATTTTCAGATAATTCAATCGCATCATGACTATTCAAAATCATCAAAACTCTCGATTTTTTCAGCATCACTATAGAAATATCAAAAACTTCAATTCCAATTTTTTTCAGAATTTTCAAGAACATTGTTCCAAACATAAACAACAATAACACATCAGATTTTCTAGCCCAGTTACAGATTCAAAATCATCAGATATTGTTTATGCAGATTTATTAATCCAATCAAAAATCCAAAAACAACAACAATTTTTTTTATCAATTCTTGATAATTCAAAATCACCAATTACGCAAGTAACATGATAATCAAATCAAACATGCTAATCACGCAAACAAAATGAACAAAGCTAACAAATTTGGCTCTGATACCACTGTTGGGAATCATGTCGGCATGCGCAACGGAATATAAAAACAGATCCAGATTCCCAAACCAAGATCAATCCGAGGCTTTCGTTGATTTTAAACAAGAAAAAAGATGAATACGAAAAACTTACCTTTTCGCGTATTCAATCTTTAATCCTCGCGAATCTTCAATCTTCTCCAACGGTTCAATTGTATCATCTCTAGATCATCACGTGGTGGAATTGACTCCGGGAAATCTCCAACTCCATCTCCATAGGCGGCTAGCGAGAGAGAGAAGTGGACTAGGAAGTTAAAAACATTTTCTTCTTTGTCTTGTATTTCTGGTGGAGGAATTTCACTTAATGTGAATTGTTTTTCTTTCAGTTGTGTTCTCTGGTTTGTATTGGAGGATTAAATAAATCCTCCAACTTAAGCCCACCAGATCACATACACACGCCTATATGGGCTCATTTGACAATTAATTGGTCTATGTTGACCCAGTCAACTTAGTCTAATTAATTTAATCAATTAATATTTAATCCAATCAAATACATATTGATTAAATGAATGTTAATTAATTAAATAAATAATCATTTAATATTCTAATTTAAATATTTAATCAACCCAGTCAATTAATTATTCAAACTTATTAATTTGATTTTCCATTGTTTAATCCAATTAAACAACTAATTAAATTAATTTGTCCAATTAATTAATTTGTCCTTCCAAAGACAAATTACCAAAACACCCTCCAAATACAAGACTTGATTTTCCCGTCTATTCCTTTATAGCGCGACTCTCTAGGTTCGTATCAATTGGCAATGGAAGGATATCAAAGGATGTGGGTGATACCTAACCAGCAGCGTGGCCCCACATCGTAGCCCAATCGAGTACGAAATGACTATGTCATTACGAACCTCTAGATTATGAATACCGTATGAGTATAAGCCCTTCACTGACGTATCCCGATTGAGTGAGGGTCATAGAATATGTCAAACTCACAGGACTCGAAACACGAGTTAGTTCATCAGCTCTGGCCAGAGACTTTCAATCTCATTACCTATGATCGCATAGGATACTTCTCGTTTACTTTTGAGACAGTGAATTCCTTCTTGGCAATCACCTCACATGCTACTTGCCCATTGGAACGCATTTCGAGGTTGGCCCCACCAACGGGTGAATTGGGTCTAACTACTCTAGTGACAAAATCCAACGTCACAAGCAAGGCTCACACATACCTTCATAATCAGTAATGCAATCATTGACAGTTACTGAGTAAAAACCCATGTGATCGGATTACTACGAGCCATGTTCGAATACACTAATCCCATCAATGTATCAATGACACAAACTCCCACTATCCCATAGTGTTCAACTGACACTCCTTTGTTAGAGCATGTGTCATACAAGTCCATACGATTCTTAATGCCCAGTTCTGCGACTTGCAAACCATTTAAGTGATCAAGTATCAAACCTTTCCAGTGCCCATCTCTTTAACTACTATAAGTAGTGAGAAGGTTTGCCTTGACACACATGGACTAATTGTTCATTTAAGACTTTATAGATGCCATCAAGAATTATACGAACAACACATTGCTGCCATTATGTTAATTAGAGGTTGCACAATATAAACTCGTACCTTATATTCTAACTCTTCGTTGGCATCGAGGGCACATAGTACAGAAGTATTTCTGTGTGAAAGAAGCTTATCAGAAGCAGATCTTATCCGAGTTGAAATCTTTGTGATTAGGGAACTCGAGATCAAGTCTTCACCATTTGCTATTGTGTTGAAGCTGTCTTTGTGAAGCTTCATGATTCATTTTAGTTAATTCCTCCTGTGTGGAAAGGAGTAGAAGGATGTAGCTGGGATAACATAAACCTAGTGAACCTTATAAATCTCGTGTCTTATTTACTTATTGTTTTATTGCTTTATTCATTGTCATCTTCATACATTATCTTGAAGCATATCTTCTTAAAACAAGTGCAACTAAATATTTTCTAAGCGCCTAGTTTTTCACTCTAAGAGACTTGTACAAAACTTCCGTTGTGCTAACCCTGATATAAGTGTTGAGCGCCTGATCCATCTTGATCAAGCACTCAAAACCATTATCTAAGTTACCTTTCTAAAAACAAGTCTTAAAATTCGTAAAGAATTTCAGGGTCTATTCAACCCCCCCCCCTTTCTAGACACTTTTATATGCCACTTGGGACCAACAAGTGGTATCAGAGCAGTTAAAGTTGAATTTTTTTTAAATTTCCAAGCATAAATGCTTGTTTAGATCCTCTTTAAAATTCAGTTGTTAAAAAAAATTTCATTCACCGCATTCGCTAAAGTACCTAAGTTGACCGAGTCAAACTATGAATCATGGAAGGTCAAAACATTTACTTATATTTGTTCTTGTGATGATGAAATGTGTGACATCATTTCAGATGAACCGATTCAAATATTCAAGGTCATCACTAGAGTGCCTAGAGCCACAGAAGAGACTCCTGATAGCTATGTTGAAAAGCCAAAGCATGAGTGGTCTACAGATTTGGATAATGTTTGACGAACGCTCTATATACAGCCATTGATGATAATTACACCTTATTCAACAAGACCAAGTTGTGCTCTACGACTAAGAAAATTTGGGATAAGTTGGCTACAATATGTCGTGGTTCAGCGCAAATCAAAGAAAATAAACTTTTGATTACCAAGGAAAGGTTTAATGGTTTTAAAATGTTGCCTAACGAGACGCTAGAGCAATTGAACATAAGATTTACTGCTCTTATTACGGAGTTAACATCTATAGGCATGAATTTACAAAATCGAGAAATGGAGGTTAAGATTTTCCGAAGTCTTCCTAGTAGATTTTTGATGAAAACAATGGCTATAAGAGAATCGAACATGTTGGATCTTCTAACTCCTGAAGATGCTTTTTCAGAACTTAAAGCATTCGAGTTTGAGTTAAATTCAGCGAGTGAAATAGTAAGCAGTCCATTGATAAAGTCTGGAGCGCTAATAACATCAATTAAGGGTAAATCAGGTAATAAAGAAAAAGTGTCGGATATAAGTGAGGAGAGGAGTTAGCTTTGTTAAATAGGTTTAGAAAGTTTCTAAGATATGAAAAGAAAGGAAAAGGTGCTAAGCATCAAGGACAAAGTTCATATCAAGCGTCTCCTCCAGCACAACAACAGTTTCAAGCGCCTCAGTATTCTGCCCCTTCTCCCTCAGTATCAAATCAATACCAAGCGTCTTCTCTGCAAAATCTCTCAGCGCCAGTGGTCTCAAAACCACAAACTGCAAGGTTAACAAATGAACAAAAGATGAAAACTAATCTTTGTTATAATTGCAGGAAACCAGGTCACTACCAGGTAAATTGCCCTTATCCAAACATATCCAAGCCCTCAAGGCCGGATTACTTAGATAGAAACCAATTCAGGAGCAACCTTCGTCAACAAGGTTTGCTAGCGGAATCAGAACCAGCGTCCGCACCTGAAGATTTGGATTCTTTAAAAGAGAGCAGTGATGATGATGAACCAATAGATGATTCAGCCCTAATCTGTCTCATGGCCAGAGATGATGAAGCGTTTTCTGGCTCACTATCTGAGGTAAATACTGAAATAGCTTATCCTCTCTCTTATGGAGAATTACTTGACAAAGTAAAAAAATATTATAAAGATTGTCAAGATGCCGCCAAATTATATCAAAATCACTTCGATATCATATCAGTGCTCAAAGGTGATAATGTGATGCTCAAAGCAGAGTTCCAAGTTCAGCAACAATGCATTGAGAAGAACCAATCACTTGAGAGTGAAATAATTCAATTGAAAAGTGATCTTGATATAATAGTCAAGAGAGAAGCTGAGCTGATTGCTAGACTTGCTAAATTCGAGCAGCTTGTCTCATCATTGTCTAAAGCGTCAAGAAATCTAGACAATGTGACTGAGGTAACAAGGTTAGTTGGTGAAAATACCTGTTTAGGATGTAATAAATTCGGTAAACAACCAAATAATCCAATGTTACAGCAAACAACAAAGAAAATGGTGTGTTCTTTGTTGAGAAAGGTTCAAAGAGACAAATACCAATTAAACCAAAAGAAAATGGTATGAGGCCAAATGAGAGAGCAAAAACTAACTCAGGCAAGGGAAAGACAAAAGTGAATGATTCACAAAGAAAGGTTTATCCAAACGCTCAAAAGGCTAAGGAGAAACCTTACCACTGTGAATCAAACGCTAAGCGTCAAGCATCCAAAGTGCACCCTAAGCCAGCGCCAAGGAAATATCAACATTAATATCCACAACGATCAAGGTCATATTTTCAATACTATGATGATTATGATTATGATTACTATTATAATCCAGGATATTACAATGCACTCAAAAAGCACACACAACACAAGGTCAAACCCAAAAAGGCTAATTCTCTCGCAATGAAGACTAAGAAAATATGGGTTCCTAAAGTTCTAATTCAGACTAACGCTACTAATGTGAAAGGAGCCAAGTCACAATGGGTACCAAAAAAGAAATATAACTTCCCTTTTGAATGCAGGTACCTAGAGCTGGAGTCGATACATCTGTTTGGTACATCGATAGTGGATCGTCAAGGCACATGACAGGCTCCAAGGATCTCTTGATCAACTATCGAGTTACCAATGGTCCTCAAGTTGTATTTGGTGACAACTCCAAAGGTAAAACCAAAGGTATAGGTACTATGCATAAGGGGAACATCATGATAAGTGATGTATATTACGTTGAGGGTCTTAAGCATAATCTTTTAAGCATAAGTCAATTTTGTGATAAAGGCTTTGAAGTTAAATTTTCAAGTGACTATTGCTGTATTAATGATGCTAAGACTGTATCTACTAAATTGAAAGAAAAACGAACAAACAATATTTATTTGGTAGATTGGGGTTCAATAATAGACAACCACCCTACATGCTTTGTAGCTAAAAATGAATCTAAAGCGGGTTGGTTATGGCATAGAAAAATGAATCACCTCAACTTTAAGACAATCTCTCAACTTATAACGTTAAATCTTGTAGAGGGATTACCTAAAGGACCATTTCACAAGGATCGCCTTTGTGACGCTTGTCAAATGGGCAAACAAGTTAAATCATCTTTCAAGAGAAAGCCTTGTCTATCTACCTCTAGACTACTTGAACTACTTCACATGGATCTGTTTGGACTCATTCAACAATCAGTGTGAGCGGCAAAAAGTGTACTTTGGTTATAGTAGATGATTTCTCTCGATTTACTTAGGTGGAATTTCTTTCATCCAAAGATGAACCATGTGACAAGCTCACATCGCTTATTCAACAACTTCAAACATTGAAAAATCTAAAGGTTGCAAGAATAAGGAGCGATCACGGTATTGAGTTTACTAACAAGGTTATCGAGAAGTTTTGTGCAGAGAATGGAATACATCATGAGTATTCATCCCCTAGAAATCCTCAACAGAATGGTGTTGCCGAGCGCCGGAATAGAACACTCAAGGAAGCCGCTAGGACAATGTTAGCAGAGTCCAAGCTTGCTCCTAGGTTTTAGGCCGAAGCGATCAACACTGTATGTTACACTCAAAACCGTTGCATGATCAACAAACAGTATGGGAAAACTCCATGTGAACTATGGAAGGGACGTAAGCCAAATGTTTCATATTTTCATGTCTTTGGTTCAAAATGCTTTATTCATAATAATGAATCCTAAAGCTTAAAGACATTTGATCCTAAAGCGAATGAGGGAATCTTTCTAGGCTATGCTAAAAATGGAAAGAATTTTCACATCCTCAATAATATCAAATCGAAGGTTGAAGAATCCATTCATGTTGTTTTTGATGATGCTAACCAAGAACCAAGTAAGGTTAACGCTAATGATGTAGGAGTTGAAGATTTGTGTCATCAAGCGTCAAAGATTACTATTGATGATGAAAGTGACAACGATGATGAAATCTTAGTGCCCCCTCCTAAGAATACTCGTGAGGTTCTTAAGGATAATAATGTAAGAACTGCTGATGATCATGAAGGGAATGATCATCAAGAGCAAAATAGAATTTGTGAATTAGAAGCACCTGTACAACATGGTAATCAAGCGCCTGTTCAACCTCTTAACCCGTTCTAGCCAGATAGACTATAGCTACGTGATCATCCACCAGAGCAAATTATTAGAGATGTTGGAGCGCCTATAAGGACTAGGGCCGCTACATTCAATGAGGCCAAGTTCGCAAGCTTCTTATCTCAAATGGAACCTAAGAAAGTGGATGAAGCGCTAAGTGATCCTAATTGGATTGAGGCCATGCAAGAACAGCTTAATCAGTTTGAGCGTAGTAAGGTTTGGACACTAGTACCAAGACCAACTCACCAAGGAGTTATTGGGACTAGATGAGTTTATTGAAATAAGATGGATGAGAATGGTATTGTTATAAGGAACAAAGCCAGGCTTGTTGCTCAAAGATATTTGACACGCTAGAAGCTAACGTGCTTTGGTAGCAAGTGCACTAGTCGTGTGTAGTAATAGAAATGGACAATAAGTCCGGGTTGTCGAACCACGGAGACTTGAATTTTAGTTTATGATTTTCGATAACAAAAGGAAGTAAATTAGAGATTTAACTAAAAAGGAAAGTAAAATAAGCTAAAACGAATGTAAAGAGAGATTAAACTTCCAAGTTGGAGAGGTGACTAAGGCTCATGTTCGGGCACATGTTGCGTATTGCTATCCTAAGATCATTACCAATTCATTAGACATACATTGCTATGGTGAAAGCTCCTAAGGTAAAGAATAACCGATGTCTCGTGATAGACTCCTATACTTAATTGGTGGTTTCCTAAGTATGTCTACTCGAAAATCTAACCACTAAGCATGCATTAAAGAACTAGAGCTTTCTCGATTAAAATCGAATGACTCCACCCGGGAATCTTTACCTATGTCTAGGGCAATTCCTATTTGGTCGGTGATGTTGTGAAATTCTTACACCCTAAGTCAACTTTCTCTCGAATAATTCACCTAGGCATGATATCAAACACATGGTGATCAAGCATATGTAAGGCATTCAACCACAAAATCACAACACATAGCAATATATGAATTGAAATGGAAAATGATCTTATTATCACAATACTAACAACATGGCCTTCTCATGGCCCTAGTTCAACAATTTAGCTCATAAAATGCATAAGGAAAAAGCTAAGCATAAGATCCATGTTCATAGACAAAGATGAATCTAAAGCTAAGAAACTCCCTATGTTGAATTGATGATCGAATCTTTCATTGGAGGCTTGAATCTCTTCTTTCCCTTCTCTTTTTCTCTTCTAAGTGATGAAAAGTGAGGTCCCAATCCCAAGAAATCCCCAAAATTCACTTAGAATTTGAACCCCCTTTAATGTGCTGAAAATTTTGCTTTATAGAACTGAAATTCGGTTAAATCGGCGCCTAGGCGCGGCCTACGTGGCACAAATGACTTGGGGAATAAGTTGTGGGGCGCCCAGGCACACATAATGGCGCCTAGGCATGAGAAATCGGCGCCTGGACGCCACAGTGCGAACACTAAACCGTTTTCTTGCTTTTCAGCGCAGCAATCGTGTTTTCCTCATAACTTTATTCACGGACCTCCGATTTGAGTGATTCAAGTTGTCCCATAAATAGAAGACATAGATCTACAACTTTGTAGAAGGAAATGTTCTCAAATTCGGTCTTGAAACATGAATAAATGGCGCTCAAACGTGGAAGATGTGGCAGATGTCGCGCCCAGGCGTGGTAAAATCGCGCCTAGGCGCGAGTATGCGTAACTTGAGCTCATTTCTTGCTTGTTCGGGCGCCCAGGCGTGATTGTGGCTGCGCTTGGGCATGGAGGTGCGAAGCATCTTGGCATGAACTTGTTTTGTACGTCATTTTCCGCCCTTTCTTCGTTTGCATCTATTTAGAACCTGAAATCACTTCACACATGGATTAAACGCAAATGTGGCAAGAATCAAGTGATAAATGAACCTAAAACATAAACACAACAGGCTTAAAAACACGTAAAATTGACTCTTATCAATATTTCCAGGAAGATGGCATTGATTTTGATGAGACATATGCTCCCATAGCCCGTTTTAAAGCAATTCGTATGTTTCTAGCGTACGTATCGTTCAACAAATTCATGGTATATCAAATGGACGTAAAGAGTGCCTTCTTGAATGGTAAACTTCAAGAAGAAGTCAATGTGGAGCAACCACCAGGATTCATCAACAACCATGGTAAGAGTATGATCTACAAGTTAGATAAGGCAAGCACCTCGAGCATGGTATGACACTCTCTCTATTTTCTTAATGGTAAAGGCTTTTCAAAAGGCAGTGTTGATTCAACGTTATTCAAAATTACCAATGACGAAGATATTGTCTTAGTCCAAATATATGTTGATATTATATTCGGATCTACTAATAAGCGTCTGTGTGAGAAATTTTCGAAAATGATGCAAGATCAATTTGAAATGAGCATGATGGGTGAATTTACTTTTTTCTTAGGATTACAAGTTAAACAACTCCCTAATGGCATACTTATTAACCAAATTAAGTATACTCGAGACACGATTATGAAATTTGGTATGGAAAATGCATCCTCTTCGAAAATTCCAATGAGCCAAACGCTTAAGTTAGATAAAGATGAAAGTGGGAAGAAGATTGATATCACTAATTATTGAGGTTTCATTGGATCACTTCTTTATCTTACCACTAGTAGACCTGATATTATGTTTTCAGTATGCATGTGTGCATGTTTTCAAGCCAATCCTATAGAGTCACACTTAATTGTTGCCAAGAGAATCCTTAAATACCTAAAAGGCACACAAAATGTGAGCTTGTGGTATCCAAGGGACTCTCCTTTTGAACTAATTGGTTACTCAGATGCAGATTTTGCAGGATGCAAAATAGATAGTAAAAGCACTAGTGGTACATGTCAATTTCTAGGTGATAGATTAGTTTCGTGGCATAGTAAAAAAACAACAATCCTTAGCGACTTCTACCGCTGAAGTCGAGTATGTAGCCGCTGGAAGCTGTTGTGCAAAAATCCTTTAGATGAGGCAACAACTTAGAGATTATGGAATAATCTTAGGTCCAACCCCTATTCATTGTGATAACCAAAGCACTTTAGCTATGACCCAAAACTCAGTCCTTCATTCTAGAACTAAACACATTGACATTTGCTATCATTTCTTACGTGACCATGTTCAAAAGAAAGATATCTCTGTGCAATTTATTGGTACAGAAAAACAATTGGCAGATATCTTCACCAAAGAACTCAATGAACAACGCTTTCTCACTTTAAGAAGTGAATTAGGTATGATTGATTTAAATGCTTGATCATTCAAAACATCATACTTTATAGGCATAAAATTTAGGGAGAATTTACCTTATTTTATGTTTATATGCTTCAAAGAAAATACTAATGAGTTGTTAATTTTTGGGGGAACCTAAAAAGGGGGAACTTTATTAGAAAAGTGAAATTGACCAAAAATGTTTTCCTTTGCATTGGTCGTAAGCACTTGTATTTATGCATTAAAATTGTTCAGATGCTTAGCATCTAAACATTCTCTTGAAAGGAACTAAACGCTTAACTAATTCCCAGTTAGCGATTAGTAAAATGAATTTCAAAAAGAGAGTTCTACCTAATGCTAAACAGAGATAGTGGATAAGTCGAATCAATTAATGCTGACATGACATTCACCACCTCTGATCAAAAAAACCAAAGGGTACTCATCACTTCTCAAAATGACGGTTCAGCAAATGTACTCGTGTGTATACACTACCCTGTATTTCGGGGGCGTACAGCTCATGCTGAATATTTCAAAAACTTTGAAATTCAAAAAGTAACTACAAAAGTAACCGCAGACACCAAATTTTATATTTTGTCTTTACCAAATGCAGTTTCCATATTTATAGCCCATTTTCCCACCTATTATTATGGAATTTACGACACAGATTTAATTTCTTGAAACGTGGCCATATCACAATTGATCAGTTATTTTCTTTTCTCTATAAATTCAAGAAATTGCAGAAACTTTCACTTTTATCACTTTCATACTCTCTAAAAGCTCTCTGCAATTTATCCTTTCTTCAAAAAATAACTGCATCAAGTTCCTCAACTTTTTGAAAAATGGCCCCACGTAAATCTTCAAAATCTGCTACTGCTCCTTCTTCACCAAAATCCAAGGATGAAGTTCATGTCAATATTGGATTTCTGGTTAATTGGGATTATCTTCACTCCAAACAGCACTTCCCTGTTCGCAGTATGCTCCTTTCTTTTAAAGAACAGAATTTGAAGTCTCTCATGACCAGTCATTATCAATTTCACTCTGTGGCTCTCAAAGAATTCTATGAGAATGCCCAGCTTTCCGATGATGGTCTTTCTATCACATACCTGTTCCCTGAATTTCCAGACAAAGCTTTCACCCTCTCTTCAAATCTCATTGCCGACTTCTTCCAACTTCCAAATAAAGGGATTTTGCCTTTGATGTCGGAGTCGGTGATTTTTAAGTTGTATAGGAACTCATGAGATCAAAGGCAGACTTCTCCTAATCGCACAACTTCAAGAAGAAGGAGTTGAAGACGAAGTACCAGATATGGCGGACATCTGCGCTAAGGTCCTTGAGTGCAGAGCCAGTTTGTTTGATAAAATCAGTCATTTGCAGTTATAGATGATGGTCACCATAGCAAAGAACTATCAAATTAATTGGCTAAGGTTTAGTTTTTAAAGGGTAGCATCCATGCTAGAGAAGAAGCCTCCCGCTAAACCCTATAGTTTGATTTTAAGTTACATTTAATATTGCAGTGGTCATGTTCCAAGCGCTGGAACTGCAGTTCCAAAAGAAAAGTTCTTGGGTAAGAAGATGATCTCTACTCTTCTTCACCCTCTTATTTTCGGTGGTGCTGCGTTGCTAAAAGACGAACGCGCTCGACGCCAGGAAGAGAAGCTGAGCAAGAAGCAGGAAGAGGAAGCGCTTCTAAGAATTGCTGCAGCTGAGTTTTGTGAGGACTTTCCTGAGTTGGCATCTCCAGCTGAAGAGCGCCCAGCCGATGTTGTTTTGGGCTTAAGTTTAAAGAAATCGAAGAAGGCTCCCCAAGCGTCTTCTAAGAAAACTAAGAAGAAGAAGTCGTCCTCCCCTCCTCCTTTGCCCATGCATTTTCATAATAAAGCTGAGGAAGAAGAGCAAACAGAAGCTTTTAAGCACCAGAAAATAGCTGGATCTATCCCAACTGCTACTGAGGTAATTTACGTTACCAGCGCTTGTGAAAAATCTGTTTCTTTAACAAACCAAAAAGATTCGCACTCCAGCGGCTAGAAAGTTATATGACCCTCGTGGTATCCTGCAGTCAAGCGCCCCCGCAAGCGCTCCTGCCAAGTGCAGAATCTTCCCGAGCACCAGACGCTCATCAAGAACTATCAACCGCTAAAGCTGATGTGCAAAAGGGGCCTGAGTCTAGTGAACCACAAGTTCATCCTCTGGAGCCAATTGCTGAGACTAGCGCTCAGGGTAAGAAATTTCTTCTACCAAGGCCTTCTCTCGATTTTCTACCTTCTGTAGAAAATTCAGTTCTTAAGGTTTGTTTTGTCCTTTCAGCTCCTTTAGAAGTCGATACTGAAGCAGACGCTTCTGCCTGTGTTCCCGAGAGCATGCCAGTGGAGTTTGACGTTGACATTTCCACTATTGTCGCAATCGGTTAGCCGTTGATGATGATCTCCCATACACTGTGGGTGGATCAGCCACTAGGCATTAGGTGGTGCTAGATAGAGATATAGACCACGCCGCTCTCGCTCCTCTGACTTTACTCAATGAAGACTTTGTTCCGCATAAAGATTATGAAGAACGCTATGTACATGCCGAACATTGTATTCAAGAAGCCATTAAGTATGATGCATGGTTCTCTCAGATTATGTTCGAACAAGAATTGACAGAAGCTCAGAAAGAAGAGCTTATCCAAATCACCTCCAAGGACCCAACGCCTCCCAAGAAAAAGTCGAAGAAGACTAAAACGTCTAAGTCTTCTAAGTCCAAGTCTTCTTCAAGTAATGCAAAAGAGGAAGTCCCTAAAAAGACTTTGGCTGGTCTACTTGCTAAGATTGCCGCCTCTAAGCCAAAAAAAGCTCCTAAGCCAGTTCAAAGGACTTTGGCCGAGATTGATTTTGCATACTTCAGCGTTCATCTGCATAGAGAGCCATAGGCTAGGCCGCCGAGGAATGAGATGCTCAATTTCTATGATAATTATTATCCAGTTCCTATGCGTCCAAGTGAGGAGACGCTTAACAAGCTTGGATATTCTCATTTTCATGAGAGAGTCACTCATTACTCCAACCTTGAGACTGCGCAGCCTCTCCGTCTGTGGAAAGCTAAAGGAATCACCATTCCTAATAAACCAGCGGATCTCAAGTAGATGATCTCTAACGAATCACAACTTTACTTTGAACGAGTTTGGCATAGAGATTACAGCACAGATCTCCAAGTTCCTTGAAGAGCATTCAGGATCGCGGCATAAGAGTTATCCTAGCTGCTGGATCTGAGAAGCTACTTAAGGAAGCAGAATGGGTTGAAGCTTATGCCTCCAAGCGCCATACTGTTGAAGACATGGTTGCCAAGCCACTGCTTTTCAATCAGGAAATTCATGATAAGGGCAAACAGTTTACCCGATATTGTCTTGATTCCAGAATTCAGCGACTTGGACCAGTTCAATCTTTGCCATCTATTCAGCGTCCGATTGAGGAATCTCTTCGCCAAGCGCTTGCTGAGCTCAGTCAATCCAATCTTGTTCCAGACTGTAGCATCGCTTTGAGTGGCGAGTCTTCAAGCTCTAGTGTGGAAGTAGACAATGAAAAGGGTTATGAGTTTCTTTTCAATCACATGAAACTCAGAGACGCTGTGAAAGTCTTCGACCACATTTTTACAAAGAATGTTGTAACAGCAACTGGGGCGAGCATCAATGAGTTCTCTGGATTTATCTTTCTGGAATCTTATCCCCTAGAGCTAAGTGCTCATTACCAGCAGGTAATTGATTTGTTAGAAGGACACTGCAGCCCAGTGCTTGCTCAAGCTGTCCTGCCATACTTAGAAGATCATTGCAAGCACTACATCTCAAATCTTCAAGTACTGGCAGAAGATATGTTGTTGTACTTCAGCAAGGAGCAAATCGAGGACTCTCTTTTCTTCATTCCAGGGTCCAGCGCCAGGTTAACTCTAGTACACCCTATAAATTCAATCGGTCCAATGTGTGTAGCTGCTCGAGAAAGACTCCTTTCAATATTCAAGCAAGAACTCTTTTAGCTATCAACAATTTCACAAAACATTCCATGGACCCAGATAATGCCGTTAACAGGGATGACTCCGGCAGAGATCATTCCAGTTTCTTCTACTCTTTTGTCGTTGCGGTGGCTCTCAAATTTTTGCCATATATACTCTTTAGCATCGCAACTTGCAAATTCTGCTTTTGAGTTTCAAGATGTTCATGTTCCTTTTGTCCAAGAAGCGCCATCCAGTGATGACATGGAGATAATTTTTCAAGAAGATACCCCTGCCAGCGTCCCTGCTCCAGTTATTGTTGAATATGTTTCTAGCGCTGAGGCCGATGGAGATGATGCCATCATAGACATTGCAGAAGTCCATGCTCCAGACGCTGATCTTCTAGAACAGGAACCAGTTATTAATTCTGAGGAACCTCTCATTCGAGATCCAGCGCGTGGCAAAAGCGGTTGCTTCTAAAGAACCGTTTCCCCTTCAGGCGCATTCCTCAAGTGATAGTTCAAATAGCGATGATGATCCAGAAGCTCAGGACTTCAAGACAGCGGTTAAGAACTCTCTCATTGATATCAAGGGCTTATGCTATCGCTTGGAAGATCAAAGTAATTCAATTTTATATGTCGTCAAAAGAAATCGACTAAATGATATGCAGAATGCGGCCAACCAAAACATTATCACTATTATGGATAACATGGTTCCACTTATAAAAGATCTGTCTAAAAGCTAGCCCTGAATGTTACTGCAAACGCTAAACGTCACTCATTTTCCAATTCTACAGCTGAAAATATTGCTGCTCAAGTAGCTCTTTTAATAGATGAAGTCAAGCTCTTCCGCCGGGACTTATCAGAGATTCGTTCATCTTAACCTCTTGACACTGATGTCAAGAAGGGGAAAAAAGGTAAAGGCCCATCCAAAAGCGTGGCAAGCTCTGAAGACAAGCGCTGGGAAGACCTTCAAAGTGCGATTTATTCAATCCAGCAGGCTATTCTTAAGAAACGCAAACCTCATTTCTATAAAGGTTACCCAATTCCAGATTTCTCCATTGAGCTACTTGAAGAGTTAGAAATTCCTTCGTTTGCTATTTATGTGCCTCTTTATATCAATCCTAATAGATCTCCAGTCACAAGGACTTACGAAGTTTTTGAAGAACTATTGTGTGAACTTGGAGTTGACAATTTTGTTTGGCACAAGCGCCTTCACAGTTTTAAGGAGTTGGCCGAGAGAAAGAGAAATGTACAATATGCCAACAGTACTCATAAGAAGATGAGGGAAGCAAAATGATAGGTTGTGGAAGTTTGTTGAGATGCTCTCCAAACAAGAGCAAAAGAAGCAAGATCAAAAGAAGTCGCAAACTTCTTCATCAAAGCGAAAGCGCTAGAGTGTTACTATTTTATCTTTTAAGCGTTTTTTATGTTTTTTTTATGAATGTTTCCTTTTAACTCATTGTACTTAATGATATATTCTATGAATGAATGAGTTTGCTGAAACATCTCGTTTCTTACTATATGTACTAACTTATAGCTAACCTCTAATTTTTAAACGCTAACTTTATATTATCTTTGGTGATTTTCTAGCTCTTGGACTATAAAAGAGTTAAGGTCTTGACATCATCAAAAAGGGGGAAATTGTTAGGAAATTTTATGTTAGATGTTTTGATGATGACAAGATAGGTTTTATGTTAGACCCCAAAGATATGTAAGTTTATCTTTATTAGAATATGTATAAGCGTTTAAAGTTATCGAGCTGTAATTTGTAGTATAAGGCTTTTTATTTTTATAGTTTTAGACTAGTATCTAGCGCTTGAGCTATGATAGAATTCTAGGTGAGTCTATCAAAGTGAAATCAAAGATCAGCGTCTGAAGACTTTGAAGATAAAAGATTCTTTAAGCGACTGTCAAGCGCCTAAGAATCATTCATGGTGATCACTCCACAAGCGCCTGTCATCACCTGAATTAAATCCAAAGTCAATAAGCTCTTAAATGCAACTTCCAACAGACATTTAATTCCAATAGGAATTAAATTCAAATGCATTAAATGCTTGATAAGAGTGTTAAATGTGATAAGGACCATTGACGGATGGATAAGCCTTCCCTATTGGCTGTCAACTCAAAGTAGGTCTGCTACCAACTCTGTGCAGCAGAATTTTCGGATATGTCAGAAAAAGACTAAGTCACGCGCCTCGTGTTGTAAACGCTCCTGCTTGTGTCCAACGGACAAATTTCGAGAAAAGTCTATATATAGAAACTCACAGCTCAACCTTAAATATTGAGAATTGCTATCAAAAACTTGATAGACACTTATGCTGTTGAAATCTATATTCATCCTTAAAAGCTCAAAACCTCCATAGCCAAAATTTCTTTGAGCTTATACATCTCCACAGCCAAACCAATATCTCTTACCTCTTCATAAAAGAACTATCATTTTATAAAGAGATATTACAAAAGTGTTTGAACTTTTCAAATCAAACAAACCGTGATAAAACCCATCAACCTCCTCAATCTGTGTGACGAAGTTGTTGAAGACAAAGCAGTATTTCTGTGTGAGAGAAGCTTACCAGAAGCAGATCTTAGACGAGTTGAAATCTTTGTGATCAGGGAACTCGAGATTAAGTTTTTACCATTTGCTATTGTGTTGAAGTTGTCTTTGTGAAGCTTCGCGATTCATTTTAGTGAATTCCTCCTGAGTGGAAAGGTGTAAAAGGACATAGCTGGGATTACATAAACCCAGTGAACCTTACAAATCTTGTGTCTTCTTTACTTATTGTTTTATTGCTTTATTCATTATCATCTTCATACATTATCTAAAAGCATATCTTCTTAAAACAAGCGCAACTAAATATTTTCTACGCGCCTAGTTATTCACTCTAAGAGACTTGTATAAAACTTCTGTTAGAGTATATGCCCTCGAATGCCATAAAGAGGATAGATTTATAGGGCATAAACATTGTAACTAAACTATGGTTTTTCTATTAATATAAGGCAGTTGATTGTTGTTTTCTTATATGCATTTATAATGTGTGAATAAACAACGTAAAGTCCTTGATGACAAGGCGAACCCTCTACCTCCTATGGGATAGGAGGAAAGGCACTAGAATGGTTTGACCCTTGACATCTAAAAGGGTTCGCAAGTCTAAGAAATATTGATTGGGCATCAATAGTGAATAAAGACTTGTATGATGCAAGTTTCAACAGAGAAAGTGTCAGTCGTACACTATGGAAATGGTAGTGGGAACTTATATCATAGACGTGTCAGTTGGACTGATATGTTCGAACACGGCTCGCATCAGTTCATCACATGGGTATTCACTCATTGACAGTCAATGATGAAACTGATAAGTAGTGATAGGTACGTGTGAACCTCTGACCTGAGAAATCGAGTTGAAGATGTACTTGTGACATCAAGTCTGTCATCAGAGTAGTTAGATTCAAATCACCTGCTGGTGGAATCGACCTCGAAGTGCGACTTGTTGGGCAAGTAGCATTGTTAACTGATTTGCAATATGGAATTTATTCTCTCATAAGTGAATGAGTAAAATATCCTATGCAATCATGAATAAGTGAGGATGAAATTCTTTGGCCAAAGCATTTAACTACCTCGACTTATTATGAGCTTAGGCATATGGTCAAGTTATATGAGTTTGACTTTAAACCATGACTCTTACTTGACTGGGATATAAGAATCAAAGATTTATACACGCACGGTATTCACGGCGTAAAGGTTTGGAATGATCATACTCATTCGTTCTCAATTGGGTTACGGTGTGAGCCACGAGACTGGCTAGGTGTCACTCACACCCCTTTGGATTCCTCCTAATTACCTTTTGAGACGAACCTAAAGATTTGCGCTTAAAGGAAGTGCAAAAGGAAAAACATGACAAAAAGACTTGAGAGAAATTCACGGCATTGGATGCTGTAATTAATTAATTAAATTAATGAGTTAATTAATTTCTTGGAGAAATTGAATTATAAATTAATTAGGAATTGAATTAATTGGATTATCAGTTTATTTATTGGATAAATAAATTATCCGATTAATTAATTAGCAAGCAAGACGAAAGCCCGAAGGCTTCCGAGCCCACTAAGGGGTGGCCAAATGGACGCCCAAATAGGGCTCTTGCATGCTAGTGTTATTGTTTCATAATGATATAAATATATCACAAGGTGAAAAATAACACAAGGCAACTTACATAACTTTCTCTCCAAGAAAAAGTCTCCCATCTCTCTCTCTCTAGCCGTCTTTGACAAAGGAAGAAAGGAGGAGTTTTTCATTTTTCATTCCGGCGTGACGAATTAGAGACGTTGGCAAATTCGGCGTTAGAGAAAAGGATCACGTTCAGAAATCAACATACGCGAGAACGGTAATTTTTCTATACACAATTAAACACGAGGATTAGAGATGATTCGGGCTTTGGGAATTAAATTTACTTTCCGCTGCGTTTTATTCGTATAATTCCCAACAACTTCCATTGTGCTAACCCTGATATAAGTGTTGAGCGTCTGATACATCTTGATCAAGCACTCAAAACTATTATTTAAGTTACCTTTCTAAAAATAAGTCTTAAAATTCGAAAAGAATTTCAGGGTCTATTCAACCCCCCCTTCTAGACTCTTTTATATGCCATTTGGGACCAACAAGTTTGTTGGCCTTTTTTTGTGGTGTTGGACCATAGATTTCTGGCTTGTCTGTGTAAAGAAAGGCAAAGCCTTTTTTACACTCTGTTGTATTTTCAACTTGTTTAGTTTGTTGGCCTTTTTTTGTGGTGTTGGACTGTAGATTTTTGGCTTGGCTCTATAAAGAAAGACAAAGCCATTTTACACTCTATTGTATTTTCAGTCTTTTTCCATTTTAATACAATTGAAATTCCAAAAAAGAAAAATCATTACCCTCAGGAACCCGAGGAACCTCTTGTTTCTCGGTAATGTCCTCTAGTCTACGTCCAAGGTGAATCTCGCCTATTACTTCCTATGTCATAATTATAAGACAATGAAGTATATTCTCATTATTACTGACGAAGTTTGGGCCTTAATGATATACCCAATTTTGGGTACTTGACTAGTAATTATGTGGTGGTCCTTCATTTATTTATACGTAGGTTCCTCATATTTTGATATTTGCATAATACTACAAAAGCAACTTGTTTTTACTTTTCGGGTCGGGTCATCCATACGACTCGGCCCTACGAACCATCATTTGGTACGTCCATCAATACCACATGGCATCATCTTATTTAGCCATGTGTGGGAGTTTGATCCGTACTATGTGGAAACATCTATAAATATCCCCTCTCATTGCTGATTTGGGGTTACAACCTCTATTCCTCTAAATTGACATCTTATCCATTGATACCTTGACTAAAAACTCAGAAGTACGTTCTCTACATACAAATTTGGACTACTAAGCATTGTAAATATACGATCCTTTGACCTAGAATCCTATGAATTAAGTGAACTACGTTAGACTTCCCGAGTACATAATAGGAGCTGGGATACATCCCGAGTGTAGTCTCAAACTTTTATCAGCTACATCATGTGTTATACGAAGCACTCCAGACTGAGCTTGTTCTACCCCCAAAATCGACCTAAATCGTGTGTGTGTGTGCAGGGACAGAGCCGGGAAAATTACAAAATTACCCTCTATTATTCAAATATTCTTGGAATGCCATTGACTTTTTTTAATCTATTTCCTCAATTATGAAAGTGTCCCATCACGATTTTTAATCTACTTTTAGTAAGCCATGGGTGGTGAGAGTGTATTATAGTTTTCTCAATTTAAAGTTCAAGAAGGTATTGAATTATTTGAATACAAATCTTTGGAATTTGATTTTTTTCACTTTATATCTCTAAACTCTACTCGAAAAAATTATTTGGTTTAGAATTTCAAAAATTACATGATGAGCATCTATAAAACAATTTGAAAAATCTTGAAAAGAGAGAAATTGAAGATAAATAGAATATAAATATATATACTTAGCACAAAAAAAAAAGATGGAAGATATCAAATTATGATGTGTTTATATGTGTAGTTATATATGTATAATATATTTGATAGGTATAAGGGGGTGGCGAGTATCGCTTTAATGGACAGTTGAAATTTATTAGTAATTTATAACTAGAAAGTTTAATCTAGTTGGGTATAATTGTTTCATGTTTTGGTGACATTTGGCCAGGTATTGTCAAAGATGTTGAAGATAATAAATTACTATTTGGTAGACAAATTAATTCACCTTATTTTGACTCTTATGATTTTTACTGCAACAATAGAGCGCACGTTTTCAAGTATGAAAATTTTCAAGACAAGATTGTATAGCAAGATGGAAGATGATTTTTTGAGTAATTCATTACTAGTTCACATTTTAGAAAACAATTGTTCAAAAAGTTCGATGTAATGAATAAAGGCCAAGCACAATTTAGAATGCCCAAAGTTATATATTATAAATAGCTTAACACAATGTTTATTTAGCGTGATTAGCATATTTTTTAATTTTATATTATTTTAACTAACGACTACTTCCCCTTTTTGTTCACAAATAAAATTTTTGTTAGAATATTTATGTTTCGTACTATAGTTTGTGTTAATATCAGGTACAAAAATTTGATTATCTTGTGAAAAAAAGATCGTTTCACACCGAAAAGATTTGTGCAAAAATAAATATTAAATATCTATATTTTTTAAATTTCAATCCCCCCAGCATACTTCGTCCCTTTATATGTGTATGTGTGTATATATATATATATATATATATATTACACACTTGTTATGCATATTTAATTTAGAATATGAGATGCATGGAATAATGAAATATAAGATCCTAATCTTATAAATACTCGATTATCATACATATTCAGCACCCATTTGTCATGCATTGGATGACAGTTTGAAGTAACAAAGAAGAAAAAAGAAATTAGAATAAGGAAAAAAAAAAAAGGGAAACCATAATATCATGTCATAATGAGTCATACGACGAGGCATGAATGAATGAAAATGTGTTTCTTGGTAACAAATAGGATAAATCTATATGGTAATACTAGTGCAATGCTCCCCGATTACTTAAATATCATAGATTCAACTTAGGGTGCATGGGTGATATTTATAATTCACTATCCATGTAAAAACCACTCATCTCATATTAAATTTATGATGTTTAAGTGATTGGGAGCAATACACTAAGAGTTACGATAAAATTATCAGTAATAATGCGCGTGGGGATGGAGGTTTTCCAGGCTTTAACTGGGGGAAAAAAAAGGTATTTCTTTTCCACGTAAAGAAACAATAATGGAGATGTGGAAAAGAAAAAGGTGAAGTTGAAATTGATATTATTAGTTTGTGGGTTTGCTTGTCTCTCCCTTGGATTTTACTATATATAGGAACATTTGTTTTGGGGTTAGTGGGGGTCCTATCTTGACCTGACATTTGTTATCAAGTTGTGCTTCCTTCCCCACTATTATTTCTTTGATTTAACGTTAGTGTTATGACAAGGGCTTGAATGGTTTTAGTCACAAGGATGGATGTGAAATTTTACCACCCTAGATCAAATATGACTTAATTTATCATGCTTATCATGTACGATCACCAGCACAACCACTTTAATGATTTTTTTTATTTTTTTGGTTTGAAGATAAAAAGAATCTTTTTTTCAACTTTTACCCTTCTCACTGATTTTTCTTCCCCATTCAAAATGAGTGTGTGTCCGAATGAGCGACACACATGTAAGTGAAGTTGGGTATATAATCTTATCAAATTCGTGATTTGCTCAAGGTCCATATTCACGGCGCTCGGCATTTGATTGTATGAATAGGATCCGCCTAATAAATTAAAAAGTAATCAAGTAATTATCAAATTTCAGTTTGTGATAGAGTCAGGAGTTTGGGTGCGTAAATATATACACGATGATGCACGTAGAATTTATACCAATAAATTTATATATTATTATTGCGAAAAATTGAGTACAAAAACAATAAAGTAATAGAGAGAAAAATGTGTAAAAGATGTAAAGTTATTTTATTGATCATCAATGTTGAATATTTATACAAGCTAAATAACTTCTATACAATTATGGTAAGTCGAATCATGTTGATCGATTTCCTTCATGCTCTATTTATAGTAGCTAGGGCTATTTTTGGAAGCTTTGGGTGTCCTGAAATCATCTTAAAAAGCGTCCAGTCAGGTCCATATTTAGCAAGGCCGAATCTTTCTGCTTTGGTAAATGTTTGACCAATCCTCAATTGATACCTAATAGGATACTTGATTGGATGTTGTCTGCTTGATTGATATCCTTCCTTTTAGGGCTCCACTCTTGCTAATTGGATGAGGCCAAAATGAGTACATGGACCGAATTAATATAATAATTTAAGAAAAAATATATAATATTCTTTGGGCTTATTAGCTTGGCCCAATGTATGATATCTACCCATATTAATAGCCCCCCCCCCCCCCCCCAACTCTAGATCTGACTTATCAAACTGAAAGAGTTGTGAAGAATCGATTGTGGAAGCCAAGCTGATAGCTAAAACTCCTCCTGAATTCCTGCTGAATAGTCAAGTTAAAAGAACTCCTGATTTTCCTTCTGCGCAGCATGCTGAAAAGGTTGTTTTGTACTGAACATCCAAGAACAGGAATTCCACGCTGCTGCTTTGGCGGGTAGAGTGAGGGTTCTGCAGGACCAGCTGAGAAGTGCCCTGGAGCACCAAGAAATGGAACTTCAAGATGCTACAACCAAAGGTCGCCAAATTGGTATTGAGAACTTCCCCACTTCCGTGGAGGGACAAGCCTTCCTGGAGATGTATAAAGCTAACTTCCTGGTTTCTTCCGAGTTTCAAAGCCTGGTGGATGACAAAACTTTGGAATATTTTGAGAAAGGCTTTGAGGGATGCAAAAATCAATTTGTTGTTGCTAGTTATCTTCCTACTAGAAGTGATATCTCTTTCCTTGATGTCGATACTGCGATGGATGTTGTTCTTCTAAAACCTCCTACCCCAGCAACTGAAAATATTCCAGGTGAAATTCCTCCTGCTGCTCTGGTAGTGAATCTGATCCCAGAACAGGTCGCAGACCATCCAGCTAACCTGCATGCTGACAACCTTGCTGGGACAGCGGAGAAGGTTGCAGAAAATGCTCCAGCTAATGTGGAGTAGTTTTTATTTTGAGAAACAAGTATTTTATTTTGGCTAGGCTGGGTTATAGCCTTTAGACAATATCTTTCTTTTGTTGTTTTTGTGCTATTTGCCCTTCGAGGCACGTGATATTTCGGAGATGCTTATGTTTTTAATTGCTATGAATGGTCTAGGTTTGATTATATTCTATCTATTCGTGATTGTTGAAATTGCATGTATGTTTTGATGCTAACTAGAATGAATGCTTGTGAGCGTATATCATAAAAATGAACTGACATATGATGCGAGGAGGATATTTAGCATCGAATTGAGCACATAATTCTGATAGATTTCAGCTAGCTGAGTAGCAAGATAATTTGGAGCATGCTTGTAGCATATTGAAAGAGTATGCATATGTTCGTGCATATAAAAAGGAATATGGCAAGAGTTTGCACATATTTAAAGATATATCAGCCTTTTGACTCCCCTGAATTCGTCACTCCATACCACAATTTCTTCCCCGGGCTCACACCTGGCCAGTATGCTACCGAGGGTTTTCCTCCCTTATTTCTGTCTTTTTCCCCTGAATTTTGCCCCCTTATGCTATCATGGAGTACGAATGGACTTGTATGTCTCACCCCATCCTGGGGATCAACCAAGAGGCTGCCCCTCCCCAACCTTATTTCTTCTAACCATCCTTATTTCTTCTAGTTTGAGAAGTAGACTGAGAAGTATTAGATTGAGACGTCTCCAACCTTATTTCTTCTTTGACCATCCTTATTTCTTTTTCTGGAGTGGGTCCAGATAGATTCGCAACCGACTTTTCCCTAACTAGACGGATCTAGGTTACCCCTCCAACTTTCCTAATCACTGTCTACTTCTTGCCACCAACACCCCCTATCTTCGATGTGTGTGAGAGTGCAAATATTTTTATATAATCAAACATATTCTATAAAGATGCATTGTATATGACATGCATTCTATGAAACAAATTATAGCATTCATAGAAAATAAAATTAAAATAGGATAAAAATAAGCATAATATTACTTAGCTTATGTTGCATTTTCGAACCCAGTAGAGTAGGCTCACATTCTTCCTGGAATCTATAGCTTCACAGAGCAACATTCAACTCCGAGAAATAGCATGGGCTGCTTCTCACCCTAGAATCCTTATCTCAACCAAGTTGTATGGGCTGTTTCTTTCCTTGGAAACTTCATCTTTCTGAAGAATCATAGGTTGTTATCCCTCTGGAATATTCCGAATTCTTAGAGCTAGATCAGCTCTGTGAACCAGCAAGGGCGTTTCTCGCCCTTAAAACTTCCTTATTTTCCTCCTACAGACCAAGATCAATTATGCAAACAGGCATAGGTGACTACTCGCCCTAGAATCTTCTTGACTTTCCTCCTGCAGAGCTAGATCAGCTCTACGAACCATCAAGGGTGGTTTCTCGCCCTCGAAACTTCCTTATTTTTCTTCCACAGAGCAAGATCGGTTGTGCAAACAGGCATGGGCCACTACTCACCCGGGAATCTTCCTGACTTTCCTCCTACAGAGCTAGATTAGCTCTACGAACCAACAAAGGCGGTTCCTCACCCTCGAAACTTTCTTATTTTTCTCCTGCAGTGCAAGATCGGGTGTGCAAAACGGCATGGGCTTCTACTCACCCTGGAATCTTCCTAACTTTTTCAGATCTTCCTAATCCTCTTCCTGAAGCTCTTCCTCTTCCTCGACTTGGATACCAAGATGTCCCTCTTTCTCTGAAAGGGGATCCATTATTGTTGCGATTCTCTACTGGATTATTGTTTATCACAAACTCTTTTAGGCCTCTTACTTTAACTAAACATTCCAGCTCCAGAGCTAGTGCTCTACAATCATCCGTGTGGTGACCAGGTTCCCGGTGGTATCGACAATAAGGTCTATTTGAAATATTTTGAGAGTCATTTCCTGCACTAGCTGGCCATCGTACTAGGCCTTTATTTTCTACCTCCATCAGTTGTTGCGTTAAACTCCTTGTTGCGGGAAAGGGAGGTCTAAATGATCCTCGATCTCCGGTCACGGGTCCTTGAGAATGTCATCTCCTCAATCCACCCTGCTTAAGATTTTCCTGGTTTTCTCCTTTCTTCCTTTCTTTTTTTATTTTAGCTATCCTCATCAATTGAGCATACTCATGTTAACATACTTTTTCGCTTAGCTAAGCAACTCATCGAAATTTCTAGCTGGTTTTTTAGTTAAAGATTTGAACAAATCTTCGTCACGCAAGCTCTGCGTGAATGCACTTGTTTTTAGATTGGCAGTAGATGAGGGCACCTCCAGAGTAGCAGCATTAAATCTTCTCACATAAGATCACAAAGTTTCATTGCCTTTCTGCTTTATGTTAAACAAGCTCAGTGGGGTTCGCTCATGCCTTTTGCTACTAGCAAATTGGTGGAAGAATTTAGTGCTGAACTCCATGAAGGATCTAATAGATTCTTCCGGTAGCTGATTGAACCATAATTGTGCTGACTTAGTCAGCGTCGTTAGGAACACACGACATTTAATGGCGTTCGAATATCTGTGTAACAAAGTGTAATTCCTGAAAGTGTACAAGTGGTCCTCAGGGTCTGATGTGTCATCGTAGGCTATCATAGAGTAGATTTTGAAATCTCACAGCAATTCCTCCTGCATTATGGAATTGGTAAAAGGGATTCCTCGATCCGTGCGTGCTTTTCCTCGAGCTATCTTCTTCTCCATTTTCTCCATCCTTCTTGCCATGAGATCTCATTGGTTTGTTATTTCTTTTGTTTTTGCACATCCCCTTAGATTTCCTCCTGAGAAACGAACTGATTTGTAGCTGTTAACCTCCTCGTCGAGATCCTTTTTTCCTTCCTGCCCTGGGCGAAAGCCCCAATTTTTCATATCATATTTTTCCTCTGACCTAGGAGGTAGCATTCCTCCCTGGAGTTTTTCCTGATGTGCCATGTTGGGCGGGATCCTGCCTTCTTGGATTTCTTCCTCATGAAATTCAGTGCGCTGCATCTGGCGATCTTCCTGGGTAGGATATTTTCTAGGGGGTTCTCTTTCCACGTATGTTCACCTGTTCAGCAAATTTCATCCTCCCTGCTCGTTTTCTAGGGCCATTTTCAAGAGTGAACTCCAGATTGATGTGAGTATTAGAATTTTCGGGTACTTGTTGTACCGAATTTCCTTCCATCCTACCCGGACCATGCGGATCCGGGCTTTTCTTCGTGGCCTAGACGGTTGCCTCAATTAGTTCCTGCAATTGTTCCTACTTTAGGTGATAAGATGGAGCAATTTGCAGGGAGTTTTTCATCCCTCCAGCTTGCGCTCCAGGTGAGGAAGAAATTCCATTTTCATCAATCGAGGGGGTCTTTTGTAATTCGCCCATCAAACTCCTAGCCAAGATTGCTGGGGTTTCAGGAGCATTGTCACCTCCATTCGTCGGGAGTAATGCCTCCTCTTTTCCCGTAACCTTCATGGTTTCGTCCATTTCTTCGATGTGTTGACCTATCATCAAGCTTGTGAAAGAAAAGAAAATCGCGAAAAAATAATAAGATGTTACCTCACGCCTTGAAGCTCAATGTCCCACAGACGGCGCTAATTGATGCACGTGGGATTTACACCAATAAATTTATAGATTATTGTTGCGAGAAATTGAGTATAAAAGCAATAAAGTAATATAGAGAAAATGCGTAAAAGATGTAAAGTTATTTTATTGATCATTAATGTTGAATATTTATACAAGCTAAATGGCTTCTATACAATTATGGTAAGTTGAATCCTGCTGATCGATTTCCTTCCTGCTCTATTTATGGTAGCTAGGGCTATTTCTGGAAGCTTTGGGTGTCCTGAAATCATCCTAAAACGCGCCCAGCCAAGTTCATATTTAGCAAGGCCGAATCTTCCTGCTTTGGTATGTGTTTGACCAATCCTCCTTAATTGATACTTAATAGGATACTTGATTGGATGTTGTCTGCTTGATTGATATCCTTCCTTTTAGGGCTCCGACTTGGGCTCCACTATTGCTAATTGGATGAAGCCAAAATGAGTACATGGACCGAATTATTATAATAATTTAAGGAAAAATATATAATATTCTTTGGGCATATTAGCTTGGCCCAATGGATGATATCTACCCACATCACACTATATATATATATATATATATATATATATATCTTTTTCTTTTTTTTCCTGAAGTGTTCTATGTTAGTTTTACTTGATTATAGTGGTGGTGGTGAGGGTGATGGTCTTGTTGGCTTGAATGTTCTTGTAGGTAACTTGTCGAATCAAGTAAGATCTAGTTTTTATTGGCTGAGCAGTTTTGCTAAATAATAAATATTGTCCTAACACAATAAGGTGTTTGATATTTGGTGGAGAAGGATTTAGGAATGAAGTTTGGAGGGATCGAACTACCATTAGAACAAACGTTTTTGATATATTTGTATGTAAATATTTTTTCGTTTAAGGAATGTATCAATTTTTGTGACTTTCTCATATTTTGAGTACCTACTTAGAATATAATTATATAAGTAAATACATATAAAAGTCCAATTTTGAATCTAATTGCTCATAATTATACTCATTAGATTGATCAACACTATTGAGAGCTTCCATAATTGAACGAAACCTTTAAGTTATTAGCAAAAGATCTTTTTCCTAATACTTTTTGTTCTACTTGAATCTCATTATCTAAATTTTACATCTAAATAACCTAGTTTATTTGGAGTCAGTGACTTTGTCTATTTTATTTATGAATACAAGCAATTAGTTAAGAAGCAATGTTTTTTCATCACCAGATCTATGTATAATTAGTTGAAATTAAGAAAATAAATCAAAGAACAAAAGATGTATATATTAAACGCAAAATTCGAACAATATTATAATGTCAAATTTTCAAAAGAATAGGAAGTAACACGTCTATCTACACTAATGTAATCACTTTAGCATAACCTTTTGATAGATACTCTAAATAGTTGGCGGTCAGTGGACTTAAACACTTGACCTCCGATATTCCGTTTAAAGGAGCTTTGCAATCCATAAGGTTGCCAACTGAGCTGCCAATATTTTTTTTATTTCCAATTAGAGACTCATAACGGTATTTATGGGGTCCACCTCCTGAAGATATATGTATATTGCAACGTGAATTTGAAGTCTTGGAGGATTGGGACCCCTCTAGGTCCCCTGTAGGTCCGTCCACTGGAATTACGTACTTTTTTTTTTTTGAAAGAACGATTACAACATCATAATATATCGGTTGCAAGAAAATCTATTACAAATTAGCATCATAAGCAAATACAATCATAAACTACAAACTATAACAAACAAACTACTATTACAAGTAGAGAGAAAATCCACATGTATCCAGTGGGAGTCGAACCCATAACCTCTTGGTTATGGGGCCTCAACCTTAACCAACTAGACTAGGCATCATTGGCTATGGAATTAGGTACTTGAGCTCAGTATTAAGAAAGAAGCCGTTTGATAATCCGAAAATCAATTGATAAATAATCTGATGTAGACGGGTGATACTAAGAAGCAGAGGCTAGAAAAACATGAAATTGACTTTTCTACCCCTTTAAAGCATGGTGCTCTTAAAGTAGCATGGACATATTGGTAATTTACATGTATATCCTGATGCTCATCACTTATGTCGAGCAAGTAGATTGAATTTTGTGCGTGGCCTATTTTGACTTCAATTCTAGTCACCAATCATTTAATTCTCATGTCTCATGGTTTTAGTGGATAGCGCAACCATTTCTATCCAATCATTCTTACCACTCCCATCAACAAATCTAAACAAGACCAAGGAAATTACTGAAGTGTAAGATTTTTTTTTTATACGTACAAGTATTTGATAAGTATATACGATGAGAGTTGTGATATCAGAAAAAATTTGTGATAGGAAAAAGAAAAACAAAAAGGAATTCTCTTTACATCCTAACATTTGGGTATATATTTATTGTACATCTATACATGCTGATGTTATACTTTTATTTTTTTTTGGACGAAGGGGATACCCTGAACTGATAAACCTGGGTCATACAGACTCTATAAAACTACAAATAAGGAGAGAAAAGTTACAACTTGTGATAGTATGGGATTGAACCCAATACCTCCCACATGAAATTGAAAGCTGATATCACTAGGCTAACAAGTCTTGGTAATGTTATACTATTATGTAATGAATAGATGATTTGAATTGATCATGACAAGCCCCCACGAAATATATATTCAATAATTTTGGATCAGATCAGACCAATACATATATTTTAATTATGATGATCTTGGTGTACGAGCTATGTATCTTAAACTTTAGCCTTCATTAAAGTTCTGATTCAATTGGGTAAGCCCAACTCTATCTGATCTTCGACCCATCAAACTCGTGTTAGGAATTAGTTGGTGGTACTAATGGGCTTTCCCCCTTATATTTGAAGCAACGCAAATTAATTTTGGAAGCAATACACTGGCATTCACAATTCGAGCCCAAAAAGAAGAAGGAAGAAAGAAAGAAAAATCAGCTTAACCAATATAGTTGCACTTAAAAAACCACTTCAAATTTGGAGTACAAAAATTACATTGTAAGAGGGTGACAAAATTAGCTTAATATATGACAAAATTAGCTTAATATATGTACTTTGCAGTTTTTCTTGCTGAAGGAATCTAATACTCGTACGGTTTCATGTGTACCAGAGAAAGAAAACAAAAGACTACTACTGTACTCTAAAATTTGTTTGCAAATTATTAAGTCAAAATTGAATATTGGTCTTATTGGTCACATGGCTATGTTTTAGAGTTGTAAAAAATAGGCCCATAAAGTTACTAATACCACCCTAACATAAAACTTATATTCGAAAAAAGGACAAAGAACTCATTTCACCAATTTTTCATTTTAAAAGATTAAATAGTATTGGAAAAAAAAATTCGATTGAATTACTCTTGGTTTCGTAAAATTGGTTACTTAGGCTAATTAATTAGTTTTTTTCTATAGAAATCTTTCTCATTTGGTTTTTGAAATACAGCTTTGTGTAATAAGAATTTTACCTTCAATAATTAATTAGTACCAAAATATTTTATGTAATGTCTTTTTGAGCTTTACATGTTAATTAACTTAAAAATATTTTAATTAATTATAGAAAATTGACGTGGGCCAAAAATATCTAGGGGAATTATCTCCGGTTTGGGCGGGGTTATCTCCCGCGGGCAAAATGCAATATAATTACATGGGTGAGCCCACATGGCTAGCAGTCCGTTACAAAATAAGCCCATAAAGAGGTTATGAAAATAAGTGAGCTAATAAATATGAAATACATATTTATTAGTTTAACATATTCTAATGGGTGGTAATAAGATTTGTGGCCCATATCCAACCCTATAAATATCCTAGGAGAGATATTACAATTCATTATATTTTTTATGACCTTTTTTTTACCAAGACAAGCTTATCTTGACTACCCTATTAGTTATTGCACTATTAACACCCCATAAGACTGTCTTATGGAAACGTATCTAAGTTTAAAATAAGAAGGATAATATGGAAAAGAAAAAAAGAAACGAATATGCTTCAAGTTGGTGTGATGAATATGATTTCTCTAGAATTGGTGATTAACTACCCATCACCACCAACTTAATTAGAGTATAATTGAAGAATCTTTAGTCAACTAATTTTGCTGACTATATATTCAATTTTTTGGAAATTTTTTAACTTGAATTGATTGGAGGCATCTAATTACTCCATCAGTTGGACCAATGCTAATTAAATATCATAGTTTTAATGCAACAGTGCTAAGTTTTCAATAAGCACTTTATTTTCTTATTTTTTGCCACCCGATTTAGGCTAAGAAATAAAATATCCTAGTTTTCTCTTCTTTTCATAAAAGTTGGAAGAGAAAAGAAAAATGCAGACACCCTCAATCTATGGGGTTATGCATTTTGCCTCCCAATCAATTAAAATGTGCACCCAACATCTTTATTTTTGGTAAATATTGTATTCAACCCCCGTGATCGGATCTGACGGAATCTTAGGAACATACCGGTGTATGTAAGGGTAAAATCTTCATTTTTTTCTGGTCTTTTTTCTTTTTGGAAAATTTTGAATATTTCAACTTAAAAAATGGACAAAAAAATACAATAAATTTAAGATCAAATTAGACAACTCCCTATCCTATGCGGTTCGTAGCACTTTGCATCCTGAGAGACAATTTTAGTCTTACATGCGTCAAAAGATTCCCTAAGGTTCCACCATTAACCAAAGATGAGGGTGTTGAATGCACATTTTGATAAACCGGGGCACATTTTAGGGGGTGTCTGTTTTTATCTCAAGTTGGAAAGTTCTTTTGTATTTTTAACTTATGCGTACTAGATTGTCAATATGTTTATTTATTCTTATGAAACAAACATTTCTTTTATTTAGATATATATATATATATATTTCAAATTTATAATAAAGTATTACTGTTTGCTAAATGTCGAAACACCACATAAATGAAATAAAGGAAATTAATATTGAAGGATGTCGCGGAATTTCACTAAAAAGTTTGCTTCATATTTTTCTTATGCTTAAATCTAAATATTTAAACAACTTAAGTATTCATTTAAAAAAAGATTCGTAAATGTTTTGAATTTGAAAATCCAAAGTATAAGAAAAAAAGTTTATGGTCCAAGAAGATATGAATATATTAACAGGAAAAGCTTTATGCTGCAACAAGATATGAATCAACTTTATTCTTTACCCGGATCACATGAAAAAGCAGCTATAAAGTGAAAAAAAGATAATATCGAAGCACAATTATAGTTTTGGAGGGTGGGGTGGGGTGGGGGTGGGGGTGGGGTGGGGTGGGTGGTAATGACAATCATTCATGCTCCCGTGAAAAGTAGGTTGCACAACAAATTCAATTATATTCGTACTAACAATTTTCATAAACCCCTCACCAAATCTCCAATCAGCTTTTTTATTTTTATTTTTCATTTTTAAATATGGACCGTAGTAATTTTAAGAAAATGTTTCCTTCATATCATCACTATTTAGTAATAGATGTTTAGATTGATATGCTATATATTCGAAGTTTGAAATTTGATTTGAGATTTATTTAACTTTCGATTTTTATAAAAGATTGTTCGTAAATATAAAGGCAATGTGAATTTTAAATATGTCGTGTGCATAAATAAATTTAAATATGAGACGAAGTATTAAGTATAGATTTGGCATATAAGATCCAGACAAATGAAAATAAGATTGTAGATTGCTTAAAATCAATAACCATTCGGAAGCAGTCATTCATAGCCTATCAATCATAATTAATTAACTTAAAAGCAATCCTTTGTGAATAGTATGTTTTTGAAAGTAATTATATCATACTTGTCGATTGGCCATGATAGAGAAAATTCTAATTAGAGTATGTATGATTGTATGTTAATAAAGTCCTCCATTAATTTTTCATATTTTCTTTGTGGACATTTGGGAATAATGTCTCATTTTTTCAACTATATTTCTTTTTAATAGTAAAATCATTTAGAAAGTAAGAAATAGATATTACAAGAATAGTAAAATCATTTGTTTAATCTTCTTTTTTTTTTTTTTTGGTACAAAAAAGTTCGGGTGGGATCGGTGCCGGTTCCCCACCCGGGCCAGGACATGCCACACGCTTTCTACGACGCTGGGAAACTTACAGATCGCCCACCAACAGCTGTCCTCACATCAGCCGAGAATCGAACCCCCGACCTTCATTGGGCCGGAAGCCGCCTCGTACCAACTGCACCAACGACTGTTGGTATTTGTTTAATCTTCTAAAACCGTGAATTGTTGGATCTACATGTGATGTCCTAGTCCAAGGGATATCTTTTAAAAAGTTGACCAACATAAATTGATGAAAGTGAATTATTTAGAAGAAAAAAAATATGAATAGAACACAAGTTCCACTTAAGTACGCATAAAATGGTAGGGACAGAAAAACAAGAGTAATAAGTTGGGGAAAATGTTTAATATATTCATTTTGTCCGTTTGGTTAGATTACCTATAAAAGCAATTTCTCTCGAACTAAAATAGTACCGATTGAAGACCCAAATTCAACTTAAAGCAAAGTTAATAAGTTCAAAGAATAAGTTTATATAATAACTAATGCAGGAAAAGAGAAAAAGATTATACTATATATATAACGATGTAAGATAAATTAGCTAGCTAGTAGTTAATAAATCGTTAATCATATCACTGATTAACCTTGTATATCGGTCGATTGTGTAAGTGTTAGCATTTCCTTGTTAATTATATCGCTAATTAATCTTGTTTGCCGGTCATTATTTAGGTTACACGCTAAATAATCTTGTTCTTCTATAATTAATACATTATTAATATTGTTCTCTAGTCTTATACTATCATGAAAAGAATAAAGAAACAACACTTTTTTAAAAGCATCTCTATGATTAGCACCTACTCCTTTTATTGTTTTCTACTGATGATAGCATAGCACCAACCTTTTTAATTACTGCTAAATTTCAATCTCAATAGCATAATCTATCAAAAGTTTTGGCTTGTATGGCAAAATTTAATAACTCATTCTATTTGCTAAAGTAGAAAACTGCCAAGAAGGAATTACTTACTTAATGGAGTGCATGATTACATGTCATTGGTGTTGGGAATCCTATCGGCATACGCAGTGGAAATGAAAAAGAGATTCGAATTCTCAAATCAAGATCAATTCGTGACTTTTGGTGATTTAAATAAGAAAAAAATGAATACGAAAAACTTACCTTTTCGCGTATTTAATTTTTAATTCTCGCGAATCTTCAATCTTCTCCAAAGGTTCAATTGTACTGTTTCTACATCATCACGCAAAAACGGACTCCGAAAAATCTCCATCTCCAATCTTCATGGCTGCTAGGCAAGATTGAGAGGGCTGGGAAGAGAGAAATAAAACAATTTCTATTCTACTGTATTTTTGGTGGAGGATTTCACGTAATGTTTTTTAACTGTCTTCTCTAACTTGTGTTGGAGGATTAAATAAATCCTCCAACTATGCCCATTAGTACACACACCCATATGGGCTATTAGACAATTAATTGGGCTATGTTGACCCAGTCAACTTAGTCCAGTTAATTTAATTAATTGACATTTAATCCAATTAAATATATATTGATTAAATCAATATTCTTATTAATTAATCAATCAATTAATTAATATTCTAGTTTAAATACTTAATTAACCTAGTCAATTAAATATTCAAATTAATTAATTTAATTTACCATTGTTTAATCCAATTAAACAACCAATCAAATTAATTTGTCGAATTAATTAATTCGTCCTTCCTAAGGACAAATTACCAAAACACCCTCCAAATACAAGACTTCATTTCCCCGTCTATTCCTTTATAGCGCGATTCTCTAGATTCGGCTCAATTGGCAATGAGAGGATGCCAGTGGGTGACACCTAACCAGCACCGTTGCCCCACATCGTAGCCCAACCGAATACGAAATGACTATGTCATTACGAACCTCTAGATTATGAATATCGTATGAGTATAAGCCCTTCATTGACGTATCCTGATCGAGTGAGAGTCATGGAACATGTCAAATTCACAGGACTTGATGCTATGCTAAGAATCATAGTAATATGAGATTACAAAACACGAGTTAGTTCATCAACTCTGGCCAGAAACTTTCAATCTCATTTACCTATGATCGCATAGGATACTTTTCGTTTACTTTCGAGACATTGAATTTATTCTTGGCAATCAGCTCACATGTTACTTGTCCATTGGAACACATTTCTAGGTCGACCCCACCAACGGGTGAATTGGATCTAACTACTCTGATGACAAAATCCAACATTACAAGCAGACTGTGACCGTGACTCCTCAGGTCTAAGGCTTACGCATACCTTCATAATCAGTAATCCAATCATTGACAGTCATTGAGTAAAAACTCATGTGATCGGATTACTACGAGCCGTGTTTGAATACACTAATCATATCAATGTATCTATGACACAAACTTCCACTATCCCGTAGTGTTCGACTGACACTCCTTTGTCAGAGCATGTGTCATACAAGGCCATACGAATCTCAATGTCCAATTGAGATTCTCCGGCTTACGAACCATTTAAGTGATCAAGTATTAAACCCTTTCAGTGCCCATCTCCTTAACTACTATAAGGAGTGCAAAGATTTGCCTTGACACACATGGACTAGTTGTTCATTTAAAACTTATAGATACCATCAAAAATTATACGAACAACATACTATTACCTTTATATTAATTAGAGGTTGCACAATATAAACTCGTGCCTTATATTCTAAATCCTTGTTGGCATTGAGGGTACATTCCCAACAATTGGCATAATCTAAAGTAACATAACTGAAGATATGTTGATCTAGTGACATCCATCTCTCACCTTATGTGAGAGGTTTTGAGTTCAAATTCAGACTGCCATAAGTTGTGGTACTCTCCTCTTTTATGGATTTAAATAGAGTTGTTATGACTCAAGATTATGACTATCAATCCGGATTTATCGGGTTAGATATTGAGGATATCTCCCTTCATCATGAATTTAAAAAAAAAAAAAAGTAACATAAAGAAGTACGAATTTTGAACCTTATAAAAAGTACTATTTCTCAATATTGGTCCTAAACTTGATATTGTATAATGTATATCATGCCAAAATGATATTTTGAACGTTATTGAGAAGTGTCATATTGTCCTCGATGCTATAAAAATGGTTGACTTTTCCTCTTGTTTAAGAAAAATGGGAAAAAAGACTATAACAACATTAATGCGAAAAAAAAATACAATTATGCATATAGCAATGACTTTTAATGAATTTTTTTGGAGAACACCCTTTATTCATCATTGTATATATAAGTAGCATTTATAATGATAACATGTGTGCTACTTCAAATTTATATTACACATAAAAATATATATGTTATAGATGTCGATATGTACATTGTAAATAAAAATAACATAAAAGATAATGATGTTCAATATGCATATACAATGTAATAAATATATGAGATTTTTTTAACACGTTATTGTTTAACTATGTTTTATAGTAATTTATAAAATTATGTTATTCTATTTTGATATTTTAGATTATTCCGAGTACAGTAGTAAGAATATGAGCAAACAAATATTTTACTTCATATCTTTCATAATAATATTATATTGATAATGAATTTGTATCCTACATATGAATATTATGATATTATTTAAATAATGATGAAAAAGCAAAAAAGAATGATGATAGAGAAAAAATTTCATCACATCTATATAAGGGGGTAATTTTATACTAATCCCACCCCGTTGGTCTTGATGTCTTAAACACCATATATTTGTGTTGGGGTGGGTGATAAAAACATAGGTGCTGAATGATAAAAGCCACCCACTCCAACCCAAATATTTGCTATTTAATACACCAAGTCCAATATAAAATTTTCCTTATATAAGGGTATGATATCATTTGTAATTTTATAAATAAAGTTGTGTGCTATTTGTCCTTATCTTAATGAGGACTATGTAACTATAGTTTACCAGGCAGGTAGTAAGATGTGTTTTACCTTTCTAGACCATATGAAGGTATCATATACCGATACATACAAATTTGTGTGTATGTGTTTGTGAGCATCAAATATAGTAAATATATATGCAATTACCTTATAAACCTTGAAATCGGAAAATAAATTACAATTTCCTTTTAAACTTGCAAAAAAAAAAATCTCGAACTTCTTGTTGACTTTCACGCAATTTTCTCAAATAATTCAAAGAAAGTCAAACATTTCTTTTGTATATTTTTTGTCAAACATTATGGTAACAATTATCAGCAGAAGGAGAGGCACATGGGCTGGTTGCGGTGCCCTCCCGGGCAATTCTATGGTCGACCAGAAATGTTATTTTCGGTCCATTTTTCATCACGCAAATACTTGAGGTGAGGTGGTTTACACAGGATAGGTGGGTGCGAAAACCACCCCACTCATTTTGAATGTGTAATAAAAAATAACAGGGAACAATACTCCCAATCTACCTTAGAATTTTCCGTGCCCTCCCCTCCCTCAAAATTAGAGTTTTATTTACTTTTTATAATAGAACCTTATATTTTAATACATGTTTAATTAAATCAAATAGCATGCCCTCCCCCCTCCCCTAAATTATAGGAGAATGAGTTTTTTGATGTGTTTTCATTTCATTTTCAAACGTCATTTTATAAAATGTATAGGGGAATGAGTTTTTTTTATTTCTGTGTAAGAAAAGTGAAAAAAATAGGTGTGTTTGGTTGTGTTTTCAAAAATTGTTGAAATTGGTGATTGTGATGTGAGAAATGAATGAAAAGTGATAATTAAATGAATAGTGTTGGATTTAAAAATTTAAAGGAGATGAGAGAGAAATGTTTAAAAAATTGAAAAGAGATGAGAGAGAAAAATGATAAAAAAAAATTGTGAGATGAGTGATGTGAAATCTAATTTTACTGAAATGATTGAAATTTATTGGGAACGTAAAAACGAGAATGAAAATGAGAATATTTTCAATTAAAAACAGTGTAAAGTGTGTATTTTTATTTTCAAATAAAAATGTGAATGAAAAAAGTATACTGGAAACACAAACAAACATAGCCTAATTTTTTTTAATAATAAAACTGCTCTCTAAATTCTCATTATCATTTCACTTTCCCCTAAATCGTTTCTATGGCCCTGTATAAAAATAAGGCCATATATAACTTGATCATGTTATTTTAATGATGATGATAATAATAATACTACATGCAATACTTGAATACGTCAGTAGTTTTAATAGAAAACATTATTCTAAAAATGAGTGATGCAAATTAATAATACTTATGATTAGCAGAAACATGATATTAAACAAAAGATGATGTATTAATGCCGCAAAATTATGTGAGATAAATTTATGTGCAATATATCTTATTTGTATTATTCAAGTAATTTATATAATCGAAGTTTGAATATATTAGTAAAGTTAGCATTTTTGTGCAAATTGATTTAAATTTGAAAATAGAAGGATACAAAACACTATAGATGGTAATAGAAGGTGTAAAGTAAATTATGTTGTATAATACTAAGGGCATTTTCGTCCATCAATATTGTTTAGGCGGGGTACTTAAGGTGTTTACTAAGTGGAACGGGTAATTAGATATCAACCTTATAATAAGCAGTCCGGATTCGCTAATGTAAATGCTGTTGCATTTCCTATCCTATTTATTTATATGTATTACAAATGTATAAAATTCAAATTTTTTATATATTTAAAAAAAAATGTATACACTTAGTCATGTATAACAGTAGTAAAATGGAATAGAATATGCAATGCAACAGCAATTGCAACATATGATATGGTGTATATAGTGCAAGGGCAGAGTGAGTTTAAGTCCATTTTTTTTTATTTTTTATCATAGGCATTCAATAATATAAAAATTTAATTTCATCTCTCACATGGAAAATAATTTTCATATACTCTGGAATATAATATGGATTAAGACTAAGAAAAGTGATAAAGACAAAGAGAAATAAGAAAAGAGAGGAAGAAGAATGACAACCTAGATGGCCAGATTACATCGACATACATATACATATACATGTACTACTTCAAAATTAGGCCACGTTTCATTGATTTTACTTCGCATCTAGCTGCAATCAACCTTCCCTTATAATTTTCAAAGTTTCCCGTTGGCTTCTGTTTTACATACAACAATACATACACACCAGAAAGCAAAAAAGAAAAGAACAATTAAACAGAGAAAGTTGAAATCTCTCTCTCTCTCTCTCTCACACACACTGACACACACGTTCTCTCTCTATACATCTACATCCAATATATATATATATATATATATAGAGAGAGAGAGAGAGAGAGAGAGGGGACATGCAAGCAAAACCCAAAAGAGATGATGAAGAACGTCAATCATCATCATCATAAATTCCTCCAAACTTTTGCACCTTCAGACAACTGCCCACTACTATCCCTCCTCCCATGAACTCACCAATATTATTATAACTTATTAATTCACCAACAACAATTAAAACTTTCTGTATATCTATATATATATATATATATTTATGTTATTTCCTCTCTCTCTCTCTTGAATTAATATCATCCAATGGCGGCGGAGGAGGAGGAGGTTGAATTGGAGGCGGTGCTTCAATTCTTGAGGAAGAATGGTTTATCAGAGTGCGAATCAGCTCTCATGGAAGACGTCATCGACAAATCTCTTAATCTGGGCTCTTCTGATTTTGACAAGTTCGTCTTTCCGATGGTGCCGCCCCTCAGAATTCCGCCCACTCGGAAGCCGCCGCCGCCGGAGTTTACTGACGGTGGCGGTGGTGGGAGCTCAAACTGTTCATCCGATGATGAGTTCGTCAGTTTGGGGTCTTCTACTACCGAATTGTACTCTTCTGGTACTTTATTTTCATGGCTTAATTATTTACATATTTATTATCTCCAGTTGTCTTATTATTATAATTATTTATTATGTCTTTTGTAAAATTGTGTTATCAGTTTTAATGCCTTGTTTGTTTCTATATGTTCAATTAAGGGATGAATCATGAATATATTGTTATTATCCTTCTATGTATAACATTCTTGTTTGTATGTATATATACACTATGACATTTCAAATATTGGTCAATTTTGTCTAAGAAATTAATAATATATACTCTTCTTGGCGATTAATTATGCTGCTCCTCTTTTTTAGTAATATGGTAAATTTCCTCATTTTCCTCTATTATTTTCTTTCATTTTCACATTTTTCTTGTTATTTCCTCGTGAAATGCATCTCTTTAAGCACAGTACTCTGGCCACCTAACACGGTTTGTCAATCGAAATATTGAATAAGAACTGTTAGTTACCGTAGAAGACTCTTGTTTAAGTCTCCATTATTTTGGATAAATTTCTACAATCGAAAATTATAGATTACGAAATCAATTAATGTAGTATTCGTATCATTTATTGCGGGTTCTGGACGAAATTGAGGAAGATTTTTGGCTAATCTGTGGCAATGTGTTGGCTAAAACACTTATAAATGCCTCCCATCAAGTCATCTTTCTTTTATATATAGAAAAGGCATCTCTTCGATTGAGTCGTAACTCTTCTTCCAGCCAATTTGTCCGAACTATTTTTTTATTTACTTTTCCTTAATACAGATTTTACAAACCCTTATGGAATTCGTACAACTCGACCGACCTCTCAAGCTTCATCTGATAGGTTGTCTCAGTTTGGCACAGCTCGAGATTACCCTGATTTCGATATGCAAAATGACTTGTTTTGGTACAAGGAGAAAGATGAAGACTATGCTATGCCACCACTATTTGGTGACCGAGATTTTGATGGTGACCCGAGCGAAGATAAGTTTATAACAACTGTCCAAGCTGGAGAACCCGTCGAAGATCAACTCAAATATAATTTTTTGACAGAATCAAGCACTAACTATTTGGATAACCTATGGGCTTTAACTTCGAGGGATAACTTCAAAGATGAACCTTATAAAGAATATTTTGAATTGAGGGAAAACTTTCGACTTGACAAAAGTGTAGGAAGTGTCAATAATACGGATGACTTCAATATTTTGAAGAAGGACAGTGAGCCAAGTGGAAATGACAAGTATGACTTCATAGGTAATGGAGTAATTGCTGGAGAATCGCATAAAACCGAAGATGTGACAGATGAAGAGGGTGCTGCTAGCTGTGACGAGCTTCTGATATATGATAATAAAGGAGATGATTATGAAGTATTCAACCTAAGAATTATACATAGAAAAAACAGGTTTGCTATTCACCTTAATACCTTCTAATTATTTCTTCAATATTTTTTGTATCATGGAGACAGGTGAACTGAAAACTTGTACGTTTACATGAGGGAGTAGTTTGTTTTTACATGTTGAGTGCTGGTAAAATAAAGTAATAGCTTCGTCCCAAAATTATTTTTGCAGTTTGACTAGGCAAAGAATTTTATATCAGCGTTTAAGAAGTGAACATTTTGTACGTCTTTGTACTTTTGCTCTTCTAAGTGGCGTTGGGAAATTAGTGGTGCCACATCATTGCTTCAAGTTAATGATATTTTGGGAAAAGTTTTCCATTTTAGAAAATGTAGTCTTATTTGGATGTCCCAAAAAAGAAATAGGAGCAATAAATTTGGGACAAACGGAATATATATATATATATATATATATATATATTTCGGTTGAAGATTTCATATCCACATTCAAGCTAAGTCTTTATTGGAAATTCTGAGTTCTTTCTGTGCTGTTGACTTGTAGAAAACAGATAAACTCATTTTCTTACAACATTTTCAGGACGGGATTTGAAGAGAACAAGGAGCTTCCTCTTGTTATGAATAGTATAATTGCGGGTAGATATTATGTTACAGAGTTTCTTGGATCTGCTGCTTTCAGCAGAGTGGTCCAGGCTCATGATCTTTGCTCAGGGATGGATGTTTGCTTAAAGATCATAAAGAATGACAAGGACTTTTTTGATCAAAGCTTAGATGAGATCAAACTTCTCAAGTTTGTTAACAAACATGATCCTACTGATGAACACCACATTTTACGTCTTTACGATTACTTCTACCATCAGGTATGCTCATGAGAATCTTCAATACTTAGTTGGTTCACAATGCTTCCATGATTTGATGATATATCCACCTAGTGGTCGCTAGTTGTTGCAACGATCATTTTGTGAACCATAAAGTATCTATATATATTATTATATTGTAGGTTCCCATTTCATGATAGTTGAACACTTCATACAAGGCTATAGTCTTGAACCTTTTCCTCGTTGTAAAATTCCACATTAGTATTTTGTCTTTTACATTTCTATATTTTATTAATTTACTCTATTTCTTTGGTAGCAACTGCAATCGTGCAATATTGAACATCTAGTGTAGAATAGGAAAAAAGAATAGTAGTACGAGTGTCTGTCGAGATCAAGAAAAGTTAAAATGACTGAAGAGACACATTCCTGTAACTGATTATTCAAGTATTACGCTAATTCCTGATTGGGTTGTACTTCCTGTTTTGAAATTCTTTGGCAGGAGCACTTATTCATTGTTACTGAACTTCTACGAGCAAACTTGTACGAATTTCAGAAATACAACCAAGAATCTGGAGGGGAACCATATTTTACAATGGACAGGCTACAGGTTATTTTTATTAGAAACGTGTATTATCTCTAACTTCAATTGTATTATCTCTAACTTCAATTATAAATATCTACTGGATGATAAAATAGTCGTATTGGCAAAATGAAAATATTCTAGCATAAATTATTGGGAACAAATAGAGTATGAGGGTTGCTTATGCCGTTGCAGGCCATAACCCGACAATGTTTGGAGGCATTATCATATCTGCATGATTTGGGAATCATTCACTGTGATCTGAAGCCAGAAAATATTTTGATAAAAAGTTATCGAAGATCCGAGATAAAGATTATTGATCTTGGTAGCAGCTGCTTTCAGACAGACAACCTATCCCTATATGTACAATCTCGTTCCTATAGGGCTCCAGAGGTTATGTTAGGTCTCCCTTATGACGAGAAGATTGACTTGTGGTCCGTTGGATGCATTTTGGCTGAGTTGTGTTCTGGGGAGGTATGTTCTAGTATATGTGCTCCACTCATTATTTAGTTTTTCCGGAACGTTCTCTTCTCGACTTATTTGTTGAAAAATAACATGTCACCACTTGCAACTTCGACATAGTTTCTCTTGGTGTAGGTTTATGTTAGCTGCGTTTAAACAGTTTATGTGGAGCATTACTAAGAAAAGTATTCCCCACTTGCATTGTGCATAACGGAAGTATAGGTCTGAGGTTTAGTATATGGGAAGTTGCAATTTAGACTGACAATTTTTAATACCCTATAGAATGAAAATAAATATCCGTGGATATATGTGGTTCGGCAATCCCTTCGACCACGAAAGTTTTTGTTCTTCCATTATGAGAAAGTTTACCAGTGTAAGATGCACCTCGAGTTTAATACTTAAACACTAGAAAATAAAAATCACTTGTTCAACCATTATTGGAGTAATGCATACTTTCTCAACCCCTTTTATATTGGTCCACTTCTGACATATATCAGAAACAAACCCTGGTAAATGGAAAATCCTTTTCTTTTCTTATTGAAAAGTATTTATAAGAATGAAATACTTGGTCACTACTACGATAACTAGGATTTGTAATTCTACATGCTAATGAAAGAAAATAAAATCCTTGGACGCCATGAACCTAGTGAAATTTGGTCTCCAAGTAAGTCAAAACACAATAATTTGTTGGTGACTTCAGTTTCTCTTTCCGTAAATTTATATTATAGATGGCTCAAAGTAGAATAAATATGTACCATATGAAATTTGTAAAAGGAAAACATGAAAGCCGATAGTTCAAACCAGAGGTGACTTACAGAACCTGTCGAAGGGTCCCTCTAAGAACAGTTCTGAGGTGCTTATTTTTCAACCATGTCTAGTCGTGCTTTTCATATTGTTTAAATAATCTGCGTGATATGGCAGGTGCTCTTTCCAAATGAATCAGTTGTAATGCTTCTTGCACGCATGATAGCGATGCTTGGTCCTATTGACATGGATATGTTGCAGAAGGGCCAGGAGACAAACAAGTATTTTACAAACGAATTCGATCTGTATTATATAAACGAGGTATGTTTTTATTACTTATTCACATAAGTTTCAGAAAGTTCTATATTTCTTTCTTTAGCTCTTGCATTTGTAAAATACTTATGGAATTTCATGAAAGCTTGAATATTTATGTATGTACCATGCAAAAGGCCGCACTTTTTGCGCCGTGGAAAAACTTCCGACTTTTTTTTTTCTTTTGTCCTCATCTTTTAATATGTGAAAGAGAACATAACATTTTTGTGTAAATTCTCTTGGGAAATTCGAGAGATGCAAAAGTTGTTTTTTAAGAGTAATTAGTTTAAACATCCTTATATAATTTTGAACGTTTCCAATCTGGTCGTACACTTTGGCTTCCACTTTCCACTTGGAATTTAATGTTTTAAATCTCCATTTACATAATAGGGAACAAATCAGCTGGAGTACATTATCCCCGAGGAGTCATCATTGGAGCATCACCTTCAGATTTCTGATTCTATTTTCATCGATTTTCTAAAATACTTGCTTGAGGTCAATCCCAAGAGACGCCCTACTGCAAGGGAGGCACTACAACATCCTTGGCTTTCCCGTCCATATGATATATGAGGTTCATTCTTGCTGAGCTTTTTTCGATGAATGCGTTTCTGTATAAGTTTTGCGTTTTTTGTTAATGCCGGTTTTTTTCAGTGCACAAGTGTTCATATTGCCCATACCGTACATACATGCTTTACATTTTCTTCACAGAGCCGAAATCTTTTTAGGATTTAGATTGCCATCTTTCAAATTGTAAATAATAACATTCAAAGGGATTATACGACAAACTATAAACTGGGAGTTCTAGTTGTTTCAAATGGAATCTGAATTTTTTCCTTCTCCAAGTGCAACACAGTTTATCTTTTAATGAACTTCATTTAACTTGCTTTGGGTGTCTGCAATTTTCTGAAATTTATTAAGTTACTGGCTAAAATTCGTGGTTATGTTATCGACCGAACAAATATGGACTTTATTTAACTTGCTTGTTCAATTATGTTTAACCCAGTGATAATATTGTTCAATTATGTCTTTGATGATCGTTTCTTCGAAATAAATATTATGTTTAAAATGGGCAATTGAGAATGAAGGCTTGAGTTATTTATTTTTATTCGATATTGTACATTGCTATACTTTTTCTTTTGGATTTTGGTAAATAACTTTCTGTTACTCATAACTCATAATTCATAATCTGAGATGGTCCAAATTATGTTCCCATACCAACAAAATCTTGACAAGGGAAGATTCGAAGTTAACTTCTATAACGAAAGTACTTTCTTATAGGGAAATTGTTAGGTGGTCAAGCTAGACGACCACCTGCATGATTGGCTAGTTAAGTACCTGGTTAGCCACTTCAATATCATGAGTCCGAATATTATTGAGGATATTGACACGTGAAATCCTACCAAGTGTGCTGGGTCATGCAAGTAATTCAATGGATTAAGTCCTGACATCGTACTCAGGATAATTTTGTTTAATTATTAAAATTACTGTGTTATTTATTTTTGAGTTAAATCTTTCAAATAAAGGTGAAATTGATTTAATTATAAACTAAATTGACTAAAATAAAGCAATAGACATAATAAGATTGCAGAAGAGAGAATGATCCAACTATGTTATTCCTTATAATTTATGATTCAAAGTTTTCTAGATTATTAGGGTGTTCTTGTTATGGTGAAATCTCCTAATGTATGTACTATTCAATCTCTTGATATACTGGTTATATCTCAGTTTACAACTCCCTATATCTCTATAGTGAATATTAAATTAACTAAAAAGCATTAATTCGTTCTAAGAAATTTCTTGCTTACGAAAAGTCTACTTTCAAATCGGGTCTTCTTATCAGAAAAAGCCATACAATGGAGTCGATTCTATCTCTAGTCAATATCGAATATGAACAAGAAACATAATTTAATCCCAAGAACTCAAAATTCAATAATTATAAATCATAGCAAAGTCTTCACAAAACCCAAGTCTAGAAGAAGTTAGTTAATGCTTGCAAAAAGAAATAAATTAATATTAATCATAAACATAGTCAAACGAATCTATGTAAACTCCCTATTACAAAAGATGAATTCTTGCTCTTAATATTTCTTTGACTTCTCTCTTGTTTTTCTTTGATTTTGGCTCAGTTTCAGCTCTTAAAAGTATCTAAAAACTCCAAAAATCTGATTTAAAGTCCGCTATTTATAATTAAGGTAGCAGGCGCGAAACCGCGGTTTGGCAGTTTTGAGACTACGGTTTTGTAAACTGCAATTTGTAATGTCTGCGACCACGGTTCCAACTGTTGTTTCACTTTTTCAACTTTTCTTCGACTTTTTCCATCACTTCTCAACCTCAAATTGATCATGTTCGTATTTTATCCCTACACACATATAAATAATATCATAAAAGCATAATGTGAGAATAAATCAACCAATTGTAATTGAAATGACCTAGATTAAGGGAATAAAATTTCGTAAAATTTGAACTTATCAGATATAGAACTCGTCATTTAATTATGTGTGTATATTGTGATCAACTCTTGCATATTTGTCTTTGTAGATTAGTGAAAGATGGTGTTTAAAGTCTTGTGAGTCAATAGGATGTACAAATGTCAACAAAGAAGAACACATCATAAGATTGATTGATTAACATCTGCTAGAGTAAATTAAGGAAACCCACCAATTATTCACCTTATTATTCAAAAATAAGATTTGATTGATTAGCACCTAACACGCTTTTCCTCGTTAGGTATATCGATGGTGTTTGTATCAATTTGAGCATATTTTTTCTAATTCCGTTGAAGATAAACCTACCTTACAAAAATAGGTAGGAGGTTACTTGTGCATTTTTCGTAGGGATAATTATTTTTTACTCCATGTGTTAGTCCGAAATTGGTAAACACCCGCCCCCCCCACCCGGCGTTAAAACAATAGGCAAAAACACCCGATAAATTCTATATGGTCTCGGTCTAGTGTACATCATTGGATCCCCCAATAGGGGGTCTCGGTCTAGTGTACACCATTGGATCCCCCAATAGGGGGTCTCGATCTAGTGTACACCATTGGATCCCCCAATAGGAGGGACATTTACTAAAATGCCCCTTAATCCAATGGTGTACACAAGACCGAGACCATTGGTCTCGATCTAGCATAGAATGACCCAAAACACCCCTATGTTTATGTAAACCCAGCGCAAAACCCCTTTTCAATACTAAGCTACTATCCGTTCCAAAAATAAGCAAGTCGTCTACATATAGAGAAATGATCACACATTTTCCATTTTCATTTTTAGAATAAATACACTTGTCAGATTCATTTATTTTAAAACCATTTTGAACAATCTTTTGGTCAAATTTCTCATGCCATCGTTTAGGAGCTTGTTTAAGGCCGTATAAGGATTTAATAAGTTTACAAACTTTCTTTTCTTGCCCTTTCAAAACAAATCCCTCAGGTTGTTCCATGTAGACTTCTTCATCTAATTCTCCATTTAAAAATGCCGTTTTAACATCCATTTGATGTATAACTAAGTTATAAATAGAAGCTAAGGAAATTAGAATTCTAATGGAACTTATTCTTGCTACAGGTGCATAGGTATCAAAGTAGTCTCTACCTTCCTTTTGTCGATAACCTTTGGCAACAAGTCTAGCCTTAAACTTGTCAATGGATCCATCAGGTTTAAGCTTACGCTTAAAGATCCATTTGCAACCAATAGGTTTACAACCAAGGGGTAAATCAGATAGCACCCAAGTATTATGTGACATGATCGAATCCATTTCATCATTTATAGCTTATTTCCAAAAAGCTACATCTCTAGATGAAATTGCTTCATTATAAGTTAATGGATCATGTTCAACATTGTATACTATCATAGAGATAATATCATTTCTATCACCTTCTACTAGATACATGTAAAAATCGGAACCATATGACTTAGCAGTTCTTGCTCTTTTACTTCTTCTAGGCTCAATAACTTCATTTTCCGTAGACTCATCTACAGAAGTCTCATCGAGCTCTTGATTTGAACATGTGTTTTCTTGTGTTCTTTTTTAGATGATGGAAAAGAATTTTCAAAAAATTCAACATTTCTAGATTCAAGAATTGTATTTTTATCAATGGAATTTGTAGATTCCATAGTAAGAAATCTATATGCTTTACTTTGTAGTGCATATCCAAGAAAAACACATTCTATCGCTTTACAACCAAGCTTAGGACGTTTAGGGTTCGTAAGTCTCACTAATGCTTTACACCCCCATACCTTAAGGTGTCCTAGAGAAGGCTTTCGCTTTCTCCAATATTCATAAGGTGAAATATTAGTTTTCTTGTGAAGAATACGGTTAAGTATATAACAAGCCGTGTTCAAGGCTTCTCCCCACAAGTTGTTTGGCAAACCAGAAGTATTAAGAAGCGTATTAATCATTTCTACTAAAGTTCTATTTTTCCTTTCCGCTACTCCATTTTGTTGAGGAGTGTAAGGGGCTGTCACTTGATGAATAATACCATAATCTTCTAAGAAGTCATTATAGGCTATGTATTCACCACCTCTATCCGATCGAAGATTTTTAATCTTGCAATCTAGTTGATTTTCAACCTCAGCCTTATACACTTTGAATTTCTCCAAAACTTCATCTTTAGTCCTCAACAAATATACATAAGCATATTTAGAATAATCATCTATAAAAGTTATAAAATATCTTTTACCACCTCTAGTTAGAATTCCTTCTAATTCACAAATATCAGAATGAATTAATTCTAAAGGACTTGAGTTTCTATTTACCTTATGAAAAGGTTTTCTAACTATTTTCGATTTAACACAAATAGAGCACTTTTCATCATTTGATTTAATACTACTAGGTATTAATCCTAAGTTCATCATGCATTTCATACTTCTAGAATTAACATGACCTAATCGATAATGCCATAAATCAAAAGAATCAACAACATACACGGAAGAATTAATATTATTACTCAAACTCAGTTTGAACAATCCGTTGGTTACATATCCTTTTCCAACGTATTGTCCATTTTTAGTTACATTGATGCTATCAGACTCAAACAATACTTTAAAATCAAATTTGTTCAACAAACTCACTGACACTAGATTTTTCCTAATGTCTGGGACATGAAGTACATCATTAAGAGTGAGTTTTTTCCCGGAAGATAAGTAATGTACTACTTTTCCTTTCCCCGTAACCTTTGATGATGAAGAATTTCCCATATGAAGGCTTTGTCCGTCTTCAACTTCTTCATAGGTTTGGAACAAACTTTTGTTTCTTGCTATGTGCCTTGTTGCACCCGAGTCGATCCACCACTCGGTATCATCATTAATCATGTTCGTTTCGAACGCCACAACAACAAATTCTTCGTCACTCACGACGTTTGCTTGTACATGTTGCTGTCCCTTTTGCTTAGATTTCTCTTTGCAATCTTTCTTGAGATGAACCGGTTTTCCGCATCCCCAACAATTTCCTTTGGCAAATTTGGTTTTCTTGCCATTACCGGAACTATTGTTTCCATCATATTTTCGTTTCTTTCCATTATTCCGAGTTTTGTTTTCAACAACCATAACCTTTGGATTTTTCTTATCAACATCAATTTTCTCCAAATTTCGGGTATTTTCCTCAATTTGAAGAAATTTGATCAATTCTTGTAAATCCAAAGGTTCTTTCTTTTGTGTCAACTCTTTACGAGTATCTTTCCAATTCGGAGGCAACTTAGCAATAATGCTAGAGACTTGGAAAGCTTCGTCAAGAGTATGACCCTCGGAAATAATTTGATGAAGAAGTACTTGAAAATCATGAAGTTGCACTAGAACAGATTGAATATCTACCATTCGAAAATCATAAAGTTTACTAACCAGAAAGCGCTTATTTCCAGCATCCTCGGTTTTGTACTTGTTTTCCAATTCTGTCCAAAGTTCTCTCGCCCTTTTGTTTGTCGAAGTTGGCTCGTACACATCATAAAGCGAGTTTGTCATAGCATTCAGAATGTGACCCTTGCACATAAAGTCATCTTGTTCCCACTTCTGGCGTTCTCTCATTTGTGCCATTGTTTCGCCTTCAACTTCAACAGGAGCATCTCGTTCGAGGACATATCCTATCTTTAATGTCGTCAGATAGAAGAACATCTTTGCCTTCCAACGCCTAAAATTTGAGCCATCAAACTTCTCCAACTTTGAGATTTCAGAAACCCCGTGACCCCTTACAGAACTCTCGGCCATTTTAGAAATAAAGTCTTAAGATTGTTGTAAATATATGTAAGACTGAGATTCTGCCTGAGTCGAGGATTACTCTTTCCTTAAGACTTTATTTACCCTCTTTACTGCTAGAGTTACAACAAATAAGTCTCCCAAGATAAAACAGGCACAAGTATTCAGAAGCAGTATTTGAATACTTCAGAACTTGCACCAATAGAGATTGTTTTGTAATCTTTTTATATACGGGATATATTTGATATCTTTTTTTTTTTTTCGAATCTGGTGGACGAATTTAGTATTTATAGACTTAAAAACCAATCAAAGGTTACGATGATTCACTGAAAGTTCACAATTATTCATGTTCAAAAATTATGACTGTTGGTGCGAAAAGCTTCCAGTTTTTTGTGAACAGACACCAAGAACGTTTCAGAATAAAGTTCACCCGGACGCTTGCCAAGCGTCCAGAAATGCATCAATCCGGAACCAGACGCTCATGAGTGTCTCTGAACGCTCTTGAGTATCTCCGGACGCTCAAGCCGAACGCTCAAGCCGGACGCTCAGCTAGACGCTCAAGCCGAACGCTCAAGCCGGACGCTCAGCTAGCTGTTCAAGCCGGACGCTCAGCTAGATGTTCAAGCCGGACGCTCAGCTAGACGCTCAAGTCAGACGCTCAGCTTGACGCTTAGGTCAGACGCTCAGCTAGACGCTTAAGCATCTGGACGCTCAGCTGGACGCTTAAGCATCTGGTCGCTCATGAACCATGAATTTCAAACCTGATTTTCCTTGTCTTTTCAATGTGTCATGAATAAGAAAATTCCAACACTTTATGGAGAGCACAGTAGGACTGTTCGGTGTGAGATATCGAGAGAACTCTTCAGAGGAAGGATGGGAAAAGGAGATAAGGTAGGAGACCATTTGCTTAAAATTATTTCAATGATTGAGAGATTGAAAGCTCTTGATTTTTTCATGGATTTCCACCTTCAAACCGATCTCATCCTACAATCACTCCCTAGCTCATTTTCATAGTTCATAGTCAACTTCAATATGAATGAAATCACATGTACATTGGCTAGGCTGATGAACAAACTGATTAATGCCCAGGGCCAAATGAATCCAAAGGGAAAGGAGTCTGCTCTAGCCATCTCAACCTGTGGAGGAACATCGAGTTCGAACAAAAGGAAGAGAGACAAGAAGAAGAAGGGAGCATTGAAGGCTGAGGGAAACATAGCAAAAGGAAAAGCTGCCAAGAAGTACAGAGGGCATGGGCCAAAGAAGACAGACATCTGCCTTTACTGCAAAGAGGCGGGTCACTGGAAGCGTGACTGCCCAAAGCTAAAGGCCGATACTGTCGCAAGTATGGAACTTTATGTTTTTGGAAACTAATTGTTCTATGATTGTATTCTCCACTTCATGGATTCTAGACTCAAGAGCTAGCGCTCATGTCTGTGTTTTGAAACAGGATCTGGAAAGAAGTAGGAGGCTCGAGGAGCAAGAAGTGATGGTCTATGTAGGCAGCGAATATAGTGTGGCAGCTACTCACATAGGATCTACTCCTCACGTGTTTGCACAGCAAGTGGACTGGTCGTGTGTAGTAATAAAGTGGACAATAAAGTCCGGGTTGTCGAACCTCAAGGACTTGTATTTTAGTTTATGATTTTAAAGCAATTGAAGAACTTAAACTAAAACAAGAATTAACTAAAATATTATGGAAGTAAGATATAAGAAACAAGATGTCGAAATGAAGATAGCTATGGAAGAGAGCAACTAAGACACATGTGTTGGCATAAATTAATCAATTTTCATTACAAACATGTTCTCATATTATTAGACTAATGTTGCTTTGGTGGAAAAAACCTTAAATAATTACTACCCGATGTCTCGGCTGTAATAATCCTATGATTAATTGATGGTTCTCTAGATATGTCTATCCGAGAATCTAACCAACAATCATGCATTCAAGTTCTAGAATTTCCCCGGATTAATCCGGCTAACTGCACCCGGGAATCTCTACCTATCTCTAGGGGCAATTCCCTATTTTTTACGGATTATGTGATGATCATCTTTGCACCTTAAATTACCTTCTCTCGAACGAATAATTTAAGCAATAAATCATGCATATGGTAGCTAAGCATATGATGCATTCAAACAAGATCAAGACACAAAGCAACAATAGAATTAATATGAAAAACACAATTTATATCTCAATTATCATAATTAAGCCTCAACATGGCCTTAGTTCGAAGAATCTATTTCATCATAAAAGATAAAAGATAGGAACTTAAATTAAGATTCATATTCATAGACAAAAACAAATCTAAATCTAAGAAACTCCCTCGTATTTTTGATGGTTGAACTTCAATCTTCATCTCTTCCATGCTTCTTAATTTCTTCACCTTCAAAGGTTCTTGATAATCTTCATAACAAATCTAAGGATGATGAAGATGATGATAGGATGTGTTTAGGCTCCCCCAATGGGGAATGTGTTTTCAAGTGTGTTTGTAGGATGGCCTCCAATCCTCCTTTTATAGCCAAAAGAATTCACCAACCAAAAACATGTGCTTCCATTCTCTTTTATTTCCACCTACCATTCTCTTACTTTCCTCCTACCAAGAATGTGAACTACCATTCTCTTGTTTTCCACCTACTAAGAATGGGAGCTGCCACTTTCGTATTTTCCAGCGCAGGGATAGTGTTTTATTCATAAACGTCTCCACAGACCTCCGAATTGGATGATTCAAGTCCCCATGTAAAGATAAGACATAGATCTAAACCTTTGTGGAAGAACACGTCATCAAATTCGGTCTCTAAATTTATCCAAATGGCGTTCCAACGTGGAGATTGTTTCTGATTTGGCACCCAGGTGTGCGGAAATGGTACTAAAATATGATTTTGGCTAACTCCAGCTTGTTTCTTGCTTGTTTGGTCGTGGAGGTGTGAAGCATCTTGGCCTAAACTTGTTTTATACGTCGTTTTTCAGCCCGTTCTTCGATTGTATCCATTTAAGGTCTGAAATCACTTAATGCACGAATTAAATGCACATGTGACAAAATCAAGCGATAAATGAACCTAAAACATAAACGCAAAGGGGCTTAATAACATGTAAAAATGACTCCTATCAACTCCCCCAAACTTATCAATTGCTCGACCTCGAGCAATAAAAGGTCTAGGGCACAAAAAACATCATCAACCAAAAGGAGAAAACAAAAACAACAAACGAACTCACTTTCGTGGAGTAAACGATTGCACTTAGCCTGTGCAACAAGCTTTTAAACCTTTGAGTTACCTCAAAGGACGAGTTATAGTCTCGTGAGGGTTTGCAGACGATATACCCACAAAATCTAACAAACTTTCAATCTCAACAAGATGAATACATCTCAACATAATTAACAAGAATAAATGGCACAAAATCATCCTTTTACTGCTCACAAATATATATACATATCAACTACTTTTGCTCATGTGACACCAATACTGGAAAAGACTCCATAGGGTGTAGTGAAAATAAATCTAAGGTATTATAGTCGAGAGACATCCTTACCAAATTTTGGACATTAATCCCATATCTATCAACTTTATGATCAAACACAAAGCATAAGAATCATAGAAAATTTCATAGCCATTTAAATTTCATTATCTCAAACATTCAAACTTTCAATTCATATGAAACTTTCCAATTAATTAACTGCATTAAGGCTAGATCATTTGCAATGTTTTATTCCATTAGGCTTTCTATGGCACCCATGTAACAAGCTTTAGATCAATGACTCCCAAACTAGATAGTTTTGGGGCATTAAGTGTAAAGACACTCCTAAGGATTTAATCACTCGAGTGTCAAAGGCCACGAAATAAAACTAGATCTTTTAAACAATTCGCTTCTTTTTGGCTTGAGCTTAGCTCAAATTAGCATAATAGTACAGTATATAGGCATGAAACTTTTCACCTCCAGTACGTATTAGCCTGACCAATTTTGGTCATACCAAAATTCAACCTTTTTAATTCATTTTTTAGCATACAAAATTAACTATTCAACTTATAACCGTATGAGAAATCTAAGTTAATATTTCTGGGAAAAATTCCTTAAGTGTCTCAAGATGGTTATCCTCTCAACTCCTCTACCTTCGATTTATGTGCATTGTGAATCATCTAAGAAATCAATCCTAGTATAGGATCTCCATGAGCAATTTCAAAGATATATATGTTCATTTAAATTCAAATTATTTCAAAAAATCATGCCATTTTTACAAGTTAATCAATTTAAATGCATCAATTGGAAGGACTAAAAAAAAAAAAATCATGCTTGATTTTCTTAACATAAACACATATAAACATGATAGCATACAAATTCCCCCAAACTTGAGCTAAACAAGGAACACATGACATGACAAAAATAGCAAGCACATGGTGATCAATCATATGAATGTATTAAAACCACAAAGTACTACCCACATATACCCCCAAACTAAAACTCAACATTGTCCCCAATGTTGTCTCACATAAACGCATGCAAAAGGTATAAGAGTACTTATAATCAAGGATTGTTGAAAAACAATCCTTCATCACAAATATGTTCCAAATCAAACCCATCTCATCAAAATAGGCCTCTCAAAACAACGGGGAATTGCTACTATAACAGGTTCAACATACTTATCAAACAAACCATCAAGCATATGAAAATATACATGCTAAAAGTGCATGCTAGAACACAACATAAAGAAACAAACTAAACAAAACAAAAAGAAAAGCAAAAAGAAAAGAAAACTTACAAACTTGGGTTGCCTCCCAAGAAGCGCTTGTTTTAAAGTCACTAGCTTGACTTTATCGGGTAGGCTCAAGGAGGATGACGTATGAATGCTTTGTTTGTTCTCCACTCCACTCTCGGGTATCGATTCAATCTTTGGATATTGGTATTGAGGATTGGTCCATCGTGTGTGATAAATACCCTAGGTTGAGACCAAGCAATCATCCACTCACGAGTTTTTTTTATGGTCCCTCAATACCTCTATTACCTTTTCTTGTCTATGCTTAGGATGGTATTGTGGGCTCTCTTCCAAGTTAGAGATAATGTCTCGTCGTTCTTCACCCATCACTTTCATATAGATGAAATCCACGATGTAGGGATGTAGAAGATGATTGGTTCGTTTTTCCTGAAAGTGCTCAACACTAAAAGGATCAAAAGCATCAGCGTGAAAATTCAAATCAAAGTCAAGTGGATGTTCAAAAACCTCATAGTTATAGATATTAACCATATCATCTTCTATATTCATTGACAACTTACCATCATCGGTATCGATTACCGATTTACTTGCGGTTAGGGGAGACGGTAAAGAAATGTCAACACCCTCAGAAAGGATAGGAGTCGAATGCTCATCGTTGGAGGAATCTGCTTTCAAATTTTCCAACTTCATTTCATTCAACGTCACGGTGTTGAATTCCTCCTTTTGATCTATCTCAGTGGTACCAAGCAATTCCCATGGTACTTTCTCAGATATGTCGCTCGTTAGTTGCTTGAGTTGATGATTCATCTCCTTCATTTCCCGCCGTGCGTCCTTCATCATAAGGTGGAGCTCTCCAATGGTGTTATCAAGTTGTTCCTCCGGAGTAGGAATTCTTTCTTGGTAATGTTGTGGAAAGAACCCTTGTGCATAACACGCTTCAATGATGCTTTGCAGCCATAATTGATTCTCCGGTAGTGTCATATCAGGAAAATTGCTATCCTTTGCGAATTGAATGATGCTTTGCAGCCATAATTGATTCTCCGGAAGGGTCATATCTGGAAAATTGCTAGCCATTGCGAGCTAAGAGTGTAAGAAAAAAAAAATAATAATAATAAAAAAAAAATTTAATACAAAAAAAATTAAATACTTAAAACTTGCAATAAAATCAAAAACTAAAATTAAACAAGTCCTCGGCAACGGCGCCAAAAACTTGACACGAAAAATCCTCACGTGTTTGCACAGCAAGTGGACTGGTCGTGTGTAGTAATAAAGTGGACAATAGAGTCCGGGTTGTCGAACCTCAAGGACTTGTATTTTAGTTTATGATTTTAAAGCAATTGAAGAACTTAAACTAAAACAAGAATTAACTAAAATATTATGGAAGTAAGATATAAGAAACAAGATGTCGAAATGAAGATAGCTATGGAAGAGAGCAACTAAGACACATGTGTTGGCATAAATTAATCAATTTTCATTACAAACATGTTCTCATATTATTAGACTAATGTTGATTTGGTGGAAAAAACCTTAAATAATTACTACCCGATGTCTCGGCTGTAATAATCCTATGATTAATTGATGGTTCTCTAGATATGTCTATCCGAGAATCTAACCAACAATCATGCATTCAAGTTCTAGAATTTCCCGGATTAATCCGGCTAACTGCACCCGGGAATCTCTACCTATCTCTAGGGGCAATTCCCTATTTTTTACGGATTATGTGATGATCCTCTTTGCACCTTAAATTACCTTCTCTCGAACGAATAATTTAAGCAATAAATCATGCATATGGTAGCTAAGCATATGATGCATTCAAACAAGATCAAGACACAAAGCAACAATAGAATTAATATGAAAAACACAATTTATATCTCAATTATCATAATTAAGCCTCAACATGGCTTTAGTTCGAAGAATCTATTTCATCATAAAAGATAACAGATAGGAACTTAAATTAAGATTCATATTCATAGACAAAAACAAATCTAAATCTAAGAAACTCCCTCGTATTTTTTATGGTTGAACTTCGATCTTCATTTCTTCCATGCTTCTTGATTTCTTCACCTTCAAAGGTTCTTGATAATATTCATAACAAATCTAAGGATGATGAAGATGATGATAAGATGTGTTTAGGCTCCCCCAATGGGGAATGTGTTTTCAAGTGTGTTTGTAGGATGACCTGCAATCCTCCTTTTATAGCCAAAAGAATTCACCAACCAAGAACATGTGCTTCCATTCTCTTTTATTTCCACCTACCATTCTCTTACTTTCCTCCTACCAAGAATGTGAACTACCATTCTTTTGTTTTCCACCTACCATTCTCTTACTTTCCTCCTACCAAGAATGTGAACTACCATTCTCTTGTTTTCCACCTACTAAGAATGGGAGCTGCCACTTTCGTATTTTCCAGCGCAAGGATAGTGTTTTATTCATAAACGTCTCCACAGACCTCCGAATTGGATGATTCAAGTCCCCATGTAAAGATAAGACATAGATCTAAAACTTTGTAGAAGAACACTTCATCAAATTCGGTCTCTAAATTTATCCAAATGGCGTTCCAACGTGGAGATTGTTTCTGATTTGGCACCCAGGTGTGCGGAAATGGTACTAAAATATGATTTTGGCTAACTCCAGCTTGTTTCTTGCTTGTTTGGTCGTGGAGGTGTGAAGCATCTTGGCCTAAACTTGTTTTATACATCGTTTTTCAGCCCGTTCTTCAATTATATCCATTTAAGGTCTGAAATCACTTAATGCACGAATTAAATGCACATGTGACAAAATCAAGCGATAAATGAACCTAAAACATAAACGCAAAGGGGCTTAATAACATGTAAACATGACTCCTATCAACTAGTTTTAGATGATTGCCTTGTTTTGTCCAATGGGCTTAAAAGCATTTGTTCTATTGTCGTATTAGTTAGACTTGGATACGATTTTTGATTTTTGAACAATGTTTGCAATATTTATTTTAGAAATAAGCTTGTTGGCTCTGCATCTTTAGTAAATGGTTTATATTACTTAAATGTCCAAAATAGATGTATTGTGAATACAATCACCAAGAAATGAGGAATGTCTGGGACAAACTAAAGACTCATCTGGCACTTGAAACTAGGTCATGCTGGAGAATACAAGATTCGCGAATTTGAGAAAAATGGGCTAATAAGCACATTTGGGTCGGACTCACTCCCCACTTGCGAGTCTTGTCTAAAAGGTAAAATGACTAGGTCACCCTTCACAGGGCATTTTGAACGAGCCAATGAAGTCCTTGGTTTAATACATACTGAAATTTGCGGGACTTTCGGGGAAATGGCTCGTGGTGGTTTTCAATACTTCATTACATTTATTAATAACCACTCTAGGTATGGTCTCGTATACCTAATGAAGCATAAGTCTGAATCCATTGAATGGTTCAAAGAATTCAAGGCCTTGGTTGAAAATCAAACTGGAAAACATATCAAAACACTACAATCTGATCTAGATGGAGAATATATGAGTGCCGAATTTCATAAGTTCTTAATTGAACATGGAATTGTATTACAATTAACTCCTCCAACAACTCCACAACTCAATGGGGTAGCCGAGCGAAGAAATAGAACACTATTCGATATGGTTCGATCGATGCTCAGCTACACAGATCTTCCCATGTCGTTGTGGGGTCATGCATTTCTTACAGCAGCGCACATCTTGAACAGGTGTCCATGTAGGTCTGTTCCTAAAACTCCTTATCAGATATGGAGTGGAAAGACGCCTAGTCTTAAACACATTAGGATACAGGGTTGTCCAGCCTATGTGAAAAAGACAAAGATGGAGAAATTGGAAGATAGATCTTTAAAAGGTCGATTCGTTGGTTTCCCAGAAGATTCTATGGGATATTTCTGCTACCTGCACGATGATCAAAAAGTCATTATGGGTCTACATGAGTACTTTCTCAATGACGAGTTCGTTCGAGAAGGTGGTGCAGTAAGAAAGATTGTTCTGGAAGGAAAAAAAAAAAAAACCCCTTTAGAGACCACTATTCAAGAGACTCAAAATGAACATAACCAAACGCAACCACCGTCGCGTAGTTCGAGTAGAGTACAGTCGCCTGAGAGATATAGTTATCTGCTATAGAGAGAGCATAATTTGTATACCGTAGCAGAAGAAAACTATGGAGATGATCCCTCTACTTTTGAGCATGCGATGCAAGATATAGATTCTGCGAAATGGCTTGAGGCTATGAAGATAGATATGGATTCGATGTATTCGAACCAAGTTTGGACTCTAGTGGATCGCTCTAGGGGTATTGCACCAATAGGTTACAAGTGGATCTACAAGAGAAAGATTGGTCCGGATGGAAAGGTCGATACCTTTAAAGCCAGGCTTATGGCAAAAGGGTATAGTAAAAAAGAGGGTATTGATTATGAGGAAACCTTCTCTCCTGTTTCCATGATCAAATCCATTAGAATTCTGCTTGCAATAGCCACACAACTAGACTATGAAATCTGGCAGATGGCCGTGAAGACTGCGTTCTTGAATGGATACCTCGAGGAGGACATCTATATGGAACAATCCAAAGGTTTCGTGTTCAATGAAGATTGTCATAAGGTGTGTAAATTGAATAGATTAATTTATGGACTTAAACAAGCATCGCGGAGCTGGGATCTTCTTTTTGATGAAGAAGTTCGAAACTATGGCTTTATAAAAAACGAAGATGAACCATGCGTTTACAAAAAATTCAGTGGGAGTAAAATAGCATTTTTAGTTCTATATGTAAACGACATTCTACTAATAGGTAAATATAGGCCTGTTGACTTCGGTCAAAATGTGGCTCTCAAGCACATTCTCCATGAAAGACTTAGGAGAAGCGACCTGTATCCTTGAGATTCACATCTTCAGGGATAGAGCGAATAGGAAAATGGGTCTCTCCCAAGCCCTCTATTTGGAAATGGTTCTGAAAAAATTCGGAATGGAGGATTCTAAAAAAGGCCTCTTGCCCATAAGACATAAACTCCATCTCTCTAAATCGATGAGTCCTCAAAGTGAGGATAATCATAAGAGAACGAGTGGAGTCCCCTATGCATCTGCAGTAGGAAGTCTTATGTATGCTATGTTATGCACAAGACCGGACATTGACAACGCTGTGAGTGTGGTAAGTACCCAGGGGAAAAGCATTGGATTGCTGTGAAGTGTATCCTCAAGTACTTTCGAAGAACTAAGGATATGTGTTTGACATATGGAGATGGAGAACTAAATGTGGAAGGTTATACTGACTCTGACTTTCAGTCTGACGTCGATGACCACAAGTCCACCTCGGGGTTTGTATTCACTTTAAATGATGGAGCAGTGATTTGGAAAAGTTCCTAGCAAAGCACGACTGCTACCTCAACCACCGAAGATACTCACGTGGCTGTCTCAGAGGCGGATAAAGAGGCTGTTTGGATAAAGAAGTTTGTAGCTGAACTTCAAGTGGTTCTTAGCATGGAGCTCCCGTTGTCACTTTTCTGTGAAAACAATAGAGCCATCGCAAAGGCTAAGGGACCAAGGTCTCACAATAAATCCAAACACATGAGAGAAGATACCACATCATTAGAGAGATCGTTGGAAGATGGCGACATCGCCGTGCAGAGAATAGATTCAGCAAATAACGTTGCTGGCCCACTAACCAAGCCACTATCACAGGCAGAGCTAGAATGACATCTTGAGAAGATGGGTATTAGATACCACAACGATTGGTATGGAGTGCAAGTGGGAGATTATTAGGATTATGCCCTCCATGCTATAGAGGAATTCGATTAAATATGGCATTTACCTTTATGTTGTACAAACTCTTATTCTTTAATAAAGTTATTGTTTTGTTCATATCAATCTTGATGGCATTAATATAAGTATTGAACTAATAAGTCCCAAGTAATCGAGAGGGAGCTTCTACTCTTCAATGGTTAGAAGAGATGGACATTAGAAGTATCGGTTCCTTGTTTACTTAAAATAGAGTTCGCAAGTCGACAAGTCTTAATTTGGCATTAAGACCAGACTTGTATGATGCAATCTTTGACAAGGAGTGTCGGTCGGTCACTTTGGATGGTGGGAGCTTGGTCATAGATATATCAAAAGAATTGATATATTCGAACACGGTTTGCCGTAATTCAATCACATGGGTAATTACTCTTTGACTGTCAATGATTGAATCACTTGTCACGGTAGTATGCGTGAGCCTTAACCCTAAGAATTCACGAAGATTGGACTTGTGACACTGAACAAGTTATTAGAGTAGTTAGATCCATTTCATCATTTAGTGGGATCTAGAGGTGGCAATTGGGTGGATCGGGTCGGGTTTGGGTCGGGTCCAACTGGGTTGAATCCAATTCGGGTCAGTCCAATTCGGTCCTATGCAAAAAAAATTGTATGAAAGCTAGACTCATAATGGACCCAACAAGGACCCAAAGTAGACCCAATGAGGACCCAATAAGGACCCAATATAGACCCAAAATTGGATTAGAAGATGTTTTAAACAAGTTTAGCCAAACACTCTTTTTACACACACTGCACACTTTTTACACACACTAGGCCAATTTACACATACACAACATACTTTTACACACACGACACACTTTTACACACACAACATATATTTTACACACACTATACACTTTTTGCACACACTACACACATTTACATATACACAGCACACTTTCACACACACACAACACACTTTTACACACATTGCATATTTTTTATACATTTTTACACACACAACACACTTTTACACACATTGCATATTTTTTACACATTTTTACACACACAACACACTTTTACACACACTGCATATTGTTTACACACATTTACACACACAACACACTTTTACACACACTACACATATTTTCACACACAATGCACACTTTTTACACACATTACACACTTTTTCACACACAATGCACATTTTTTACACATACTACACACATTTTCACACACAATGCACATTTTTTACACACACTACACACTTTTTACACACCACATATTTTCACACACTATGCACACTTTTTACACACTACATATATTTTCACACACTACATATATTTTCACACACAATGCACACTTTTTATGCACACTACACACTTTTTCACTCACAATGCACACTTTATACACACATTACACACTTTTTACACACACTACACATATTTTCACACACAATCCATACTTTTTACACACACTACACTCTTTTTACACACTACACACTTTTCACACACACTACACATTTTCACACACAATGCACATTTTTTACACACATCACACACTTTTTCACACACAATGCACATTTTTTACACACACTACACACATTTTCACACACTATGCATATTTTTTACACACACTACACACTTTTTACACACACAACACACATTTTCACACACAATGCACACTTTTTACACACACTACACATTTTTTACACACAGTACACATATTTCACACACAATGCACACTTTTTACACAACACTAGATACATTTTCACACACAATGCACATTTTTTACACACACTACACACTTTTTCACACACAATGCACACTTTATACACACACTACACATTTTTTACACACACTACACATATTTTCACACACAATCCATACTTTTTACTCACACTACACACTTTTCACACACACTACACACTTTACACACACTACACACTTTTCACACACAACGCACATTTTTTACACACTACACATATTTTCACACACAATACACACTCTTTACATACACTACACACTTTTTATACACACTACATATATTTTCACACACTACACCTACTTTACACACACTACACACACATCACACATTTTACACACACTACACATATTTTCACACACTATACGTATTTTACACACATTTTCACACACACCACATATTTTACACACACCACACATTTTCACACACTACACATATTTTCACAGGCTACACAAATTTTCACACACTACACATATTTTCACACTCTACACACATAATTTCACACACTACACATTCACACACTACACCGATTTACACACATTACACATTTTCACACACTTCACATATTTTCACACATTTTCACACACTACACATTTTACACACACATCACGTATTTACACACACTACACACATTTTCACACACTACACATATTTTACACACTACACATTTTCACACACTACACATATTTTCACACACTACATACATTTTCACACGCTACACACATATATGTAGCGTGTGAAAATGTGTGTAGTGTATGTGAAAATATGTGTAGTGTGTGTAAAATATGTGAAAATATGTGTAGTGTGTGTAAAATATGTGAAAATATGTGTGGTGTGTGTAAAATATGTAATATGTGTGTGAAAATGTGTAGTGTGTGTAAAGTATGTGTAGTTTATGTAAAATGTGTGATGTAGGTGTGAAAATACGTGTAGTGTGTGTAAAATGTGTGTAGTGTGTGAAAATGTGTGTTATGTGTGTGAAAATGTGTGTTATGTGTGTGAAAATACGTTTAGTGTGTGAAAATGTGTGTAATGTGTAGTGTCTGTAAAATGTGTGTAGTGTGTATGAAAATGTGTATAGTGTGTGTAAAATATGTGAAAATATATGTTGTGTGTGAAAATATGTGTAGTGTATGTGAAAATATGTGTAGTGTGTGTAAAATATGTGAAAATATGTGTAGTGTGTGAAAATGTGTGTAGTGTATGTGAAATATGTGTAGTGTTTGAAAATGTGTGTAGTGTGTGTAAAATATGTGAAAATATGTGTAGTTCGTGAAAATGTGTGTAGTGTTTGTGAAAATATGTGTAGTGTGTGAAAATGTGTGTAGTGTGTGTGTAAAATATGTGAAAATACGTGTAGTGTGTGAAAATGTGTGTAGTGTATGTAAAATATGTGTAGTGTGTGTAAAATATGCCATTTGTGTGTGAAAATGTGTGTAGTGTGTGTAAAATATGTCATTTGTGTGTGAAAATATGTGTAGTATATGTAAAATATATAATATGTGTGTGAAAATATGTGTAGTATGTGTAAAATATATAATATGTGTGTGAAAATATGTGTAGTATGTGTAAAGTATGTGTAGTTTATGTAAAATATGTGATGTAGGTGTGAAAATATTTGTAGTGTGTGTAAAATGTGTGTAGTGTGTGTGAAAATGTGTATAGTGTGTAAAATGTGTAAAAATATGTGTAATGTGTGTGAAAATACGTATAGTGTGTGGAAATGTGTGTAATGTGTGTAGTGTGTGAAAATGTGTAATGTATGTGAAAATATGTGTAGTGTGTGTAAAATATTTGAAAATATGTGTAGTGTGTGAAAATGTGTATAGTGTATGTGAAATATGTGTAGTGTTTGAAAATGTGTATAGTGTGTGTAAAATATGTGAAAATATGTGGTGTGTAAAAATCTGTGTAGTGTGTGAAAATGTGTGTAAAAATATGTGTAGTGTGTGAAAATGTGTGTAGCGTGTGTAAAATATGTGAAAATATGTGTAGTGTGTGAAAATGTGTGTAAAAATATGTGTAGTGTGTGAAAATGTGTGTAGCGTGTGTAAAATATGTGAAAATATGTGGTGTGTGAAAATGTGTCTAATTTGTGTGAAAATTTGTCATTTGTGTGTGAAAATATATGTAGTGTGTGTAAAATATGTGTAGTATGTGAAAATATGTGTAGTGTGTGAAAATGTGTATAGTGTGTGTAAGTATGTGTAGTTTGTGTAAAATATGTGTAGTGTGTGTAAAAAGTGTGTAGTGTATGTGTAAATGTGTTCAAGTGTTTGTGTAAATTGTGTGTTGGGTGTGTATTAAATTTCACATTAAGTTGGACCCAGTTTGGACCCATATTGGGCCCAACTTAAGATCCAATTGGACCAAAAAATAAGTGAGAACCAACCCAATTGGAACCATAGAGAAAAAACTTAGGACCCAACCCAACTAAAACCTAGGTGGGTTGGGTTTGAAATATATCTTTGGACCCAAATTGCCACCCCTAGTGGGATCAACCTCGAAGTGTGGTTCAGAAAGACAAGTGGCAATTGTTCGGTGATTGCCAATAGGGGATTCACTGTCTCGGGTAATAACGAGTTAACGTTCTGTGCGATCGTAAGTAATTAAAATTATTAGTCTTTGGCCAATGCAGGAGAACTAACTTATGTATAGTACATAAGGGTAGTTCAATAATTTCATCTTACTATGATTCATAAAGCACATCATCGAGTTTTGTGAGTTTGACATAATCCACTATCACTTGATCGAGATGTTGTAGTGAAGGGCTTATACTCACATGGTGTCTGTGACCTAAAGGTTCGTATTGTCTATTCATTTCAACTGGATTTCGATGTGAGTCCACGTGACTGGCTTAGTGACACTCACATCCTTGGTTTTCTCCCAGTGTCAATTGAAACAAACCTAGAGAGTCGCGTTTCCAAGGAGTTGAGCAAAGAAAATTCCTTCGTTATCATATATATAAATTAGGTAATTTTCTATTTGATGAGCAAATTAATTTATTTGATTGATTGGATTAATGAAAATAAATTAATAATAAATAATTAGATGTATTTATTATAAACACATTAATTTATTTGATTAATTAGATTAATCAAAATAAATTAATTATAATAAATAAATAGACTTATTTATTATACCCATCCTTTTATTAAATAATTAGATTATTTAATTTAGATATTTATTATTTAATATTATATTTAATTGGATTAAAATAAGTTGGACCTAATTAGGAATTGGACTAAGTTGAAAGTCAACTTAGCCCAATAAGGGATGGGAGGGGCGTGTATAGGTGTGTAAGTGAAGAGTTGGATGAGCTCAATGAATTAGTTAATTCCAATCCCATCACTCCTTATATATACCTAACACTAGTTCAGTCAAAACTTAACTCTCACATTAGACTTGACAGCAAAGAAAGAAGAAGAAGAAAAATCTCCCTCTCTTTCCCTACAAGCCGTCGGCCATAGTGTGTCATAAGGTGGTGGATTTTTCTTCAAGTTAATTCCGGTGTGATATCTAGAGGTAGGAGTTTTCCAATTGCTGCTATCCGGAAGATCAAGTCTTTAATCAAATCAAAAAGTTAGTGAAAAGATGAAATTGGATTTCATCATCATGTTAATTTTTGAAATTATAAAATCATTAAAACCCAAAAGTGTTCCAATTGTGAATCCAGATATGTATTCACGTTTCCGCTGCGCATGAACCAGAATTCACAACAACAGTATGATTCCTCGTATAAATTATACATATGTCCCTCGTGTATTGCACGAAGGTTACACTCCTAAAACTTTCATATTGACAACATACTACAAAACCTGCGTGTATTCGTTGATCCAAGTCGGATTTACCCAATGATCCACCGTCCTGACCATCCCCTCATGGCATCATCTAGATAACTCACTTATTACACCCAGATCCGTACGATGTGGAATATATATAAATATCCCTCTCATTACATATTTTGGGTTATATTCTTTATTCATAAATCTCCTAAGCTAGCATCGTCACTGATACCTTGACTATAGACTTAGAAGTATGTTCCCTATATACAAATTTGGGTCTCTTAGTATCGTACCACACGACCCTAGATCTATGCTTAATTAAGTATTAATTAAGTGAATTACGTTTATACTTAATCCTTAAGTAGGTATATAAACAACCTGATTATACCCGAGTATAGCCTATAATCTTTATTACCCTCCGTTGTGTGTGATTACAAAGCAACTCAGATTGAGTTAGTTCGACTCTCAAAATTGACCTAAAATGACACTTGACCCGAGTTGATAAAAACTCGACTTATAAAGCCCGATAGACAGCTCTAGCTGCAATTCAATATTCTAGTAAGGAAAGATAAAAAGGTCTCCCTCTTATCTTATCATGAAAGTGGAGCCTGCCTGCTTCTGTTGAGATCCATTAACATAATACATTCTGGTCTGGCACTTTCTCAAATTGGGCTGCACCAATAGATTGAGTGTATTTGTGTGTCATATACCCGTGCTGAGGACCTGGCAAAAGGTGCCCGTTCTTTAAGCTGACCAACTATATATTTTTTTATATATATATATATATATATATATATATATTGGAGATGATGATTTTGTTTGCAAAAGAGGGTTATAGTGGAGTGGTTTTTAAGAAGCAACCCCATGTTCCATATAAAGATGAGAAAAAAAGATACACACACACACATATATATATATATATATATATCTATTGCACACTTTCTTTATACCGCTACCTTCTTTCACTTGAAAAATAATTGATACTATTTTTTGGAGCACTACACTACTTTATAAGTTAAGGCTTTTTTGGCACCAAACAATATTATAATATAGATAAACGTAATGTTGTTGTTTGACTAGAGTCTGTGATAGAAAGTAATCAAATAATTGGACGAACAGAAAAATATTAGTTGTATATATAATAACTAATAATGTATAATTCATTAATTAATTAGATTGCAAAGTAAGCCTCCAAGAAAGATTAAGTATCGAACTCGATTATCGATACAATATATTAAACAATTTGAATCGACGATTCGTGTAAACTTGGTTAGCTAAGAAATAATAACTATTGTTCTAGCTATATTATCCAATTGACAAGACCTGATCGAAATACAGTATCATTCTATATTACCAAATTGCTATAAACTATGTTTAGAAGACAGCAGCTGTGTCCATGCATGTAGGTTATGTATTTAAGCAGATTATGTATAATGTATGCATGCCCATGAGACGAAAATTTGTTTTTGATTTGTCTTATGGAGGGTTTTGAATTCTCTAAGCATGCATTAATTAAACAAACTTATCGACAAGTTTAAGAACGTAACTACCAATATTCCAACAATCTTAATTCTTTATTGCAAATGGTATTGCATCTTCTATTGCATTCACCTCTATATATGCACGAAATTAATAGGCATTTGTAGTTGAAGAGAAGAACTACCATATGCACTTTATGATGGGTATTTTCTCTCTCTCTCTTTTTTTTATATATAAATCTTCTTATTACATTTTCTATTGGATTTGTCGGGCATTTGTTATGCAAAATAGACAAAATTAATATTTCCTCAAAAACTATGCTGAGAAAGCATATTGTCCCCATCCCCCAAAGAAAAAAAAAGAAAAAAAAAATAAAATGCACTGAATAGGCAAGTTAATAAACTTGTATATGACTTTAGTCGTTGATTCCTTAGTGGGTGGTACCAAAATTGCAAGGAAATGCTAAAGTATTGGATTTAAATTGCATTTTTTAGGAATTCTGAACCCAAATTTAACGACCCACGCGACATTTTCCGTTAAAGAATTGACGGTAGAATTAAAATTGCATTTTCTTGAAAGTTGAAACCATGGTACCAATTTTAGTACACAGAGCATGTACTTGTACTGTGGGACTAAAAATGTGAGTTTCCCCTCTTTTTGTATTGGGTGCAGCTCAATTTTCTAGTTTTTCTGCTTTACACTTAGCATAAATAAGCGCTTAATCCTAAATTAGGTAAATAAGTGCTTTTGGGTTCATGAGTGGTAACTTTGGTTAGGTGAAGAATTTATATGAAAGCAAAACAAAGGAGGTAAAGTTAAACAGTTCACATTCAACTGCGTCCATATATACCTCAGAGGCTCAGACTGCTTATAATTGATTACTAAACTTTCTTTACCAAAAATAATTCCTCTCTAACTCATTTTTCATACACTTTTAATTTCCCATTTGGATGTTTTGAATTTTTCGTTTGATTTGAAGATTTTTTTTTTTTTTTTTGGTGTAATTAAACCAAAAATCTTCCGGAGTCTTTCTCAAGAAAAAAAAATAAAAATCTTCCTAGTCAAATTTAAAGGTTTTTTGATTTTCTTCTATTTGTCAACCAGGGACGGAGTTAAGATTTTACACCTGGGGCGAATACTGAAAAGGGGGGGGGGTGTTTGATATTTTCTAGTTTTTGGGGGAACAAACTTTAAGAATGAAAAAATTTTGTAGGCTCAAAAAAAAAAATTAAAAAAAATTGAGTGGGGCAGCTGCCTCTGGCAGACCTTTATTGAATACAGACTAATTAAGGGAGGATGAACTCTGTCATAATACATAGGATTAATTTTAAAACTGTGAAATATATATATATATATATATGCACACTTTAAATTCTATTCCATTCTGTATTTCATTTTTTATATTTATTTCATATATGGAAAACAAATGTATAAGATGAAATACATATATGAAATATTTATTTTATATTTATTTTGATGTGAATTTTAAACAATTGTTTTCCATATATGAAATAAATATAAGATGAAATACATAATGGAATAGAATTTAAAGTGTGCTCTAAATTGAAGAATTATATTATTTTCGTGGAAACTCCAAAAAGGAAAATGTACGTATATAAGCTGCATGCACAAGTCAACGTTATCTTGAATATTTCCTACGTTCAAATCCCATCATAGCTAATTGAGAGGGGTCTGATCCAATAAAAATACATCGCATGAAACATCCACGTCTAAAAACAATAATTAAGTCGTTGCATGTGAACCATCACTAAAAACAAAGAGAAATCCATGTATTTTGAAAGAATTCGAGGAAAGTGCAAATATAGGCGTATAGGATTGATTTCTTTGCAATTTTCGTTCCAAAATTTATAAACTCGCAAAATTAGTTTATAGGATTTATGTTTTTGCACTTTTAGTCCCAATCATTAAAAAATAGACGAAAATCATTAGTGTGGTCATGTGCAAGGCACATCATCAGTAATAAACTTAACGATGCGTCCGTCAATTTTTTAATGGATGAAACCAAAATTGCAAACAATTGCAGCGTAAAACTAATTAAATTTGTAACTAATGAGACTAAAATTACAACAAACTCAATCTAGACCCAATTTTATGAGACTAATATTATAATTTTCTCAAAGAATTTGGGAGACCTTAATCGGCTAGTCCCTATACAATTGCCTGCATTTGATATCTATGGCCAAGAAATTTGGTTACCAAAATTGCTTACATTACTTTGAACCACATTGAAACAAATTAATGGTGAACTTTATATAGGAGAACACTTATAATAATCCTTTTTTCCGGTTAAGAAGACTGACTTCTAAGTCATTATTTGTAAAGGGTAGTTTACTTCTGTCCCGATCTCATGGCAGGGGAGTTGCAAGAAAGACTCTACTACGCTCCACCCCGCCCCTCCCTCAACCACCCAACTTGGCCCAAGCGTCACGAACCTCACACTACAACAAAAAATAATTTTAGTGACAAAATGTAAAATGGCATTAACAAAATTATCACTAAATATACATAATGGGGTACCATAATTTTTGCTTTGTCACAACTATAATTATTAGTGACAAGAATTCATTTTAAGATTGTGAGGAATGGTAGAATCAGAGCACGAAAAATAATTAAGAAACAATAAACACCTAAGCCTAAACTTGAAGATAACGACACGAAAATTTTAACGTGGTTCAACATAATTGCCTACATCCACGAGCCAGCCCAGACTATATCTTTATTTCTCAATGAGTGAATCGAGTACATCAATCGATTACAAAATGAGTTATACTATTTATAATAGTGGAGTAAGTCTAAACCCTAACAAATAAGGAAAATAATCCTTAACAACTTATGGAACAATTCCTATCACAACAGGAAACAAACCCAATCAAAATAGGACTCAAATCTGCCAAAATTCGCCCCAAATTTCGCCAACTTGTGCCCCAAGTCTCCAATCCGCGCCTAGTAGCCATTGCTAAAATCGCCATTGACACTCTGCATTGGTAGGCGCGGCTAAGCTCGCTGGTAGCTACGGCTACCGCCTTGTTCCAAGACCTTCTTCACTTGTTTCAACACCTTCGCGACCCCAAATCTTCCAGACCCATTACGTCTTCATCTTGGCTCTATTTGGCTCCATTTTTTGGCTCTCAATCCTATTTTTAATCCGACTCCACTATATCCCAACAATCTCTCACTTGAAAGCTGATCAAAAATCTCGAACTCAACTCGAACTACCACTTCACTTTTCCTAAGTGAACCTTAATCTAGTCAACCCATCCCCAAATCCAATGGAGATCAAACCCCAAGACTTCTCCATTGTCTCCTCAATTGATTCGTCCTCTAGCGTCACCCACTTGATGAATTCTCTCTTTGAACCCTCGCCACTACCCTATTCTTTTGGTGATCAACCAACTCCTGAATACCGTGGCATATCCATCTCGGTCCAACTGACCCTCGGATATAGGTTACTTCAAAACTCGAACATGTCACAACCCAAATTGCCTCGGTCAACCAGTCCACTGACATCTTTCCACCAAGGACTTTTTCCAACGACAATCTCGGATCTCTCATATATCTGTTCCATGCCCCTACATGAGCTTGTCCGATCCATCCACCTACTTGGTTTTTCAATGGCCAACTCGGGCACTGACACATCCGCTTGAGCTCCCACTCCACGAGCTATGTCAAATCACTCTGCCAAAAAACCCTCGACTCCGTGACTTTATCTACCCTACTTCGCATCCTGCTTCCATGGCTTCCGACTCCACAGTCAATCCATCTCGGCACCGCTTCCTGTCTTCATGGTTTCTCTCTACATGGTCATGTCTCCACAACGCTACCCTTTGGTCTCTCGACTACACGGCTCTGTCCTCTCGGCTACCGATTCTATCATTTTGACCTCTAGCTCGGTGGATTTGCTTTCTTGGCACCGTAACTCCCCTCAGTCTCTAGCAACTCTTTCGTTCCTTCTCGATAACACGGATTTGCTCTCTAACCTCTGGCTTTACGGATCTACCTCCGGCTCCACAACTACTCCCACTGGCTTCGTGTTTACCCACCTGGTAACACAAATCTGCCTCTGCTGCTGCAGATCTACCTATCTGATGACACCACGATTTTTCAACATTTTCTCGTTAACGTTCAATGGGATTACTCTTCTTTGGTTGGCGATCTACCCGATCCCATCCTCCTCTGTCATCGTCTCTGGCTTCACCACGACCTCAATTTGTGCTCCATGCAATGAAATCATCGAGCTTGATTATTCTTCCATTTCCTATCATTGTTCCCACGATGAAATTCGCGTTTAACCAAAAACACTTACCCATAGATCTAGATCTAAGATTTTTCCTAAATCTACAACCAATGGCTCTGATACCAGTTGTTAGGGATGGTAGTATCAGAGCACGAAAAATAATCAAGAAACAATAAACACCTAAGCCTAACTTGAAGATAACAACATGAGGATTTTAACGCGGTTCAGCATAATTTCTTACATCCACGAGCCAACGTAGACTACTCTTTATTTCTCAATGAATGAATCGAGTACATCAATCAATTACAAGATGAGGAAAACAATTCCTAACAACTTAGGGAACAATTCCTATCACAATAGAAAACAAATCCAATCAAAATAGGACTCAAATCTGCCAAAAATCCACCCAAAATCTCACCAACTTGTGCCCCAAGTCTCGGATCCGCCCAGTAGCCATGACTAAAAACCCCGTAGCCATGGCTAAAATCGTTGTTGACACTCTGCACTGGTAGCCGTGGCTACCGCCTTGTTCCAAGCTCTTCTTCACTTGTTTCAACACTTTCGCGACCTCAGATCTTCCCAACCCATCACGTCTTCATCTTGGTTCTATTTTGCTCCATTTTTCGACTCTCAATCCTATTTTTGATCCGACTCCACTATATCCCAACATAAGTTGTCACTATTGACAATTAGTGATACATGTTTTGTGACAACACAAAAATAGTAAAAAATATATTTTGTATCACTAAATTATCACTAAACATGTGTCACAAATTAAATAAAAACTTCTTTGTTATTCGTTATCCACAAATTATCCTTGGTTGCAAGGGCTCGATCAAAGACTCGCATCCCGGCTGATATTGTGACATATGAAGCGTCCAGATCCATTGATTATCACGTTACGTGTTGCATACCAAACAACACTTGTCACACATCAATTTGAAGGAAATATATTAAATATTTTCATTTATTTTATATAAAAAGATAAAAGTATATAAGGAGCTGGCCACTCCAAGGCCAAGCCGATGAGTACGCAGATGTGGACCTTCGATCCGTTCCTACATATGTCTAGAACTCCATCTTCCAGAAAACTTTGGTACACTAGTGGTGTCCAATCCAAACCATAGATGCACATGAGGATTTTGCAATTTCACTTTTAAAATAGATTTAAGTTACTATATATATATGCGAAATATCCACTTCGACATTTCATATGTTCACATATTTTAATAATATATTTTATTTAAGTAGTACACTTTGAATAATTAATTTTGAATTTGAATTTCAGTAATCAAATACAGTATGTTAATTGACTATCTTAGCCAAAAAAAACATTTTTATCATCATATAAAACCTACTTAAAAAATTGTTCAACAATAATATCTAAGAACATTCCAGGAAATGAAACCCCATGCACCATGACAAAAGTTTATTTTGAGGGGTGTCTCTCTCAGACGTTTTATTGACCCATTACAATTTACGTACGTAATGCTATATATATATATATATATATATATATATATTCAGATATTCCAACACTGGGTGCTATTTCATCTTTTTCATAGAAGTTCTTCAAATAGGCAGTATAAACAAGAAATTTATTTAATTAAACTTGGAATTATATTTTTCCTAATCACCGTTTACCACGTTATTGTTGTGACTAATACATGGACTATGTTGCCATACCTTAGAAAATTACACACTTCTACTTCAAAGTCCAACCAAATTAAGACGTTTTTTAAACTCGGTTTAAAGTTTTATTTGACATGAAATTTATGTACTGATTTAAGTAGAATTCAAATTTAACAAAATTTGATTTGTTTAATGGAACAAGTCGAACTCAAATAATTAGCTATTATTCTCGTGATCTACTCGAGTAATATAGACACCATTCAAGTTACTATGCAAATATATACTTGGTTGGTTAATTGGAATAAATAGTTAGACCTTTATTCAAACGAATTCAACATTTACGTGTGGAATTATGATTAAGGGCAATTTAAATACATGTATAGATAAAGCATATATGTCAATTAATAATTGCTGGACTTCTCAAAATGAAGGTAGCCCTATATATAGTACGTATATATGATATATTACGCAGGTTAATTAAGTGTTAAACCCATGATCCATCATATTCTTCTATATACAATTTGTTTACATTTTGTGGGAGATTGTCTAATCACACTTTAAGAGACTATTCACAACTTGCGGAGTTTGGTAAATTTTATCAAACCAGACCTAATTTTTTCCTTAAATGATTTATAAAGCATTTTAATCAAAATTAACAACTCCGACTCTGGCGTTAAAGTTTATGCCACATCAATTCACTCTGACTTTGACCTCAAATCAACTAATATTATGATTCAAAATAAGAAAATTGAATTCTTCATATGTATACCTTTTTTCTAATAGCTATTGAGTACTTCAATTTTAAAATTTTGAATTATTTAAAATCATCTATCATTTATTTCATATTTAAGCAAAAGTTTTTTTTTAGTACCTGACATGGGGTCAAAACTAATTTTAAATATTAGATTTAATCATCAAGCCCTATGAGGCTATAACTATGCATTTACTAAACTTTTTACATGTAATCCTGTCTCTATTTCTCCCTTTATCCCCGCCCCCCCTTCAATTGTTTTAAATTTGAGTTGAAATGTCAAAATTTTGAATTTTCAAGGATTTCAAGCGAAATCCAATTTTATGTTAAATTTTGCAGAATACATTGAAATTTTATGAAATCGGTTTTGAAACTCAAAATATCTCTATATTTTCATCAAACCCAAAATTTAAGATAATATCTAATTTATAGTCAGTGTAAATATTTAAATTAAAAATTATATTGCAAATTTAACTACAAATATTTTTGTTCATCTTTGAAACCACAGACTGAGTGTGAAAGTGGATTTAGAATGCAGAACAGTAATAATGATTTTGATTCTCTTCAAAACTCAACGTGGTTTTGTTATGGATTTTATAAAAATTGTATGTACTTTGTTTAGATGAAGTTCTTGTGAAATTGAGTCATTTTTTTCCATTATTTAAATTGACTCATTTTTTACTACTAAATCCTTCTTTTAAATATATATATATATATATATATATATATATGTGTGTGTGTATATATATATATATATATGCTTTGGAATTTTTAATTATACTATTAGAAGAAACTCACTCTATATACATTATATCTACAATATCATTAGTGCAAAATATGCATAACTGTGTTAATTGAAAATATTTAAGTTTTATCTAAAATTTTCAATTACTTCTTAAATATACATGATTTCTCTAAAGTTGAAACCTAGATGAACATTGAAAATCTCACAAAACAATTGTTCCAAAACAACTCTTTTACATATAAATGTGTAAAAGAGTTCGTGGATTTAAGACAAATATTTTGAGATTCTCACTCAAATCAACTTATTTATCTCTTAAAAAAATTCTCAATTCTGTATTGTTCTCTAATTTTTTTTGAAAAATCTCATCTCTCACTTTCCAATGAAGGATACTTTAAACTCAAATTCTTTCACTTGCCCAGCTGGAAGAATATTTTTCGGGTAACAGTGGAGGTGCTGCGGCGAAATAACCACCAGATTCTCAACCTCTAGGATGAAAAAACCATCTGAGCCCTATATTGTCCATATTTCAAGTTTGTCTCAGACCTCTTTGGTAAACTTTTTACGTAAGAAATTTCGAGAAGATTCTTTTTTTTTTGTTAGGGCAATTAATTTTCATTAATAATAAAAATGGTTGAAAACCCATAATATAAAACATCCAATAAGAATCCTAAGATACTACTAACTAATGTACTCGTAGATTGAACTATCAAAAACGAAGATTGATATACTGAAGAGACAAAAGACGCGACACGAGCAACACAAAGTGAAATCTCAAATTGTCCGCATGCGACATGGTCTAAGATTTCGGGTCCCTTGCTATCAAGTGGCAGAGATAATTACAATGCAGTAGAGCCAATTCTTCAAGGAAGAGGAGGAAGACTACAATCAAACCATCATCAATCAATCTTCCATTTAATCTAAGGAAACTCATTTCAAATCTACCCAAAAACCAAAAGATAGGAGGATAACGAACTGAAATCCCAAAACATATCCTCTTTTTCCCCACAATTTCAATGGCACAGACTGGACTCAATGTCGTGAGCCATATAGACCAAGTCCATAGCCTCAAATGGAGATGAACTTAACAAACAAAAATACAACACAAATAAAATAAAACATGAACAAATATGCAATTCAACCAGCCAACAAAACAACACGGTACATCTAATATTAAGTTGTTGTGCCAAGTCAAGTGTTCCAAACCCTCTTGACAAGACAGCATGACCACTTTAAGGAGGTTGGGGTCCAAACACCCACAATCTATCGCTGATAGAGATAAATATAAGAGCAGCAGCGATGACCAGAGACTCAACAGAATGGAGTTTAGATCTGATGTCGGAGAGTTCAGATCCATGGACCCAGGAAGTAAATATGTGGCAGAGCATTGATTATTAATGAGATGGGGAGTTCTAGTGGAGTGACTATGGTTGGACAAGTCAGAGAAACGACAGTAGGCTAGTTGCGGGAGCACAAAGTCCGAGATCCGATGAGAAAACATGGTGGTTGAGGTTATTTTAGTCATAACCGGTAGATATTGTGTGGTGATGGCGGTAGAGATGTAGAAAATCAGCGGATCCTTGAAATTGAAGGAATCTTGGTTAAAATTGTTTGGTTTTAGTAGTGGTAAAGAGCAAACTTGCAGACTTGGTGAGGGGATGGAAATATTGAAGGAAAGGTAGAGATAGCTTCCAATGATATGCATCAGAGATGAGAGGGAGGATCCTGGCCGCCACTAAGGCAGTGGTAGAAAAGAGACAAAACCCTATTAGTCACTATTCTCTCTTAGAGAGAGAAAGTGAGGCTCCAAGTAAGATGTTCCTTGTTTGTTCATAAAAAATCCCCTCAATTGGTTTTTTAAATGAAAAATTCGAGAAGCTTTCTACATATGTTGCAAAAGAAGACATATCACATCAATCTTAATCATTACACTTTTCTTTTTAAACAAGCTCACATACAAACACATATTCCAAAACACACTTCTATTTTCTTTCTCATCTAGAAAATGAATAGAGATTGAGATGAAACATCAACCAATCATTCCCTCGTTTTTTAATATGCCTGAAAATTCCATTGAAATTTATGTGATTTACTGCTCCAAAATTTATATTGATGGAGATACTTATTACCTAGTTCCATCCCCATTGTTTGAGATGTCGGTGGTCACTTTAGGTGACCACTTATAATGTTAGAGGCGTACTTGGTATGTAAAGAGACATCAAGTCATTGGTAATCTCCACCCTTATGTGTATGAGCACATTTTATGGAGCCCATGTGACACATACGGAATGGGTGAGTTCATCTGGGGACCTCATTAGAGGCATACTTGGTATGTAAAGGGACATCAAGTCATTGGTAATCTCCACTCTTATATGTGTGAGCACATTTTATGGAGCTCATGCGACACATACAGAGTGGTTGAGTCCATCAAAAGTCATTCTAGTGAAAGTACACTTCAATCAAATTGTGCATTGTCGAATATAGACATGAGCCGAATGCATCAAATGGAGTGTTCATAAATTAACAACGGAAAGAAGATTTTCTCACAAAATTAACACAGTCAATGATGCGTCTAACACATTTCAACATGACATGATCTTTTCATATTTTACAAAGTTCATCGGCTATAAAAGAAATCAACAAGACATTAAAAGAAACTTCAAACTAATGGAAACATAGTTTTACTTTATCCAGGTCAACTCTCTTTCTTCTTAAATATTTATTTTGACAACATAATAAGCTACAAATCACATTAACACACATTTTATACCATCACTGATATTTATGCCTTTTTTCCTATACACACAACAATATTACTATAAATCTATTGTTGGTTGTATTAACACACACACACACACACACACACACACACACACACACACACATATATATATGCATCTACATGTGAATAATTATATTTCTATGTATAGAATTATATCAAACAATTGCTTTCAAATTGTGTCGTGTTCTATATTTATTTTCTAAAATTCCATGTTTTGCCTCCGTGTTGTGTCATAACTGTATTGCCGCATGCGTGCATCAGTAAGGCCAACTCCAATGGAGCGCCTGTTTGGCGATGGTGAATAGTGTTGCGTTAATATTAGCGGAACATTGTTCATCAGTGCAATGTAGGTTTTATATATATTTTTTATTTTGCTATAATTAGGTCCTTAATATGATAATTAATACCATTAGATCCTATATATTTAGGTCCCTAAACTTTAAAAATGTTACAATTAGGTCCTATGTTTGTTATTGTTTTACTCAGTTATATATAATTTTATTTTAATTATAAAGAAAAGATATATATTAAATTTTTTATAAAATGCATATATCATATGTTCACGTAATATTGTAAAAATATTATTTACTATTATTATTAAAATTAGTGCAAAAATATTGATAATTATTTATTATTATTAAATAACAAAGATATTCGTGTAATATTATAAAATAACAAGATATCTTTTCTTGGATGAATATGTAATAAAAAACTTGAATTTTGGGTATTATTTGTGAAATATGAGAAATAGTATAAAATGAGGTGAAAAAAGGAATATATATTAAATATTTCTTTCGGTGTTAAAAATAGTGCAATACATTGAAATGGACTTACTGTAGCTGCACCAAAATAGTGAAAATCGTGCAAAAGTTGCACCATTTTGGTGCAATACATTGGAGATGCTTTAAGTAAGCACATCCTCATTTTACTTGACTACCGACTACTCTGGTAATTGTTTTTCCCTATCATGTATAATACTCAAGTCTTATTCTTCCTTTGATTTTAATTGGAAACTTCATATCAATGACGCAATATGCGCAATAAGATCAACATTTTTTATATTTCATTTTCCTGAATTAAGTTTGTGGAAAATGTCATTCATATTATTTTTTTGAGATTTTCTATTTCTAAAAATAAAATAAGAAAGCAAATAAACTTTTATCACGAAAACAAATATTCACATCAACAATTACCATTACATTTCTCTCTTAAAAATAATTCATTCAAACACATTTTTAACATCATTATTTATCCTCTGATATATATTTATTTACTTTTTCATGAAAAGAAACATGAGACCGAACATTTGTCCAATCAAGCTCATGGCATCCTGAGACGCCAATTTTACTATATAAGTTTGGTGATACTTAGTGGCTCCCGTAAGTCCAACTCTCTGGTGATCTCCACCCCACATGCATAAATATACATGATGGGGGTCCATCATCACATAATACTTGTGATAGTGGAGATCATCCCGGGAGTTGAACTCCCGAAAATCACTAAGTATGACCAATATAACTTGGTACTCTATAAATCCCACATTTTAAGTACGACTGAAGTCCCAAAAACATATCCTCTTTTTCTCCATAATTCCGACGGGACAAACTGGCCTCAATGCCGTGAGCCATCAAGACCAAGTCCATAGCCTCAAATGGAGATGAACCAGACAAACAAACAAAAAAACACAAATAAAATAAAACATGAACAAAATATGCAAATCAACCACCCAACAAAACAACACCAATATTAAGTTGTTGTACCAAGTCAAGAGTTCCAAACACTCTTGAAAAAACAACAAAATCACTTTAAGAAGGTTGGGGTCCAAAGATCCACAACCCATCGCCGATAGAGACAAGGGTAAGAGCAACAACGGTGACCGGATAGTCAACAAAAGGAATTTCAGATCTGATGTTGGGGATTTCAGATCCATGGACTAAGAAAGTAAATATGTGTTAGAGCATCGATTATTAGTGAGACGGGAGTTTCGATGGAGTGACTATGGCTAGACAAGGCGGATAAACGACGGTAGGCTAGTTGCGGGAGCACAAAGTCCGAGATCCGGTGAGAAAACATGGCGGTTGAGGTGATTTCAGTTGTAACCGGAAGATATTGTGTCGTGGTGACGGTAGAGATGTACAAAATCGGCGGATCTTTGAAATGGAAGGAATCTCAGTTAAAATTATTTGGTTTTCATAATGGTGAAGACAAACTTGCAGATTTGGTGAGGGGATGGAAATATAGAAGAAAATGTAGAGATAGCTTCCAGTGACATGCACTGGAGATGAAAGGGAGGACCCCGATCGCCATTATGGTGGTGATAGAAAAGGGACAAAATCCTATTAGGCACTATTCTCTCTTAGAGAGAAAAAGTGAGGCTCCTAGTAAGATGTTCCTTGTTTGTTCACAAAAAATCTCCCTCAATTGGTATTTAAATGGAAAATTCATGAAGCTTTCTACATAAATAACTCACAACCAAGCATATGCTGCAAAAGAAGAGATATCACATCAATCTTAAAAATTACACTTTTTCTTTTTAAATAAGCTCACACCCAAACACATATTACTTAAATCTTCTTATATCTCCAAAACATACTTTTCTTTTCTTTTCATCTACAAAATGAAGCAAGATTGAGACGAAACATCAACCAATCACTCCCTAGTTTTTGAATATGCCCGAAAATTCCATTGAAATTTCTTTGATTTACTGCTCCAAAATTTATATCGATGGCGATACTTATTACCTTGCTCCATCCATATTATTTTAGATGCCGGTAGTCACTTTAGGTGACCACTTATAATGTTAGAGGCGTACTTTGTATGTAAAGGGACATCAAGGCATCGGTAATCTCCACCCTTATGTGTATGAGCACATTTTATGGAGCCCATGCGACACATATGGAATGGTTGAGTTCATCTGGGGACTTTAGATCCCCGAACCTCCTAAAAATCATCCTAATGAAAGCACTCTTCAATCATCTTGTGCGATGCCGAATATAGACATGTGTCAAATGCATTAAATGGAGTGTTCATAAATTAACAACAAAAAGAAGATTTTCTCGCAAAATTAACATAGCTAATGACGCGTCTGACACATGTCAACATGATATGATCTTTTCATATTTTACAAAATTCATTGGCTATAAAAGAAATGAACAAGACATTAAAAGAAACTTCAAACTAATGGAAACAAAGTTTTTCTTTATCCAAATCAACGCCCGTTCTTCTTAAATATTTATTTCACATCATAATAGTCTACAAATCTCATTAACACGCATTTTATGCCATCACTGATATTTATGCCTTTTTTTCTATACACACAACAATACTTCTATAAATCTATTACTGATTGTATTAACACACACACACACACACACATATATATATGCGCATCTACATATGAATAATTATATTTTTATGTATAGAATTATATCAATCAATTGCATTCAAACTGTGTCGTGTTCTATTTTTATTTTCTAAAATGAATGTTTTGCCTCTGTGTTGTTTTGGAATTTTATTGCCGCATCGGTGCATCAGTAAGGTCAACTCTAGTGGAGCGTCATTTTGTCGATGGTGAATAGTATTGCGTTAATATTGGTGCAACATTGTTCATCAGTGCAATGTAGGTTTTTTATAATTTTTTGTTTTGTTATAATTAGGTCCTTAATATTACAATTAGTTACGATTAGGTCCCTAAACTTTGAAAAAGTTACAATTAGGTCCATTGTTTGTCATTTTTTTACTCAATTATATATAATTTAATTTTAATTATAACTAAAAATATATATTAATAATTGTATAAAATGCATATATCATATGTTCGCGTAAAGTCATAAAAATATTGTTTATTACTACTAAAACTATTATTAATTATTTATTATTATTAAATAACAAAAAAATTGTTCGTGTAATACTATAAAATAACAAAATATATTTTTTTAGATGAATATGTAATAAAAAACATAAAGTTCGGTGTTATTTGTGAAATATGGGAAATATTATAAAATGAGGTGTAAAAAGAAATATAAAGTGAATATTTCTTTCGGTGTTAAAAATCATGCAATTTATTGAAATGAATTTATTGTAGTTGCACCAAAATAGTACAAAAGTTGCACCATTTTGGTGCACTACATTGGAGATGCTCTAAGTAATCACATACTCGTGTTATTTGATTACCGACTACTCTAGTAATTGTTTTTCCCTTTCACAATACTCGAGTCTTATTCTTCCTTTGATTTTGATTGGAAACTTCATATCAATGACGCAATGTGTGTAATAAGATCAACTCTTCTTATATTTCGTTTGCCTAAATCAATAAGTTTGTGAAAAATGTCCTTCATATTATTTTTTCTAAATTTTCATATTTCTAAAAATGAAATAAAAAAGTAAATAAACTTTTATCACGAACACAAATATTCACATCAACAATTATCATTACATTTTTTCTCTTAAAAATAATTTATTCAAATACATTTTTGACATTGTTTTTTATCCTCTGATAAATATTTAGTTACTTTTTCATGAAAAAAAAAGTATGACATCGAACATCTATCCAATCAAGCTTATGGCATCTTGAGACATTAATTTCACCATATAACTTGGTACTCTATAAAGCTGACATTTAAAAATGGGAGTTGCATTACTTCTAACAACCTCCCCGTGCACCCACATCCATGTTAATCACACCCCAAAACAAGTGGATTTTGTAAAATCGGCGAATATCTGAAATGGAAGGAATCTTGGTTAAAATTGTTTGGTTTTGGTAGTGGTGACAAGCAAACTTACATATTTGGTGAGTGGTGGAAAGATAAAAGAAAATCTAGGGATAGCTTCAAGTGACATGCAACGGACATGGGAGAGAGGACCCCGGTTGCCACTGTGGCGGTGGTAGAAAAGGGACAAAATCCTAACAATCACTATTCTCTCTTACAGAGAGAATGTGAGCCTCCAAGTAAGATGGTCATTTTTTGTTCACAAAAAATCCCTCAATTGGTATTTTAAATGGAAAATTCGAGAAGCTTTCTACATAAATAACTCACAACCAAACGCATGTTGCAAAAGAAGACATATCACATCAATCTTAATAATTACACTTTTTCTTTTTAAACTAGCTCACATCCAAACACATATTACTTAAATCTTCTTATATCTCCAAAACACATTTTTCTTTTCTTTTTCATCTACAAAATGAAGCGAGATTGAGACAAAACATCAACTAATCACTCCCTGGTTTTTGAATATGCCCGAAAATTCCATTAAATTTTTTGTGATTTACTACTCCAAAATTTATATTTGATGTGTGTAAAAAGCACACCAATGATAATATGTTATATAATATAAGACAATATAGTATAAAGCACAAAGTAATAGTAAAAATGGACACCAGATATACGTAGTTTGGTAAAAAGAAGATCTACGTCCACGGGGTAAAATTAGTTTGATCCTTTCATTGATGGTTGGAGTTGATATATATACAAGTTTGTAATGGGTAGGTAAAAAGGGCAAGTCAACTATACTAAAGATACTTTTGGAAGTAGAATAAATCATAATCCTTCCTTCTTAAGCTATATCTAATATGGTATAAATATTGGTTCTACTGGTCGCATGTCTATTTATGGAAAGTATCTCCTTTGATTGATTCTTGTCTAATCTTACCTCTAGGGTTGCCTTATATAGCTTGCTCCACCTGTGCAGGTTAGGGTCGGGCGAACCTCCATCTTGGATTTGGGTTGAATGTCTTCTAGAAGGATCCAAACCCATGATGCCCTTGGACTTAGGCCCATAAAGTATTGGATTAACCAGTTGGGCCCAAAGACCAATTTCAACCCACATCAATATTGATGAAGATACTTACTACCTAGTTCCACGCCCATTGTTTGAGATGTCGGTGGTCATTTTAGGTGACCACTTATAATGTTAGAGGCGCACTTGGTATGTAAAGAGATATCTAGTCATTGGTAATCTCCACCCTTATGTGTGTGAGCACATTTTATGGGGACTTAAGGTCCCCGAACCTCCCAAAAGGTCATTCTACTAAAAGTACACTTCAATCATATTGTGCAGTGTCGAATATAGACATGTGCCAAATGCATCAAATGGAGTGTTCATAAATTAACAACGAAAAGTGATAGAGTAGATGTCCGGTGCGCCAATTTATTTGGGGGCGCCAATCTTGTAGTAGATAGATTCTATAGACAATCTTTTCCTTATAAATAAAGTTGATTTTTATGGCATTGTTTATTCTTGTATTTATATCTTACATATGTTAGAATAAAGTCCCTTAGGATCACACATGGCTATGGAATGTCATCACGCATCGGGAATAACAATGATGGAATATGTCTCTAAGACTATGATCCTTAAAACATGTTCCAAGTCGTGAATAGGTTTGTCAAGATTAGGGATATTGACATACCTAAAAAACTTGCTTGTACGATACATACTCTGGGAGAGTGTACCTCATTCCATAGGTACTGGCATGGTGAAAGTCGGTGTATGTATGAGGACTCCTATTGGAAATAGGTAAACTGAACAACCCCATGGAAGTTCCTTAAAAAGAATCCCAGTAGAATCTGGAGCTTCCAACGATCATGTAGTATAAGAGTAATCCTTATAGACCTGAGACTCCATTGGATATCTTGTATATGATCCATCACACTTTGACTTGCTTCATGATCTATTAAGATCGACGAATGGGGTACTTTAGGTGTGATCTGATCATATATGGAGATACGTGAGAATCAAGATGGGATCCATCTCTAAAATGTCAGTGTATCTCCTGTGTTTATAATAAGTAAGTTGACTAAGGAAATCTTCGGCCGAAGTAAGACTTCTAAAGAGGCGGAGGGTTTCCTCATTTAGAAGGTCAAAGTCAACTTTATTGTAAATGGGAAACATATTTATTGAGTTACTAGAGTTTTGACTAAACCTATATCCTAGACTCAATCGGGAGATCATGATGGAAGGATCTTACTTATACGAGAATCATGATTGTAAAAGGCGTATCTTTACTTAGTCGATTATGTCTAGGTCTTCATGGCCAGTTGCTAGACAGTAATCACGATTTGTAGGTGTCTTGAATTAGTATGGTGGTTAATTCAAGACATGATTAAATCAAGTTGTATTTAATCTTGTATTTCTATTTTTGGAAAGTACACTAGCACTTTGGGAAAGTGTACCTACTACTAGTACATAAGCAAGCCTAAGGGGTCACACACAACTCTGTAGAATTTTCGCTTTTTAAATGTGAGCTAATCAATTTGAAGAAATTGAGAAAGTATAATACTTTTCTAATTTGGAATATAAATTAATTAGTGGAGACTAACTAATTAAGACTATTTAATTATTCTTGTTGAATTAATTAATTAATGGACCTAGTATAGTTCAAGTAGTTTATTTAATTGGGTTAGACTCAAGTTAAATAAATGATATGGATAATTGGTGAAAATAAATAAAGTAGGACTTTATTTATTGAAATTAATTAAAAGGATTGGATTCTTTGTAATTAATTAATTGGAGTCAAGGATTAAATCAAGAGATTAAAACTTGGACTCCAAGACACCAAACGAGGCGTGTGAGGCGAGGTGAAGGAAAGAAGAATTCTTTCCTTCCTCAACTTCTTGATCAAAGGTAAGTCATTGGTTGACTTACGCAATCAAGGAAAGATGAGTTACTTGGTAAATAATACTATTCCTTGAAGGATTATATGTATATTGGATATACATATAAAATAGTAAAATAGATATATATAATATATACATGCTAGGCCTGTAGTATGTATGTGTGTGTGTGTATATATATACATGTATTATTATTTATTATATATATTATGGAGGAATTCTAGATAAGGAAAATACTATATCTTGGAGATTAAGTTATTTCCTTATTACTAACTCTATTAGGGTTTGAATTCCACCTCTATATATTTGTGATCAAGCAAGAGAAAAATAAACTTAATACTCTTGTTATTTTTCTCTCTAAAATCGGCCATCACTAGAAAAAGAGGAAGAAAAATTTGTTCCTCATATTTTCACCATAGCCGCCCATAGCCTTTTATCCAAGGTGTAATTTTGTTCATATGTTGAGCTTAATTACTCACTAAATATATTCCTCACCTTTTCACATGAACCTAGAAAGTTAGTTCTAGATTCGTTCTATTGGCTAGCACCGGAAATAGGACTATTGGAAATTCAAGGAGGTGTGGACTATTCTTAGAGGCGCGGCGATTGAAGCGTTTTATCTGGAGATACAAAAGCAACGAGTTTTGTGAAGGTTGTAGCGGGTTGATCAAGATCCAACCGAAACTAAAATTCGTTGTTGGTAATTTTACATTTCATTATTTATTTTATACGAATTAATCAAGCCGATTAGATCCGTGCCGGGGTGTTTTATTTTATGCTTACGTTTAGTGTAAACATTTTAATCCTCCGCTGAGTTAGTCACCCAGGGGATCACCAAACCCAACAAAAAGAAGATTTTCTCACAAAATTAACACAGTTGATGACGCGTCTGACACGTTTCAACATAATATGATCTTTTCATATTTTACAAAGTTTATCGGCTATAAAAGAAATCAACAAGACATTAAACAAAACTTCAAACTAATGAAAACATTGTTTTACTTTATCCAAGTCAACTCTCTTTCTTCTTAAATATTTATTTGGGAAAATTACACTCACACCCCCATAATAATGGAGTAATTACACAAACCTCCTCTCACTAATTGATAATTACAAATACACCCCCTCAGGGGATATATTTGTAATGTTTACAGGGAGTACAATTGTAAGAAATCTTACAATTGCGCCCTCCGTGTGTAACAATTCTTACAATTGTACTCCCTATAAATATTACAAATATATCCCCTGAGGGGGTATATTTGTAATTATCTATTAGTGAGGGGAGGTTTGTATAATTACCCCATCATTGAGGGGTGTGAGTGTAATTTTTCCTATTTATATTTACAACATAATAGTCTACAAATCACATTAACACACATTTTATACCATCATTGATGTTTATGCCTTTCTTTTTATATACACAACAATATTTCTATAAATCTATTACTGATTGTATTAACACACACACACACACACACACATATATATATATTGGTTGCCTGTCACAGTATCCCGGACATTGCCGGACTAATCTGTTGGTCGACCCGGGTCGCACACCTGGCCTGGTGGGTGAGTCTCCCAACGGGGGTAACATCGTACAAAAGGAATCGAACCCGAGACCTTGCTTAAGCGGAACCAAGTTGCTTACCACTTGGACCAACCCCCGTTGATACATATATATATACATATATCTATATACATATATCTATCTATATATATATATATGCATCTACATGTGAATGATTATATTTTTATGTATAGAATTATATCAAACAATTGCATTCAAACTGTGTTGTGTTCTATTTTTATTTTCTAAAATGCTATGTTTTGCCTCTGTGTTGTGTCGAAATTGTATTGCTGCATTTGTGCATTAGTAAGCCCAACTCCAATGGAGCGCCAATTTAGCAATGGTGAACAAAGTTGCCTTAATATTGGTATAACATTGTTCATCAGTGCAATGTAGGTTTTATATATTTTTTTGTTTTGTTATAATTAGGTCCTTAATATTACAATTAATTACTATGAAGTCCTATATATTTAAGTCTCTAAGTTTTGAAAAAATTACAATTAGGTCCAATGTTTGTTATCTTTCTACTCAATTAATTATAAATAAAAGATATATATTAATTTTTTTATAAAATGCATATACCATATATTCACGTAATATTGTAAAAATATTGTTACTATGATTAAATATTATTTTAAAATTAGTAAAAAAATATTGTTAATTATTTATTATTAGTAAATAACAAAAATATTTTCATGTAATATTATAAAATAGCAAAATGTATTTTCTTGGATGAATATGTAATAAAAAACTTAAAGTTGGGTGTTATTGTGAAATATGAAAAATAGTATAAATTGATGTGTAAAAAAGAATATATAGTGAATAATTCTTTCGGTGTTAAAAATGGTTCAATACATTGAAATGAATTTATCGTAGCTGCACCAAAATAGTACAAAAGTTGCACCATTTTGGTGTAATACATTGGAGATGCTCTAAGTAAGCACATACTCATATTATTTGACTACCGACTACTTTGGTAATTGTTTTTTCCTATCATAGTACTCAAGTCTTATTCTTCCTTTGATTTTATTTGGAAACTTCATATCAATGATGCAATGTGCGTAGTAAGATCAACATTTCTTATATTTTGTTTGCCTAAATCTAAAGTTTGTGAAGAATGTCATTCATATTATTTTTGGAGATTTTCATGTTTCTAAAAACAAAATAAAAAACCAAATAAACTTTTATCACGAAAACAAATATTCACACCAACAATTATCATTGCATTTTTCTCTTAAAAATAATTCATTCAAACACATTTATAACATCATTTTTTTATCCTCTAATAAATATTTATTTACTCTTTCATGAAAAAAAAGCATGAGATTGAACATTTGTCCAATCAAGCTCATGGTGGCATCATAGACATCAATTTCACCTTATAACTTGGGTGATAGTTAGTGTCTCTTGGGAGTCCAACTCTCGGGTCCTCTCCACCCCACATGTATAAATATACATGAGAGAGGTCCAACACAATTTAATACATGTGATAGTGGAGAATATCTCAAAAATTAGACTTTCAGGAATCACTAACTATGACCCATATAACTTGGTACTCTATAAATCCCACATTTAAAATTGAGAGCTGTATTACTTCTAACAACCTCTTGCGTACCAACATCCATGTTAATCACACCCCAATATACGTGGATTTTGTATTAGTATATATAGAAAATCATAGTTGAATTTCTAGTCAAAATTTGCAACCTTCATTCATATTACGAAGGCGCGACTCAAATATTTGCATAAGTTTCACTCATAGGACCCAGTGGGCACATCAAATGAAAATTGTTCCACAACACTACTTGAAAACTAGTAATCGAAAAACTTTATTCCAAAAGATAAAAGGAAGAAGGTAACAATTTTTTATTTTTTTTTACACTTATTTCGTTTTTTTTTCTTCATGTCTTACTGCGTGTAAATTGCTAGATTGGCCAAAAAGAAAATGGAATATATTTTAGAATACTACTAATTTATCCTAATTTATCGACAATTTGAAATTCAAAATTTAACAAACAACTAACTTTAGCATCTCTCATAGATTTCTTTGTGATATTATCTTGATACTTATTATCGCATCATCTTCCTTGATATGAAAATCAGATACATAAATTTGTAAATTAGCACAATAGACAAGAAGATTATAGAGAGCAAATAAACATAAAACAATTTGATTTGTGAACACTTTATAGATTCAGCCTGTGAAATCTAGTTCTACGGGCAAAATTGAAGCCTCAAGATGTTAGAAGTTTTAGGTTCTACTCTTATCGTAAGCGGGTGAGTTTTTTACAACTTTCATAATAGTTGTTAGATAATTGTTATTTGTTAGATTTGTTTTAATGACATATATCATGTAACTGATTCGTAAAATAAAAAACAATTATATTCACTCTATGCAATAACACAATTCTTTTTTCCTTTTTTTTTTTGGAAACCACAAAAGCATGTCACATTAGTGAATTTTAACTCTCTAATCTAATTTAATCAATTGAATTTCCTAAAATAAACTTAGGTCTTAAGCATAATTATATAACAAAAAGCAAATCCAACTGTAGCTAAGCAGCTCTCCCTACCTAATGTACAAATATTTCAGTTTGCCAAAGTAGACTAGTGATAAAAGGAGTGATAGTATATAGAATTATAGATACAACATCCACATATCTACGCTTCTCCCCCTTTCTCTCTCTACATTACTCCCTTCCCCCTTTCTCTCTCTACAAATGAAGGGGCACTACCTCCACCATCACCCCCAAGGAATCAAAGCTCCCTTTAGATGACGATACCCTTTTCAGCCGTCATCGCCGCCACCTTACTATTCCTCACCGCCGTGTCCACTCCGCCGCCATCAGCCCATGCACTCGGCGGCTCCGCCGCCACCGTCGCTGTAGTCTACGGCTCCGCTACCACCATCTGCACCATTACCGCGCAGCAGCCCATCCAACAGATTCAGTGCTGGCGGAATGGCCAATTACTGCCGCCCATCCTCCCCACCACCTCCTTCGACGCCGTCTCCGGCGGCCGCGACACCCTCTGCGGCGTTCGCTCCGGCGGATTCAGCCTCCTCTGCTGGAACACAACCTTCACCCCCAAGAGAATCTACAACGACGCTGCAGCCACGCTAACGTCTCTCGCAATCGGCGACACTCAAATCTGCGCGTTGCGAAACGTTGCAGCCGGCAATAACGCGATTTGCTGGCGAGGAAACGGCGTCGCTTCAGCCCCGATTCTGAATGGCGGTTCGCAATTTCGCGTGATTTCATCTGGCGTTGGATTTTCCTGCGGAGTGATGGAGAGCAACAATCGCGTTGTGTGCTGGGGCGATGATGGTAATGTTTCGGTTTCGATACAATCGGAGTTTGCGAATTCATCCATGGTGAATATTCAGGTTGGTGAAAGGTTCGCTTGCGGAATGAATAATTCAGGGTTCATAGTCTGTAATGGAAACAACGACAATGGACAATTGAATGTACCGTCAAATACGCCCTACGAATACAGGGGTTTAGCGCTTGGCGCGAATCACGGTTGTGCGATCAGAAGATTGAATCGCACAGTGGTTTGTTGGGGTGGAAGAAACGGCGAATTTTCGAGTAATATTACTGATGATATTTCATTCGAGTCTATTGTTGCAGGTTTAAATTTCACTTGTGGCTTGGTTACAAGCAATTTTTCTGTGATTTGTTGGGGCCCTGGTTGGCCTAATCAATATTATGCTTCAGGGATTGAGTTGCCATTGCAGAGAACTCTTCCTGGACCTTGCGTCGATACGCCATGTCAGTGTAACGTGTATCCCGACTCTCGAACGCTGTGTTCTGGAAATGGCCATATTTGTAGGCCTTGTGATATTCCAACCTCAATTCCACCAATTTCGCCACCATCGCTTCCGCCACCACCGCCTCCTATTATTCGTCCCTCTTCTTCGCCTTCGAGAGGTTTAAGAAGGGGTTTATTGGTTTTCGCCATTGTTGGATCAGTTGGGGGATTTGCTGGGATTTGTACTTTGATTTATTGTTTGTGGACTGGTGTTTGTTTTGGGAAGAAGAAGATTCATAACTCTGTTCAGCCAACGATAACCGGTTCAAACGGTGCCCAACAATCTAATAGTGGCCCGCCTTCGCGATCATCCACTCTGAGGCGCAACGGGTCTTTACTCATGCGGCGTCAGAGGAGTGGAACGTCGTCGAAACACGCGGATAGAGCCGAGGAGTTCTTGTTCTCTGACCTTGTGGCGGCCACCAATGGCTTCTCTTTAGAGAACAAGATTGGTGCTGGGAGTTTTGGGGTTGTTTATAAAGGGAAACTAATTGACGGTCGAGAAGTTGCTATTAAAAGAAGCGAAACGGGCCCGAGGACTAGGAAGTTTCAAGAAAAAGAGAGCGCGTTTGATTCGGAACTAGCGTTCCTGTCTCGGCTTCATCACAAGCATTTGGTAAGGCTTATTGGTTATTGTGAGGAGAGGGATGAGAGGCTCTTAGTTTACGAATACATGAAGAATGGAGCTCTTTACGATCATTTACATGACAAGAACAATGTTGAAAAGAGTAGTAGTGTCATGAATTCGTGGAAAATTAGGATCAAGATTTCGTTAGACGCCGCCCGTGGCATTGAGTACCTCCACAACTACGCCGTCCCGCCGATAATTCATCGTGACATTAAGTCTTCAAATATATTGCTCGATGCGAATTGGATAGCAAGAGTGTCGGATTTTGGGTTGTCCCTAATGGGCCCGGAGAACAACCGTGATTACAGGCCGACAAAGGCGGCCGGTACGGTCGGGTACATTGACCCTGAGTATTATGGACTAAACGTGTTGACAGCAAAGAGCGATGTTTATGGTCTTGGAATTGTGTTGTTAGAGCTTTTGACAGGAAAGAGGGCTATTTTCAAGACACGAGAAAACGGGGGTGCACCGATAAGCGTGGTGGACTATGCCGTGCCAGCCATTATGGCCGGAGAATTGGTTAAAATTTTGGACCCTAGAGTTGGCCCGCCGGAGGTGAATGAGTCGGAGGCGGTCGAATTGGTGGCGTACACGGCGATGCATTGTGTGCATTTGGAAGGGAAAGATAGGCCTAGTATGAGTGACATTGTTGCTAATTTGGAAAGAGCATTGGCTCTATGTGATGATAGCCATGGAAGCATCTCTAGTGGTCCAATCTCCATTGTTTCAGATTGAAAATTAGATTAAACAAAAGAAATGTGATTCTTTCTCTGTTTTTCTGTTAACATTTTTTCCCCCCAGCTAATTATGTGGTTATAAGTTTGTTGTGTAAATGATTTGTGTGGTAGCATGAGTTGTAGTGTAGGAATTTGTAGAACACTAACAGCCACCATTAGTTTTCACATAGTTATTGTTTCACTTTAAGTAATTAGTTCCACTTCATAATTATAAGAATTTTCTTGTTACTATTTAATTTTTATGACATTTTTAATCAGTGTTTCTCAGCCTCACTTGAATAGTAGCCAAGTTAGTGACGTATAATTTCCACATACAATACGTACATCGATAGAGAATTGATCAACAATATGGAAGATCAACATTGACAAGTACTTTTTATTTTTTTTAATGTATTTATTACATGGTACATATTATGAATATTAAATAATTACAATTAATAATAAACTGATAAATAGTACAATCAACTAATACTACTAACAAAGTATGAGAAAAAACTCGCACATCAACATTGACGGAGCAAAACTCAAGATTTGGGATTTCAACTTCGCCTAGAGCAAGTCTTCATTGACGAACTTTGACAAGTATTTAGTATCATAACTCACTTTGAAAGACAATTTAGTAATTGAGAAATTTTAGAATTTCATTAAATCATAAGAAAGTGAAACAATAGATATAATATCGACATAGATGCTTATTGGGCATGTTAATTTTATTTATATATTTATTTGGTTACAAAATGGGCATGTAAAACAATTGATCTGGTCGGTTTTATAAGACGTGTAGACAGAGGAGTTTTGGACAAGTACCAAGCCAGGAAACTTTCAGGAGAATGGAAAAAGGTATTTGGTACGTATGAAATTGAAAAGTAGAAGTAATTGACCAAGTCAAGTCCAGGACAGGAATGGATGAAACATACAAGTCTAACTTCATGTACCAAAAGGAGGGCGGTCCAATTTTGAGTTTTCAAGACGTTAGAGGCTCAATTCATTAGATGATGAAATTTGACTTTCAATTTTCTCATTAAAAGCAGTCAATTAAAGCCACTTAATTCTGTCTCTCCCTCTCTCAACAGCCAACACATGTTGGCTAACAACGGGTCACTTTTTCTAAGAAGACCGGGAGTTCGATTTTGCCTGTGAGACGTGTGTTCGTGGGCGATTAGTAAATATATTTGTAAGCGTTTTAAAGGCATACTCTGATCATAATAGGTGATTGGATAGACTAAATCTAAACTATTGTTGGTATTAATAATAAAAAAAAAACTCTCCCAATTTGTAGACACGTGCGGGCCCTGCATCAGAGAATCAGCCCCTGTAATGGAACCACCATAATAATATTCTGCATTTATTTACACAGCGGTGCAAATCAAGCGCCAAATTATTAATTATATATATAAGATATTGATAACAACCCCAAGAAAAAAGATGAATAAATTGAATATTAAGTCCGTCGGTTATATTCTGGGAAATTGAATTTCTTCCGTTGCAAAAACAATCATTGGTAATAAATGAAGAAATTATGTGGGACGTTAGGGCGGTGGAGAGGTGGTAGATTTATCCGGTGGCCGGTGATCCACCTCCCTTTTGTTGGTTGTAATTTCATGAATTTTTCTATCAACTAAGCATTTTTTTATTCAATAAGAAAAACATTTAAGCTTTTTCTACAATGAGCTTTCCAGTATGGATCATTCATAATTGCGATTGTGTCGGTTAATGATAGAACAAATATGTTGCTTTCGATTCATCTAAAAGAGTTTACTTATAAATCGACATTTCATATAGTTTATGCTAGTCTCATTTTTTCTCACGGTCAAATTCGACTATCGTTGTTAATGAGCCGTAGAAATTATGAACTTTTTTTCCTATTTTTTTCTACTTATGGCGATTTGAAATTTAATGGTGTATAATTAGACCTAAATATGCAAATTAGGTGAACAAAATGTGAATATTGGACTTGACATGGTAGAGATTTGTAAATTGGAAATTTAGTATTCAAGAGAAAGTGTAGAAATGATTCCATTGGATTTGATCATCAATTCCATTAATCATCTTATTCTTTGGCAATCATGTTAATCACCATTTTTCGTGATAAATAAGATAATACTATACTAAGTACTAACAATGTTTATCGTGAAATTATAGCTCGTGTTCAAGCATACGGGTTTAAGTTTCGAACATAATAATTCTACTGTCTTGAATTTGTATTACAATGTCAAAAAAAAAGAAATTTGTATCATAATAATAAATTGTGATGCTTCTAATTAGATTGGCACGCGTGTCGTGCATGGCGATCGCGTCCTTTTTTTGGCTCAAGAATATATTATTAAATGATTAATATAGATATCTATAGACAAATATATCTAGAACAAACCAAGCCTCTTGATCCAGTGGTATAAGGCTACCACTGGGACAATTTGGGGTCAACCTGGTGTGCTCCCAAGATCGATTCCCAACGTTGTCAAAATAATGCTTGGTCAGCGGCAACCACGCACCGCGAGCGGGGATTAGTCGAGGTGCGCGAAAGTTGGCCCGAACACCCCGTGGGGAAACCAAAAAAAAAAAATACATCTAGAACATTGATCTTGATGATTGAATAAAAATTACAGAACTATAAAAAATATTATTAGTACAAGGTTTTTAAAACAAAATCATTTATAAGATACGATGTTCATTTTGATGAAAATGTTTTAAAAGTAAAAACGATCTAATCAAATAAAGATCATATATAACGTTAAGTTTATTCTAAAAATTGAGTATCAAAAATAAAATTATTTGTATTGGTATAACTTTTTCCTAAAAATAAAGTAATAATTTAAGTATATGTGTTACATATGAAAGTATACACATATCTGCACTGACATACTTTTTACTAATTAGAAATGACAATGAATTCGGGTCTAACGAGTATTCACCTCGAAACCGCTCCGTTTAGGGCGGGTATGCGTCCAAAAAAATGAGTCCGGGTCCGGATATTGAAATTCAAGACCCGGCCGGGTCCGCGGGGGGGGGGGGTATCGATTGGACTCGTTACCCACCCCAATTAAAACAACTATAATATTTTTAATTTTATATATCTAATTATTATTAAAACTTATTAGTATTTATAAATTGTATCCAAAAAAATGTTATTTGCAATAGCAACTTACTTTATAACCTTAACTAGATAAAAATAAATAGTCAATTAACTAGAATCAAAAGTCTAAACTCAAAACCCACTTCTCATTCTCTAGTAACAGATAACTTGTAGTGGATGTGATTTTGTTGAATCATTGATTCGATGTTATTTTCTTATTTATTTGTTTTGAATTCGTAATTGTGAAAACAATATAGGCAATAAAAAGTAAGAAAAAAGTAAAAAAACAGAAATCAACCGGGTCTAACGGGTAGGACACGGGCTCGCCTGGTACCCACCAGATCCGGGGCGGGTTTGGGTATTGAAATTTCTTAACGGGGCGGGTCCTGGGTCCTGCTATACCCGCCCCATTGCCATCCCTATTACTAATCCCACTAAGACGACATGCGGGTTCTATCTTCTATTTGGATATGACATTGGTCCAAATTAAGAGGCTGTTTAGCTCATTTTGGAACGTAAAAAATTGTGTTTTGGACTCTTAACAGTAATTTTTGGTGTATTTTACCCACTTTTCTATAATCTCATTTAGACATTTTGCGTTACAAAATCACGTTTTTGGATGTGTTTGTTTCTATTTTGGAGGGTGATTTTGGTGAAACTATTTGGTGAAATAATTTATTGGAAGTTGTGTATTTTCATGAAAATATGTTTGGATTAACTATTTTAAAGTAATATTTGAGTGGCATTTTGGGGAGATTGAGTATGGTTTTGTTTTTATATGGAGTAAAGATCAATGTAACAGTCAAATCATGTAAGATTTTGTCTGAAAAAGTTGTGTTAATAATTAGTTAATTATTGAAAAACATGTTATAATATAGGATATAAATGATTTTGATATTAAAATATAATATATTTATATAAATATTACAATTTATGTAATTATATAAGATTGTATTTAATTATGCGATATATATATATTACTAATATATATTAATATAGACTATACATATATAATATTGTTTATATATTACAATATAAGTAAATATATTATGTTTATATACGTATACGCGATATTATAATATTACATTTATATGATGTACATATTATGTATATGTACACATACATAACTTTATAATAGTATGTGTATATTAAAGGGAAAATTTCATTTTTGGTCCCCCAGTTTTACAAGAAATCCGATTTTGGTCCCTCAGTTATATCTCTCATCAAATTTGGTCCCTCAGTTATCACTTTTTAATCAATTTTAGTCCCTCAAGCAACTTTTGAGGTCAATTAAAATATCAAAAATTGCATTTTGCATCCCAAAAACATAAATTATGATAATTTCCACCCAAAAAAAAAATAACTAACGAATTTCACCCTTTTATCATATTTTTAATTAGGGATAATAGCAGACACCTCCTTCAGTTATGGGGTGATGTGCACTTTGCCCTCCAACTTATTGACATGTGCGATTTACCCCCTCACTTATCAAAAATGTACACTTCACTCCCTCATGTAGGGGCAAAGTACTACAAAACACATAAATCAGGGGGCAAAGTGCTACAAAAACACATAAGTCAGGGGGCAAAGTGCTACAAAAACACATAAATCAGGGGGCAAAGGTCCAATTTTTATGATAAGTGAAGTGCCTGAATCTGCTCGAGCTGCTCGAAGGAGTGAAGTGCACATTTTTGATAAGTGAGGGGGTAAATCGCACATTTCAATAAGTTGGGGGGCAAAGTGCACATCACCCCATAACTGAAGGGGGTGTCTGCTATTATCCCTTTTAATTATGATATATTTACATATTTTTTAATTTTGCATGAAATAAGACATGTTAAGATATATTATAAATGTGTGTGTGTGTGTGTATATCATAAAATTACACATCTTGTTCGATTTCACAATGGAGAGAACAAAACCCCATTTTTGTTCATTATTGCATGTCTTTGTCCAGCAAAACCCCATTTTTTTCTCATCAATATCAAACTCTTCAATCCTCAAACACAGACTGTGTGTGTTTATGTGTCTGTTTGTGTGTGTGAAACAAAATAGAAGAGTTCAAGAGAGAGAGAATAAGTGGAAAGGGTAATTAATGAAGTAATAAGAGAAGAAATCTAGAAGCTAGGCTCTATATATATATATATATATATATATATATATCGAGTAGAGAAAGACAGAGAGCTATTCTAGTGCCGATTGTTCTTGAATTTTGTAGTAAAACTTGGACACAGAGAGAGACAGTTTGTGTAAAAAGTGAGCAATTTTTAAAAAAATTTGTATGTGCGTGTTGAATATATCAAAGAGTACAAATCAATGTTATATTAATATGTTATATATTTTATTATTGATGTGTCGTAATTTAAATCATTTGGTTTTTAACGTCGAGTTTATACAATAATTTTTCAACAATTTTTGTAACTTGAGAAAGAGTTTAATTCCAAATTTTCCTATAAAAATTAATAAAAGTAGATTTTACACAGCTTTATATATGAAAATTATCTGGATTGAAATGAACCAGCAAATTTATTTTCCAAAACATAAGCCTTAATTTTAGTTTCATATGTATATGCGTTCATGATTGATATAAATTTATACATTTGATATGTATAAATTTAACAACGTGTGTAATTTTATGGTATTCATATACATTTATAATATATCTTAACATGTCTTATTTCATGCATAATTAAAAAATATGTAAATATATCATAATTAAAAATATGATAAAAAGGTGAAATTCGTTAGTTATTCTTTTTTGGGGTGAAAATTATCATAATTTATATTTTGGGGGTGCAAAATGCAATTTTTGATATTTCAATTGACCCTAAAAAGTTGTCTAAGGGAATTGATTAAAAAAAGATAAGTGAGGGACCAAATTTCATGAGCTGTGTAACTGAGGGACCAAAATCGAATTTCTTGTAAAACTTGGGGACCAAAAATGAAATTTTCCCTATATTAAACATATATATATACACACTATGTGTGTGTGTGTATACATATGCATGATAATATATGTACATATATATATATATATTTAATGTATGCAAAATAATATTATAAACATTTGTATATAAGTATATAAGAATATATATTACATATATAATACATAAACTATATAATATATGTATATATTATTCCTAATGCATATTTTATATGTATATATATTAAAAATACATACGTAAATATATAAGGGCAAAATACGAAATGCCCCACTAATTATACTCAATGTCGTATATGCCCCCGAGCTCAAGAATATACCAAACTTGTCCATCGATCAAACTTATGTTTGCTAGTATTAAAATATTTTAGTGTAAGTACCAATTTTACCCCTCTCCACATGGACCATGGCTATTTTTACGTGTAAGAGTAAATAAATTTTTTAATAGTTGGTTTTAATACCAGTAGAATACACTATCAAAAAATAGTATTAGCAATAAAATTTAAATACACATATTTACTCATACATATTCTTACCCAAATAAATTAAATAAATTTTTAAATATATAATAGCAAGTAAATACCTCTCACCCAAAAAAGATATTAATACAATTATTTAAAGTAATCATTTTGTGTGCACAAATGTCTAGACCAGAACATTCTTTCATTTGGCTATCCGCGACCTTAGCCCAAAATTAATGAATAAAATAAGTATCTCATTTGAGCATATGCTACATATCTAATCTTTTATATATAGCAAATATTTAACACAAAAAAAGTAGTATTAGTAAGAAAATATTATCATGTGTCTTTTACTATATGTATAATATTTTGCATTAATTAACATTGAGTAAAAATCAAGCGAAAAATCAAGTAAAAACAATAAGTGAAAAATTGTGTGACATATCAAGTGAAAAAAAGAATAAAAAATTGGCAGGAAATTAAAATAAAAAATTAAGTTAAAAAAATTATGTTTAAAAACCGAGAAAAAGCACTAAATGAAAAATCGATTGCAAATTTGGAGCAAAATATCGGTTGAAATTTGTTAGTAGAATAGTTTAAAGTTGTGAAAATTTAGCTTCAAATCAAGGCATATAATACAAAAAGGTACAAGGGCAATTTTGAAAAATAATTCAACAATCATAAAACAAATGGCTACAAAAGTTGATTGAGGAACCAATTTGGTACGTTATTTAGTAGAGGGGGTAATTGCGACAATTAATATAGTTCGAGGGGGCATTTTGTAATTTGCCCTATATAATATGCATATGCATAAACTATACATAATATATACATATATTTTTATATGTTACACATACATACCTATTATATATTTATGTATATTGTAGTATATGTACATATAATGTTTCATATATATTTATAATATATATACATAACAATATTACATAGATATTGTTGGGTTTCATTCGAAAAAGTATAAACGCAAAGGAAGGGATTTCAAAAATTAAAAACGAAAACCCAATTGGTACTCTAATTCGCATAATTGAATCTAAAAACGTATAATGAATAAAACTTACTCGTTAATATGAATATGATGATGGAGAAAAACTTATTCTTCTCCAAACTCGAAATATGGAAGCTTCCAAATCTTCAATCTTTTGGTTTGATTCTTCAAACTTGAACTTGATCCGAACAACGAAAATACGTCGTCTCTAAATTGTCATGCACAGATCAACAAACGAAAAATCCCCTTTCTTCTTTCTCTATGGTCGACGGCTAGGTATAGAAGAGGGGAGGAATATTTTTCTTTCTTTTGAGAGTTATGAGAGTTGTGTATTATTCTTCTTTCCTGTTCTAAGTCAAAGAATCCTTATATACCCCATGACTTATTGAACAAGTCAAAACAAAAGAGCCCTAATATGTGGCCTCTCAAAGACGCCACATTGAGGCCTAGTAGGCGTCCAATTAGACTCCTTATTTAGCTTCGGGATTTATTTTGTTTAATTAATTTCTTATTTCAATTAATAATTTATTGTATCCAATAAATAAATTAATTCATTAATATATTTCACAAGGAAATAAATTAATAATTAATCTTATCATTATAATTAATTATTTCATCTAATGAATAATTAATTATTTAATTTATCCATTAAATTAAAACTCCCGAAAGAAATAATAGAAATTCTTTTTCTTCACTTTTCTTTGTCAATCCTTTAGCGCGACTCTTTCGGTTCGTTTCGATTGACAATGAGAGGAAACCAAAGGAAGTGGGTAACACCTAGCCAGTCACGTGACCCACTTCGTAACCCAAATGAAAATAAATGATAGGATCATTCCAAAACCTTCCAATCGTAAATACCGTATATGTATAAACCCTTTGTTCACATTCCCCAATCAAGTGAGAATTATGGTTATGTCAAACTCACTGGACTTGACCATATGTATAAATTATAATAAATACGAGATCATTGAGATCGATTTAGTGCCAAGTACAATCGTCTTGTTTGCTTTGGCCAAAGACTTTGATCTCTATTTATCTATAATTACATAGGGTACATACTCATTCACTTATGAGAGAACAAATCTCATGTTAGATATCTGCTAAGATTACCACTTGCCCATCAAGTCCGCATTTCGAGGTTGATGCCACCAAAGGGTGAATTGGGTCTAACTACTCTAGTGAAAGACTTGACGTCACGAGTGCATCTTCAGCCTGATACTTCAGATCAAAGGTTCACATATACCGATTACGCATAATCAGTTCCGTCATTGACAGTCATAGAGTGAAAACCCATGTGACAGAACTGATGCGAGTCGTGTTCGAACATATCAGTTCCACTGACGTGTCTATAATCTTAATCTCCTATCATCCCATGATACCAGACAGGCACTCCCATGTCGGAGCTAAGATTGTACAAGTATTCGAAGTTTTTATTTGTCCATTAAAGACTTCATATTACTTGCGAACTTATTTTAGCAATCAAGATCGATCTCTCTAGTGTCAATCTTCTTATCCCATAGGAAGTAGAGGGATCGCACTGAAAATATGGACAAAACGTTTTACACAACTTATAGATACAGATAAGAATTAAGTGAAAACTCAATAATGCTTTTTATTTAAGAAGAGTTTAAGTTCAATACAAGATATATGCCTTATACATTTTATCCTCTATGGCATCTGAGGGCATAATCCTAACAGATATATATTGTGATTAATGTAATTATATTATGTATATAAGAATTTATTTTATTATGTAATATATACATAATGTATATGTATAGGTAATATTATAACATAACATGTATATTATGTGTGTGTGCGTATATATATTATATATGTACATTTATAATATGTATAAATATTATATATACATACAATATATATAATATATAAATATATGCATATATTGTAAATATCATATATGCATTGCTACATTACATACCTATTATATATTATAATATATGTATATAATGTAGTATATATATTTATAATATTACATATTTATAATATATATATATATATATATATGAGAGAGAGAGAGAGAGAGAGAGAGAGAGACCCCAAAAACAGTGACACATTGTTTTGGGAGGTGTTCGGCCAAGCATGGGGAGCCCATGTTTGGCCAAATGGTTTAATCCAAACAAGGTTTGGGTCGAGTTTTTGGTCGAAACACTAGCCCAAAACAGAAACAAACACAATCATACCTTTTGTCATATTTAATTCTACTAGAATCAATTATCACATAATTAATTATGCAAAAGTTGGACCAAAGTGACTCTAAGCCTGAGTTGAGAGTAGCTCCCAGACTGCTGCGAAGTCCTAATTTAGGTGTTACAACCAATGTTTAACAACACAAAAAATTCTATACTAGATCAAGTTAAATGATTTTAGTGTCTATTTCTCTCACAAATTAAAGTGTATTGCATACCCTTGTGTGAAAGAGATATCAACAAATACACTCTCGAGCCATTGAATCATTTTACGCTGTCAGGAGTAGAGTGATCCACAAGTCGGACAAAACAATAGTTTCTTTTTAACAATTAACACAAGTCTAACTGACAATATATGTACATTAAGTTCATTATTGAAAGAGATATATGATTAAAAGATCAAAGCAAAATAAATTATGAGCTGTAGAAGTTACTAAAAATTTAGTCTTAGACACAATTTAAAATTTTTATCTCTATTTATGTGAGCTTGCAATATATCATATATGATCCCATTGAGTAATTTAACATTTTAAGTATAATATAAATTATCATTTATAAGTCATTTACAAATTACAATATTACTTAAATTTTTGAAAAGCTAAAAATAAATTATGAAATGTCACCTTCGCTAAACAGAAAGCTTCAGTAAATTAAATTATTCATTTATCTAAGTCAAGAGCAAGATGATGATATTACTTATTTATACTATTTTTTAATGAAGAAATATATCAAATTTATGCATCAACTTACGTGGGAAAATTAAATATGTTAGGAAATTTTAATGTTAGATGTTTTGATGATGACAAGATAGGATTCATTGTTAGACCCCAAATAAAATGTAAGTTTATGCTTTCCTTAGATCATTGTTTAAGTGTTTGAAAGTTTGTAATTTTGTTTAGGCTTGTAATTTTTATCTTTGTAGATTTTAGACTAAGTCTTAGTAACTGAATCGCTAGTAGAATTCTAGGTGAGTCTATTAGAGAAGAAGTTGAAGACCAGCGTCTGAAGTCAACCAGAGATGAAGGTTTGTCTCTTAGCGTCCGTCAAACGCTAAAGGAACCTATTTCAGGATACATGGATCAAGCGCTCAAATTGTCTCAAGCAATGGATGTAAGATTCACCTGAAATAAATCCTCAAGTCATGAAGGATTTAAATGCAATCATTCAACGGACATTTATTTCCAACGGGAAATAAATTCAAATGCATTAAATGCCTGATAAGAGCATTAAATGTGATAAGCTACTATGACTTGTGGACAAGCCACCTTTTGACCAGACTGTCAGAAATTTCAGAGTTTTAGCTGCTCCCGTCCAATCGGATTCAGCAAATTTTTCAGGAATGTCAGACTTTAGGTATGATCACGCGCCACGTGAAAGACACGCTTCTACATGTGTCCAACGGACAGATCCCAAGAAATTGCCTATAAATACCTTGCTCCAGAAAAACCCAATACATAACAACAAGAATATATAAGAAATTATTGTCAAAAATCTTACGTACATTCTTTCTGGAAAAAGCTTAGAAACCCCATAGCCAAAACCTTTCAAGCTTTCTATCTACATTCCAGACAGTCACAAATATCTCAAATATCTTCTAAAGAAGAAATTCAAACTCCAACTGAGATATTCCAAGTTGTTTGATCTTCTCTAAAACAAACAAACCCTAGTGACAAACCTCAACCTTTCATCTAAGTGAGAAAAGTTGTTGAAACCTTTCAGGCAGTATTTCTGAGTGAGAGAAGCTTGAAAAAGACGATCTTCATTGGTGCTGAAGTCTGTGTGATCAAGGAGCCCAAGATCATTTTCATCCATTACTATTTTATAGAAGTTTCTGTGTGATTCTTTGATAATCATCATAGTAAATTCCTCCAAGTGAAATAGGAGAAGAAGGACGTAGCTGGGATTACATCACCCAGTGAACCTTACAATTTATTGTGTCATTTATATTTTATTGTCTTATATTCATCACATTATATTATTCTGAAAAAGACAAATAAAATTGCAAAGCAATTAAATTATCTAAAAGAACGCTAAAAATCATTTCCGCTGTGCTAACCCTGATTAAGCGATCTAAAGCGTTGCCCTACTTTGGTAAACTGCTGAAATCACTAAGTCTAAGTTAACTACTCTGAAGCGTCTGACCCAAGCGCTCAGCTTTCCAAGCGTTCAAATTTCTAAAGTGATACGAAAATTTTTGTGAAGTCGAAAAAGACTTCAGGGTCTATTCAACCCCCCCTTCTAGACCCTTTCGTATGCCACTTATGACCACCAAGTGGTATCAGAGCGGTTGAATTAGAAACCTAAGCGTTTCCAAGCATAACTGCTTGTTCAGATCCATTTGTTTTTAAACTTAGTCGCTTTAATTTTTTCTCTCCAAAAACATCTCATTATGGCTTTCAACAAAATGCCTAAGTTGGTAGAATCAAATTATGATTCTTGGAAACTTAGAGCATTCGCTTACTTGTGCTCATGCGATAGTGAAATGTGTGATGTAATCACAGGTGGTCCCATTCAAATTATGAAAGTTGTAACTCGAGCCCCTGGAGCAACCGAGACCACTCCAGATGGTTATGTCGAGAAACCTAAGTTAGAATGGACGCCTGAAGATCGAAAAAGAGCAAATCTAGATAATGTTGGACGAAGTGCACTTTACTCAGCATTAGGAGACAACGATGCATTGTTCAACAAGATCAAGCAATGTAAGACTTCCAAAGAAATATGGGACAAGCTGGCTATAGTGTGTGAAGGATCAGCACAAATGAAGGAGAATAAGCTTTCCATAGCCATGCAAAGATTTGAGCATTTCAAGATGCAGCCCAATGAGACGCTAGAACAATTGGACGCAAGGTTTACTTTGCTCGTTACAGAGTTAGCGTCGTTAGACAAGGAATTGACCAACAAGGAAATGGTCAACAAAATTTTCAGAAGCCTTCCAAGCAAATATCTAATTAAGACTGTTGCTATGAGAGAATCACAGACATTGGAGACTCTTACTCCAGAGCATGTCTTTTCAGAGTTAAAGGCATTTGAGTTCGAATTGGGTGAAGTCAGTGACACATCGACTTCAGCGACTGAATCAGGAGCTTTAATCGCTACAACCAAAAGCAAGGGTAAAGCGGTTAGTGAGGTTAAAATTATGGAATCAAATGAAGAAAAGGAAATGGCTTTATTGGTCAAGAAATTCAAAAAAATTCTAAGACATGAAAAAAGAAATCCTATCGGACAAACTTCATTTCAGACTCCTCTCCCTGCTCCAGCGCCTCAGTATCAAGCGCCAGTGTACTCTGCACCTCAACCAGTAGCGCCAGTTCCATACCAAGCGCCTCCATCCCCTACTCAAAATCTCTCAGCGCCAGTAGTCTTAAAGCGATTATCCACTGAACAGAAAATGAAAACTAATTTGTGTTATAATTGCAGAAAACCAGGGCACTACCAGGTGGATTGCCCTTATCCAAATGTGTCAAAGCCCTCAAGGCAAGACTATGCGGATAGAAACCAATTCAGGAGCAACCTTCGCCAACAGGGATTGCTAGCGGAATCCGAACCATTCTTCGCACCTGAAGAGGATTTGGAATCATCAGATGAAAGCAGTGATGATGAGCCTACAAGCGACTCAGCGTTGATTTGTCTTATGGCAAGAGATGATGAATCGTCTGACGATTCGCTACCAGAGGTAACCAATGAATTATCAATTCCTCTTTTTTATGATGAATTACTTGACAAAGTCAAAGAATACTACAATGAATGTCAAGAAGCTACCAAAATATATCAAAATGATCTCGATATTATCTCATCACTCACAAGAGATAAAGTGACACTCAGAGCAGAGTTGCGAGTTCAGCAACAGTGCATTGAGAAGAACCAATCACTTGAGAGTGAAATTATTCAATTAAAAGATGATCTTGATATAATAGTCAAAAGAGAAGCTGATCTGATCGCTAGACTTGCCAAATCAGAGCAGCTCGTCTCATCATTATCAAAAGCTTCTAGAAACTTGGATAATGTGACTGAGGTAACTAGATTATTTGGTGAAAAGACCGGTTTAGGATGCAATAAATTCGGTAAACAACTAAATAAATCTAATGTTATGACAAACAACAAAGGAAAGGGTGTTCCCTTTGTTAAAGAAAGTTCACAAAGTCAAACGCTGAATGAACCAAGCGACAATGGTACGAGGCCAAATGAGAAAGCCAAAGCTAACTCAGGCAAGGGAAAGACAAAGGCAAATGATTCACAAAGAAAGATTCATCCAAACGCTCAAAAGGCTAAGGATAAACCTAACCACTGTGAATCAAGCGCTAAGCGTCAAGCACCAAAAGTGCAACCCAAGCCAGTGCCAAGGAAATACCAGCGTCAATATCCGAGACGGTCAAGGTCATATTATCGATACTATGATGATTATGACTATGACTATGATTATGACTAATATTATAATCGAGGATATTATTACACACCCAAAAAGCACACACAACACGATGTGAAACCCAAAAAGGCCAGTATTCCCACAATGAAGACTAGGCAAATATGGGTTCCTAAAGTTTTAATTCAAACCAAAGTTACTAACATTGAAGGACCCAAGAAAACATGGGTACCTAAGAAGAATTAGAACTATCCTTAATGCAGGTACCTAGAGCCGACACCGATACTTCAGTTTGGTATTTCGATAGCGGGTCATCCAGACACATGACTGGATCAAAAGATCTCTTAGTCAACTATCGAGCTACCAATGGTCCTCAAGTTATATTCGGTGATAACTCCAAAGGTAAAACCAAAGGTATAGGTATCATGCATAAGGGGAACATCATGATCAGTTATGTATATTATGTTGAGGGTCTTAAGCATAATTTGTTAAGCATTAGTCAATTTTGTGATAAAGGCTTTGATGTTAAATTCTCAAGCGACTTTTGCTATGTCAACGACGCTAAGACTAAGTCTACTAAATTAAGAGGAAAAAGAACAAACAATGTGTATTTAGTGGATTGGGATTCTATTTTTGATAACAACCCCACATGCTTTGTTGTTAAAAGTCAAAATGAATTAGGTTGGTTATGGCATAGAAAAATGAATCATCTCAATTTTAAGGCAATCTCTCAGTTAATATCGCTAAATCTTGTAGAGAGATTACCTAAAGGTTCCTTTCAAAAGAATCGCTTATGTGATGCATGTCAAATGGGTAAACAAGTTAAGTCATCTTTAAAAAAGAAACCATGTCTATCTACTTCTAGAGTTCTTGAACTATTGCATTTAGATTTGTTTGGACGTATTCAAATCATGAGTGTTAGTGGCAAAAAGTACTCGCTAGTAATAGTTGATGATTTCTCTCGCTATACATGGGTAGAATTTCTAGCGACCAAAGATGAAACTAGTGTCAAGCTCACAGCGCTAATCCGTCAACTGCAAAATTCAAAAGACCTAACGGTGACGAGAATTAGAAGCGACAGGGGAACTGAATTTACTAACCAATTTGTTGAGAAGTTTTGTACAGATCTAGGAATACTTCATGAGTATTCTGCTCCTAGAACACCTCAACAAAATGGAGTTGCTGAGCGACGGAACAGAACGCTTAAAGAAGCCGCTAGGACGATGCTAGCAGAATCCAAGTTGCCTCAAAGGTTTTGGGCCGAAGCCATCAACACCGCTTGCTACACTCAGAACCGGTGTATGATCAACAAGCAACATGAGAAGACTCCATATGAGTTGTGGAAGGGACGTAAGCCTAACGTTTCATATTTTCATGTTTTTGGTTCGAAATGTTTCATTCATAACAATGGATCCCAAAGCCTAAAGACATTTGATCCTAAAGCGGATGAGGGAATCTTTCTAAAATATGCCAAAAATGGAAAGAGCTTTCGCATCCTAAATAAGATCAAATCAAAGGTTGAAGAATCCATTCATGTTGTGTTTGATGATGCTAACCAAGAGCCGAGTAAGGTTGATCCTGATGATGTAGGAATTGAAGATCTTGTCCAACAAGCGTCACAAATTAATCTTGAAGATGATAGTGACAATGAGGATGATGAGATCTCTGTGCCTTTTCCTAAGGTTACTCGTGAGGTTACAAATTATGATGAAGTCAGAATCGCTAATGATCATGAAGAGAATGATCATCAAGAGCAAATTGGAACTGTGAATGATGAAGCGACTGCGCAAGAGACAAATGAGAATCAAGCGATTGATAATCAAGAGTCTATCAACCCATTCCAACCAGACCGAAAATGGCTTAGAGATCATCCACCAGATCTAGTGATTGGAGATATTGAAGCACCTATTAGAACTAGGTCCGCTACAATTAATGAGGCCATGTTCGCAAGCTTCCTATCTCAAATGGAACCAAAGAAAGTGGATAAAGCGCTTAGTGATTCAAGTTGGGTAGAAGCGATGCAAGAAGAGCTTAACCAATTTGAGAGAAGCAAGGTTTGGACGCTAGTACCAAAACCAACTCATCAAGGAGTCATTGGAACTAGATGGGTTTTTAGGAACAAAATGGATGAAGATGGCATTGTTATAAGAAACAAAGCTAGATTAGTCGCTCAGGGTTATTGTCAAGAAGAAGGAATTGATTTTGATGAAACATATGCCCCAGTAGCCCGTCTTGAAGCGATTAGAATGTTCCTAGTATTTGCCGCATTCAACAAGTTCACAGTATATCAAATGGACATGAAGAGTGCATTCTTGAATGGTAAACTCCAAGAAGAAGTCTATGTGGAGCAACCTCCAGGATTCATCAACAACCATGGCAAAAGTATGGTCTACAAACTGGATAAGGCACTCTATGGCCTTAAACAAGCACCAAGAGCATGGTATGCCACTCTCTCTATCTTCCTTATAGGTAAAGGCTTTTCAAAAGGCAGCGTTGACACAACGTTATTTAAAATTACCCATAATGAAGATACTCTCTTAGTCCAAATCTATGTTGATGATATTATATTTGGTTCTACTAATAAGCGATTGTGTGAGAAATTTTCGAAAATGATGCAAGAACAATTTGAAATGAGCATGATGGGTGAATTAACTTTTTTCTTAGGATTACAAGTTAAGCAACTCCCTAATGGAATATTTATAAACCAAGCTAAGTATACTAGAGATATGATTAAGAAATTTGGTATGGAAAATGCATCATCTTCAAAAATTCCAATGAGCCAAACGCTTAAGTTAGATAAAGATGAAAGTGGGAAGAAAATTGATATCACTAACTATAGGGGTATTATTGGATCACTTCTTTATCTTACCGCTAGTAGACCTGATATTATGTTTTCGGTATGCATGTGTGCACGTTTTCAATCTGATCCTAGAGAATCACACTTAAGTGCTACCAAGAAAATCCTTAAATACCTAAAAGGCACACAAAATGTGGGCTTATGGTATCCACAGGATTCTCCTTTTGAACTAATTGGTTATTTAGACGCAGATTTTGCAGGATGCAAAATAGATAGAAAAAGTACTAGTGGTACATGTCAATTTCTAGGTGATAGACTAGTTTCGTGGCATAGTAAGAAACAACAATCTATAGCGACTTCTACCGCTGAGGCAGAATATGTAGCTGCTGGAAGCTGTTGTGCACAAATCCTTTGGATGAGGCAACAACTTAGAGATTATGGAACAATCCTAAATCCTACCTCAATCCATTGTGATAACCAAAGCGCTTTAGCTATGACCCAAAATCCTGTCCTTCATTCTAGAACCAAACACATTGACATTAGATACCAATTCTTGCGTGACCATGTTCAAAAGAAAGATATCTCCATGCATTTCATTGGAACTGACAAACAACTGGCAGATATCTTCACCAAAGCACTCAACGAACAACGCTTTCTCACTTTAAGAAGTGAATTAGGTATGATTGATTTAAACGCTTAAATCATAAAGCATCATATTTAATAGGCATATAATTTAGGGGGAATCCACTTTATGATTATGTCTAAACTATATTTCCAAAAATGAAATGAGTTATCAATTTTAGGGGGAACTTTAAAATTGTACTTATTTCATCAAGTAAGCGACTATGATCAAAATGACCTTAACAAATCTTATGCACCGATCATTAGCGTTTACTTGTACTCATTACAATCTGATCGCTTATAAAATGAAAGGTTTAAAAATCCAACAAGCGATTGATATGTATCAAATTATATTTACTCTATAAAAGAATCTTCAGCGTTGAAAGAATTCCCACTTCAACGCTAAAGTAACTCTCTTTCACAAAAATTCATGCATAGTTTTCATCGCCACAAAGTAGCGTGTGGATGAGTCCAAAATTCTAGATTTGTTAACTACCCACACGCGCCTATCGAGCCCTTTATCAGAGATAAATCCAAAGGAAAGGCTGCAGTTTCTAGTTCCTACGGACTTCTCCCGTCCCCAGAGCATTCTTCTTCCGATTCGGATTCTGAAAGTGATTCAGACGCTAGAGACTTCAGACAGGCAGTCCGGAACTCGCTCCACAACATTGAAGGTTCCTATTCCAAGATCTTTGAAACTGCTGATAGACATATGCGAATAATGTCTGATACACGAAGCCGAGACATTGCCAACGCTTCAAATAAAAGCACCATTGCTATCATGAATAGCATGTCCCCTCTTATCGCTGAGCTCTCCTCTGACTTCAATCGACACCTAGCTCAGAGCGCTTCGACTGATGCTGAAAGACACGCTTCATCCGATGCTGTTGCTCAGAGTGTCGCCCAACAAATTGCTCTTCTAGTCGAAGAAGTTAGACTTTTGCGCCGAGATGTCGCTGATCTAAAGACCTCTCTTGATGATGCCAAGAAGGGGGAAAATACAGAAAAGCATCAAGCGTCCAAATCGATGTCAAAGACTGATAATCAAAATTGGCGATCAATGATGGAAGAACTAGTGAGCATCAAGAAGATGTTAACTAAAAAAAGAAAGCCAAGATATTATCTAGGAAGATATCCCCTTCCGGAATTAGACGTTGACTTCTTAGAAGGTATGGGATTTCAACCTTTTGCCGGACCGCTGAGACGACCTATCAATTGGAGACCGTCTAAAGATCCAAGAAAAGATATCTATCATGATCTGATTCGTGAACTTGGAATTTCTCCAAGAGAGTGGACGGAAAGGTTGTTAGAACTTAATGAAAGCGCCAGACTTCGTAGGCATGATTACGATGAAGTTCAACATACGACAATGATTGACATTGATCGTCTCCTGATGGACTTAGAGCTAGAAGTTCTCCAAGGCGAAGAAAGAGCAAAGCGACAGAAAAAGTGAATGAATCTTTTATTGTACTCGCCTTTTCTTTTGTTTTCAGTATAAATCATGTATGTTTATTCTTTCAATATATGAATGATTTATCGCTGAAACATCTTGTTGAAGCTAATCTAACTTTAGCTAACCTTACTAACTTAAAAATAAAAATAAATTATTAAAATAATATAAGTTTAAATAGGGATCAAGAAATAGCACATTCCGCTCTCGGGTACAGCGGAATCAGACTGATTCTTGTGCAGTTTTATTCCCGCTGTCATTTTTTTATTGCAGTCGAATTCTACAACTAAGGTTTTTCTTATTTCCCGCTCGTTTTTCTCCCTTTTTTGTGCATTTTTGGATTTCGATTTGAACACATAAATTATAGAGTTTTATATAAACTTTGTAACTGCACAAGAATGGACTCATTGCGATGCCCGGTTGAAAAAATACAGCAAGTAAAAAGAAAACATTAGAGCAATATGCTTTTTTGCTTGCCGTATTCCTTTACTCGTGCATCAAAATAAGTTCATTCTTGTGCGGTTACAAAGTTTATATGAAAATTTATAATTTATATGTTCAAGTCGAAACCCAAAAATGAACAAAAAAGGGAGAAAAATGAGCCGGAAATAAAGAAAAAATCATTATATTCTTAAAAAAAAATGGTCTAATGCTGCTTTTTTACTTGCCGTATTCCTTCACCCAGGCATCGATTCTTGCGCGATTACAAAGTTTATATGAAAATCTACAATTTATGTGTTCAAGTCAAATCTCATAAATAAACGAAAAAGGGAGAAAAATGAGCCGGAAACATAGACAAAGTAATTGTTTTCTTTAAAAAATTGCTCTAATGTGTTATTTTTTACTTGTCATATTCCTTCACCCGGGTATCAGAATGAGTCCATTCTTGTGTGGTTACAAAGTTTATATGAAAGTCTACAATTTATATATTCAAGTCGAAATCCAAAAATGCACGAAAAAGGGAGAAAAATGAGCAAAAAATAAGAAAAAAAAAACATGATTTAATTAAATATATATATATATATATATTGCTATAAAAAAATATATTTTATTTGATTCCGCTGTCGGGTGATTCCGCTGTACCCGATAGTGGAATGTGCTATTTCCTGATCCCAATTTAAACCTATATTATTTTAATAATTTATATTTGTTTTTATATTTTTTATTTAATTTTCCCCAACTTACGTATTATTCTTAATCTTTCCTATCTTCTCACTCCTTCCAACAAATAAATATGTAACAAAATCATATTATAAAAAATCAATTTTTCATATTTTTTCTTTCATTAACAACTATGCAGATATGTCAGGTACACATTATTATTTTCATCATTAAACTTACAACTATATTGCATTTCTAAACAGGGTAAGTTTTAACAAGCCTGAATTAACTTGATTAAATTATCGTTTGTTGATTTCAAAGAAGAGTTGAAGTTAAACCCAAACCTAAAATATGGAATTTGTAGTAAAAAAAGATTCTTAATTATGTTGAATCACTAACTTGATCTCTCGAGTATTAAAATAAAGGCCCTGTTTGTTTGTGTTTTCAAATTATTTTTTTCATTTTCATTTTCATCTAAAAATGAAAACACACATTTTACACTGTTTTTAACTGAAAATATTCTCATTTTCATTCTCGTTTTTACGTTCCCAATAAATTTCGATCATTTCTTTAAAATTACATATTATATCACTCATCTCACAATTTCTTTTTATCAATTTTCTCTCTCATCTCCTTTCAATTTTTTAAACCTTTCTCTCTCCTCCCCTTTAAAATTTTTAATTCAGCACTATTCATCTAATCATTACTTTTCAATCATTTCACACATCTCAATCACTAATTTCAACTATTTTTAAAAGCACAACCAAACACCCCCACTTTTTTCACACAAAAATCAAAAAACTCATTCTCTCATACATTTTAGAAAATGACGGTTCAAATTAAAATGAAAACACATACAAACAGAGCCTTAAGTCATTTGAAGAATCATTCGTAATTAATTTATGGGAAAAATTGCAAAACATACCCCTGAGAAACATGAAGTTTGCACGAAACCCACATGTGTTAAAAAATAGCCTAATATACCCCTCTGTTATAATGTAGTTTGCACACTCTCCCTTTCCGTTAATATTGACTAACGGTGTTAATTTTTTGTGTTGTATTTACCGTTATACCCCTAATGTTTATAAATATTATTTTATTCTCATTTAATCTAAGCCTTTGGATCATTGTTCTTAACTGTTGGATCAAACAAATAAAGAAAATTACATAAAATAATTAAAAAAATCATCAAAACGTCACAATTAATTACAAAAATTTCTGAAAATAAAAAAAATTCAGAAAAATTTGAAAAATTTAGGAAAAATTCTGAAACACCCACCAGTAATCTTAAATCAATAACCCACCATTTTTTTCCTGTAAAATCTTCTTCTTCTTCTTCGAACTGCGAAAAAAATCTAGAATTTTTTTTTACAATTTTCGCATTATGTTGTCGAGATCTTGCTTCAATCTGTTGAATCTCGACGACTATTCGAGTGATCGAACTCGAATTCCGAGAGTGATTTCCGTGCTTGGAATCATATCCGATTTTGACAATGTAAATCAAGAATCTGACCTAATTTCATCCGCGAATCAAGAGAGGCGAATCATAGTATCCAATCAGCTCCCATTGAAGGCCAATTACATCGGAGATTCATCGGAAATCGCGAAGAAATGGAGCTTCAATTGGGATTTTGATGCCCTAGTTCTTCAACTGAAAGACGGATTTGCCCCTGACGTTGAGGTTATTTACGTTGGCGGTTTGGGAGTTGAAATTGAGTCGTCCGATCAAGAAGAGGTGGCTCAGTTGCTGTTGGATAAGTCCAAATGCGTCCCCACTTTTCTACCGTTGGATTTGATCAACAAGTTCTACCATGGCTTCTGCAAGCATTACCTCTAAAAGGTGGGGAAAAGAAAAAAGGTGGGTGGTGGCGGGAGGGAGGAGATGGCTGGGTGTTCATGGACAAGATGAAGAAATAAAGGTGGGGAAAAGAAAGAAGGAAAAAAGATAATGAAAAAGGGGTAGTTTAGTCAATTTCCATCCATTTTAACTTGTAAAAAACCCTAAAATACATCCCACTTTGCTCAAACCGCGAGTGAATGCTACCTTCCGTTAGTTTCTAACAGATAGGGGTTTTCGTGCACAGAGGGGTATATTAGGCTATTTTTTTAACACAGGTGGGTTTCATGCGGATTTCATATTTCATAGGGGTATATTATGCAATTTTCCCTAATTTATGGAATGAAATTTATATATTTACAAGAAAATGAGAAAATTCATGCACAAAAGTCTTGGCCACTTTCTAAATATTCATAGTCTCCATAAACAACTTATATGTTATGTTTATGTTAAATAATATCAACTTTTAAGATGATAAAGGTAGGTTTTTGAATTTAATTGTATTTTTATTGGTTGTAACATTCAAATAAAGCGTATATTTACATTAACATATTTTATGGTATGATAAGATAAAAATAACAGAAAATCGCAGAATGTAAACACAATAAAGTAGTGTAAAAGTATATCAAACATGAAAATTATTTGAACAATATCAGAAAAACAAACCATGTGGAACGGTGATATCTTTGTCACAAATATGATGCACCTTTTTGGACTACTGTGCTGGTGTGGGGTTGATGGTGTTGTAAAAAGACCATGTCAAACACACTTTGCTTTTAGCATTAGGAGGGGGAATAATCGGACAAAGTACTACAATATATATTTATATGTGTGTATATATATGTATATATGTTTGTATTTTCACAACATATTGTTGACAACTTTGTCAATATCTAGAGCCTTAGACTTTTCTTTATTTACTTTATAGCACTCCATAAAATAAAATAAGAAAAAATAGGCCATGGGGGGCCTGGGCCAACTTCAATTTTGCCAATAAACAAACAGATAATTGGTGTAATACCTGATCTATCTCAACAAAACAGAAGCTATAATGACTTATTTAACAGGAAAATTAAATAAATAATACAAAAAAAATATTTTTTATTAAATAATATAACTTTTATTAGATATCAGAAAATAGCACATTCCGCTGTCGGCTACAGCAGAATCTGACAGATTCCGCTGTACCCGACAGCGGAATGAATAAAATATTATTTTTTTAATAATTAATGCATTCCGCTATCGGGTACACCATAGTGCATTATGTTTTTTTTTCAAAATTTATTTGCCCATTCCACTCTGCCCGAGAGAGGAATGGGCAAAGAAATCCGCTGCCTTTCTTCCATTTTTTGCACTCTTTTCTGTTATCTTCTTCTCTCCATCTTCATCTTCTTCATTATCATCTGGGACAATACAAGGTAATCTTCTATATTATTACTTTATGAAATTTGTTTAAGTATTTTTTTTTTGTGGAATTTATCAATTTAGGGTTTAAATTTGTAGAATTTTTCAATTAAAGGTTTAAATTTGTGGAAGTTTTCAATTTAGGATTTAAATTTGTGGAATTTTTCGGAAGTAATTTCGAATTGTTGGTATAATTTTGATTTTTTAGCTCTATTTTCGAATTAATTTGTTTATTCTTGAATTTTTAGCTCTAATTTTGAATTATCATGTTATTTTTGAATTGGTAGGTATAATCTTGAAATAGTAGGTTTAATTTTGAATTTTTAGATATAATCTAGAATGATTAGTTATAATCTTGAATTTTTTAGGTATAATTTAGGGTTTATGAGGTATAATATCAATTTTAGGTATAATTTGAAATTAGTATGTTGAATATCAATTTTTTTATCTATAATCTTGAATTGTTAGGTATAAATACCGATTTTTATATAAAATTTTCAATTTGTAGGGATAATTTTGAATAGGTGTGTATAATCTCCAATTAGTAGGTATAATCTTGAACGTTTAGGTATAATTTTGATTTAGTAGGTATAATTTCAAATTTTAGATGTAATTTAGAATTATTGTGTTTAATTTAGAATATTTAACTATATTATCGAATTTAGTGTTTATGGTTTGAATCTATATAATACTTAGTTTGTTATTTTGAATATAATTTGTGATTTCCACCAATGATAATCTCGAATTTGAATATACTTTGAAGCTTTTTTGTTATAATTCATATAATTTTGACGATCTGTGATATATTGATTTTTAAGTTTATTTATTTGTCATATATGTGTTTGAATTTATGAATTATTAATTTGTATTATTCTAATTAGCTCAAGTATTGTTTAATTGAAAATAACTTTCTATTTTATTTTAATTTAGGATGGCGCAGTAGTTGGATGATCATATATATGGCCCGATAGACGGTAGCGTGTTGACTAGTCAGGAAAATCATAGGTCTGGGCAAGTTGATGAGGACATCGATTTCGTGTTGCGTACTAGATGGGCGAAAAATCTGTATTTTAAGGATGCTTATACAAAGACTCCACATCACTGGGTCCATCTATACATGGCTTGAACGCCCAAAATAGAAATTTCAGCATTTTTGGATTTTGTTTGGGCCTTTTGTGTTGCCATTCAACAACCGTGCCCGGATTCCACTTCTGGATAGCTCCCAAAAACGTAGGCAACTGATAGGATTGAGAATTATGTGTTTTATAATCCTTTTTTCGTATGATCTTCATAGAATCATACTTAATTCTATGAGACAAAAGGATGTGGGTGTAGCAATCTAGTATGATTTTATACCACATATAAATCTAGAGAGATTGCTACACCCAATCTAGTATATAAACCTATACTAGATTGGGTGTAATCTGTCTATTGTGAGTATACAGGTATAAATCATGACATTTGAGACAAAAGGATGAAAGAAACAGTAAGAGATGAAATTTCAGAGTACAAAAGCAGAAAGTCGCTGAAGGTTGACGTGAGGAACGTGACATTCAAACGTGAAGATGGTCTACGCACAGACGTGAGAGAGTGTTACGCACAGACGTCAGGTGCATAACGTTCGAACGTTGATATCAGCAGAACAGTTTTGGAAATTTCCAACTCTAAACCTACACAGACTCTTCTCAAATCATGCCAATAAATACGAATTGATGCAGTAGGGATAAGAAAGCCGATTTTGAGAGTCTTTTCCAGCAGTCTTCAGAGAGAGAGAGTTAGATTAGAATTTATATTCTGTGTAATTCTCCATAGCAAGTAGAGGAAGATTGAAGGAAGAAGAAGAAGATTCACACAGTCATAGGGAGTTTTTATTATTTTCTTTTTACTTTCATGAATTCTTTAGTTAGTTTTTATATTATGAGTAGCTAAATTTGTAGACTATAGTCATGCATAGGCCGAATTATGATTTTTGAGTTATAGAAGTATTTCTCGTATGAATGATTATATTGCTTTGTGTTTTAATCTTGTGCTTGATGTTCATGTGTTTGGCCAATATATGTAAGAATTAATGCTTAATTTATCTGTTCAGGAGAAAGTAAATTAAGGTGCAAAAAGGATTAATAACATTTTCTAAGTTAGTTAATGTTATGGATAGCTACATACTTTGGATGTTGTTAGCCGAATTTATTTGAAAGAATCTGAATTAATATGGGAAAAATTCTAGTTTTTAATGCATACAAGAGAGATTGCTACACCCAATCTAGTATAGGTTATCTTGAGCAAGAAATCAAATTGATAATACTCTTAAAGAATTTTCCACCTTAGCAATATTTATCTAAAATAAGAGAATACTTACATAACGAGACTTGATTAATTTGTGTCGACGCATGTGTCTTAGTTGCTTTTTATATATTGGTTTTCACATATGTTTAATTATTGTTTTAGTTTGTATTTTATGATTTATTTTGCTTTAAGTCTACGATTGCTTGATTTAATTTACTATTTTCGCTATAACACAAATCTCAGTGGGTTCGACATCCCGGACTTAACTATCCACTTTATTACTACACACGATCAGTCCTCTTGCTGTTAAATACACAACTGGGTTATCGTGTATCAAGTTTTTCTTGCCGTTGCCAGGGATTTTTCTGTTTTAGCATAGCTATTTTAATTCAAGCTTTTCGTGTTTTTAGTTTGAATTTTGTCTTTACTTTACCTTTTCGTTTGATATCTTTTTCAGGTTTATGACCCGATCTCGTGACGGAGATCTTAAGGAATTTAATCCAAAAATTGAACGAACAATCCGAGCAAACCGAAGAAACCGAGTCATGGCAGCTAATTTTCCATATATGAATTTTCTGGAGAATCGTGAATGGCTCCAAAATATTCTACAAGCAATGCAACCAGAAGCACCGACTCAGTTACCATCTGTCTGTGGTAGTCAACCACCTAGGGTACACACTTTACCTGGTCTTGTTGCCGTACCACTTTTTCACTCACCACATTTTCACATTCCAGCACATCTTTTGAATATGGCACAAAACGACCTTTTTATGGAGAAAACAGTGAGTCACCAGATGATCACTTGGAAAACTTTGAAAACGTTTTGTTAACTATGCAATTTAATCCCAGAGACCTAGATGTTATCCGACTTAGGTTATTTCACTTTACACTCAAAGATAAAGTAACTTCTTGGTATAAGTCCTTACCCTCACAATCAATTACCACTTGGGAGAGCTCGTTGAAGAATTTTTAAACAAATTTTTTCCACCTTCAAGAATAAATGAGCTTCATAGCAATATGAAGGGGTTTAGGCAAAGAAAGAATAAGTCGTTAGCAAACGGTTGGGATAGGTACAAAGGAATGATTAGGAAGTGTCCAGACCATAATTTTAGTTAAGAAGAATTAGTGCAACACTTATGTAATGGAGTAAGGTCTTGGATTAGACCCCGACTCAATGCTAGAACCGGGGGCGATTTGTTGGGTCTCGATAACAAATCTGTTTGGGAGAAAATAGAGCAATTAGCTCAGGAAGATGAGTTATACCCCGAGGAGGAAGATGAGATCACACCTACACCAAAGAAGGTAGCGACAGTTTAAGAGGTTGAAGAAGGTGTTGAGCCAGAGGCCATGACAGAGGTCAACTATGTGAATCAGCACATACCTCAAGTATTTTTTGGAGGAGCTGAGAATTTCCATCGAAAGCCAAATAATCCACCATATGGAAATCCTAGAGCATACCAAGCACCTCCACCACAATTTCAATCAAACAACACCCAACGACAAGTGCACTTTCAGCAACATGGCCAATGAAGAGCTATAAACATTGATGATAGGCTCGAAGCACACATTCAAAAATCGGATGAGTCATTTAAAGAACTCCACTTCATGCTAAAAGATGTCGTAACAGTAATGAAGGGGATGCAACATCACATAGGACAACTCTCAAATAGCCTATCAAGGGGAAACACGGGTACATTGTTGTTGGTCCCAAGTGGCATACGAAAGGGTCTAGAAGGGGGGGGGGTTGAATAGACCCTGAAGTCTTTTTCGACTTCAAAAGATTTCGTATTAAAAGATTTTTGGACGCTTGAAAAGATAGACGCTTGAAGTGTCTAACGCTTGACTTAAGCGTTCACTTAAAATGTTGGCGCTCTGACGAAGCGTCTGATGAAGACTAATTTTTAAAGTTAACTCAGACTTCAAGAATTGAATACTTTGACCAAGTAGGTTAAGCGTTCAGTTCTTTTAATCAGTGTTAGCACAGCGGAATGATTTTTGGGGTCTTCTCTTTGAAAGTTTTAGCGTCACACAAGGTTTCTTAGTTGCTTAGCTTTTGATTGTGTTTTACTTAATCAATTTATGCAATGATATGATAGATGAAAGAATTGACTGAAAAGTAAATGACACAATATTTGTAAGGTTCGTTGGGTGGTGTAATCCCAACTACGTCCTTCTTCTCCTTTGCACTCGGAGGCAATCCACTAAAATGATTCTCAAATAATCACACAGAATCTTCTACAAATTAGGGAGAGATGGATGTCGATGACTTGAGCTCCTTGATCACACAGATTTCTGCTCCAAATCACTTCAATCCCCTTACTTCTTTCACCCAGAAATAATGCAAGTATCCAACTTCGACTTCACACAGATCGCGAGACTTGGATAGGGGTTTTTCTAAAAAAGTTTGTTTGATTTTGATGAAGTTCAAACAACTGGAATATCTCAGTAGTAGAGTAGTTTCTTCAAAAAGAATGTTTGAGATATTGGGTTGACTGTCTCAGGATTTGATGAAAAGCAGAGAAAATATTTTCTTGAGTATTCTGGCTTTTCTGAGAGTTTAAGGAATGAGACTTCAATGCAACATCAATTTGGTTTGATAATTGTTCTGTCTGTTTGGCTTGTTGTTGAAGTTCTATTTATAGACATTCTTGGAAAAAGTGTCCGTTTGACACATGCAAGGGCGCGTGTCTCTCACTTTCGCGAGTGAACAACTTTTGTCCTTTTTCCTAAAAATCTGCTGCACAAAAGTTGGTGCTGCAGTCTTTGAAGTGTTGACAGTCCAATAGGGTGGCTTCTCCGTACGTCTGAAAGTGCTTATCACATTTAATGCTCTTATCAGCATTTAATGCAATTTGAATTAAATGCCCGTTGGCATTTAATGCACTGAGAATATTTGCATTAAACTCCTTTCGATCTGACGCTTCAGGAGAATGTTTGTCATTTGATAGACGCTTCATTCATGAGCTGAAAGTTCCAAATAATCTGGAGGACTACTTAATGTTTAGACGCTTGGAAAAAGTCTTCAGACTTTATTTAGAAGTATAGACGCTTGAGACTTCAGTCTTAGTTACTTGACACCTCACTCAGAACATGTCAGGCGCTTAGAGTGAACTTCTTCAAACTTCATTCACTATTGATTTCTTGGACGCTTGGAGTCTTCAGATTTCGCAGTCTTGATAAGCACACTCAGAAAGTATCAAACGCTTTAATCTAACTGACTTCTTGATCTAAGAATGTCAAAAGTAAAAGGTAAAATAAAGCCTATACATTTCTAATGTTCAAATGCTTATACAATGTATCTATGAAATTTAAGCGTACATAACTTTGGGGTCTAACAAGATTCCTAATTGTCATCATCAAAACATCTAACATGAAATTCCTAACAATTGCCAAGTGATACTGAGAAAAACCCGAAAGGAGCAGTGCTTTGCAGTCACGCTCAGAAGTGGGAAGGAAGTGAAAAATGCACTCAGGATGCCCGAACGTGAAGTACCTAATGTTTGAACGTCCAATGATACTCCAGAGATAGTGGATGTTCCGCTTCAGACGTTCAAACATGGAGGAGTTAACGTTTGAACGTTGCATCATCAACGTCCGGACATGGACCCCCCCTGACGTTCGAACGTCTAAGGTAGTGAATCCCGATTGTAAATCTACTGTTACTGATCCCCCTCCCTCTATTGAAGTACGTTTTCCTTTTCCCCTAGCTTAGAAGATTAAAAAGAATGAACATGATAAGAGTTTTCTTCACATTCTTGAGATTTTAAGAGAAGTGCGCATTAATGTTCCTATTGTAGATGCTATCTTGCAGATGCCAAACTTCGCAAAACTATTAGAGGAAATTCTATCAAACAAACAGAAGTGGGAAGAAGTGGAACCTGTATGCTTGACCGAAGCATATTCAGCTGCTGTGATAAATAATATGCCAACAAAGTGTAAAGATCTGGGTAATCTATCCATTCTGTGCACTACTGGGGATATATAGTTCGACAGAGTTCTTTATGATTCCGGGGCCGGGATCAATTTGATGCCCTATGTACGTTTTCAGAAGTTAGGCCTCAGAGAGACAAAATCAACAACTTTGATGTTGCAGCTCGCAGACAAATCTGTCAAAAATCCCATTGGAGTGATCGAAGATGTCATAGTTAAAGTCGACAAGTTCTACTTTCCATTCGACTTTGTGGTCCTTGAAATGGAGAAAGACTCCGATGTCCCATTGATCTTAGGAAGACCATTCCTAGCCACAGGTAAAGCAATGCTAGACCTAGCGCATGGTAAGCTTACATTGAATATAGGGGATAAGAATGTAACTTTAAAAGCCTATAGGAGTTTTAAACATGCATTTCCTGAGCATACTTGTTCTATACTAGATGCTTTTGATCCTTTTGATGATGAAGAATTACAAGAACATTTGTCTGATGACCCGCGCAGTCGAGGAAGTAAGGAAGATACGAGTGCTAACGAGGTTGGAAACCTCGATAATCTGGACCAAGTGACTGTCACTAAATCCACACAACTACAACATGATGAACCAATTGATGGGAGTTTGGACAAGGATTCTAGTCCACTCCATGATCCGGCAACTTAGTCTGATTCTGCAAAGTCAAGCTAATGACTTTAAAAAAGCGTTTCACGGGAAGCAACTCGAACTGTCTTAATTTTTATTTATTTATTTTAGTTTGCTTTTGTTTTGCTGTTTTTGTTTTTGATCTTGTGTTCTTGTTTTTGTGCAGAGGAGAGGTAGAATTTGCATGAAGTCTTCAATCAGCACGTCCAAACGTGTGACACTCGACGTCCGAACGTGTGACACTCGACATCCAAACGTATAACACTTGGCATCCGAACGTGGATCAGCTGACAATCGAACATGGGCTTACGTGAGAAATTTTTAAGTCAATCAGTGCGCCCGTACGTGCCACCTTCCACGTTCGAATGTGTAGCCCGTCAGAAAACAAGGAAAAGAAGAGACGTTAAAATCACTGATCTAAATCCTATTCCATTCAAAACACCCTCTTCTCCAAGATAATCGCTCCAAATATACCTTCCTTTTTCAAATCACATTCTAAATCCTAACCCATCCATAGAATCCTTCCATAACACAAAATCCTTCCATCATTATCACTATCTATTCCATATATACCTCTTCAAACAAGAAATTCTTCTATTTAAACCCATATATCACATACCATAAACACTCATACCTAATATAAACACACTACCTAATCTCACACAGAAAAATTACCAGCAACGGTTAGACCCAGGGTTTATCATCCAACACGTCAAAAGAAGAAGAAGTACACCGGTACGTTGCGCAACTCATGTCCGAACGTGAAGGGCCCTATGTTCGAACGTGAGTCACTGGACGTGGGTACTCCTTCCTGTTGCTGCATACGCTGTAAATGATTGGCTTGATTCTTTCTTTGTTCAATATCTAGGATAGCTGTGTGGATTTTTTTTGCCGTTATAGTGTATTGGGTGTTGATATTTGTTGATTGTTGTTTGGTGATTGAGCTAATGTGAGGAGAAATTGCAGTGGATAAGTTTGGGGAAATTTTGGAGTTGTATTCATACTAATGGCGAGATTGAGATCTGGAAAACTTTTTCAAGGAGAGAATTCAGGAATGAAAAAGAACAAGGGTGTCAAGAAAGAGGCTAATACTCCGAGGAAAAAGGCAGAAACCCAACAATTTTGCAAAAGAATTGAAGGGTATGAGCTACATAAAGAAAGATCAATATGAGTGAAAAAGATGTTTGTGCTAGTTACAAGGCAGCAACTGTTTTTGTCATACTTTGCCACCACCCCGAGGATGATTGTGCGTGCGTGGGTGAAAGAATTTTATGCAAATAGTGCAAGCACGAAATCTAGGAAAAAATTTCAAAACGTTGTGTACAAGGTTATGGTAAGAAGAGTGGAAGTTGATTTTTCAAAATTTTGTGCTAACAAGAGAGATATACTACCGAGGGATTAAAATCGGAGGCATTCTTTTGGTTTAAATTTATTCGTTATTGTGTTCTACCCATTAGTAACCGGTCTTTGGTTAACAAAGAGAGAGCTCTTTTGATTTATTGCACATAACTTGTCTTTAAACCTTGTTGAGTCAAGAGAGGAAGATGGGAAGTGATACGATTAACCCCTCAACAAAAAAATTCCATTAATTTTTCCATCTTTGATTAGCACATTATGCCTAAAACAAGGGTAAAGCGAGAGACTGATGAAGGGTTTGAGAAATCGGGAGTGGATATTGTTTTTCGGAAAGAAAGAAAAGACAAGGCCCCGATGCCTAGATTTACCCGAGAGAGGGGAGAGAGCTCAGAAAGGACCTCCACACCTATTTTCCTTGCTACAATTTCACATGATCTTAAGTTGATGAGGAAAGAACAAAAAGGGATCAGGGCGACACAATCCGTTATGATGTCAAATATGAGGATATTGGCATACTATTCAAGGGATTTAGCCCTAGTCATGAATAGTTTGGAGGGGAGTCCTTGTTTCCCTTATCCACCTGTACCCGCATTCCACCGCTTGACCAAAGTAGAGAGTGATTTTGACACCGATGATGAGGATCCCACATCCGCCCTGACGGGGGTGCAGTCTTGATGACTTTGTATCCTACTTTTTCTTTTGTTTTTTCTCTTTTTCATTTTTTTTCTTTTTCTTTTTTGGTTCATTTTTTTTAGTTAGGTTGTTTTTTGTTGTTTTTGTTGTTCTCTTGTGATATATGCACTTTTGGCATGTATGTTTCCTTATGTTTGATGGTTTAGTTGAGATGAAGTTTTAGATATGTGATAAGAGTAATTTTTACATGTTTTTAAGCCCTTACGTTTATGTTTTAGATTCATTTATCGCTTGATTTATGCCACATATGCGTATAATCTATGTGCTTATTGAGTAAAGGTGGAAAATCACTGCAATCGACGTAAAGTGCACAAAAACACAGTATTTCAGTATATTTTGAAATCGAATTTGAGGAAGTTTTTTTCTAGAACGTTGTAGATCTCCATCTTGGCTTCATGTGGAAACTTGAATCATCCTAATCCGAGGTCCGTGGATAAAATTATGAAGAAAACACGATTACTGCGCTGAAAAACAAGAAAACGGTTAAGACCTCGCATTTTGGCGCCTAGGCGCCATATTATCCGCGCCTAGGCGCCGGTCAACTTATTCCCCAAGCCACTTAGGCCACCTGGACCATGCCTAGGCACCACGTAGGCCACGCTTGGGCGCCGGTACAGCGGTTTTGAAGGTATAAAGGCCAAAAGTGAAAGGAAGAAGAAGGGGGGTTCGAATTCAAAAGGAATTTTGGGGATTTCTTGGGATTGGGACCTCACTTTTCATCACTTTAGAAGAGCAAAAGAGAAGGGAAAGAAGAGATTCAAGCCTCCAATTAAAGATTCAATCGTCAATTCAACATAGGGAGTTTTTTAGCTTTAGATTCGTCTTTGTCTATGAACATGGATCTTATGCTTAGCTTTTTCCTTATGCATTTTATGAGCTAAATTGTTGAACTAGGGCCATGAGAAGGACATGTTGTTAGTATTGTGATAATAAGATTGTTTTCCATTTCAATTCGTATATTGCTATGTGTTGTGATTTTGTGGGTGAATGCTTTACATATGCTTGATCACCATGTGTTTGATATCATGCCTAGGTGAATTATTCGAGAGAAAGTTGACTTAGGGTGCAAGAATTTCACAACATCACCGACCAAATAGGAATTGCCCTAGACATAGGTAAAGATTCCCGGGTGAAGTCGTTCGATTTTAATCGAGAAAGCTCTAGCTCTTTAATGCATGCTTAGTGGTTAGATTTCTGGGTAGACATACTTAGGAAACCACCAATTAAGTATAAGAGTCTATCACGAGACATCGGTTATTCTTTACCTTTGGAGCTTTCACCATAGCAGTGTATGTCTAATGAATTGGTAATGATCTTAGGATAGCAATACACAACATGTGCCCAAACATGAGCCTTAGTCACCCATCCACCTTGGAAGTTTAATCCCCCTTTACTCTCATTTTAGTTCTTCTACCTTCTTGCTTAGTTAAATCTCTATTTTAATTCCTTTTCTTATTGTCAATCATAAACTAAAATTCAAGCCTCTGTGGTTCGACAACCCGGACTTCTTTTTGTCCACTTTTATTACTACACACGACTAGTGCACTTGCTACCAAAGCACGTTAGCTTCTAGCGTGTCAAGTTTTTTCTCTTTTTCATTTTTTTTCTTTTTCTTTTTTGGTTCATTTTTTTTAGTTAGGTTGTTTTTGTTGTTCTCTTGTGATATATGCACTTTTGGCATGTATGTTTCCTTATGTTTGATGGTTTAGTTGAGATGATGTTTTAGATATGATACAAAAATTTGACCCCATGATTGGAAATGCCTATTTTACTCGAGAGGAGTTGGAGATTTATTAGGATGCCTTTGAAGTTGAAGGATGTTTTTCAACATCCTTGGTTGTAAGTGTTTTTTTATTTTATTCTATCCTTGTTTCATAACAACATTGGGGACAATGTTGGATTTAAATTTGGGGGTATAGAAGTACTTAGATAAAAATGCAATTCTAATTTTTTGCTTAAGTTTGGGGAAAAATTTGTATGCTATCATGTTTATATGTTTCTTTGTTGAAAAATCAATAATGAAATTTTTTTGTACTTCCAATTGATGCATTGACATTGATTAACTTGAAAAAAAAATGCCATGATTTCGTGATTAATTTGAATTTAATAGAAAATATATATCTTTGAAATTGCTCGTGGAGACCCTAGACTAGAATTGATTTCCTAAGATGATTTACAATGTACATAAGTCGATGTTAGAGGAGTTGAGAGGATAATCATCTTGAGACACTTAAGGAATTTTTCCCGAAAATATTGACTTAAATTTTTCATAAGGTTATAAGTTGATTAGTTAATTTTGTATGCTAAATAAGGAAAAAGGTTGAAATTTGGTATGACCAAAGTGGTCAGGCTAATATGTATTGGAGGTGAAGAGTTTCACGCCTACATACTATACTATTATGCTAAAGGAGTTTAATTGTTGAAAAATCTAGTTTTGTTTCGTAGCCTTTGACATCCGAATAATTAAATTCTTAGGAATGTCTCTACACTTAATGCCCTAAAACTATCTAGTTTGGGAGTCATTGATCTAAAACTTATTACATTGGTGTCATAGAAAGCCTAATGGAATAAAATATTGCACATGATCTAGCCTTGATGAATTTAATGGAAGTTTCATATGAGTTTAAAGTTTGAATGTTTGAAGTAATGAAATTTAAATGGCTATGAAGTTTCCATGATTCTTGTGCCTTGTGTTTGATTAAAAGTTGAAAGTGTTGGGAATCGTACGAGTAAAAACGCAACGGATAAAACAATTTCCAAATCATGAATCAATTTGATTCATTGTTGATTTCTTGACAGTAAAAGGAGATAAAAGATTTACCTCTTGAAGCGTGAATCGATTCGTATCGATTTGATGAGAGTAGCAATCCACGGGAGTCCTACCTCTAGATATCACGCGGAAAAAAAATCTCCAAGAAAGCTCCGATCTCCTCCCCTGAAACAATGGCGGCGGCTAGTTGGAGAAGAGGGAGGGTATTTTTCTTTTCTTTTGTTGTGGGTTTTCTGGCTCAAAGTCAGATTTAGAATTATAACTTATGTAGAACTCTGACACTGACTAACAATTTAAACCAAGTAAACAAAACCCCTAATCCAATAAGTGAGGGGCGGCCCGCTAGGCCTGTATGGAATGGGCTTTCGAGCTTCGTTCCATCTTAGCTCATGTGTAATTAAATCCAAGTCCAATCCAAATGACTTTTAATTAATTACTTTAATCCAATTAATTTAATTCATCTTATAAATTAATTTTCAATTAATTTAACTTATGAATTAAATGATTTAATTAATTTATTTAATCTAATTAAATATCTTTGATTAAACCATGCCATCCATTTTGTTAGTCATTCACATATAATGTAAATTTACCGAAATGTCGTTAGCATAGAAAATCATTCATTTTCTTCACATAACGCGACTCTCTAGGCTTGATTCAATTGGTAATGGGAGGACTCTAAAGGATAAGGTTGTCACCTAGCCAACACCGTGGAACCAAATCGTAGCCTAATTGAAAGTGAGGTGAATACAACATCACGAACCTTGATTACGAATACCATATGCGTATAAACTCTTCACCGACGTGACCTGATCAAGTAAGAGCCATGGTATGTCAAACTCATATAACTTGATACTGTACTTTGGAATCATAATAATATGAGATTACCAAACTACCCTCAGTGACCATCACGAGCTAGTTTATATGTTTTGTCCAAAGACTTATAATTTCAATTATTTATGATCGTACAGGTCATATACTCATTTACTATTGAGACGGGGAATCCCGTATTGGCAGTTATCTTACAATGTTGAATGCATTAGTTGAATCGTACTTTGACGTCGACCCCACCTATTAGGTGATACGGGTCTAACTACTCTGATAACATATCCAATACTACATGCACACTGTAAATAACTCCTCAGGTCTAAAGTCCACACATACTGTCGCAATCTTAATCCCAATCATTGATTGTCAATAAGTAAATACCCATGTGATTGGATTAATGCGAGTCGAGTTCAAATATGTTAATTCCATTAACAATATTCATGACACCAGCTCCCACTATCTAATCAGTGTTCGACTGAAACTTTCTTGTCAAAGCAGGTGTCATACAAGTTGAATTTTACTGCCCAATTAAAATTCCTTAACTCGCGAACTATCATTTTAAGAGATTAAGTACTTGACTCTTCCAGTGCCTCCTCTTATCCATAAGAGGTGGAAAGTCTATCTTTAAATCTCAAGGACTTATTTGTTCAACACTGAAATGCCAAATAGATTTACATGAACAAAACCAATTGCCTTATTCTACAGATAGAATATAACGGTTTGTACAACATAACTAAAATGCCCTTCTCAATCTAATTCCTCCATTGGCATTGAGGACATATACCTAACAGATAGATATGGGATTAATGTCCAAAAATTGGTAAGGATGCCTCTCGACTATAACGCCTTAGATTTATTTTCACTACACCCTTATAGAGTCTTTTGGGGTATTGGTGTCACATGAGCAAAAGTATTTGATATATATACATATATATATATATATATTGAGCTTTAAAAGGATGATTTTGTGCCAATGATTTTTGTTAATTATGTTGATGTGTATTGGTTGGGTTGGGACTGAGATTCGCTAGATTTTGTGGATATATCGTTTGCAAACCCTTATAAGACTATACTAGCCCTTTTTGGGAAACTTAAAGGTTTAAAGGCTTGTTACACGTGCTACGTTAATCGCTTGCTCCACGAAAGTGAGTTTATCTTTGTTTTTTTGTTTTTGTTTACCTCTGATTGTGTTTATTTTGCTCGAGGACGATCAATGGTATAAGTTTGGGGAAGTCGATAGGGTTGAGAATTACGTGTTTTATAATCCTTTATTCGTATGATCTTCACAGAATTAAGTATGATTTTATACCACATATGCGTGTAATCTGTCTATTTTAAGTATCCAGGTATAAATCATGACATTTGAGATAAAAGATGAAAAAACCAATAAGAGATGAAATTTCAGAGCAGAATAGCAGAAAGTCGCTGAAGACTGACTTTCGGATGTGAGGAACGCGACGCTCGAATGTGGTGATGGTCTACGCACGGACGTGAGAGAGTGTTACGCACGGATGCCAGGTGCATAACGTTCGAAAGTTGATGCCGGCAGAACAGTTTTGGAAATTTCCAGCTTTAAACCTACACGGACTCTTCTCAAATCATGCTTATAAATAAAACTGATGCAGTAGGGTTAAGAGAGCCGATTTTGAGAGTCTTTTCCAGGAGTCTTCAAAGAGAGAGAGAGAGAGAGTTAGATTAAAATTTTATTCTGTGTAATTCTCCATAGCAAGTAGAGGAAGATTGAAGGAAGAAGAAGAAATTTCGAGGATATTCAAAATTTGGTAACCCCTTTTTATGGTAACCCCTTTTTTTCTTCCCATACGTATTTTGGTAACCCTTTTTTTTGGGATCAAGCCTTCCCATAAGTAATTTGGTAACCCCTTTTTCTCTTCGTCAACAGCACGATTAGCTTGATCTTATAGGACAGTTCCTTCTGAACTTCTTCAATAAGTTCATTTGCGATCATGTTTATGTCCAAGTTTGTTGTGAATCATGTATTCATGTGCAGCGAAAACAATAAAAACGGATTCGGATTCACAATTGGATCACTTTTGAGTTTTAATAATTTTTCCATGTAAATTTCAAAAATAAATTATGAAGATGAAATCTAATTTCATCTTTTTACTAACCTTTTGATTTCGATGAAAGTCCTGATCTTCCGGATAGCAGTATTTCAAAACTCCTACCTCTAGATATCATGCCGGAACGAGCTTCGAAGAAAATTCCTCCACCTTCAGTAACCACTATGGCTGACGGCTTATGCAAGGGGGGAGAGAAATTTTTTCTCTTCTTCCTTTGTTGTCAAGTCTAATTGTGAGAGTTAGGCTTTGACTGAACCAGTGATAGGTATTTATAAGGAGTGATGCACTTGGAATTAACTAATTCCTTGAAGCCATCCAACTCCTCTAAAATTCGCCTACCACACGCCCCACCCTATTATTATTGGACTCAGTTGACCTTCAACTTAGTCCAATTATTAATTGGGTCCAATATATTTTAATCCAATTAAAATATAATATTCCTCCATATTAAATAATCTAATTATTTAATAAAAGGGTGAGTGTAATAAATAAGTCTATTTATTTATTATAATTAATTTATTTCCATCAATCTAATTAATCAAATAAATTAATGCGTTCATAATAAATACATTTAATGATTTATTATTAATTTATTTTCATTAATCCAATTAATCAAATAAATTAATTTGCTATCAAACAACAAATTACCTATTTTATGTTTTTTACAGCGAAAGAATTCTCTTTGCTCAATTCCTTTTAAGTACGACTCTCTAGGTTCGTTCAATTGGCATTAGGAGGAAACCAAGGATGTAAGTGTCACTAAGCTAGTCACGTTGACTCACATCAAAACCCAATTGAAATGAATGGATCGATACGAGCCTTTAGGTCGCAGATACCATGTGAGTATAAGCCCTTCACTATAACATCCTGATCGAGTGAGAGTCATAGAATATGTCAAACTCACAGAACTCGATGTTGTGCTTTTAGGGAATCATAGTAAGATAAAACTACTGAACTACCCTTATGTACTATACATAAGTTAGTTCTCCTGCTTTGGCTAAAGACTTATAATTTCATTTACCTACGATCGCACAAGACGTTAACTAGTTACTACTCGAGACAGTGAATCCCTTATTGGCAATCACTGAACAATTACCACTTGTCCTTCTGAGCCGCACTTCGAGGTTGATCCCACTAAAGGTTGAAATGGATCTAACTACTCTAATAACTCGTTCAGTGTCACAAGTCCAATCTTTGTGAATCCTGAGGTTTAAGGCTCACACACACTACCACGACCAGTAATTTAATCATTGACTATCCAAGAGTAAATGTCTATATGATTGAATTAAGGCGAACCGTGTTCAGATATGTCAATTACATTGACATATCCATGACAAATATCCCACCATCCAAAGTGACCGACTGACACTCCTTGTCAAAGCTTGTGTCACACAAGTCTTGTCTTAATGCCCAATTAAGACTCGTCGACTTGCAAGCTCTGGTTTAAATAAATAAGGAACCGATACTTCTAGTGGCCATCTCCTCAGATCATTGAGGAGTAGAAGCTCCCTCTTGATTACCTTGGACTTATTTGTTCAATACTTATATTAATGCCATCAAGATTGATATGAACAAAAACTATGCCTTTATTAATGAATAAGAGTTTGTACAACATAAATGTAATTCCCTAATAATCTAATTCCTCTATGGCATGGAGGTCATAATTCTAACAATCTCCCACTTTTACTCCATGTCAATCGCTATGGTATCTATTGTGAGACTTGGGTTCCTTAGCCTGAGCAATTGTTAGGATTATGCCCTTAGATGCTATAGAGGATAGTATGAATAGGGCATCTATAAGTTGTGTAAAACATTTTGTCAATGCTTTCAGTGCGATCCCTCTACTTCCCATGGGATAGGAAGAGTGGCACTAGAGAGATCGATCTTGATTACTAAAACAAGTTAGCAAGTAATATGAAGTCTTTAATGGACAAATAAAGACTTCGAATAATTGTACAATCTTAACTCCGACATGGGAGCACCTGTCTAGTATCATGGGATGATAGGAGATTAAGATTGTAGGCAAATCAGTGGAACTGATATGCTCGAACACGACTCGCATCGGTTCTGTCACATAGGTTTTCACTCTGTGACTGTCAATGACAGAACTGATTATGCATAATAGGTATATGTGAACCTTTGACCTGAAGTATCAGGCTGAAGATGCACTTGTGACGTCAAGTCTTTCACTAGAGTAGTTAGATCCTATTTACCCGTTGGTGGGGTCAACCTCGAAATGCGAATTTGATGGGCAAAGTGGTAATCTTAGCAGATATCTAAGAGGGATTTGTTCTCTCATAAGTGAATGAAAATGTACCCTATGTAATTATAGATAAATAGATATCAAAGTATTTGGCCAAAGCAAACGAGACGATTGTGCTAGGCACCAAATCGATCTCAATGATCTCGGATTATTATAATTTATACATATGGTCAAGTCTATTGAGTTTGACATAACCATGACTCTCACTTGACCGGGGAACGTGAACGAAGGGTTTATACATACACGGTATTTGAAAGGTTGTGGAATGATCCATTCATTCGTATTTCATTTGGGTTACGAAGTGGGCCACATGACTGGCTAAATGTTACCCACTTCCTTTGGTTTCCTCTTATTGCCAAATGAAATGAACCTAAAGAGTCGCGCTAAAGAATTGATGAAGAAAATTGAAAAAGGGATTTTCTATTTTCTATTTATTTTGTAGAGACTTAATTTATTGGATAAGTTAAATAATTAATTGCCTATTGGATAAGATTAATTATTAATTAATTTCTTAGAGAAATATATTAATGAATTAATTTATCTAATTAATTTTATTATTTAATTAATATATTTATTTATTGGATAAAGTAAATAATTAATTGAATAAAGAAATTAACAAAACAAAAGAATTCCGGGCCCTACATGGGGCATCCATGAGGACGCCCATTAGGCTAGGTTGGAAGATCAAATTGGTCTCTTTTGTTTTGTCTTGGTCAACAAGTCATTGAGTTATAAAAGGGCTCTCTTGACCTTAACCTAGAGAAGAGAATACATTACATGAATTGTAACTCTCCAAAAGAATAGAAGAAGAAAAATATCCTACCTCTCTATACACAAAAGCCGTTGCCCCTATAGAGAACAAGAAGAAAAATTTTCGTCATCAATTCGCGCGTGATAATTTAGAGGCAATGTGATTCGTTGTTGGATTCATCTACAACTTCAAGAATTGAAGAACACGAGGGTTGAAAAATTCAAGAAGTTCATCAATCTAAAGCTTAAAAAAAGAATTTGATTCTCCTACCACCTCGCTTCAACAGGTAAGTCGAATTTACTCGTTAATGCATGTTTGAGATTCAGTTATGCGAATTAGAGTACACTTTTGGGTTTTAAATTAAATTTTTGAAATCCTTCCACTGCGTTTATGTGTTTTTTACACGAAACCCAACAGCAATGGCTCCATTATTGTCACATAATAGTGGCAACGGGAGCTCTGTGCTAGGAACCACTTGAAGTTCAGCCACAAACTTCTTTATCCAAATAGCCTCCTTGGCCGCCTCTGAGACAGCCACGTACTCAGCTTCGGTGGTTGAGTCAGCCGTCGTGCTTTTCTTGGAACTTTTCCAAGTCACTGCTCCACCGTTTAAAGTGAATATAAACCCCGATGTGGATTTAGTTCATCGACATCAAACTGGATGGAAGTTAGAGTCAGTATAACCTTCCACTTTCAGTTCCCCATCTCCATATGTCAAACACATATCCTTAGTTTTTCTCAAGTACTTGAGGATACACTTCACAGCAATCCAATGCTTTTCCCTTGGGTTATCTTGAAACCTACTTACCACATTCACAGCGTAGGCAATGTCCGGTCTCGTGCACAACATAGCGTACATAAGACTTCCTACTGCTAATGCATAGGGGACTCCACTCATTCTCTTACGATCATCCTCATTTTGAGGACTCATCGATTTATTAAGATGGAGTCCATGTCTTATGGGCAAGAGGCCTCTCTTGGAATCTTCCATTCTGAATCTTTTCAGAACCTTTTCCAAATAGAGGGGTTGGGAGAGACCTATCTTCCTATTCGCTCTATCCCTAAAGATGCGAATTCCAAAGATATAGGTCGCTTCTCCTACGTATTTCATGGAGAACGTGCTTGAGAGCCATATTTTGACCGAAGTCAACAGGCCTATATCATTACCTATGATATTTTGCTCCCACTGGATTTCTTGTAAATGCATGGTTCATCTTCGTTCTTCATAAAGCCATAGTTCCGAACTTCTTCATCAAAATGAAGATTCCAGCTCCGCGATGCTTGTTTAAGTCCATAAATTGATCTATTCAATTTACACACCTTATGAGAATCTTCATTGGACACGAAACCTTTGGGTTGTTCCATATAGATGTCCTCCTCGAGTTATCCATTCAGGAACGCGGTCTTCACGTCCATCTGCCATATTTCATAGTCTAGGTGTGTGGCTATTGCAAGTAGAATTCTAATGGATTTGATCATAGCAACAGGAGAAAATGTTTCCTCATAGTCAATAGCCTCTTTTTAACTATACCCTTTTGCCACAAGCCTAGCTTTAAAGGTATCGACCTTGCCATCTGGACCAATCTTTCTCTTGTAGATCCACTTGCACCCTATTGGTACAACACCCTTAGGGAGATCCACTAGAGTTCAAGCTTGGTTCGAGTACATCGAATCCAAAGAGTTAGGTGCCCGGTGCACCATTTGTAGGGCATAGTAGTCGACTCTTTAAATAGTCTTATATTGTATCTTGTCAAGTAATTTAATAAATGCATTTTCTTCTTTATCTTATCATTCTATGCAATTAGATAAAGTCCCCTAGATCACTCTTAAGCTATGAGATGTGTTTGGTATTGGGGATGCCAATCATGGAATACGTCTCTAAGGTTGTGGTCTTAAAGATGTTCCAAGTCATAGAATCATTGAGATAGGGATATCAATGACTCGTAAAGACTTGCACGTACAATGCACACTCTTGGAGAGTGTATCCTATTCCATGGATACTGATACGGTGTACATCAGTGCATGTATGTGGGTTCTCGTTGGGATCGAGTAAACTGAACAACCCCGCCGAGATTCCATATTGGAGTCAATGTCGAATTTGGAATCTCCTCGGTTACGTAGGCATAAGATTGGTCCTCATGACTTGAGGCACCATTGGTCGTCTCGTGCATCGCTCACTGTACTTAGATTTGTCACACGATTCCAGGTGAGTCATAAAGTGGGGCATATTGGGTCCAGTCTGGTTACGTACGGAGGCGCGTGAGTGCCAAGAGAGAATCCGTCACTGATCATTAGCATCGGCGCATATCCTATGTACTTCACAGTGTATTGACCATGGGAACCTCCGGCCGGAGTAGTATCAATAAGGAGGTGCAGTGTTTCCTCGCTCGATTGATAAATTGGTCAATGTCACTTCGATCGATATACATAGAATCGAGTTACTTGGATTTCGACTGACATCCAAGTCCTAGATTCGATCGGGATATTTGATGGAAGGACTTTACTTATGCGAAAATCGTAATGCGGAAAGGTCACCTAATAATCGTTCATGGCTAGGTCTTCTTGGCGCGTGGCTAGTACTAACCTTGATTTGTAGGAACCATGAATTAATCGGTAATTAATTCTTGGTCAGATTAAAATACTTGGAATAATTAAATCTAGCAATGAAAATTGCAAAGGCACAACGGGGTTGTGTTCCTACTACTAGTACATGAACGAACCTACAGTGGGGTTACACACTTACTCAAGAAAGTTCAATTACTATGTGAATATTAATCCGATTTAGGATTAAAGTGAAATTGATTAATGAGATTAATTGATTAAGTGGAAGACATTTTAATTAGTAAACTTGGGGAAATAATTATTCTATTAATTAATCTTGGAGATTAATTATTAACGAAAATTGTTATTATCCGGGAATTTATTTAAACTACTAATTTTACCATTAATTAATCATGAGGATTATTTAATTAACAAGTCTTGGAAGACTTGAGAGCCATTTTAAATAAGTTGGACTTAATTAAATGAAGTCACAAGATTGAAATTCAAAGCTAGTCAAAGTTTGACTTGTAATGTTTTTTAAATGAAAAAGAAAATAAAAAATATTCTCTTACACATGTGGTGGTAGTTGAGAATGGAATGGTAGGTGAGAGTAAGGTGGTAGGTGAAGAAAAACAAGTCTTCTACTCCACCTAACACCATATGGCCGAAAATTGGTGGCTATAAAAGGAGGTGTTCTTGCTCTCATTTATAACTTGATGAAAACTTAAAAAGAAAAAAAAGCTTAGAGCTTAGTTCTTCATCTCTAGATTTTTCTAGCTTCTCTTGTAATTCTTGAAGACTTTCTTCTATAGAACTTCTTCTTGACGATTAGTTGTAAAAGATTATCTTCCATAAATATTTCTTTTAGTAACTCTTCTTGTCTTCCACCTTTCACTACATAGACTCCATTTCCCCAGAGCATATATCTAGCCAATCTTTTGCTTAAGGTATGAACTTACTTGAGGTGTGTCCTTGTAGAGGCTTCTTTCTTTAGGAGCTTATGGTGGTTTGATTCGAATCCCTCCATGTTGAGGTGAGGTTTGAGAATGAGAGCCAAAGTTTTTTTGTGTGGTTTTCCTTGTGTTGTGGTTATACACCCTCACTTTAATAAAACCTCATATCTTGTAATCGGTTTAAAACCCTTTTACTCGTATTAGTTTTTGTTGTGCATTACGTCGACCCCCTAGCTTGGGATGCCTTTATATATGTGTTTTACATACTTTATTTCTTCCGTTGCGCCGGCATCGCTTGTGGGGGCATACCGATCCTAACAGCCATCTCTATCTTCATAGCCTCAAGCCATTTCGCATAATCTATATTCTCCATCGCATGCTCAAAAGTAGAGGGATCATCTTCATAGTTTTCTTCTACTAGGGCATACAAATTATGCTATCTCTGTAGCAGATAACCATATCTCTCATATGGTTGAGATACTCTACTCGATCTATGCGACGGTGGTTGCGTTTGATTAGGTTCATTATGAGTCTCTTGAACAGTGGTCTCTCAAGGGATTTCGTTTTGTTCTTCCAGAACAATCTTTCTTACTGTACCACCTTCTCGAACGAACTCGTCTTCGAGAAAGTACACATATAGGGCCACAATGAATCTTTGATCATCGTGCAGGTAAAAGAGGGATCCCATCGAATCTTCTGGGAAACCAACAAATTGACCTTTTAATGATCTATCTTCCAATTTCTCTATCTCTGTCTTTTTCATATAAGCTGGACAACCCCATACCTTAATGTGTTTAAGACTAGGCGTCTTTCCACTCCATATCTGATAAGAAGTTTAGGAATAGACCTATATGGACACCTATTCAAGATGTGGGCTGTTGTGAGCAATGCATGACCCCACAACGATATGGGAAGATCCTTGCAACTGAGCTTCGATCGAACCATATCCAATAGTGTTCTATTTCGTTGTTCGACTACCCCCATTCAATTGTGGAGTTGCAGGAGGAGTTGATTGTAATACAATTCCATGTTCAATTAAGAACTCACCAATTCGGCACTCATATACTCTCCACCTCGATCAGATCATAGTGTTTTCATATGTTTGCCAGTTTGGTTTTCCACCAAGGCCTTGAATTCTTTGAACCATCCAATAGATTCATACTTATTGTTCATTAGGTACACGAGACCATACCTAAAGTGGTCGTCAGTAAATGCAATGAAGTACTGAAAACCTCCACGAGTCACTTCCCCGAAAGGCCTACAAATGTCAGTATGTATTAAACAAGGACTTCACTGGATCGTTCAAAATGCCCTGTGAAGGGTGACCTAGTTATTTTGCTTTTAAGACAAGACTCTCAAGTGGGGAGTGGGTCCAACCCAAATGTGCTTATAAGCCCATTTTTCTCAAGATCGCGAATCTTGTATTCTCCAGCATAACCTAGTCTCAAGCGCCAAATAAGTCTTTGGTTTGTCCCAGACATACCTCGTTTCTTAGTGATTGTATTTATAATACATCTATTTTGGACATTTAAGTAATATAAATCATTTACTAAAGATGCAGAGCCAACACAATTATTTCTGAAATAAATGTTGCAAACATTGTTCAAAAACCGAAAATCGTATTCAAGTCTAACTAATACGGGAATAGAACAAATGTTTTTAAGCTCATTGGGCAAAACAAGGCAATCCTCCAAAACTAGTAAATGTCCAGTAGATAAACATAATGAAGTGGATCATATGTGAGTAGCTGTCGCATCATGTTCGCTACCTACATGGAGCAGCTGCCACACCATGTCCGCTGCCTACGTAGATCATCATTTCTTGCTCCTTGAGCCACCTACTTCTTTCCAGATCCTATTTCAAAACAGAGACATGAGCACTAGCTCCTGAGTCCAGAATCTATAAAGTGGAGAATACATTCATAGAACAATTAGTTTCTAAAACATAGAGTTTTATACCTGCAGCAGTATCAGCCTTAGCTTCGGGTAGTCACGTTTCCAGTGATCTGCCTCTTTGCAGTAAAGGCAGATATCTGTCTTCTTGGGCCTATGCTCTTTATACATCTTAGCAGTTTTTCCTTTTCCTGTGTTTCTCTCAGCCTTCGACGCTCCCTTCTTCTTCTTGCCCTCTTTTTTTTGTTAGAACTCGAAGTCCCTCCAAAGGTTGAGATGGATAGAACAGACTCCTTTCCCTTTAGTTTAATTAGGCCCCGGGCACTGATCAGTTTGTTCATTAGCCCAGCTCATGTACATTCGATCTCATTCATATTGAAGTTCACAATGAACTGGAAAAAAGAGTTAGGGAGTGATTGCAGGATGAGATCAGTTTGAAGGTAGAAATCCATGAAGAAGTCGAGAGCTTCCAATCTCTCAATCATTGAAATCATTTTGAGTAAATGATCTCCCACCTTCTCTCATTCTCCCATCCTAGCTCTGAAGAGCTCTCTCGATATCTCATATCGAGCAGTCCTATTGTGCTCTCCATAAAGCTCCTTGAGATGCATCATGATCGACCTCAAGTCATCCATGTTCTCGTGGGATCTTTGCAGTTCATTGTTCATGGAGCCGAACATGTAACCCTTCACGCGAATGTCACCAAGTGTTATATGTTTCATGTTCATTGCCCTCAGCTTCTTCAGTTGGGGCAGCGCGTTTGTCAGCCTCAAGTACATAGTTAAGGGACTCTAAACTTAGGACAATCCTCAAATTTCTGAGCCAGTCAGTATAATTTGGTCCAGTGAGGACGTTTTTCTCAAGCAATGTTGAAAGAGGGTTGTTAACCATTTTGAGAGAGAAAATAAAATACCTACAAAGAATAACGAAAGATTCAATTAGGTCTTTATGTTGTACACCAAGTAAAATTAGACAAGACTTTGAATTTTCACTTAGCTCCCACTATATTTTTCGAAAGATTTCACTCCCACTGCAATATTCAGAAATCTCATTGGAAAGGCTTCGTAGTGAGTGATTGAGTTCTTTAATAAAGTTGGTGAGTTGCAACCCTTTAACGATATATGGCTCACTAATTTTATTAAAGTGGCAATCCTTGCCAGCATCATCCAACATGCGATTCAATCATTAGTTTGGCTCATAGATCACGAGCCACAATCCTTTAACGATATATAGGTTGTGATATATCTGAACTTGGGCCCATCGAATTCCAATCAGTCTAACAATTGAATTCCACTTTGTAACCCTCTGTTGATATATGGGGTGGAATTTGTTTCGACTGATGGCATCTAATGCACTAAAAGATTTCAAATAAATGTCGCAATGCATAACCCCCACTTACCGGGAAGAAATTATGCATATTGACATTAATTCAATTTCTCCTAAGTATGATGGAGAATCGGGACATTCAATTCCCTTTTAATCTAAATTCAGTATTGTTATCCAATGGGAGAATTTGGGATTAAATTGGTCTCACTTTGCACATTATCCATTTATAGCGCGGATACATGGATTATAATATAGAAAACGCCTAGCAATTCTATCACACATGCTTTCCATGGACTTATCTAGATTGAGTCAAGCCAATGGCTCAATCGAGGGTTAGGGGACCTATAGGATCTAATCTATATCTAACTTCAAGGTCTTCCAACTCTAAGCAAATCCCTTTCCAAAAAGGTTATATTCTAAATACATAGACATAAATGCATCCTATACATTTTTCTATAAAAAGTAAAATACAAACTAGAGGGTTCAAAAGACCCGGTACAACTCAGAAAACAAAACCCATAAAGAAACTTAGTCCATAGAAGACATCCCACAATATCAAACATCAAAAGATTAAAAGATAGCTAATATGTTGGAGTTCTTTCAAAAAGAACTAAATTAAAATCCAATTTGATTTAGATGTGGTTTGAAAAACAATTGAATTAATTTAAATCCAATTTAAAAATTAATTCAACTCTAATCCTATTTGACAATAAAACCAATTTAGTTTCAAAAAATCAATTCAAAATTGATTTGACAAAGAATTTTGATTCAAAATAAATTTCTTTCTTCTAGGATTATTTTAATTTTAAATCTAATTTAAAATTAGGCATAAACTGATTTCCAAAATTATTTTATCCTTTAATAAATTTTCAAACCATTTTAAAATAAATATTTTATTTAATTTGAAAAAATGGGTTGACCCGTGGGTCAAACCCATGGGTCGAAACTGCGGTTTGACCCACCGGGTCAAACCTAGTCTTATAATTTTTTTTAAATAAAATACTATGACCCTATTACACGGGTTGCCCAGCAGGCGCCCTGTGCGCGCAGCAGCACTGCCCTTCGGGAGCATGCGCTACCCGTTGGGCTGCGCCGTCTCGACTCCCTCAGCCAAAATTCAGCATATTTCAAAACCACATATTCATGTTCATGCATAAGTTCATATCCAATACAAAAACATTGATTTATATTCATAACATAAATCGCGAAATCAAATTTTCGATTCTCAATATAAAGTTGCATTGTGTTCTACCCAACTTCAGGATCCAAGAAAAATGCTAAAGACTCATCGTCTTTGATCTCCATTGTGCTCTACACCCGGTCATTACCATCTTCATATGAATATCTAATAAATATTTTTAACGAGAACTGATTCTCACCAATTCTTGTTCTTGCATATAACTTCTTCAACAAATCAATAAATTTGATCGAGTGTTATATCTCTCCGAATTTGCCTCTTCAATTATTTGACCATCCGTGAATATAAAAACATCTATTGTGTTTGGTCTCAATATTTTCTACGTAATATAAATTATTATTTAATAGTGTGTAAACATAAATTGTATTCAACATAATATCACAAACTAACAATTATATCAAAATTCAAACCATAAACGCTAAATTAGATATTATACATACAAAATATATAAAAATTCAAAACTATACGTATAAATTATACCTAAACATCCAAAATTATACCTAATATTTATATCAAAGTTCAAACCAAAATATTATACATACAAATTATACCTAAATATCCAAATTACACATAAAACTTATATCAAAGTTTAATCCATAAACATTAAATTCAAAATTATAACTCAAAAATTGTACGTATACTTACAAATTACACCTTCAAATTTGAAATTATACATAAAGATTATATCAAAGTTCAAGACATAAACACTAAATTTGAAATTATACCCTAAGAATCGAACTAATTTAAACTCTGATTCGAATTAACATAAATTCTACAATGTAATTCACAAACTAATTTAACAAAGCAAAAAATATATGAAATTAAAGTATTACCTTAAATTCGTAAATGTAGGAGAAATTTGGAGAGGATTTTTTGGGGAAATTATAGTGTAAAAACGAAGGGAAATTTTTTCCTTATTATTAAGTTGATTTCCCTCTGCCCGGAATGGGCAAATAAATTAAAAAACCAAATAATGCATTCCGCTGTACCCGACATTGGAATGCATTAATTATTAAAAAATAAAAAAAATTATTCATTCTGCTGTCGAGTACAGCGAAATCAGTCAGACTCCGCTGTACCCGACAGCGAAATGTGCTATTTTCTGATATCTAATAAAAGTAAGATTATTTTAATAAAAAATATTAATTTTTGTATTATTTATTTAATTTTCCCCTTATTTAACACTATTTGTGTATTTTATTTTCTATTTATTAAATTGTCATTGTCCTAAACGTATCGTATCCTATTTTTTTTTTTAAAATGGCAATGTCTTGCGTCCGTAATGTGCATGCAACATAGCTAAGAGTTCATAGAGCTGCATAAATGGAACTTATTTCATATTAGTCCAAATTAAGAAACTGTAGGAAGAGGAGGTACAAGTACAACATTGATATATATAGTCATACAAACAAACAATCGAGACTCTGTAATAAGACAATGTGTCTTTTGTGAGTTCAAAAATTTATTACAAAATTCAATGATAAACGGGACTTTATTTCTCACACGTCCTTTGCCTAGAGAACACAAATTATTATACTAACTTATGTATTGCCAACTTCACATCTTTAGTTTCACCTTCATAACTTAATATAAATAAAATAAAAGAATTCGTACAGGTATAATAATCATCAGGTATATTTGAGCTAAGAAACTCAGATTTACTATACCCCTGAGTATCTTCTTCTTCTTTGTCGAGCTTCATTTTCATTCATCCAATCAGACAGCCAAACGAGCCCTTTATAGCCGAAATATGCAGATGCAATTATAACAACAGCAATGATAAGAATCAGAAGAGCCCGTTGAATAACAGCAACTATTCTCTGCACAATCAATTTGTTTATCATTAGGAAAATATTTAAAAGCAAAAGCACCACACATTCTTAAGAATAATATAGCCAAACCTGAAGTTTTGAAACGCTTTGTTCTTCATGTACCCTTTGTTTTCGTCTTCTACGTTTTGATATATTATTAGCTTTATCAGATTCCTTTTCCTTCCAAAGAATAGACAAACAAGGGTAAGACCAAGAATCAGCTGAAGCTGAAACTGCACTACAAGAAACTGTCATATATGATTCACGGAATTATTGCACTTTGGTCCTTGACCTTTCCCACTTATTCAATTTCAGTCCCTCACATTTAGCCTAAGAGCAAATTTAGTTCTTCATACTTCTAATTTAAACAAAAATGGTCCTGGTCCAACAACTGGGACCAACCGGATTCACATACTATGCACATTTTTAAATGTAACTCTTCATATTCTGAAATATGGGTTTCCAAGATATAAAAAACGTATCTAAAAGTGGGAAAAGCATTACCTCGCGGGGCTTTGTTTGACGAAAATGTAATTCTGCCTCAGGGATTTTCACTTTACTCTTGCAATCAGAATCACAAGGAAGAAGTCCCACTCCGTATTGATTCTTAGGTACATCTTTGGGATCAGTACCAGTACTTTTATATGCTGCTTGCACGTCCTGACATAGCCACTCCTTTTTTAAGGTTTGACATCCACAACGAGCGGTTACCTTGCAAAAGAAAAAAGAGAGGTTTAATAAACCATAAATATAGGCGTTGGTTGACAATGATGCAGTACGATCATATAAAATCATGTTACCTTCTTCGAGCATTTGTCAGGTAATGGACAGGGACCAGGATGACAGATCTCTGGACATAAATGTGTACAATTCGGCAACTTTCTGCAAATCAAATACACGGTCTTCAATCATGTCAAAGCATCATTTTTGCCTTTCAGAAATTAAACAACAAATAAACATAATCCAAGGAATAGAATGATCACGGAAACAAATTGATCAATCAAAGATTTTACTTGCTGAAGATGATACTGAGCAAGCAAATTACCTTTTCCCATGTGATCTGACTACAAATAGATTCTGCATACCACCAATCCCACACTCACAAAATACAAGGAAGAAAAAGAGAAACGAGAGGAAGAGCAAAATTTTAAAAACATCAAAAGATGAAATATTTACGCTTAACAAACAGTTGCAACGATCACAAGTTTTCGCTTTGTAGGATAAACCAACACCCCACTCATACATGCGCAAATGCTATTCTGAAAAATTATGAAGATGTGTGTAGAATTTAGAACAAGCTTACAGACACGCATTACCAGCAACACATTTCTAAGTGCAGACAGCGCTCTTACCAAGAACGGTTTACAGTTCATAGAGGAATAAGCCATTTAATAGAAAACATATTTATGGAAGACGCTAAGTAAATAGCCAGCCACAAAATTCCTTTTCATAAACTATATTTTTGCCTTGATTCGAGAAAATGGGTTAAAGATCTATACAATTTGGTTGCATGATGAGGTGGGAAGGGCAAAAACAGAAGCTTAGACACGTATGACCTGGAAGTAAATTCATGAGAGGAATATAGCAATACTTTGCTAATAAAAGGTGTTCAGATGACCCGCTTCTTTCTTTCTACTGGTTAGAAGCCGCGAAGTTCATTTCGTTTTCCACAACACAAAAATGCTATTTTTCAGAAAGTTACTATAGTACAGAATGATAGAAATTACCTATGGCAAGGCCCTTTGCATGAACGAGCAGCCATTTGCTCTTTTTCTGACATGCGATTAAAATATATACACTCAAACACATGAACCATGGACCCACAATGACATGAACGCTTAACTAGCGTTTTGCAAGGGGGGCATTCTCCTGGATGACAGCGCAGCGGGCAAGGATGTGGACATGCCGGTTCTCTCTCCTGAAAAGAAGAAAGATCATTAACAAAGAAAAGAAACCAATAAATTCACTATGCAATACCTCAAATTGAAGTTTCATATACAAATAAGGCATGAGTCATATTCTAAATAAGAAAAATAAACAAAAAAGTTCCATCAGAGTATAGAACTCAAATGGGATGAGAGAATCACTACGTCTTTTACCTTTTGACAAGGAAGAGTACACTCTTCACAGGACCCGCGTGTTCTGTGTGCGTCTGATTTAGAAGACTGACTCTTCAGGGCATGGCATACATAGGTGCAATAATGATTGCCACAAGGAAGAGGATTTCCACATAAGTTATCACAGGAAAAATCTGCTTGTTTTGAGCAAACCATCTGCAAAAGGGACAGAAAAGGGACTATAAGCTATATATTCAATAATCATGAGAAACCCTTAATAGCAGATCAAGGTTGTACAACTAATTACCCTCCACTTCCTCATTTTGGGGTCGAGGGTGAATTAGAATTTTTTAAAAAAAAAAATGAAGATAAAAAAATAATCTTAATGTTAATTATTATAAAATGTGGATGATAGGAAATGATTTACATTTCTTAACTTTTTTGTGAAGGCTAAAATAACCCTACATTATTACTATACTAGGAAAAAAGTAAGGTTAATTAAGTAAATCAATTGATTGTATTAATTAATAATTTAATATAACCTTCTAAAATAAATAAATGTGCTCATTGTATACACTATTATAATAAATGAGTTATTATATTCATTGTATATACTCACATGTAACTTTGTATCTACTTTTTTTATTGAATATTATTTAAATAATTATGTAAAATGGTTGATATATATTAATAGTAAGTAAATTTATGTATTCCACATGAATGAATAATTATTTTTTATATAATAAGCTACATATAATTTTTAAATGGATAAATAATTTATATCATATGTCATAAATTTCGATGTGCATTCCACATGAATTCTATAAATAAAAGAATATGAAAAATTGAATTTGAGGAGAAAAGGTTGCGGCTATTGGTAATATTTACATTATGCAAGATTTACCTTTTCAAACATTAATTTTTTTCAGTTAATTGGCTTCTAAGTTTAATTTAAAATTTAGTGAAGATAAGAACACAAAATAATAAGTATTAAAAGATATTTCTAACATTATGATAGTTCACACCAAACACCAAATTGAAAAGGAGAAAATAATATATTATGAGGAAGAAATTTTACTCCATATAACCTTTTGAACAAATAAACAAATGAAGTTTTTGTTATAGAAGTTATCTATTTTTCTATTTAACAGCGAATTGTCTTGAAATTAATATTGTAATTTATTTTTTACCAAAATTTGTCTTTTCTTTATCCTCTGGCATTATAATAGGAATAAGTTAAGGGAGTTGATAAAGGCACTCCACTTTTATTTAAATTTCACCACATAGACAAAAATGCCCTTTAATTTATTAAAATAATTCTTATCATTTTTTTCAACAAACTAATTGTATGCCACTTTGCTAACTAAATATAGAATAAGTATTCAAAACTTGATAGTTCATAATTTTAAATTTTAAAAGTGAAAGATAACTGTCGTAAATAATAAGTTAAAAAAAAAGTTCGTAGATATGACTAAAAATTTTACTTATTTATTTAGAACCAAATTAGGATAAATATTATTTTATATTGGATAAAAACTGATAATTATTTTTTCATTAAATTTAACAAAAAATAAAATTAGTTATTATTCTCGGTGGACATATTTAGTTCACCCATACTAACTCAGAATGATATGATCTGACGATTATTTTTACTTTTTTGGTAGTTTTTAGGATTTGATATTATATTAATTTTCAATATTCAAAAAAGAAATTTTGCTATTTATTATGGAGCAAATGAGCGACACATATCATTTACGACTTGGATAAAATCATATCGATGTTTGATATCCATGGCAAGATGATTAGTCTTATTGTACTAATAAAAAATAAGTGTTTTTAGTTTTAAAAGGATGCTTGAGAAAAAACGCAATTTTATTTGATATTATTTCACAAAAAATTAAAATATATTCTTCAAAGTTTATTTAAAAGGGATTATTAAGTTCACCTTTTAATATCAATAAGAATACTATATGATACATTGAGGGGCATTATAGTCAACTTAGTTAATTTAAAAATGATGTGAAGTCCCTTTAACAAAATGTGGAGTGCCTTTATCAACTCCCATAAGTTAATTGACAAGCAAATGAGAGAAAAACCTAAAGAAACAATAAAAATATAAAAGAGTTAACTTTAAATGAATTTGGGTTGGTGTCTGATTATTTTTTCTTATACTAGCCTTTACGACCCTTGAAGGTTCACGTAATGAGATTAACCACACCGTTAAATTAGATTATATTACATTTTTAACTTTTTAACAATTAACAAAGTCCTATTTTAGTAAAAATGACATGCTCTGAATTTCGGTATTGTCAAATATAGTAATATCCATAATCATATATTACTTAGTAATTTCATGTTACTAAATGTACCAAACAACTTAATCCACATGAATTGTTTTTGAAATCATAAACAAATATATATATATATATATATATATATATATATCAGCACTCAACACCACAATTTATGTACATAGAAAAAATGTATACATACGAGAAAAAGGAAAAAAAAAATTAAATTAACATGATACTTTATAATCTTGTATCGTTACTAGTAGTTTCTATTATTTTGTATTTTATAATATTTTTATTAAAATTAACCAATCTCATGCAAAAGAAATGACATACATAATCTTACATTGCAGTTAGCAATTACCAATATTCCACCACAAGGTTTTCTAAATAAGGAATTTTAAATGCCTATTTATGAGGATTAAAATCTCAATTGAGCTCGAAATGAAGAGAATGACCAGCCAATAAATTCAAATTTTATTCAACTGGAATATCATAACATGATTACTACAAATTCCAGGACGTTGATAACTCAAAACACATGTTTATGTCCAAATATTTTGTCATGCATGACTGAATGTCAACCATTAAATATTTACAAAGTTAGATTAAATGGTAGATGTCATGGGCATTATAATTTATTTTATTCCTTTTGATTATAAAAGAAAATATCAATTTTCTATTATTCATATAAATGATATTTAGTAGTCTCATAATAACTCATTTAAAAGAATTGTTTGGACATAAATGTATCAAATAATTTGGCTTTTTAAATTTTTTTTTAAAATTAAAGACCTACAAAGAAGTTTATTCACAAATTGAAAGAGCTAATAGCGCACATGAATTTAAGGAATATACATATAAGAGAAAAAAATAAACGAAAAATCCTAAGTTCAGGGAAAACTATTGGATTGTGGTAAAATCCAATTGATAAAATAAGATTTCAATTTTAAATTGAATTCATAAGATGATAAAAAAAGTTGAAATAGAAAAATGAAAGCTTACAAGGGGGTTCAATAATTTACAACTGAAACTGCAAATTTAGGATGCATTTGGATTGACTTCTAAATTAATAAGTCCATTTGTAAGATGAACTTTCCAAAAATGACATTTCAAATAAGTGCTTTTAGAAACGTAAAGGTTATGTTTGGTTATGTTTTGGGATGTTATTTTAGTGAAAATTATTGGTGAAAATTTTATGGGGACACGTGTAATATTGATGAGATAATGTTTGGTTATGTTTTGGGAGTTGATTTTTGAGTGATTTTTTGGTGAGATAGTGTTTGGTTTTGTTTTCAGAGGGAACATAAATTACTGTAGCTGTTAAATCTTGTAAGTTTTTGTCTGTCAATAATTAAAAATTATGATATAATATTGAGATTGAAATAATTATTATATAGATAAATATATATGTATATATGTAAGTAATAGTAGTGTGTGTGTGTGTGTGTGTGTATATATTAGTGTACATATATATATGTGTGTGTGGAATAGTAGTAATAGTAGTTTATATAAAATTAAAAGAAAAGTATATATATATATACACACACACATATATATAAGTAATAGTGTTAATAATAGTTGATATATAATTAAAAGAAAAGTATATATATTCATATATATATATGTATCAGCGTGTGTGAGAGTGCGTGTAACAGTGCGTATGTGACTGTGTGTGCGTGTCTCTGTGTGTAATTGTGTGTTTGTGTGTGCGTGTAATAGGGTGTGTGTGTTTCTGTGTGTGTAATTGTGTGTGCGTGTAACAGTGTGTGTGTGTGCGCGCGTGGGAAAGGGGTGTGAGGGGGGGTTGGGGGAGATTGGGGAAGACGATGAACAGTCCCCCCCCCCCTTTTTTCTTTTTTTTCCTTTTTTTATTTAATTTATAAAAAAAATATTAATAAGTAATTTATTTTAAAAATTATTAAAATACAATCCTATTCTTAGATAATTAGGTCACTTCTACTACAAGTCAATTACCAAATTCAAACCAAAACCCCGAAATAAGAAACCCTTGCTTTAAGTCACTATTCACGCGGTCAAATCCGTGTTGACCACACGGTTGACTCGGTCAAACCCGAGTTGACCGTGGTCAAATTGCCTTTGACCGTCCCAAGACCTTTTTTTTTTCCCACATAATATACATTAAGAAAACACACACATATAAATATGGGTAACACACATGTATTTCTCGATCCACACACACAATCAAATCACAAATTTAGCAATGAGATAAATTATACACAGCCACACACATAAAAAATAAGTAAAACTTTAAAATAATATGTACAAATAACATATATATGTATATAAATATAGATATATATAAATCCAAATACTTTCACTATAACTAATTTGAAAAACAAAATTTGAAAGTTTTACTTTAGAAAACTCCACAAATTTTAATCTATGCTTTATCAATACTATTTCTCATGATAGAATTACAAACAAACAAACTTTTTTCTATTTTAAAGTTTAATGGTACACGGTCAAAGATATGACAAAACATTACCAAAAAAAAAAAGACACGGTCAAAGAGAAGAGAAAGAGTGAGGAGAGAGAAGAGAGAGAGTGAGGAGAGAGAGAGATAGTGGATATTAAGAGAGAGAAAAATTTTTGTATAAAAAATAGAGGAAAGAGAATGAGATAGGGGACAAAGTGAGAGAAAGAGGAAAAATAATGATTATGTTTTTTTGGATGAAAAAAATTGTGTATTTTTGATGAAATATTGTGTGAAACAAACATTGTTTGGCGAGAATTTTGGACCAAATATGACTTGAAAACATAACCAAACATAGCCAAAGTGTTTGGCAAACTTATAGTAAAGTGAATTCTTATAGAAGTGTTGAAAGAAAAGGGCCCAAAAGTCTCTAATATGCACTTGTTCAAGATGGACTTTTGGAGATGTGACTTATTTGAAAATTCCATTTGAATTTTATTACCAAACAAGCAACATTTTTGCAAATGGATTTTCATCTCCAAGAGCCCATTTGAAAAGGGCTTCCAAACAAATCCTTAATAACAAAAGCTAATTTAGAAGAAAATCAATCAAAAAGTAATTAAAGTAGGTATGCAGTTCGCCCGTTGGAAGAAAAAAAAGGAACCCTTAAACTAATCAATTATTTTTTCTTTTTTCGCTTGAATCATTCTAACACATGATATGACAAATAATTTAGCTACAAAGACGTTCAAGCAAAATGTTATAATATAATATAGTTCCGCGTGCATTTTACTAGTGATTATAAAAGAGATAAAAGAATAATAATCATATTTTCTGCGTTAAAAAACCTACCATCCTCTCTGCTCCTATGTGATGTCCGACACATGACCGTAGCACAACTTCTGGGCAACGAGGACACATTGAACCAGGAGTCATTTCTCTCACATGATTCAACATCTTCTTTGTGGGTTTCAAAGTAAATTCAGGATTAGGGGGTGGTTTAGGTCCATGGCACCTATATATCAGATGTAAAGTATTCATGAGCAACAGCACGAGGAAACAATTCCCAGGAAAGAGAAGTATGCAAGGCAAACCTTAATTTACATTTGTGACCACACGCGTATTCTTCATCACAAATTAGCCGACATGGGGGGCAAGCACCATAGTGGCACCTGTGTGGCTGGAAAAAGAATAACCATGAATTATTGTTGAAAATTTTCCGATTAATCAAAATAAATTACATGGAGATCAATAAAAAGAATGCACAACAGCAAGCAAAACCAAATTTCAACCTTGCAAATTGATGCATGCCTACACAGAGGAGCTATGCGACACAGTTTCCGACACTTGGGAGGTTTTTGTTCAGTCTCTGTGCCACAAGGAACCTGAACAATAATTGCACAAGTTAGCAGAATTTATGAGTGGAATACTAAATCTGAATCATATCAACACCATAGCAGAATTTCGGGACATTCTGTTCTAATTCTTCTCGATGAAAAACATGCCACATGACAAATATATGATCTACTTTATGTTTCCCCTACCCACAATAATTGCGTTCATACATCACTTTCCAGAAAGAGGAAGTATTATTTATAGAGCACATAAGGTTATAGATATAAGATTTTTTCTTTTGGCATATCAGCGAGCCTTGCAGCTATAATGAACGCTGCAACTTGTTATTATTGGAATTCCAATAAAACTTGCAAAGCACATTACAAAATTTATTCTATACATGATTGATAAGATCAACTTAATTCATGGATGCCTTATTCCGAAAAGAGATGGTTATAAATAGTATAAACCAATCTTGTGATGTGAGAAGCAAGATATTTAAATGATGAAAATCATATTGCTCTTAACTACCCGTTTTACATAATTGACTACCATAGTATAACTTATACAAAGTAAGCTAGCTCAGAAATTGCATGATTGATTCTAAATAATTGTATGGGCATTTTCAATACATGAACATGTCAACATAAAACTCATGTTCAATCAACAAAAATTAGACATGTGAATATTCTCAAAAACGAAAAGACAAAGTGACTGGCTTTTTTTTACGCCTTCTTGTTGCATGTGATAACAATGAACTCTACCATAAAACTCGTTAGTAAAACTTCATAACTATTTCTGGTTCTGGTTCTCTTTTCTTTATATGCAGACTAAAAGTCCAAGTAAAATGCAAATATAGTTATCCATGCATGAACAAGCTATACAGATCTAGACCTACAGAAGTGTGCAGAGATTTCAGCCTTCCACTCAATTATAGCTTTGCAATGATTTTGGAAAGGTAGTTTACCAATTATATCTATCGTAAATAAATCATCAATAATGCTAGAAGATCATTTAATTGAAATACGATCAGGGTTTTGTTTACAAAAATTACTAGCAATTGGAAATCAAATTACGATGATAACAAATATCAATAAGAAATGAAAAGGACTCAACAATTATGTTCATATGATTTTCTTTACTGTGCATCAACTATTACAAACAACGTATGTATTTTTCACGTCTCATATAGGTTAATAAATAATTATTTTTATTATAAAAGAAAAAAGTTAACCTCATATTAATAACATTTTTTGCGGTCTTGTTTATCTATTGGGGTTAAGATATATAATATGTTTGCTTCTATATTAATTTTTACATGAGAATACATTTTTAAAATAAAAAACAAACGTAATTGTTCATGCACCACGTCAACCTTACTAGTCTCAATAAAGAGATGACAACAAAGAGGATAACATGTATGCTATTAGAAATCTTAATGTTCTTACATGTAAAAGTGAAATCAAATACAGCAAAACAAACTGTTAACTATAACCAAATACTAATTAATGCTGACCTCGAACTGAGTCTCTCCACATGAACATGAAATTCTCACCATCAAAGGGCAAGGAGCGCAAGCACCTCTACAAGAAAAATATGCTAATCATCATAAAGATCAGTTATCTGGGCATCCTTCATGCATGTTATATGCGGAATAAAAGACATCTGACATTAATATTATGGAGTTTACATTATTTGTAATAATTTTGATCTTACATTATGATTATTTTTAATATGGTATTAGCATTTCTTTAGGAAGTGCTTTTTTCTTTAACCATTAAAAAGGGAATACACAAACTCCCAATGCTTAAAAGAGTATAGATAGGCCAAATGATAAAATGGTTAACTGAAAAATCACACAACAGTATAACTGTGGAATCCTACATAGTACATCCTTCCATTAAACAATATTACACGCGTAAATGCTGACATTTCATACTTATAGTAATTACATAATACCATGAACTCATAGGTGAGAGAGAGTACCCGGTGAAAGAGCCCCTTTTAGAGAATATTTCATTTGAATTCAATAAGATAGCATATACTTCAACATTGCAGCTGAGAAAATTATTGCGACTGTTTTGTCCATTTCACTATTTGTTCGGCATCTATTCGTATGTATATATCAGTTTTAAATGTTTATGCATCCGACAAGTTGTCAACAAATCTAATGATTCATCTAGAAGCTTCTCATCCACACATAGCACCGAACAAATGAAATGACAACAGACAATACCTGTGACATGGAGCTGGGCACTTGTGGTTCCTACAACGAAGCCTCCTGTCACAAATCTGCAGTCAAAAATTGTATGGTACTTAAACAACAACCACCATTAAAAAATCCGTGAAGCATTAAAATAATAATAGCAAAAACTAACCTCAGAGCAAGGTGGGCAATCCCCATCACAGCAGCGACGCTTACAAGCATGCCGTCCACAATCCCTCATTTTCTGGCACTTCCTCTCACACGTCAACTCTTGATGGCAAGGAATCTATTCTAAATTCAAATTGGACATTCCCCATATCACAAAAAAACATACTAAACGACATATTCAACGAAACGACAAGATAATATAGCACATATCACGAATAACCAACCAGTACAGAGTTTTACCTGTTTCCTCAAACTCCCACACCTACAAGACTTCGTTACAACGGTCCTACAAGTTTCGATGCAAGGTCCACGATGGCATCTCTCGGGACACCTATGGAACCCACAGCTCAACAGCTTATCACAAGTGGCACCACATAGTGGCACAGTAACATCACAGGCCATCCCTTCATATGCTCTCTTTCCACAAGGGCACGTCCTCTTCCCTTGATGTGGGCAATCCCCACATTCACCCTCATGACAACCCCTCTCGCAAACATGCCTCCCGCAACCCAACTTCTCATCGCAAGCGTTACTACACCTGAAATTTCTATCACAGCATTCCCTCTCCATGTCCACTTTTCCACATTGGCATTTATAAGCTGCCTTTTCCCTACAAGGGTGGCACGAACCATCATGGCAAATCTCAACACACCTATGAACTCTACATTCCAACAACTTACCACAGACATCATTACACGAAAAATTCTTGAATCCGCATCGTCTAACATCATCTAACTTCCCACAGAAACACTTATTTTTCACCAATTTTGGGCACGCAGCGCACGGGCCCGGGTGACATAACAGCAGACAGAAATGCCCACATTCGTATTTCAAAGCACGACCGCAGATTTCACCACAAGAATGGGGTAAAACCCATGGATCACGAGGGGGGTCCTGAACCTTACCGCAAAAACAGAAATAATTTTTGGGGGTTTGGGATTTGGGGTACTCGACGCGGCACTTAGGGCAGGGCCAAACGAGTAAATTGTCATCGGGGAGGACGGCGGCGCGTGAGGAGGCGCGTGATGCGGCGAGGGTTGTGGACTGATGGGCCCAGGACTGGATGCAGAGGAGGTGGAAGAGGGCGAAGCAGCCGGAGGAGCAGGACCAAGTGGGATCGGAGGGTTTAATGCGTTCGAGGCAAATGAGGCAGGAGAGAGCGCCGGAGCGTGAGGAAGTAAGGAAAGATTGGATCTTGGTGAGGTCTTGTTGTTGTTGTTGATGATGATGATGATTAGACGAAGATGTGGAGTGGGAGAGGTAGGATTGGAAGATGGAGGAAGAGAGATCTGCGTGGCGGTGGTGGGCGGAAGAGGAGGAGGAGGAATGGGTAGGGGAGGACGCGTCGGAATCAGAGTCGGAGAGTGGTTGGGTGGCGGAAGATGGCATTTTCCCAGCTATGTTATGTAACGTAATTGCACTAATGAAAGTATGAAACGAGACCAAAAAGCGCAAATCAAACGAATGTGGGGAATTATATGTACTCCTGCATTAGATATGTAAATAGGATTATTTACATTCGTATATCTTCGTACCAAAAAGGTCAACTCAGTTAATAGAAAGTTGAGTTTCTTAAACATATTGTTCACGATTTGATCATTGGTCGTATGTATAAAAAAGCCTTGTTAGGAGAGACAAAACTCATTTCGATGATCTCTATGTTTCGAAGAATTAGTTTTCGATGTTCGGCCAAAGGAAACCCTTGGTATAAACAGAAAAAAATAGGCCTTCATACTTTTGACAAAATTTTAGGTAAAATACATTTTACCTTCTTAAACAATTTATTTGTCACAAACACACCCCTGGATTATAAAATGTACCAAATCAGTCCCTTATTTTAATTTCTGTTAAATTTCCAACGAATAGAAAAGAATATGTTCTCGTTTGCTTCTTCCATAAGGTAGTCAAGTTCCCTTCACTGGATAAGCAAATTAAGTTTGATCGATATTCTTAACCGAGAATCACCCTCGTCGACTGGGCGAAATTCGATCTATTTAAAGTCTGCTCACTTCACTTGGCCCTCAGGTCAGAAAAAAAAAAAAAGAAGCGCCCTAGCTCTCAATTGTAGGACAGTTCCCCTTCTTCCTCTAAAAATGAGGAAAGGAAAGATAACAAGATTTTTCGCCTGAAAAGGAGAAGCTTGCTCTTCCGACCCAACCTGCTTTCACATTCTATTCCTTCCACCCTGGTTCAGAGCTAGTTTAAAAAAAGCACCATTGCTCGTAGAAGGCTTCCCTCTAAGGTGGAACGATGCCCTACCAATGTATTTTTACATCCCATAGCTTCAGTAGATTGCTATGGATCTCATCGGAAATGTTTGATGCTTCTTGGGGCATCTTTGGCGACAGTGAAGTCGGCGGATGAATTGCCATCTGTAGTCAAAGCAACTTCGTCACTTTCGTGTACCCATCTGACGGCAGCCCTTTCGAGGGTTCCTTAGGGACCGATTCACTCTGCATAGATTGACTAAACACAGAAACCTTTTCACTAGCAGGCGATCGTGTTTTTCACAGATTTATCATTACTCATGTCAGCATTCTCACTTATGATATCTTCAGGTCTGTGAATCATAGCCTAGTCTAGTTTCGTACCCTATAGCTAAAAGTGATGTTAGATTCTACTTTCTCTTTATAGAGAATCAGCCTTCGGATTCGAGTTTTAATTGGCTAGGGGGCATGGGTAAGTGGGTCTAGTCTCTCGTCCAGGCTTCGTTTAGCTTTCTTCAGGACTTGGCTTGAATTGTTTGACAGATGCCCACGGATTACGCACCTGTTCGTCACTTTGTTCTCAACTCTTATCACCTCCTAGTCAAGACAAGCTACCTTTAGCTAGGAGCCGCTTTTCCTTTTGTCCAGCTCCTCGAATGGCAAGGGGAGAATCTCTTATTGGTGGGGTACTACTTTATGAGACTGTCTTTTCTATTTGAGATAAAGAGAATTCCTTTCCACTGATAGGTTGGATTAGCACAGTAGCAGGAGTGTTTGCTATCACCCTATTTTGGTTTCTTGCTTACGGTTCTTTTGACTCTTAGAAAAGAATGGGTTATTTGCAAGAATTGGTATAAGATATCCACGCACAAAGAAGGAGATGTTTTCACTTGAATGCATTGTTCTCAAATTTAGATGAGACAATTGGGATGGAGGGGTTCATTTGCAAAAAATCCAACTTGCTGTTGTTGTGAGAATAGTGCCTCGCGTCCACTTTTTGCCGTTGAATCACGGAGAAAAAAAAATGGCACGAGTGAGCTAGGTAAGGGTCAAGCATTTCTATATTTTCCTTTTAAGGAATATAAAGTGTTAGGTCTCATGCGGCATTTTGCAGCCTGCTTTAGGACCATTGAAATTGCCGTTACAAACTTTTTGGTTACTTACTTTTGATTCTTTAAATATAGAGCAACGTATTGAATATGTTTCTTATCTTGACTTGCGTTAAGTGTTGAAAAGATGTCAATTTATTGGTTAATTTACACTTATAACCTGTATATTGTTATGAATAATTATATGGATGTCCATGTATCCTCCACTGCATGATATGATCGATAATCATTTCTCCTCCTCTTTATGTTATAGTGGGTGATCATTGCTCTTCCACTACTTGTAAATCCATCTTTTCCATTATGTACTCAACTCTTGAAATAATTGTACCTACTATTTTGTGCCTATAAATAGGACGTGAAGTTGTATTGTTAAGACACACCAAAATCAAAGAAAGAATTCTCTTCTTAATTCTCTAGTCTTTCTACTTTAGAATATTTGTATATATTTCATAATATTTGGGGTTGTTTCATAACACGTTATCAGCACGATTTGTCTCAAGGTGTTAATCATTTTGAAATTTGGCTAAAGATATACATGGGGTACTCAACGTATGATGTAAAATCCATTGAGAGATTTTCATGAGTTATTATGAGTTTGTAAAGAAAATTGATAGACAAGATTTTTAAAACAAAGCAAGAAGAAAAGGTAAAGAAAAGGTACGTATATTTCAATATGTAACAAAAATAAAAATATGCAATAATTCTCTTGATATTTGGAAAGAAGACATATGTATATGTGCATATATTTGATTAGTATTATTCTTTTGAATAATCCTATCATGTTGAAAATATTTTAAGAAATTGAATGATTGTTATGTTATTCATTTTATACTTTGATGATAGTGTTATAATGACGAATCTTGCAAAACTTGACTTTGTGACTCTTGATATTACGAGAAAAAATAGATGTTGAAATTCATCTTGATGCAAATAACTATACTCCATTCCCTGAAGTGAATGTATTGAGCAATATATAAATTCATATATGCAAATAACTATACTCCATTCCCTGAAGTGAATGTGTTGAGCAATATATAATTATTTTAATTATGAGTCTCGTCCAACTAGTTCTGCTACATTCCCTGAAGTGAAAGTAGCAGCACATAACTATTTTAATCATTAAAGAAATCATGGACGTGGACGTGGACGTGGTCGTGGACATGCTTATGCAAATCGTGGTGGTATTTCAAAGAACACATCTTTCCACCAGAAGTGGAAAAATGATGACGAGAAAAATAAAGGTGGCCAAAATAGCAAATCTGTGGAAAATTGATGCTATCGTTGTGGTGGTAGAGGTCATTGGGCACGTACCTGTCGTACGCCTAAATATCTTGTTATCCTTTACCAAGAATTGCTGAATGGGAAAGGAAAGAAAATAGAAACAAATTTTGTTTTTGAAGAAGACGATTCTGATTATGGCCATTTTGATGACACTCATTTAGATGTTGTTGATTTCTTTGATGATCCTAATGAAAAAAATTGATCATTTGATTGGAGATGGAAGTGTTAAAAAATAAATTTTTTAAGTTTTAATTCTAGTAATTCATAAATAAATATTTAAGCATGTTGTTTTCCTTTTAAGATCAATCAATGAATTTATTCATATGATTGTCCTTTCTCATATTAAACAATATTGTTTGGTATTGATTTATTTCTTTTTATGTTTCAATAAAGAATGAGTATTTACTCGATCAGCAACAACATCAATAATGAAGATATGTGTCTCGCTGATAGTGCCACAACTCACACCATTCTCAAGAATAAAAAATACTTCTCTTCTTTAGTAATGCAAGAAGTCAATGTTAGTACTATATCGGGTAGGACAAAGTTAATTGAAGGCTCCGGCAGAGCTAATATATTGTTACCCGGAGGAACGCAATTTTATATTGATGAAGCATTATATTCTACCAAATCTCAAAGAAATTTACTAAGCTTCAAAGATATCCGCCGAAATGGATATCATATTGAGACAACAAGTGATGGCAATATTGAGTATCTTTACATCACTAATACAATATCTGGTAACACATGTATATTGGAAAAATTGCCTGCATTTTCCTCCGATTTGTACTACACGCATATATCTACTATTGAAACACATGTTATCGTAAACCAGAAGTTTGCGAATCAAAATAAGTTTGTTATTTGGCATGACCGGTTGGGCCATCCCGGATCAATTATGATGCGAAATATAATTGAGAATTCATGTGGTCATCCATTGAAGAGCCAGCAGATTCTTCAATCGAATGATTTCTCATGTGCTGCTTGTTCACAAGGAAAGTTGATTATTCGACCATCAACAACAAAAGTAGGAAGTGAATCTCTTACGTTTTTGGAACGTATTCAAGGCGATATTTGTGGACCAATACACCCGTCGTGTGGACCATTTAGATATTTTATGGTTTTCATTGATGCATCAACAAGATGGTCACATGTATCTTTGTTATCAACTCGCAACCTGGCGTTTGCGAGATTGCTTGCTCAAATGATAAGACTAAGAGCACATTTTTCTGATTATCCAATTAAGAAGATACGCCTTGATAATGCGGGTGAATTTACTTCCAAAACGTTCAATGACTATTGTATGTCTATTGGAATTGATGTTGAACATCCTGTAGCACATGTTCATACACAAAACGGTCTAGCAGAATCATTTATTAAGCGTCTACAGTTAATTGCAAGACCTTTACTTATGAGATCAAAACTTCCTATTTCTTGTTGGGGACATGCTATTTTGCATGCAGCAGCACTTATTCGCATAAGGCCAACAAGTTATCATAAGTTCTCCCCATTACACTTGGTTTTTGGTCAGGAACCAAATATTTCCCATCTAAGAATTTTGGATGTGCGGTATATGTTCCAATTGCTCCACCACAACGCACTAAGATGGGTCCTCAAAGGAAATTGGGAATATATGTTGGATTCGAGTCTCCATCGATAATAAAATATCTAGAGCCATTGACTGGAGATTTATTTACGGCTCGATTTGCTGATTGTCATTTTGATGAATCAGATTTCCCAACATTAGGGGGAGAAAATAAGCAGCTGGAAAAGAAAATTAGTTGGAATGAATTATCTTTATCTCATCTTGATCCTCGAACAAAACAAAGTGAACTGGAAGTTCAAAAGATAATTCACTTGCAAGGTTTAGCTAACCAACTGCCAGACGCATTTACTGACTTAAAAAAAGTGACTAAGTCACATGTACCAGCTGTTAATGCTCCAGTAAGAATTGTTGTCCCTGAAGGTCAAAGTAATGAGTCTACTGCACGCCTGAAGCGTGGTAGACCTATCGGTTCCAAAGATAGTCATCCTCGAAAAAGAAAAGGAGCTAGGAATCAAGATGGTCTAATTGAGGATAAAATAACTCCAGAAGAGTCCCCAGTCATAACTAATATTTCGGTTCCAGAAAAACCTCAGGTACCTGAAATTGTGAAAATAATGAGATCTCAATCGATTATGTTATGAACGGGAAACGATGGAATCGAAATGAAGTCAACGTTGATGATAAATTTGCATATAATGTAGCGCTAAATATGATGAATGATAATGAGGATCAAGAACCAAAGTCTGTTAATGAATGTCGACAAATAAATGATTGGCCAAAATGAAAAGACGCAATGAGGGCAGAATTAAACTCGCTTGAACAAACGAAAAGTTTTTGGACCTGTAGTCCGTACACCTGAAGATGTAAAAGTTTTTGGACCTGTAGTCCGTACACCTGAAGATGTAAAAATTTTTGGACCTGTAGTCCGTACACCTGAAGATGTAAAGCCAGTAGGATACAAATGGGTATTTGTGCGAAAACGAAATGAGAAAAATGAAATTGTAAGATATAAGGCACGTCTTGTTGCCCAAGGGTTTTCGCAATGACCTGGCATAGATTATGAGGAGACTTATTCTCCTGTGGTGGATGCAACTACTTTTCGTTATATAATAAGTCTGGCAGTGCATGAAAAACTTGGTTTGCGTCTAATGGATGTTATTACAGCCTATTTGTATGGCTCGCTTGATAATGATATATATATATATATATGAAAATCCCTAAAGGATTTAATATGCCTGAAGCATATAAATCAAGTTCTCGAGAACATTATTCAATTATATTAAGTAAGTCATTGTATGGACTGAAACAATCTGGACGAATGTGGTATAATCGTCTCAGTGAATATTTGTTGAAGGAAGGATATAAGAATGATCAAATTTGTCCTTGTATTTTCATCTGGAAATGAGTTTGTTATAATTACAGTTTATGTTGACGATTTAAATATCGTTGGAACTCCTGAAGAGATTTCAAAAACTGTTAATTGCTTAAAGAAAGAATTGAGATGAAAGATCTTGGAAGAACAAAATTTTGCCTTGGGTTGCAAATTGAATATTTAAATAATGGAATTTTTGTATATCAAGACGCTTATATATCAAGGGTGCTAAAACGATTCTATATGGATAAATCACATCCATTGAGCACCCCGATGGTCGTAAGGTCATTAGATGTGAACAAAGATCCTTTTCGACCTCGAGAAAGTGATGAAGAACTCCTTGGTCCTGAAGTACCATATCTAAGTGCAATCGGTGAACTAATATATCTTGCTTGTCATACTCGACCTGATATAGCATTCGCTGTTAATCTATTAGCAAGATATAGTTCTTCTCTTACACGAAGGCATTGGAATGGGGTTAAACAGGTACTCCGCTACCTTAGAGGAACACTCGATATGGGTTTGTTTTATTTCAATGTACCCAAGTCCGAATTGGTTGGATATGCAGATGCTGGATATATGTCTGATCCTCATAATGGTCGTTCACAAACGGGCTATTTATTTACATGTGGTGGCACAGCCATTTCATGGCGATCTATGAAACAAACTATATCGGCCACATCATCTAATCATGCAGAAATCTTGGCTATTCATGAGGCAAGTCGAGAATGTGTTTGGTTAAGATCCATGATTCAACACATTCGAAGGACTTGTGGTTTATCTTCTGGAAAAATGATCCCGACGATCTTATATGAAGATAATTCCGCATGTATCACACAATTGAAAGAAGGGTACATTAAAGGAGATAGAACAAAACATATTTCACCAAAGTTCTTTTTCACTCATGATCTTCAGAAGAATGGTGATATTAATGTTCAACAAATCCGTTCCAGTGATAATCTTGCTGATTTGTTCACCAAGGCACTTCCCACAGCAACGTTTGAAAAACTGGTCTACAATATTGGAGTACGTAGACTTAAAGATCTTGACTGATATTATCATGAGGGGGAGATAATACGCGCCGCACTCTTTTTCCCTTAACCAAGGTTTTTCCCACTGGGTTTTCCTGGTAAGGTTTTTTATGAGGCAACATCTGATTGCATATTGATATGTACTCTTTTTCCTTCACTAGGTTTTTGTCCCATTGGGTTTTTCCTAGTAAGGTTTTAACGAGACATATTCTTAAGTGATGGACATCCAAGGGGGAGTGTTATGAATAATTATATGGATGTCCATGTATCCTCCACTACATGATATGATGGATAATCATTTCTCCTCCTCTTTATGTTATAGTGGGTGATCATTGCTCTTCCACTACTTGTAAATCCATCTTTTCCATTATGTACTCAACTCTTGAAATAATTGTACCTACTATTTTGTGCCTATAAATAGGACATGAAGTTGTATTGTTAAGACACACCAAAATCAAAGAAAGAATTCTCTTCTTAATTCTCTAGTCTTTCTACTTTAGAATATTTGTATATATTTCATAATATTTGGGGTTGTTTCATAATATATAGGATGACTCGCCAAATAAATCTTTTCAAATAAAAATGGGTTAGCACCTTAAATACTTAATTAACTTGTCAACAAAATAGTTTTAAGAACATAAATAATTTCTTAACTAATGATAAATCAGAAAAAGTAGAGTCCATATCATCGACTCCTTCCTGTCCGGATGGCGGGGCCCACTCATAATAGAAATTATTTTTGACAAACCAACTTAGCATGATAAAGTTGTACATTTTTACAAATAGTGGTACCTTTTACTGAAAAATAGAAATTTTGGTCTAGCACTTATCATTTCCGTAATGGATAGTAGAAATGCAATTTATTTAGTGTCACTTAACATATTCTTCTAAAGTGTTCCTTTATATAATTTCCTCCACGGATTAATTGCAGTCCGAAAAGTGAGAATGCAACATTTTTTTCATCGACAATCTACTCCATTTAAAAAAAATCATATATAAAACTTGATTCGTAATGAAATACACATATGGTGTCAATTTACGCTACTATTACTAGAGATTTTACAAAAAAGGAATAAAAACGTAATTAGAAAGACGTTGTTTTATTTGGCAGAGCAAAATCTAACAGAAACTTTGCACAAGACCACTACTAGAACGGAATAAAAAAGAGTTATGAAAGGTGCATCATCTATATCTATATACTATATAGAAAGCGTGAAGGGTTCAGAGAAACTACTTTGAGTTTTTAAATTTTGGCAAAGTCACTTTTACTCTAAAACTTTGACAAATGTCTCATGTTTCCTTTTCCAAATTTGATCTCAATTAGGTCCCAATTGGATGACACGTTTTTTCCAATTTCTTGATTTTTCAGAGATTTTTTTTATCAAAAATGCATTTGTTTAACATCTCTTAAAGATATCTCAAAGAAAATCTCAAATTTCTTTTAAAAATGGATTAAGATGGCGTTTCTTTTAAATTTTTGTAAGAAAGTCAAAATTTTTATTATTCATGATTAAACAATTCACCCCATAACTAAAAGTACTCTATCCTCCAATATCTTAATATAATCATCAAAATTATTACGTATCTTTATTTGAAATGATGTAAACTACGAAATAAGATCTACTTTGCATATTTTTAGGTGCTTTAATTGAAAGATTTAACTTAAATATGTCTAATTTCTTATAAAACAAAACTTATCCATACGAATTTTCCACCAAAAAATAATTTTTCTTACAAAAAAAAGGACATCACATCACACTTAATCATTACACTTTTTTCTTCAATAAAAACTAATTTAAACACACTTCCTCCATCATATTTTTATTTTTTAAAAAATAATTTCTCTTACATTATCTATGAAAAATAGATGTCCATCTAATCCACCCTACCCTTATTCCTTTTACTTTACCTCTCTTTGTTTTTTCCTCTCATTCTCTCTCACCTCTCCTCGCAGACTTTTCTTTTTGGTTTTTCCTTTCATTTCTCTTCTTTTATTATTTATTTGATTCTTATTTAAAAATTAAATATTAAATTATTTCATTGTATACTAGTTGCTTTTTATTCAATAATTTCTTTTCAACCTTTTCATTTTGTACATGCATCGAGTGTACTATGCTGACTAGTATATATAAAAAAACAAGAATAACAATATCCAAAAAACAACTATTTCAACATTCATAACGCAACGACAGGATGCCACATAAGATTTTACCCTTTGAAATCTAACGAAAACCTAACGAAAATTAAAGTGAGGGACAAATTTGCGACAAATATAATAATTCAATGTAGTAAAATGTATTTTACTCCAAAATTTTTCGTTGAGATAACAAATTTTGACATCTACAAAATCTATTGTTCAATCATTTTCATCTTTAATTTCTTTTCTTTCACCTCATCTTTTAGTTATTTCTTCTTCTTTTTTAAAGTAAATAGAAGGGGAGGGGGGGGGGGGGGGGGGAAGCTAAACCTTCCAAAATTTTCTATTAAAAATAATTCTAACAAACTGTTAATTTTAATTGAAAATATTTGTAACAAATGATATATTTATGCTTACTTTAAATAATCTAAATATGAACTTCTCCTCAAGTATGTATGATCCATTAATTTTTATTTTTAGTGTGTCAAATAAGTTTTTAATAATGTAACAGTGCATTAATTTATTTTTATAATCAACAAAAGCTTTATATTTTTATATATTCGTGTTATTATCCATTGCTATAAACAAAAATTTGAAAACTAAAAAAACTTGTTGTATCTTATGTTTCTTGACTTACTGGATACATACACCATCGGAAACTGAAGAATTTCTTCATATTTAGATAATTAAATCATAAGTTTTTTCTGAATGAATTTCTAAATATTCTAGCTTATTCATTTTCCCTCCGTTAAGATATAAAAGAAGAAAAAACCGAGAAGAAAATGAGAAAAGAGAGTATGGAGTTGAAAAAAGGAAAAAAGAAAAAAGAAACCAATGGTAAGAAGGGTTGTGTATTTAATTTCTTATACACAGAAGGTGAATGTCAAAGTTTAATACCTAATGGGAGGCCTTTGTCAAAGTATGATACCTCGAAAAAGTTGGATGCTCATTTTGTGATAGTGTGTAGATATGAGGTTAGGTTATGAATCACAAATGTATACATGAGTGGTTAGGTTGTGGGTAGCGAGCTTATTTATTTTTCTTCCAAATCACAACTTTTTCTTGCTACACATCTACTAATGACTTTGTATTAAACATCACCAAGTATCTATACAAACACAATGAGCCACAGAATCCTGTACCTACATAGGAGTACCCAACTGAGTCACACGCAACACAACAAACTACACAAATACAATTTCATGTGTATATATACATTATTGTTGGTTAATTAAACAAGAGCTAAAACAGACTCGTATACATTCATTCCCTATCAAATAAACTCAAATCGCATAAGAAGCTTCACAGAGTTATACTTCACCCCCTTATGGCTATGAAGTGGAACGGCTCGGATGCCTTTTCTCAGCTCTGATACTGGAAGGCACGTTTGGCCGGCAAAGTCATCCTTCTCAGACATATCATGCTCGTGAACTTCAATACGAAGTAACGCTAGTTCAGGAACTGTTAATGGAAACTCAAACACTTCATCCCAAGTTGGTATCCAATTATCTTCAAGAGTCTTTGTTTTCTTCATAACAACATCAGCACGCACTCCAGCAATTCCAATCTGAAAATTCACAAATTCTTGCTACTTTGTGACCAATGATATGATCAATATCTCTGTAAGTTACATATATAGTACCTATGCTCACTCGAAAAGGTATATAACTTGAGATACGTCTGGAGTTCCAGAAAATAAATTTAAAAAGAAAACATGTTTTGTTTGGGACATCTTGATTAAAAACATTTTCTAAAAAGACAACCTTATTTTCAAAGCGGACTCTATTTTTCAAGAAAGTTACGCCACATTTTCGAAAAACACTCTTTATCTTACAGTTGAAAACTAAAACAAGCACATTTTCTTAAAAGGAGTTGTCAAAACCAAGCTGTCAACTTAACTCGTCGAACTTTGCAACTCAACTAACCAAACACATTTCATCATGTAAGACTGAAGGATTTATTCTCTATATCTGATATGAAGAACAATAGACCTATATATACACATAAACTACATCTAATAGTAGGTAAAGTAATAAAACATCTTCCTTACTTTAAGCAAACACTTTCCTATATGTATGCCTATTTTAGGCCTTAATATCAGCATTTCTATTCTAACACTCCCCCTCAAGTTGGAGCATAGATGTTAATCATGCCCAACTTGTTACACAGATAATCAACCCGAACCCCATTTAAAGCCTTTGTAAAAAGATCTCCTAATTGTTCTCCAGTCTTCACATACTCCGTAGAAATGAGATTTTGTTGCACCTTCTCACGGACGAAATGACAGTCAATCTCAATATGTTTAGTTCGTTCATGAAACACAGGATTGGAGGTAATGTGAAGAGCAGCTTGGTTATCACACCAAAGTTTTGCTGGCATTGAAACTTTAAGACCTACTTCATTTAATAACTGATATATCCACATTATTTCACACGTAGACTGAGCCATGGCTCTATACTCTGATTCTGCACTAGAGCGGGATACAACGCGTTGTTTCTTGCTTTTCCATGACACCAAATTTCCGCCAAAGAAGACACAATAGCCTGTAGTAGATCTTCGATCAATTTTAGATCCTGCCCAGTCTGCATCTGAGTAACATTCTATACGAGTGTGACTGTGATTCTTATACAGTATACCTCGTCCAGGAGCTCCCTTCAAGTAGCACAAGATGTGTTCTAGAGCAGCCCAATGATGAACCGTCGGAGTAGTCATAAATTGACTCACAGTGCTGACACAATATGCGATATCAGGGCGAGTTACTGTAAGATAGTTCAATTTCCCTACCAACCTTCTATATCGCTCGGGATCCTCAAATAAGTCTCCTTCATTAGTAAGTTGTAGATTAGGTGGCATCGGAGTACTGCATGGTTTAGCTCCTATCTTTCCTGTTTCTGTTAATAGATCAAGCACATATTTCCTTTGTGATAAGAAAATGCCTTTCTTGCTTCTTGTTACCTCAACTCCCAAAAAATACTTCAACGACCCTAAATCTTTTGTGTGGAACTGACTGTGAAGAAAAGACTTCAAAGATGATATTCCTATAGCATCACTTCCGGTAATAATAATATCATCTACATATACGACAAGGAGAATAATGCCGCATGAAGAGTGTTTATAAAATACTGAATGGTCAGACTTACTCATATTCATTCCAAACGTTTCAACTGCTTGACTGAATTTGCCAAACCACGCACGAGGGCTTTGTTTCAAACCATACAGAGACTTTCGAAGATGACAAACTTTCCCATACTCCCCCTGAGCAACAAACCCAGGTGGTTGCTCCATGTAAACCTCCTCGAGTAAATCGCCATGTAAGAAAGCATTTTTGATGTCTAACTGGTGCAAGGGCCAATCATGAGTGGCAGCCAGAGACAGGAATAACCGAACGGAGGTCAATTTAGCCACAGGAGAGAAAGTGTCAGAATAATCCACACCATAAGTCTGGGCATAGCCTTTAGCGACAAGGCGAGCTTTAAGTCTAGCCACAGAGCCATCAGGATTCATTTTGATCGCAAAGACCCATTTACAGCCTATAGTTGTCTTACCTGCAGGTAAAGTCACTAAATTCCAAGTACCATTAGTATCTAAAGCATTCATCTCGTCTGTCATAGCCGTACGCCAACCAGGATGAGACAAGGCTTCACGAACAGTGTTAGGTAAAGATACAGAATCAAGAGAAGCAACAAACGAGTATGTAGATGGTGATAAATGAGCATAGGAAACAAAAGAGGAAATGGGATATGTGCATTGCCGTTTACCTTTACGAAGAGCAATAGGAAGATCAGGATCAGTGTCGGATGGATCCAATGGCGAATGAGAGACCGGTGCGGGACATGTACTAGGAGGATCCCGTCGTCTAGAGTAGACAAGATGAATAGGTGGAGGAGCCACAGGCGGATCGGGAAGAGCAACACTTAGTGTAGGAGTAACAGGGGGTGATTGGTAGGTGATATGGTAAACTAACAAATCATCCATCTCCCCCTGACTATCAAGAAGATCAGAAGGAGAAGTAAAGAATGGACAATGTTCCATGAAGGTGACATCGGCGGACACAAGAAACTTGTTGAGACTCGGACAATAACACCTATACCCTTTTTGTAATCTCGAATAACCCAAGAAAACACATTTGACTGACTTAGGATCTAATTTTGTAATAGTAGGACGAACATCACGAACAAAGCAAGTACTACCAAATAGACGAGGTGCAATAGGAAACAAAGGTTTTGTGGGAAATAGAATGCTATATGGAATCTCACCATGAAGGACAGAAGACGGCATACGATTAATGAGAAAACAAGCCGTTGAGACAGCATCCGCCCAAAAGATCTTAGGGACATGTGTTTGGAAGAGCAATGCGCGAGCTGTCTCAAGGAGGTGTCGATTTTTTCTTTCCGCGACCCCATTTTGAGATGGTGTATCAACACACGAGGATTGATGGAGAATTCCATTGTTACGCATATAAGTCTGAAATGAATCCGAAAAATATTCTTTGGCATTATCACTTCGTAAGGTACGTACGGGAATATTAAATTGTGTTTGAATTTCAGCACAAAAGGCAGTAAAATGATTGAATAATTCAGATCGGTGCTTCATAAAATAGATCCAAGTCATTCGAGAAAAGTCATCGACAAAAGTAACAAAATAGCGAAAACCAATTTTGGATATAACAGGACAAGGACCCCAAACGTCTGAATGAACTACTTCAAAACGAGAACAGACTCGTTTATTGACTCTAGAAACATAAGGTAAACGATGATGTTTGGCAAATTGACATGACTCACAATCTAAAGGTGGTATATTCTGGAACTGAGGACAAAGTTTCTTTAACACGGCTATAGACGGGTGTCCTAACCGACAATGGGCTTCAAAAGGTGTTACGACAACCGAGCAAGCAATGGACCTGGGCACCCGTGCTTGATGATCCAGAATGTAGAGACCTCCAGATACATGTCCTTTACCAATAACCTCCTTCGTCAAAAGATCCTGAAATAAACAATAATTGGGAAAGAATGAGACACAACAATTGAGGGCACGAGTAATTTTACTCACAGACATTAAATTAAAGGAAAAATTTGGAAGACTTAAGACAGATGATAGGGAAAGGGATGGTGTAGCATTAACAGTACCAGATCCTAAAATGGTGGAGTGAGAACCATCAGCTAAAGTTACAGAAGAAGAAGAGGTGTGTGGGTGGAAGGTAGAAAATATATGCGGATTACCTGACATATGATCGGAAGCGCCTGAGTCAATGACCCATTGTGTGGATGAGGAAAGGAGGCACGAAGGTGGATTACCTGATTCAGCGATGGCAGTGACAGGAGTAGATGAGGTCTTTAATGATTCTTGGTATTGACGAAACTTAGCAAAGTCATCTGCAGAGATCGTAACAGACTGTCCAGGGGAAGAGACAGTGGGAGCAACGGCAATATTAGCGGAACGGGACTTGCGAGATTTATTTTGTAATTTGGGGCACGTCCGTTTGGTATGACCTTCCTCATGACAATAATAGCACTCAATCGGCTCCGTATCCTGATTACCTGTACGGCCTCCTCTGCTATAATTCGGACGAGAGGATCGTGCCCCGGATCCAGTATTGCGACTGACAAGAGCATTAGAGACGGGAGCCGAGGAAGTCATAAAAGCACTTGTATCGGTACGAAGAACGCTAGTAAATACCTCATGCAAAGAGGAAATATTAGTACTGGATAGAATATGAGATTTGGCAACCTCAAAGTGAGGATTGAGCCCTGTCAAAAAACTCATAATAGCCATCTGTTCCCGTTGAGCTTGTTGTACCTTAACATCAGGACTGAATGGCAACAAAACATTTAATTCTTCATAAATCTTCTTAAAGTGCATAAAATATGCCTGAAGGGACTGCTCATTTTGCTCAGGACGATAAAAGGCCTTACAAATATCATAAACACGGGAAATGTTTCCTTTACCCGAATACAAAAATTCCAAATATTCCATCAATTCTTTGACATACTCACAATGATTAATCAAGCTAACCACTTCAGTATCAATAGAATTCCGAATTTGTAAGAATACTCTCGCATCATCTTTCAACCAATCTTTACGAGTATCATCTTTAGGCGGATCATCAGTAAGATGATCATCCTTAGAGATACTTCGCAAATATATTCTAACAGTTTTACACCAATCAAAATAATTTGGACCAAGCAATTTGTGTTCCGTGATGCGGGACATTACGGGAACCACATCAGACATAACAACGGTTTTTCGCTCGTCACCCATAGAAAAGTAACAGCTAAATCAATTCAAACACAGCAAACCCACAAAGAAATAGGAGCAGAATCAATGGACAGCAAACCCCAAGCTTCAACAAGAAATGAACAGTAGCACAAATAGCGATTGGATTGCGAAATTAACCTGCCGGGGTAACTCTACAGGGACGGGCGACACCGGAGAAGTTCGCCGGAGAAAAAACGGAAGAGTCACGCGCTTCCACGCGCCGGCGCGTGGAACAAGTCGGAAACAGGAACGGCGCGTGAGACACACGCGCAGGTCGGAATCGGGAACGGATTTCGTGGAGAGGCCGGAAATGGGACGGCGAACCTTCCGGCAGGGGCGGTGAGAGAAAAATCGGCCGCGAAAGTGGTGTTGGAAGTCGGAACAGTGTTACGCAGGCTGAGCGTGTGCACGGCGCGTGAGGCGAACGCGGTGGTCGGAATCAGTGCCGGAAAATGTGGACGTGCCGGAAATGGGTTGCCGAGCCTTACTGTGGGGGTGGTGAGAAACAAAAGGCACTCGATAGAGGTGACCCGACAGAAACGAGGTTGCACACTTGGGCAACCAAAAAATTTCAAACCCTAGGTATTTTTCTGGCTCTTATACCATGTAAGACTGAAGGATTTATTCTCTATATCTGATATGAAGAACAATAGACCTATATATACACATAAACTACATCTAATAGTAGGTAAAGTAATAAAACATCTTCCTTACTTTAAGCAAACACTTTCCTATATGTATGCCTATTTTAGGCCTTAATATCAGCATTTCTATTCTAACACTCCCCCTCAAGTTGGAGCATAGATGTTAATCATGCCCAACTTGTTACACAGATAATCAACCCGAACCCCATTTAAAGCCTTTGTAAAAAGATCTCCTAATTGTTCTCCAGTCTTCACATACTCCGTAGAAATGAGATTTTGTTGCACCTTCTCACGGACGAAATGACAGTCAATCTCAATATGTTTAGTTCGTTCATGAAACACAGGATTGGAGGTAATGTGAAGAGCAGCTTGGTTATCACACCAAAGTTTTGCTGGCATTGAAACTTTAAGACCTACTTCATTTAATAACTGATATATCCACATTATTTCACACGTAGACTGAGCCATGGCTCTATACTCTGATTCTGCACTAGAGCGGGATACAACGCGTTGTTTCTTGCTTTTCCATGACACCAAATTTCCGCCAAAGAAGACACAATAGCCTGTAGTAGATCTTCGATCAATTTTAGATCCTGCCCAGTCTGCATCTGAGTAACATTCTATACGAGTGTGACTGTGATTCTTATACAGTATACCTCGTCCAGGAGCTCCCTTCAAGTAGCACAAGATGTGTTCTAGAGCAGCCCAATGATGAACCGTCGGAGTAGTCATAAATTGACTCACAGTGCTGACACAATATGCGATATCAGGGCGAGTTACTGTAAGATAGTTCAATTTCCCTACCAACCTTCTATATCGCTCGGGATCCTCAAATAAGTCTCCTTCATTAGTAAGTTGTAGATTAGGTGGCATCGGAGTACTGCATGGTTTAGCTCCTATCTTTCCTGTTTCTGTTAATAGATCAAGCACATATTTCCTTTGTGATAAGAAAATGCCTTTCTTGCTTCTTGTTACCTCAACTCCCAAAAAATACTTCAACGACCCTAAATCTTTTGTGTGGAACTGACTGTGAAGAAAAGACTTCAAAGATGATATTCCTATAGCATCACTTCCGGTAATAATAATATCATCTACATATACGACAAGGAGAATAATGCCGCATGAAGAGTGTTTATAAAATACTGAATGGTCAGACTTACTCATATTCATTCCAAACGTTTCAACTGCTTGACTGAATTTGCCAAACCACGCACGAGGGCTTTGTTTCAAACCATACAGAGACTTTCGAAGATGACAAACTTTCCCATACTCCCCCTGAGCAACAAACCCAGGTGGTTGCTCCATGTAAACCTCCTCGAGTAAATCGCCATGTAAGAAAGCATTTTTGATGTCTAACTGGTGCAAGGGCCAATCATGAGTGGCAGCCAGAGACAGGAATAACCGAACGGAGGTCAATTTAGCCACAGGAGAGAAAGTGTCAGAATAATCCACACCATAAGTCTGGGCATAGCCTTTAGCGACAAGGCGAGCTTTAAGTCTAGCCACAGAGCCATCAGGATTCATTTTGATCGCAAAGACCCATTTACAGCCTATAGTTGTCTTACCTGCAGGTAAAGTCACTAAATTCCAAGTACCATTAGTATCTAAAGCATTCATCTCGTCTGTCATAGCCGTACGCCAACCAGGATGAGACAAGGCTTCACGAACAGTGTTAGGTAAAGATACAGAATCAAGAGAAGCAACAAACGAGTATGTAGATGGTGATAAATGAGCATAGGAAACAAAAGAGGAAATGGGATATGTGCATTGCCGTTTACCTTTACGAAGAGCAATAGGAAGATCAGGATCAGTGTCGGATGGATCCAATGGCGAATGAGAGACCGGTGCGGGACATGTACTAGGAGGATCCCGTCGTCTAGAGTAGACAAGATGAATAGGTGGAGGAGCCACAGGCGGATCGGGAAGAGCAACACTTAGTGTAGGAGTAACAGGGGGTGATTGGTAGGTGATATGGTAAACTAACAAATCATCCATCTCCCCCTGACTATCAAGAAGATCAGAAGGAGAAGTAAAGAATGGACAATGTTCCATGAAGGTGACATCGGCGGACACAAGAAACTTGTTGAGACTCGGACAATAACACCTATACCCTTTTTGTAATCTCGAATAACCCAAGAAAACACATTTGACTGACTTAGGATCTAATTTTGTAATAGTAGGACGAACATCACGAACAAAGCAAGTACTACCAAATAGACGAGGTGCAATAGGAAACAAAGGTTTTGTGGGAAATAGAATGCTATATGGAATCTCACCATGAAGGACAGAAGACGGCATACGATTAATGAGAAAACAAGCCGTTGAGACAGCATCCGCCCAAAAGATCTTAGGGACATGTGTTTGGAAGAGCAATGCGCGAGCTGTCTCAAGGAGGTGTCGATTTTTTCTTTCCGCGACCCCATTTTGAGATGGTGTATCAACACACGAGGATTGATGGAGAATTCCATTGTTACGCATATAAGTCTGAAATGAATCCGAAAAATATTCTTTGGCATTATCACTTCGTAAGGTACGTACGGGAATATTAAATTGTGTTTGAATTTCAGCACAAAAGGCAGTAAAATGATTGAATAATTCAGATCGGTGCTTCATAAAATAGATCCAAGTCATTCGAGAAAAGTCATCGACAAAAGTAACAAAATAGCGAAAACCAATTTTGGATATAACAGGACAAGGACCCCAAACGTCTGAATGAACTACTTCAAAACGAGAACAGACTCGTTTATTGACTCTAGAAACATAAGGTAAACGATGATGTTTGGCAAATTGACATGACTCACAATCTAAAGGTGGTATATTCTGGAACTGAGGACAAAGTTTCTTTAACACGGCTATAGACGGGTGTCCTAACCGACAATGGGCTTCAAAAGGTGTTACGACAACCGAGCAAGCAATGGACCTGGGCACCCGTGCTTGATGATCCAGAATGTAGAGACCTCCAGATACATGTCCTTTACCAATAACCTCCTTCGTCAAAAGATCCTGAAATAAACAATAATTGGGAAAGAATGAGACACAACAATTGAGGGCACGAGTAATTTTACTCACAGACATTAAATTAAAGGAAAAATTTGGAAGACTTAAGACAGATGATAGGGAAAGGGATGGTGTAGCATTAACAGTACCAGATCCTAAAATGGTGGAGTGAGAACCATCAGCTAAAGTTACAGAAGAAGAAGAGGTGTGTGGGTGGAAGGTAGAAAATATATGCGGATTACCTGACATATGATCGGAAGCGCCTGAGTCAATGACCCATTGTGTGGATGAGGAAAGGAGGCACGAAGGTGGATTACCTGATTCAGCGATGGCAGTGACAGGAGTAGATGAGGTCTTTAATGATTCTTGGTATTGACGAAACTTAGCAAAGTCATCTGCAGAGATCGTAACAGACTGTCCAGGGGAAGAGACAGTGGGAGCAACGGCAATATTAGCGGAACGGGACTTGCGAGATTTATTTTGTAATTTGGGGCACGTCCGTTTGGTATGACCTTCCTCATGACAATAATAGCACTCAATCGGCTCCGTATCCTGATTACCTGTACGGCCTCCTCTGCTATAATTCGGACGAGAGGATCGTGCCCCGGATCCAGTATTGCGACTGACAAGAGCATTAGAGACGGGAGCCGAGGAAGTCATAAAAGCACTTGTATCGGTACGAAGAACGCTAGTAAATACCTCATGCAAAGAGGAAATATTAGTACTGGATAGAATATGAGATTTGGCAACCTCAAAGTGAGGATTGAGCCCTGTCAAAAAACTCATAATAGCCATCTGTTCCCGTTGAGCTTGTTGTACCTTAACATCAGGACTGAATGGCAACAAAACATTTAATTCTTCATAAATCTTCTTAAAGTGCATAAAATATGCCTGAAGGGACTGCTCATTTTGCTCAGGACGATAAAAGGCCTTACAAATATCATAAACACGGGAAATGTTTCCTTTACCCGAATACAAAAATTCCAAATATTCCATCAATTCTTTGACATACTCACAATGATTAATCAAGCTAACCACTTCAGTATCAATAGAATTCCGAATTTGTAAGAATACTCTCGCATCATCTTTCAACCAATCTTTACGAGTATCATCTTTAGGCGGATCATCAGTAAGATGATCATCCTTAGAGATACTTCGCAAATATATTCTAACAGTTTTACACCAATCAAAATAATTTGGACCAAGCAATTTGTGTTCCGTGATGCGGGACATTACGGGAACCACATCAGACATAACAACGGTTTTTCGCTCGTCACCCATAGAAAAGTAACAGCTAAATCAATTCAAACACAGCAAACCCACAAAGAAATAGGAGCAGAATCAATGGACAGCAAACCCCAAGCTTCAACAAGAAATGAACAGTAGCACAAATAGCGATTGGATTGCGAAATTAACCTGCCGGGGTAACTCTACAGGGACGGGCGACACCGGAGAAGTTCGCCGGAGAAAAAACGGAAGAGTCACGCGCTTCCACGCGCCGGCGCGTGGAACAAGTCGGAAACAGGAACGGCGCGTGAGACACACGCGCAGGTCGGAATCGGGAACGGATTTCGTGGAGAGGCCGGAAATGGGACGGCGAACCTTCCGGCAGGGGCGGTGAGAGAAAAATCGGCCGCGAAAGTGGTGTTGGAAGTCGGAACAGTGTTACGCAGGCTGAGCGTGTGCACGGCGCGTGAGGCGAACGCGGTGGTCGGAATCAGTGCCGGAAAATGTGGACGTGCCGGAAATGGGTTGCCGAGCCTTACTGTGGGGGTGGTGAGAAACAAAAGGCACTCGATAGAGGTGACCCGACAGAAACGAGGTTGCACACTTGGGCAACCAAAAAATTTCAAACCCTAGGTATTTTTCTGGCTCTTATACCATGTAAGACTGAAGGATTTATTCTCTATATCTGATATGAAGAACAATAGACCTATATATACACATAAACTACATCTAATAGTAGGTAAAGTAATAAAACATCTTCCTTACTTTAAGCAAACACTTTCCTATATGTATGCCTATTTTAGGCCTTAATATCAGCATTTCTATTCTAACACTCCCCCTCAAGTTGGAGCATAGATGTTAATCATGCCCAACTTGTTACACAGATAATCAACCCGAACCCCATTTAAAGCCTTTGTAAAAAGATCTCCTAATTGTTCTCCAGTCTTCACATACTCCGTAGAAATGAGATTTTGTTGCACCTTCTCACGGACGAAATGACAGTCAATCTCAATATGTTTAGTTCGTTCATGAAACACAGGATTGGAGGTAATGTGAAGAGCAGCTTGGTTATCACACCAAAGTTTTGCTGGCATTGAAACTTTAAGACCTACTTCATTTAATAACTGATATATCCACATTATTTCACACGTAGACTGAGCCATGGCTCTATACTCTGATTCTGCACTAGAGCGGGATACAACGCGTTGTTTCTTGCTTTTCCATGACACCAAATTTCCGCCAAAGAAGACACAATAGCCTGTAGTAGATCTTCGATCAATTTTAGATCCTGCCCAGTCTGCATCTGAGTAACATTCTATACGAGTGTGACTGTGATTCTTATACAGTATACCTCGTCCAGGAGCTCCCTTCAAGTAGCAAAAGGAATAAAAACGTAATTAGAAAGACGTTGTTTTATTTGGCAGAGCAAAATCTAACAGAAACTTTGCACAAGACCACTACTAGAACGGAATAAAAAAGAGTTATGAAAGGTGCATCATCTATATCTATATACTATATAGAAAGCGTGAAGGGTTCAGAGAAACTACTTTGAGTTTTTAAATTTTGGCAAAGTCACTTTTACTCTAAAACTTTGACAAATGTCTCATGTTTCCTTTTCCAAATTTGATCTCAATTAGGTCCCAATTGGATGACACGTTTTTTCCAATTTCTTGATTTTTCAGAGATTTTTTTTATCAAAAATGCATTTGTTTAACATCTCTTAAAGATATCTCAAAGAAAATCTCAAATTTCTTTTAAAAATGGATTAAGATGGCGTTTCTTTTAAATTTTTGTAAGAAAGTCAAAATTTTTATTATTCATGATTAAACAATTCACCCCATAACTAAAAGTACTCTATCCTCCAATATCTTAATATAATCATCAAAATTATTACGTATCTTTATTTGAAATGATGTAAACTACGAAATAAGATCTACTTTGCATATTTTTAGGTGCTTTAATTGAAAGATTTAACTTAAATATGTCTAATTTCTTATAAAACAAAACTTATCCATACGAATTTTCCACCAAAAAATAATTTTTCTTACAAAAAAAGGACATCACATCACACTTAATCATTACACTTTTTTCTTCAATAAAAACTAATTTAAACACACTTCCTCCATCATATTTTTATTTTTTAAAAAATAATTTCTCTTACATTATCTATGAAAAATAGATGTCCATCTAATCCACCCTACCCTTATTCCTTTTACTTTACCTCTCTTTGTTTTTTCCTCTCATTCTCTCTCACCTCTCCTCGCAGACTTTTCTTTTTGGTTTTTCCTTTCATTTCTCTTCTTTTATTATTTATTTGATTCTTATTTAAAAATTAAATATTAAATTATTTCATTGTATACTAGTTGCTTTTTATTCAATAATTTCTTTTCAACCTTTTCATTTTGTACATGCATCGAGTGTACTATGCTGACTAGTATATATAAAAAAACAAGAATAACAATATCCAAAAAACAACTATTTCAACATTCATAACGCAACGACAGGATGCCACATAAGATTTTACCCTTTGAAATCTAACGAAAACCTAACGAAAATTAAAGTGAGGGACAAATTTGCGACAAATATAATAATTCAATGTAGTAAAATGTATTTTACTCCAAAATTTTTCGTTGAGATAACAAATTTTGACATCTACAAAATCTATTGTTCAATCATTTTCATCTTTAATTTCTTTTCTTTCACCTCATCTTTTAGTTATTTCTTCTTCTTTTTTAAAGTAAATAGAAGGGGAGGGGGGGGGGGGGGGGGGAAGCTAAACCTTCCAAAATTTTCTATTAAAAATAATTCTAACAAACTGTTAATTTTAATTGAAAATATTTGTAACAAATGATATATTTATGCTTACTTTAAATAATCTAAATATGAACTTCTCCTCAAGTATGTATGATCCATTAATTTTTATTTTTAGTGTGTCAAATAAGTTTTTAATAATGTAACAGTGCATTAATTTATTTTTATAATCAACAAAAGCTTTATATTTTTATATATTCGTGTTATTATCCATTGCTATAAACAAAAATTTGAAAACTAAAAAAACTTGTTGTATCTTATGTTTCTTGACTTACTGGATACATACACCATCGGAAACTGAAGAATTTCTTCATATTTAGATAATTAAATCATAAGTTTTTTCTGAATGAATTTCTAAATATTCTAGCTTATTCATTTTCCCTCCGTTAAGATATAAAAGAAGAAAAAACCGAGAAGAAAATGAGAAAAGAGAGTATGGAGTTGAAAAAAGGAAAAAAGAAAAAAGAAACCAATGGTAAGAAGGGTTGTGTATTTAATTTCTTATACACAGAAGGTGAATGTCAAAGTTTAATACCTAATGGGAGGCCTTTGTCAAAGTATGATACCTCGAAAAAGTTGGATGCTCATTTTGTGATAGTGTGTAGATATGAGGTTAGGTTATGAATCACAAATGTATACATGAGTGGTTAGGTTGTGGGTAGCGAGCTTATTTATTTTTCTTCCAAATCACAACTTTTTCTTGCTACACATCTACTAATGACTTTGTATTAAACATCACCAAGTATCTATACAAACACAATGAGCCACAGAATCCTGTACCTACATAGGAGTACCCAACTGAGTCACACGCAACACAACAAACTACACAAATACAATTTCATGTGTATATATACATTATTGTTGGTTAATTAAACAAGAGCTAAAACAGACTCGTATACATTCATTCCCTATCAAATAAACTCAAATCGCATAAGAAGCTTCACAGAGTTATACTTCACCCCCTTATGGCTATGAAGTGGAACGGCTCGGATGCCTTTTCTCAGCTCTGATACTGGAAGGCACGTTTGGCCGGCAAAGTCATCCTTCTCAGACATATCATGCTCGTGAACTTCAATACGAAGTAACGCTAGTTCAGGAACTGTTAATGGAAACTCAAACACTTCATCCCAAGTTGGTATCCAATTATCTTCAAGAGTCTTTGTTTTCTTCATAACAACATCAGCACGCACTCCAGCAATTCCAATCTGAAAATTCACAAATTCTTGCTACTTTGTGACCAATGATATGATCAATATCTCTGTAAGTTACATATATAGTACCTATGCTCACTCGAAAAGGTATATAACTTGAGATACGTCTGGAGTTCCAGAAAATAAATTTAAAAAGAAAACATGTTTTGTTTGGGACATCTTGATTAAAAACATTTTCTAAAAAGACAACCTTATTTTCAAAGCGGACTCTATTTTTCAAGAAAGTTACGCCACATTTTCGAAAAACACTCTTTATCTTACAGTTGAAAACTAAAACAAGCACATTTTCTTAAAAGGAGTTGTCAAAACCAAGCTGTCAACTTAACTCGTCGAACTTTGCAACTCAACTAACCAAACACATTTCATCACAACAAATTCCCCAAGGGAATTTCTCAAATACAATTCTCAAAATGTTATCTAGAAATGAATCCAAACATGGGGTTAACCTCTAGACAGCTTTTACAACAAAGTCATCAATTTGCTCCGTTTTATCCCACCATTAGTTTTAGATAACCGTAGAAACACACAGTCATAGGACAAAACCGCTGGAGTGATATATGAAGGAAATAGCTACTTACTCTAGCATAGAAATCTGGAGGAGAATAAGTATCAAAATGTGAATGACTGAAGTCGTAATACCATCCTTCACCCATATATACAGTCACCTGTTCGAAAGAAAGAATATAGGCTTAAAAAAGAAAGAGAAAATGGATTACACAAAGCTTCTGAACGTATAGACAATCCTTATGTTATGAAATTCAGGGAATCCAAAAGATCAAGCAATCCATAAAAACATTCAGCTTACCTTCAAAGTAGTTTTGACGGGTAATTTTATACTAGGATCGAAGACCTCGCCATAGGAATCAGCCTTCAACAAAAACTTTGGCTTTTTAACGTATCCACAACCACCATTGGCCCTGAACATGCCATGCATCAACCAAAGTGATCTTCCGTAACCCTGTTGAAGGACAAACATATTATTATCAACCTTGGGCAAACTTCTCAAAATAAAATAAACAAAAAAGGTGGCCACTATATACTATCTTACAGTGCATAGCCAAACCACCTCTTTGAGTCAAATGTATTTGTTTAAAAAGTACTTTATCGTTTTCCAAGATATCAGTGGAATTCTCACATTCATTTGACTAATTTTAACAACTTGTTGAAGCATCATGCATCTAAATTACACATTGGATATATTAGTACTGCCACTGCTATTCATTCTTTTAAATTTGTGACGTTGTAAATTGCTTAGTTTGAACAAATATTTTTATGTAACAAAGCTTCTATTTCAAAAATTATAACTAAAGGAACTTAAGCGTTGGAAGCTAAGTATGATTCATAATTTCTGTATCCTTAACTTCCTCGGGGTCAAGCTAACAATTTCATGGTTGGATGGGATCCACCTCCCACTATCAAGTGGGAGGTCCTGGGTTCTAACCAGGAGGCCACAAGTGCGTGGTCTCTCCCGCCCACCCCCAACACCCTCCACTCCCGAAAAAAAGAAAAGAAAATCCTCAAGGTCAAGTTGGCCTAACCTGCATATTGAATGCAACCATCTGGGCTCCATGCATCCATCCGATTAGGGGGTTGTAATTGGATGAGTCAAAACGTATACCTTTAGGGTATACTCTCAAGATATTCCTCTGTGTAAACCTGAAGAGATGAAATATTAGGATACTAAAGTTAACTAAGCCTTAAGATAGACAGTCCTAAAAAGAAATGAGAACCACAAAGAAGCATGTTATATTCACAGTGGCACTTGAGAAATACTATGCAGAAACCTTTAGAATGTAACTATTGAAGCAAAGCAATGCCTTGTGTTGACAGGGGTTTACTGCTGCAAGCTGCAGCTATGTCACACTAAGTTCTGTAAAGTCCACAAGAAGAATAAGGTCCCATTGCTTTGGTGAATGATACCTACTTTTCCGGAATTTGACTATCTTAGTTAAAATTCTTGTGTTTGATATAAATTACAAATTTTGTGGATAGAAAATACTCAGAACTAGGAATCTTACATCTAAAATTCAGTAATCAGAATACAAATTCAAATGTAGTATTCTGAGGAATTAAATAATCAGAGACTAATGTTCTATGTGAACAAGTATGCAAACATAAATTTATGTGCATATGTATATATGTTATGTATTGTAATCAAATTAGTTAAGCTACTAACATATAACATATTCATTGATTAATTTTACTGGTATATAATAGTCAATTTCTCTATATTAATTATAAGCATTTGACTATTAGATGATGTAATTCTACTACAAGAATTTATTATTTTTATCCATAATTTTGATAAACAGATCAGTTGAATTATTGTAGTGATTGTATTCATATGAATAATAATAATGGAAACACATACTAGTATGTACTAATTTAATTAATATATTTTTTCATGATATCCCTTGTTGAACGATAAAAGTAATTATCACCCACTTATTTTTAAATATTAATTAATAATAGTATTTTAAATTCGAAGTAGAGTTATTTTAGTTAATCATTAACTTCATATTTAATTGACATAAAAATGAAAAATTTAATAATAGTAAGACATTATTATTATTAATAGTATCTAGCATATGATAATACATAGTAAATATTGACAATAATAGCAACTAAAATATGTTACTACTTAATACATGTACATTTGTAAAATACGTGTATGTAAGTGTTATTTAACATATGGGATTTGCCCTATTTATTATATGTACTAGAACATATATTTACCTTAATATCATTGATTATACACAGACACAAACACAAACAGACACACAGAGACACACACAAAGATAAATTTAGAGAATAAAGATAGAGGGAGGGGAAATTGTTATCTAACCACTTAAGCAAAGATTTCATTTACTACTGTCCTTAGACTACCAAATACCAAAAAGGAACTTGTGTTATTTCAGGTAATTCTATGGTGGACCAAGAGTGTTGTTCCCGATCCATTTTTCACCACACAAACACTTGGAGTGAGATGGTTTACACAGGGTAAATGGGTGTAAAAACCACCCCACTCATTTTAAATGTGTGGCATAAAATGAACCGAGAGCAACATTCTCGGTCCACCTTATAATTTTCCTGTTATTTCATGGTTCAAATTTCTCTTCTAATCCGAAGCATTTAATGGATTGACAATCCCCCTCTGACAAAAGAGACTTCATAATATTCCATAAACAATTGTTGGACTAGTATAGGCTGACATTTGGGCATCTGGCATTAAGTCATGAACAAGTTTTTTCTCTGTCCCCTGTTCGCATGCATTATTATTCTGATTCTAATAACTGAGGTCTTTTAGTTTTTTCAATATATTTTCAGTACCTTCGTCTCCAGCAATTTTTGTTATTCTCCATTCTTTCAGAAGTGTGATAGTCAAAATGGAAAATTCGAATCTAAAACTATTTTGCTAACAAAAAATCTTTATATGTAGAGAAGTAGTTAAAACATACTATAAACTAACAATCACATATTAAAGGTACCTCACTATATCTTTCCCATAAGTATCAATGGCCTTTTCAAGCTCTTGCTCACTCAAGCTAAGACGTCTCACTTTACCAGGATCCACCCTCAGCCAGTCCTCCATTCCCCCTTTTCCCTTTCCAGCATGAATAGCAATCAAAAGCTTATATGCATTTTTCTCTTCCTCTTCATCCTCTTCGTCATCATCATCGCCCTCTGAATCATCATCCTAGAAGAAACATTTTGAAAGACTAAGAACTATAGAAGATGAAAAGAACTTAGTCATTACTAAGTAGCTATGCTTGAACAACACACCTTATCATCACGTTTGGCTTTGAAACTGGTGAGTTCTCTCCCCCAAGGTTCTTCTTTAGCTGAATCCTTCCCCTTCTCCAAGTCACTCTCTTTTGCTTTAGCATCCTTGGCCTTTAAGTACTCTTTGGGTGGTTTGGTTGATATAATAACCCTTTTCTTTAGGAATTCTGGGGAGGGAAACTCACTCAAGCATTCTGAACCAGGGGAAAATAGCATGTCTCCGAATGTTTGAGTGATCATCTACATGTGAGTCACAAAATAAGTGATTACAAAAAATGACGTTGCGTAACGCCCCATATAAACTCCAGACATACCTCAGCTGTTTTAGCCTGAAGATCCGGCGTAAGATGATCTTCAAGTGTTATTACAACAGGATACTGCGATGCAATAAAAGCGTGTTCCTTAATTGATCTTAAACATTTGATGAGCTCAACAGGAGTGGTCAGCGTCCTACACACACAAATATAATGAAAAGAATGAAAATCAATAAGAAGGCAAAAAAGAAAAAGATGCTTCAGTTTAGCAAACACATGTGCAAGCATGATGTAAAGTTGTGACATTCACACAGTAGAACCTTGAAAGAAGTCCTGAACAGATAAAATATTTTCTTTCATCTTTCCTTAGTATTCTTCTACTTTTAGAAAGTGAATACAGATATTGGAAATGGATTTACTTGCAAGAATATCATTAGACGAAATTGGTAGACACCATAAATCATAGTTATCAGATTGCCCATGTCTGTCATAAACAAGTTTGAGCTCTTACACAATTCACGTAATCCGGTTAAAGATCAGATGTTATCCTTTTTTCCATTCCTTCTTTATGACGAAAACAGTGAAGTGACTTGTTGTATTCTCTTTAACTCTCTTACGTATGCTCAACTGATCATAGCAATAGCTATATGCAAATAGAGGCACAAATTTCAGATGTGGTAACCCAACATGAAAACCCCATTTAGTAAATTAAGACTGATCTATGCAGGTTTATGTTGATCTAGATATTGATGTAACTATGTAGTTGGTTAAATTATTTCGTCAACTTGACTAATTATTGAACTAAAACTAGTATCAATGTGTTTGATTTCAAAAGATAAGACTTGTATATTAATAATTTACTTTAAGAATTATTTGCTAATTTCACATGTCATCAAAGTAGATTATATCAATTTCAGTTTAACATAATGTCCAGAAAGGACATTCTGTGAGAAATTTTATTGGACTGGACAGAAAGTGCACTAAATTCTAATTTTAAGTAAATAGATTGTTATTTCATACATATTCATTTATGAATGACAAACTTCCTTTTCTTAATAATGCATGGACAACTGGCGGTTCAATTCATTTTGCCGATTTCATTATGGTATCTTATCTGTTCTTTTGAAAACAGCAGTGAATTAATTATTTAAGCTCTGAAGTATGTTAAGAATGTTCATCAACTTACATTAATCATTAGGTTGGTGTCTAATAGGTTGTGAGTTGAACTGAGTTGACACTTGTCTTTTAAATTTGTGAAGGTAGGGAAAACATATTATCCCACAAATCAGTCGGCTTTGACTTGAGCGATACCGGGTCATACCCAAGTCTCTATTCAATAGCTTGATTTAAATTCCATCCTATATGCCAGTTACTTGTGGATATAGTTTTCTAGGTGTCATCAGTTAGTAAAGTTTTTGTATCTTGTCATGTCGTTTGCATGCTCAGTTATCTATTGAAGGGCTAACATCTTAACAACCAATAAGCTTAAACAGGCATTCATCCTTTTTCTGCATACACTTCAATCCATCAATTATGTAATATAAAGTCAGGAACATCCACAAATGTGTACTCAATGGCATACCTCCCATGCAGAACATTGACATTGTTTTTTGTGGAATTCGGCCATATATCCAATTCAATAACTCTTACACCTCTATGTAATGCATTTATGATAGGAACGTCACTACAATCACTGCTTAGTTGATTTCCCGTTAGATAAGAATTATGCCCGGTGTATATAAAGTAATGAGACAGTGGAGCACTCATGTCATGGTGAACCTGAAAAAGAAAAGTTTTAGATAATTAAACAATTGTTTTTCCATTTTACAGACACACGTTTAAGACAGGATAAATTAGCTGTCAAGTTACCTATCTTTAATGATAATCACCAACAAAAGTATGCAGAATATAGTAATATAACAAAGAAATTAAACTGTTTTCCCCTATTCATTGTGGACGGGAAGAAATGTCACAGTAAACTCTGGTGTTAAGAAATTAATAAATAAATAAAAAGATAAGTGGTTGATTGAACAGAAACTTCAAAACATGTTTTATACAAATCAGAGAAAAGAAATCCACAAATCAGTAAAAATAGTCAAGAAATCGACTTCAAGTGACTTAGGAAGAAGCAGATAGCCTGTTTTGATTTGTTGCAATATTGGGGACTGCTTTAGTCACATCTACAAAATAGTTGAAGATTTTTCATCTATTATATATATTTGATTTCTTCCATAAAGGAGCATTTTGTTGCCCTATACTGCAGAACCTATTTTTTATTGGTAATTATTATTTTCACAGTTTAACTAACTCCTGTTATTTACATGTATATTGAATGTTCAGTTGGCAGAAAACTTAAAAAGATGGTAACTTCTTCAAATGTAACTAAATGGACTTGGTATCTGAGATTAAGAAAAGAAAATATAATGAAGAACTTGAGAAACTATGTTATGCAGATAAAGAATATCACTACGAATGCTTGTCATCTACATCCATCCATTTCAAACATCGCTTTATTTGAAATTCGAATAACAAGTTGTCAATTCTATCAGACAGGGGAAGGCTTATGCTACTAGGTTTCACTCAGGAAAAAATATCATATCAACACAAGAAGAAGAAATACAAATTCTTCGGTGCAGGAAATCAATCAGTAAGACAGAAAATCAAACATATCATTTCATTTTATAAATGCCGACATGATCTAACTATTCTTGCTAAAACAAGATAACGTTTCGCTAAGCAATGCAGTATACTTTCCTGCATACTCAGCGTCATGCCAGAGGATGAACAACGTTGAATTGATAACTACGTGAATATCGATCATAAACGATAGACCAATCACTTATACCTCAAACAATTAACAACAACCACAACTAACAATTAAATTTTGAAATTTTCCAATAGCTCATTCTCCATTTATTTTTATATTTTTTGCAATCAAATTAGAACAAATTATCAGCTAAATCATTCAAAATGTCATCATCAACCAAAATTCCAGCAAAATCAGGTAGGTGCGCACATGAGAGACATTAGATTACCCCAAGTTTAGGATCGAGAGGCGGATTAATATCCCCAATCAAGTACTTAAAGAAGGACTCGAGGTTGAACCCCCGGCGATGAAACATGTTGAGGTGCTTGTGGTGGCCGTCCATTATCGCCTGCGCATCCTCCATCGTCGCATCCTTCTCCTCCTGCACCTCCACCAGGAACCCCCGCAGCTGATCCACGCTCATCACGCCGTTCTCCGAGTACCGGTGGAAAATCTCCTTGATATCGGCCGGCGCCTCCGCCGCGGCCTGGCGGAAACGCCGCCGGAAGCAGAAGCACACTCGGTACGTCTGTTTCGACATTACGATCGCGATCAATCAGCAAGAGGATTGAAATTGGGAAGGAATTCTGATGATTCTTGAATCAAAATGATGAGATTGAGAGATAATAATAAAAGTGTGGAAATTTGATTCGGTTTGTGGAGAGAGAGAGGAAAAAAGGCGGGGAGGGGAGATGGAGGTGGGGCCCGGTGGGGTTGTTATGTTACGTTGGCCAGCGAAATGCCCACTGCTTGTATATTAACGTCTGTGTTGATTCTTTGGTAAAATCCTGGAAACAATATATATACATTGATTATACAATATAAGTCTTGTTTTAGATTTTTAATGGTGATGAAGTTTTGGTGGTGCCTGATTAGTCTCCTAATCACCTCTTAAACACTTGTTTTTCGGATAGATTGATGTATAGTTATGATGCGAGAGACATGTTAATTCTTAAAAAATTAGTACACGACTCGGACACGACTGCCCCATATGTATTTTTATACCAATAACTGGACATGGACACGGCATGTGTTTGATACTGCATGGGTTAATTTTTCGAAATGTCCGAGCATCATAAATGAATAGACAAGCCAAATTTGTCTTATCAAAATTATATTTAATAGGAAAAATTAATTAAAAAAAACCTCAAATGAAATTTTTATATCGTAAAAATATTTTTCAGACTCAAAATTCAATTCTACAAACTTTGGATTAAAAGAACTCAAAAGCTGAGATTAACAATTTTTTGGATTAAATTATCAATTTTATTTGTATTTTTATATCTGTTTGTTTTGGACTTTTCAAACTAAAAAATGCATTATATGACTTGTATTTTTAATATAAAATATTTTAAATAATTTTATTTAATACATGTTGATGTATATTTTTGTCCATTTACTAGAGTATCGTAATGTGAAGCGTTATAAAAAACTTCATATGTAAATAGCTATTTGGTTGAATGATATTAATTACAATGAATAAGGAGTTTTAATAATGCGAAACAAATACATATACGTTTATTATGAACACTAATAAAACCCAAGGATTGATTGGTTTCATAATAGTAGGAGTTTGGGTCTGTCGTCATGTGGTTCATATTCAGTCATGAAATCATCAAAATTAGTTATAGTCCTCCTCGTCGACCTTGATTCTCGTCGTCACTTCAAAGAGCAATGTCTTTTCTGTCTTTTTCTTTTGTTGAAGTCTAGACTTCAAAATATTACTCTTCTAACGCTCTAATTGATGCCCTCTTATACACACCAATTGGATCATCAAAAAATTGATGCCCCCATTGGTAACTCAAAGCTCAAGGTTTCAACCACACTTTCATTATGTTCAAGTATAGTGCGATTAACAAAATGAATAAAATCTAAACCATGATAACCCCTTTGTTCAAAACGGTTAATATCGAATAAAAGAGTAGGGATGGAATACCAACAATACTGAAAATATTGTGATAAAAGACCCAATCGGGCTGCCTTCACAATGCATGCATCCCTTGAAACCTATAACATGAAAATTATATCCTCACAAAGGAAACTAAGTCCATTATAAAATTGTACCTCGTTCCATGCTGTTTATATGCTGATGACAGTTTATACTCACTCGTGTAAGATGACATGTTTCTATCATGCAAGATGATCCCCTGTCTCCCCTGTTTATACCTGCCACTGTATTACACCAAGTTAAAAGAGCACTCTATTATTCGATAAAAATAGGCAAACTTGCTTGTAGAAAAACCAATTTGATCAGAAAAACAGAAACACAATTTGTTATCTTCTATAGAGTTGCACCACACACAATGGATTCATTAAAAAAGACACAAGTTATCTCAAAGCAAGTCAGAACTCAACCCCTTCCATTTATGTCAAAAACTTTTTCACTAGAGTGATGCCTCGATTGCATAGCTACACCCCAATTTTTGAAACATAAACACCTAACTTTGCACTTTCACACATCTATCAACAGTAATCTAAGGTAAAACTTTGAGGTCTCAAGCGACAATAGATAGGACCGCCGTTGTTATGCTTCTCGTCTTAAATCTGCATACAGAAATGAAAGCCCCAAATTTTTACATGAACCCTAACTTTCCAATAATTGATTTCTTGATACAACTATCACAAATGATCAACTTACTAGCTTCGAGATGGATGGATGGAGGTGATAATCGCGAAGCAATGCTCCAAATCTTTCAGAAATCCTCTAGACGGGAATTAAGAATGGCTTAATTAAAAGCTGTTCTTCAAAATCTTCACTTTGTGTTCTGGGATTTCTGAAAAATGGAATCGGAGACCTATGGGCCAAACGCATTTTGTGCTTTTTTGTTTTGCGAGAACACTAAGTGAAGTCAAAAACGACGGGCCAAACAGGCCCTTATAGTCCTCCTCGTCGACATTGATTCTCAAGTTGTCGTCACTTCAAAGAGCATTGTCTTTTCTGTCTTTTTCTTTTGTTGAAGTCTAGACTTCAAAATATTACTCTTCTAATTAACACAAAGTCAAAGGTGTTTTTAAATTTTTATTATTCACTTTCCTAACCTAATAATAATAATAATAATAATTGTACACCACTTGTGTTAAAAAATAAAGTTAGTGATTCATTAAAAAAGTGATGATGCATGGTGCGAGTGAGGTCTCTACCGCGAAGCAATGCTCCAAATCTTTCAGAAATCCTCTAGACGGGAATTAAGAATGGCTTATTAATAAATGTCTTGATTTCGTCAAAAAATAGTTACATTTGGTGGTACACGAGTTAGTGGATTTAAGGTTTCATATCATAACTCTGTGAAATATGAAACCTACACACATTCCCCTTGTGTTAAAAAAAAAGCCAAAAATAACCCTATGATTTTCAAAACCCTACACGAAACCCCCAATCCGTGTTAAATCCGCGGAAGGTAACATTCACGCGCAGTGTATTTGAAGTAGGGTTGGAGATTTCGTGCCGAGTTTTGAAAAATATTGGAGCATTTCAATCTATTTTTTTAGGGAAAATTGCATAACATACCCCTGTAAAATACGAAATTTGCACGAAACCCACCTGTGTTAAAAAAAATAGCCTAATATACCCCTGTGTTATTATTTAGTTTGCACACTCTCCCTTTCCATTAGTGCAGACTAACGGCGTTACTTTTTTATACTGTATGACTGTTATACCCCTGATGTTAATAAACCTTATATTTATTCTCATTTAATCTCAGTCGTTGGATCAAACAAATTAGAATAAAATAATTAAAATTATGAAAAAATCATTAAGACATCATAATTGATTATAAAATTTCTGGAAATAAAAAAATCCATAAAAATTCAGAAATAAAAAATAAAATTCAAATTCAACAAAAAATTAGATAATAATTAAGAAAATTTATGAAAATCACATATAAAAATATTTATAAAATAAAAAAAATTACACAAAAATGCAAACAAAATCAGAAAAATATTTACAAAAATTTCTGAAAATTATAGAAAACTCTAAAATTTATGAAGTTAAATATTCTAGAAACACAGAAATACAAAAATAAATCTGAAAATTGCAAAGCAATATTTTTATAAATTTTTTGAATATAAACAATTAATAAAAATTCAGAATTAAAAAACAAAACTGAAAAATCCAGAAAATAACTACAAAAATTCTGAAAATTTAAAATATATCCAAACAAATTCAGAAAAAATAGAATACAAAACTGAAATTCAAAACAAATAAATTGGCTGAAAAATTCTTTTAGTATGGTAGATCTGGTCGGATTTTTTAGGCTGTTATGACGGCGGATCTAGGCGAAAGATGGTACGGCGGGGCAAGACGAGGACCTCCGGCATTTTGAAGGCATGTCCATAGTAATGATTTTCGGCGGCGGGTTTAAGAATTTGTTGTGATGGAGGGATGTTTGCAGCGCCAATGGGGTAATTTTCGGTGTGGGTGGTGGCGCGATAGGGCCCGAGGTTGCTGGGTGGGTGTGAGGAAGGTTTGTACAACGTCGGTGGTACACCAGCGATTTGAAAAGGGGCATGTTGCTGTGCGAGAAGATGAAGAAAAGTGGGGAAAAGAAAAAAGGAAAAGAGAAAAGAAAAATAGGAAAAAGGAAAAAAATAATGAAAAGGGGTATTTTGGTCAATTATTCATACATTTTAACCAGTAAAAACCCTAAAATACATCCCAATTCGCACAAAACGCGCGTGAAAGCTACCTTCCGTTAGTTTCTAACGGACGGGGGCTTTCGTGCAGGGTTTTAAAAAATATAGGGGTATATTAGGCTATTTTTTTAACACAGATGGGTTTCGTGCAAATTCGTTTTTCACAGGAATATGTTATGCAATTTTCCCATTTTTTTAACACAGTGGGATGTGTGAAAGTTTCGTGTTTCACAAGGTACAATATGCAATTATCCCATTTTTTTTTTTTTTTTGGAGATGGGGTTATAAGAATGGTTTAGGATAAATCAATTTTGAGAGGTTAATTATGCGGGCAACAGAACTAGGAAGGGCAAGTGCGAATCACACCGGAGGACGTCCAGCAAGAAATTGGTTGGAAAATTTTTAATTATATATATACTTTTATCATAGCAGAACTAAATGTGAGGAACAAACTGACCACATTTGATAAATGTGTATCAATTATGGCATGAAAGGTATAAGTATAGTAGATACATATTATACTTGTACCTTTCATGTATGTATCTACTATACTTGTACCTTTCATGCTACTTGTATCTTTAAATGTGTGAAGAAACGTGTAGGAGGGGTCTCAATTATAGCATGAAAGGTACAAGTATAGTAGATACATAACAACCTGAAGGGTTGGCGTAGTGGCTTGTTCAACACTACGCTCCTAAGTAGGGAGCGTGTTCGACTCCGACCAGTGACAAATCCCCTTAGGCCAACGGCAGGGTCAGCACCGCGAAGCGAGATTAGTCACATACCCAATATGGTGTGAGGAAATCCGTGGAAAAACAAAAAAAAAAAAAAAAGTAGATACATGACTAAAAGTGCCCAAAGGAAAAAATATAGGTATTAGAATCAATACTTTGCGTTAAAGAGAGAGATTGAAATGACACAATACTGACACATGAGACTTTTATCTTTACAAAACAAACAATAAGCAGACCCTAAAAAACCAAAGATGGAATGGATCAGACAAACTTAAACTCTGATAGTGATGGATCAAATAAATTCAAATCTCATAAGAAGCTTTACACACTTGTACTTGACCCCCTTGCGACTGTAAAGTGGAACAGCTCTAATACCTTTTCTGAGCTCCCATACCGGAAGGCACGTTTGTCCTCCAAACTCTGCTTTTCCTGGTGTGTTATAATCACGAACTCGTATCCGAAGAAAAGCCAGTTCAGGAACTGTTAATGGGAATACAAACACCTCATCCCATGTTGGGATCCAATTGTCCACCATTATCTTCGTTTTCTTCTTCGTCGTATCAGTTGGTACTCCAGCAATTTCTACCTGCAAACATATAATTTAGCCGTAGAGAAACTCCATGTGTAAGAATTATATAAAAAATGGGTCCTGCTTGACCCACACTCGAATTTTGCATAGGAGTGAAAGTTTAATGCGTTCGTCCTCAAAAGTAGTGGTTGATAGTTAGTGGTGTCGCACTATTACCTAGCCCAAATATCACTGGTGGGTCCCTCAAAGTCTTCCTTTTGTTCCATGTTTGTCCCTCAAATATAAAATGCGTCCCACTGGTCCTCAACTTTCAAAATCATCTCACTAGTCCTGAGATCATCATTCTGTTAGGAATTGACGGAAAATGATTTTCCTTTTTCGATTTTGTCCTTGCATGTAGGAATATGCCATTCGAATGAGGGAATCAATTCCTAATCGAATTGTGACCTCAAGGACCATAGTGAGACGATTTTGAAAGTTGAGGGATCAACAAAGCACATTGTAGACTTTAGGGACTGAAGTGGAACAAAAGTATGATTTGAGGGACCATTTGTGGGATTTGACCTTATTACTTTCAATTAGTGGGTAGTTTTGGAAAGAATTCCACTTCCGGAGGTGAAGCCTTATTTTGGGATGTCCCAAATTGAAAATAGATGCATGAAGTTGGGAGAAAGGAACTACATATTAAATTTGGAACATACGATATGAAGTGAATGTTAAAATGACCAGCACAATTTACCTTCGCATAAAAATCGGGAGGAGAATAAGTATCGAAGTGTGTGTGAGAGAAATCATAATACCATCCTTCACCCATATATAAAGTCACCTGTTTGAAATCAAAGGATACTTAAATAAGATGCACAAAAGTAACCTGATTTCAAGGGGGAAATGAATACAGAATAGTAATACCCTCCAGAATTGTCAACTCACCCTCAAAGTAGTTTTGACAGGTAAATTAGCTCTAGGATTGAAGACCTCACCATTGGAACCAGACTTCAACAAACAATCTGGTTTTTTAACATAACCACAACCACCATTAGCCCTGAACATTCCATGCATCAACCAAAGTGATTTCCCATAACCCTGTTACAAAAGTTACTGTTTATATATATGTATATATACTGTGAGGAAATCTATATGCTGGATATATTGCTGTGTGGATAAACGATGGGCTGAACATGCCGATGAAAATTTTTGTTAGTTAGTAAGAAATTATCACTTGACCATACAATAACCTCAATAAATTATAAACCAATCACAATACTCTGTAGGACATTAAGCTGGAAAGCATTGTTGTGTCAAAGATTATATGCAGTTTGTCTCAAGCATGATTTCTCTAGCAAATACCATCCTTTACTAGTGAATAGTGATTACCTAACATTTATAGATGTAGCTATAATAACATACCCGAAGAATCTTATTGTTTCAGTGTACAAACATTTTTGTCAGATAATTAATGCTTTAACACGAATGGATGGAACCTTTAGAGTTTATGTCAATACATAGATCCGTTTGGGAATAATATTTCCTACACAAACACAACATGGCTAAGACAGTAAGACATCAACCTACTTAGATCCCACTCAATGACACACACAAACACAGAGTAAACATCCTTAATATAAAGATACGCCAATTACAAACCTGCATATTTACAGCAACCATCTGAGCTCCATGCATCCATGCACTTAGGGGATTGAAATTGGAAGAGTCAAGCCGTATACCTTTAGGGAACACTCTCAATAGGTTCTGCTGGGTGAACCTATAAAAGAAATATGTAAGAATATCATGGCTTTAAGAGTTGTTGAAGACATCATTCAAACTATTGGTGAAGCATGTTATTTTTTTAACAGTAATAGCACACAGAAATCTGCAGAAATATTTACAAATAGCCAAAGACCACATTACAATGAAATGCATTTAAATTATTTTTAATTCTATAAGAGAAAGAGGAGGAAAAGTTCAGTAACATATTAAAATCAAATAGTTTCAAATTACTAGTTTATAATAGCAATTTCCTTCAATCACTCACAATCTTCTTGATTTCTGCATTTAGCCTTTAGCTTTCCTCAACCACAATAAACACTAGAACATGTTTATTTATTTGCTAAAATTCATAGAACATCGACTAAATTAAAAAAAAAAAAAAATACTTAGTATTTTTTTTTAGAAACTCAACAATTATATATATCTGTATGTATGTATGTATTCATATGCACAGAAAGCACCATAAATTGGTTTTTTTCACTTCATTGACAAACATGTTCTATGTTACGAAAGAGATTCAAATTTGTGCAAGTGGTCTTAACTCTTAATTACAAATTCTTTTATGAAATAAGTTTGTTTGGCCAAAGAAAGAATTAATCGTTCCAACTTTCTTGTAACTTTTGTAAATATAAACAAAATATGGAGGTTCTGGCTTTATCAACTAAAAATTAACACAACTGTAATAATTAACTTCATATATACAAAAAATACATCTAATTATTTTCATAAGTGATCACAAGATATGTTTTTATTGGCCGTGAGAATAAATATATCGATAGAAATTTATAAATGATTAGAAGCAGTACAAGTGGCCCATATTGAATTAATTTTTCTTTGACCCATAAAAGTTATGGCTTCAAACTTATTTGCAACATTCCAGATAAATAAACTTGATATGAACCGACTATGATGGAATTCAGACATAAGTGAGACTTACTTTTATTTGCCTTTCTTTCAGTGTTTGAAAACAAAAGGATGCAGAAAAATTTATTGTATAATTTATTTTGCAAATAAAAAGAGCCTAAGTAAGAAAATTTTATCAGAATGCTAAAGTGTGATGGGCATTAACTAGATTACAGTAGATTAATATGATATGCAATAAAGTACTTTTCTAGCATGAACATATCAACCCAGTTTTCATAATCTATCTTGCATGAGATGTTTTATTATATTGTCAAATGATGATGACACTCTTCTTATTCCACCTCCCAGTACCACTAAGAATTGCACAACTTTAATATATTGTCTCTCTCCCTTTATATTTCGCCCTTCAAAAGTTGCGGATATAGTACTCAAAAAACAGAATCACATTATTATAACATCTAGACACGGACAAGAAGAGCAATTACGTGCAAAGGTTAAATACATTGTGTTTTAAGGTATACCTGACAATATCTTTTCCATTTTCTGTGATCGCCTTTTCCAGCTCATGCTCCTGTAAGCTAAGACGTCTCACTCTATTAGGCTCAATCCGCAGCCACTCTTGCATACTTCCCTTTCCCTTTCCAGCAAGAATAGCAATCAAATTCCTATATACTGGAGCCACTTGCAGCTGTAGCTTTGGATCCTCTTCGTCGTCTTCATCAGTGTCAATACCGTCTCCATCCATATCATCATCCTAGAAGAGAAATTTTCGACACTTAAAACAAAGAGGATAAAAAGGTTATTGAGAGTGTGGAATACTTACTAATGTACCTTATGGTAGTCATTCTTTGGTTTAAAATCTGAAACTTCTTTCCTCCCTGTTTCATCCTCAGTTGAACTCTGTTCCTTCTTTGAGTTGCTTTCTATTACTTTAACTTTCTTGGACAAGTATTCCTTAGGTGGTTTCGTTGATATTATAACACGTCCCTTCAGTGATTCAGGGGAGGGAAATTCTCTCAAAATTTCTGAACCAGGGGAAAACAGCATGTCTCCAAATGTTTGTGTGATCATCTACATAGTCAGAGAATGAATTATCAAGTTGTCAGATTGTTCAGATATACCTTATAGACTATGAATACAATACCTCAGCCGCTAGCGCCTGAAGATCCGGAGTAAGATGATCTTCGAGTGTTATTATAACTGGATATTCAGACACAGAAAAAGCATGCTCCTTAATTGACCTCAAACATTTGATGAATTCCACAGGAGTGGTCAGCGTCCTACATGAAAGATTTTTGTTTAACACAAGGACTCAACTTTCAGATCATGAAATGCCAAATATAGACTCGACACAACCAAGAAATGGATACTACCTCCGTTCCACAAAGGATGTCCACTGTCTATTTCTATTTGTCCAAAATGGTCGTCCTATACTTGAGGAAGAACATATTTATTATGCAAGTGCTTGTCAGATGTATATTTTAAATCACTAATTCCACATTACAATGGTTTAAGTAGGGAAATAAGATTTATATATAGACAAAAACAATCAGTTTTTTTTCTCTTTCAAGTCCAAAACTTCAGATGAATGGTCTTGACTAGAGAAGTTAATCATATAGTCGTCACGAATCATGTTTCTTTTTTCGAATGGAAAGTCTTTAATGGAATATAGAACATAGATTAATATGAATTTAATTTATTTTGTAAGAAGAATGACTATGAAGGGTAATTTTGGCAGACACATTTTGTAATATGTATGACAATGAAGGGTAATTTTGGCAGACACCAACACAATTGTCTTTTTTCATTTCCTATAAAAAAAAACTTGGGCATACTTTGTGGACAGGGAAGTATAACATTTCATGTGTGACCCATCATCTATAGGAGGGTCATCATCTGGTGACTACAAGCTTATTAGTTTTCAAATCTACATTCCATGCACACTTGAAAAGTTAATCATATAACCAGGAGCATCAACATTCACAATTATGTGTGTATTATGTTTTTACCTCCCATGTCGAACTTGCACATTACTTTTTGTAGAATTCGGCCATATATCTAATTCAACGACTCTTACACCTCCCTCAAGTGCACGTATGATAGGTATATCACTGCTGTTGCTACTTACTTGGTTCCCAGTTAGATAGGTATTGTGGGTACTATATATAAAGTAATGAGACAGTGGAGCAGTCATATCATGGTGAACCTGAAACAGGAAAAAGTACTAGAGAATTATGAATGAGAAAATTAGCGCAATGCTCCAGACGTTGTCAAGCAACTAATATATGGTTAAAGGCCCTAATAAAGATATGGTTCGGAAAAAAGGTTATAATGCATCTTCCTAAATTTTTTTAGAAGAGTTCAAAGTAGACGCTCTGAAGATTACCAGGCTTGACTTAGATAAAATACAGGCTAAAAACCTGGTTTTAAGTAAATCAAGCAAAGGAATTCCATTCGCAAGATGAAACGATAGCTGAGTCTTGCAAACAATATTGGTGAGTGATCCAGTTATTGAAAAAGAAAGGAAAACACTCACCAATTTGACACTTAAACTCTTTATTATGTGCCAAATATGACCGTTCTATTTAAACTAAAAATAAATATTTGCATCCACCACTTCCAAACTTTCCACTTCCAGCAGTCACCTCCCCAGTTATTTTAAATATCTCTTTTAAGTATTATAAATCAATTTATACATGCAAAGCAGATAACTTGAAAAAACTAAGATAGTGAGGACCAAATTTAACTCATTCTTTTTAATGACATGAAGTGTACGAACTACGAACTAACACTAATTTTTGTGTTCTGTAAATAATTATAATTTTCATACTATAGAACAAGTGGGAGATTTAAGTTTAAGCCTCTCTCGCGAAACAGCAACAATGCTTCAAATGCGTTATTTTTAAAACAAAGTGAGACATGTATCATCATCATTGTTATTTTTGTTAACTATACTTATCTAAATTCAATAATACACACACACACACACACACATATATATATATATATAATTTCTTATGTGACACAATTGAGTTCAATGAGACTATCCACATGTAGACTTACTTGGATGACCTCAAAAGTGTGTTTTATTATATATAGATAGATGTATGTAAATGTGTTCTGTTTTTTATAAGTATTGGATACTATATCAACTACCCTGGTATGTATTCATTGTATGACCAAATAAACCCATTTGAAAAGCGACATGCCAAGGTAGTTGTACTTTGTCATGTCTTTTCTCTATCATCTGCAATGTATTTTTGTTTTCTCTTCTTCCTATTATTTATCCAATTATATTATTTCTCCCTCTTTCTTCCTAAATTTTTTCAAGCATCATATTTAATATAATAAATCATGAATGTATAATAAATCATGAATGTTAAATAAATTGGAAAAAGCTAACACAAAAACACATGAATATTTGGGAAGTTATGTAGTCATAATTTAAGCATACACTCTCGAGTGCCCCACCATCGCCAGCATGTTATATTGGATAACTATGTTCTACTTGTGCGAACGAACCAAGCTATTTGATACACGATTCGAGCTCGATCGCAAAATTTTCGTTTAAGCTCGGTTCCTTAATATATCAAACCAAACTTGAACAATATTTCATGTTCGATAAGTTATGAAACTCGCTCGAGGTCCACTCGATTAGTAGAAAAACAATAAAATATTTAAAAAAATCAACAAAATGACTCGAACTCGACTCATGTTCGATTTAATTGGTTCGATCTCGGATAATAATCAAATCAAATTCAAACAATAACTTGTTCGGTACTCGACTCGTTTACGGTCCCATGTGTGGATAGTGCATCACAAACTGTAAGGATAAAATAGAAACCAAATGATCAAAAGTTTACCCCAATTTTGGGATCAAGAGGCGGATTAACATCCCCAAGCAAGTACTTAAAGAAAGCCTCAAGATTGAGTCCCCTCCGATGAAATATGTGCAGATGCTTCAATCCATCCATGACACTCTGAGCGTCCTCCATTGTAGCATTCTCCTCTCCCTGCACCTCCACCAGGAACCGCCGCAGCTGATCCACGCTCATCACGCCGTTCGACGAGTAGTCCTCAAAAATCTCCTTCACATCCGCCGGCGCCTCCGCGGCGGCGAGGCGGAACCGCCGCCAGAAGCAGCAGCACACTCTGTAGGTTTGCTTGGACATGGAATCGACGAGGATTGACGGCCAATGCCATCATTTTCGTATATATTCGTGTACAGGAATTGGAGGGGAATAAAAAAATGTTGGGGTGGAATCGAAAGCAAATGCGATCGGAACCCCATTCTCGAAAGAAGTATAATCTAATTAAAGCTAAAGTTCAAAAACGGATTTTAGATATGAATTATACAATCGTGTGTTTCACGTGTTACGCTTTAAGTGGCATAAGAATCTTTGTAGTGGATTGCTCGGGGTTTATGAGATTTACGGTGGGTACAGATCGGGTACATTGACGTCTGTATGTTGTTGGATGCAAGCATATAACAATAAAATATATCAAAATTACCGACATTCGATGGTAGTTTATGGGCTGGCTCTATTGGTCCCGATCCATCCCAAAATTCCATTTTAAACCCTCCATTTTGAATAGTTTAGCATAACGCACCTTGCTTTTATGAAGCTGAAATTTATGCAAAAAATTTGATTTTTAGATACAGAAAGTATCAAAGTACAGATTCGAGCATTATGCTTATCTGATATTAAATGTCATATTATTAGATAGACAAAGTATCAAATGAAAGAGCATTAGATGCCGATTGAAGAAGATCAAATACAGAATTTTGATCTTACTCAACCGTACTTGCTAGAATAATGAGCAACTTGTCACCTAATCATCTAATATCATTTACCCCTCAAAAAATAGATGAAACAGAAAGCAGGCAAATAGAGTGCATTGTACATGCCTTAGTTCTCTTGACCAAAAGTCTAGGGTTCAAGTTTTGGATATGGAAAGATTTTTCATTGGGAAAGCTATCCTCAAAATTTCTATGGATGTTTTCGGTTCGATCAACATTAGGCTGGCCTATAGGGTCAGGACGGCCGTTGCAAACCAAAAAAAAGAAAGTGCATGAACAATAAATGACGATTTAACCCTTAAAAAAAAACCAACCGTCTAAATCTATTTTCTACCATAAATTTCAACAGGAAAAGTATCAAAGGTGGATTGTGCAAAAAATAGGTTGGTGTCGTATGCACAAGCTGCAAATTTTGCATTTTAATAATGCCAAGTGCCAAATGGGTCTAGTTCGAGGGTGCAAAGTGAGAAGTGATCGCATTATTCTGATGAATAGATATCATTTTAGTGCTCAAACCATTGACATAGTATCAATGTGGCCTATAATGTTTTTTGTATTATGTAAGTTGACCAAAATAGTGTTTTAAGGGTCTGTATAGCCCATAATTAATTATTATCCCGGATTTGGCGGGTCACAGTATCCTCTTCGTTTAGAATTTAAAAAAAAAAAAGGTGACAAAAGGGAAAGAAGAGGATATTTGAAATAGTATAATGAAATGTTATTATTATTGTTATTTGAAAAAAAAAACAAAGAAGATGACATAAAAGGGGAAAGAGGGTAAATATCCAAAATAATCTAATTAAATATTGTATTATGAATTTCATTATTGTGAGGAATGCCTCAAATCTTGCTTGCGTTTTGATTCCAAAATATATATATATACACCCCTACACAAGTTGTCAATGGAATTGTTTCTTTTGATGAAAGCAAAACCAAAGCAAGAAGATTCTCGACTCCCCATGTCAGAGACGGAGCCAAGAATTATGGTGAGGGGGTGAGATTTTTGTGAGTTTTATTTACCCGGTAGTAAAGAATTGTATGGGGGTGCGGGGGGCAGTACGGATATGTATGAAAAAAACTGAGGATTAGATTTAGTAAAAACACTTTTGGAGGGGAAAGTTAAAGAAAAAAATTTAAAGTCATAACTCCTAACTCAAATTTATTGGACTGTTGTGAATAATGGATATATACAAAAGTGAAACTACAATTTAGCTTGATATTAAGATATATTGGCCGTTGTCGTCCATTTGAGTTTAAAAGTGGGCTAACTACTTTATAAATTACCATATATATAGATTATTCTTTAGTTTATTAGGTATGTAAATTAAGTTTGCAATTTTATAGGAGGGGGGGCGAAATCAAATTTTTTACATATGCAAATTGAATAAAATAAAAATTGTTCTTATTTATTATAAAATGCAACAATTGTGATTAGTAATTTATCATTTTTAGAGCTAGCCTGGGAAGCTTCATTTGTTCTTATTCACTAATCAATAATAGTATTATAATATCATAGAAAAATCAATTGATAGAAAGGTTATTTTTGTCATTTTCGAGGGGGGGCAAAATTACAAATGTTAATGTTATAGGTAAAAGTGAAAATTAAAATTTTGAGAGGGGGCGAAATCACAAAATTTCAAAATTTGAGGGGGGGCGGTGGTACCCCCCGCCCCCAAGTCATCATATGAAGATTATATGTAATTATTTAAAGGATAAGAAGAAGATAGAATCACTTTTATGCATGATTAACTCTTTTAACTCTATCAAATGCATGTGCTAAAATCTCCTCGTCAATGGAAATGCAATAAGAAAACTACTCATCATCATAAGGAAATTCCATTATTTTCTGTTGTTTCTAACAGATTTTCAAAAGTTACTATACAAAAAGTGAAATTCGGGTAAAAATTGAATGAAATAATTTCATTCAAACAGAAATCGCATTAGAAGCCTAACAGATTTATATTTGTTTCCCTTTTTGTCGTACAACGGAATAGCTCTGATCCCAGTTCTCAACTCTGAGACAGGAAAACATGTCTGCCCACCAAAATCATCCTTTTCCGATCTATCGTATTCGCGTACTTCTATCCTTAGTAATGCCAACTCCGGTACTCTTAATGGGAATGTAAACTCTTCATCCCAACATGGTGCCCAGTCATCTTCTATGATCCTTGTTTTTCTCTTTGCTGCATCTACCGGCACCCCCACTATATATACCTTTGTATAGAAGTCGGGTGGTGAATATGAATCAAAGTGCGTATGGCTGAAATCCAAACGCCACCCGTCTCCCATGTACACCAGTACCTGTCAAATATATATAACCGACGATCATATGTAACACTACTAGCAAATGAATCAAACTTTTTCATGCAGGATCTTTATGTTACCTTTAATGTTTTCCTCACAGGCAACGGTAATTTGGGATCAAACACCTCGTCGTTTGGACCTCTCATCATAAGCAAATCGGGTTTTTTAAAATAACCACACCCTCCGTTCGCTCTAAACACACCATGCATCATCCAAAGGGATTTTCCATATCCCTGTTATATGATCAATGGCTATTGATAAGTCTGGCAAGAAGTAAAGGTGTCTACTGAATGCTCGAAACACATTTAATTACACTAAAACTAAACACCATTGGATAATAGATATTAAATACATTTCATTCAGAATCTTATTCAACATTTCCTTATTTCATCAGTAGATAAAACATACTATGAACTAAGAAAACATTTTTCACCTTCAATAAAATTAAAAGAAAGAAAATCTGCAAATAGATAACAAATTAGATCAAAATATCATGCAGCCTAAAAAGGTTAAAAACAAACCTGCATATTAAAGGCAACCATCTGAGCACCATGCATCCATCCATTAATTGGTCTAAAATTTGATGACGTTACTCGTGTTCCCTTAGGGTATACCCTCAATATATTCTTCTGAGTGAACCTACACAATAAACCAAGAATAGAAAATTTAAAGGAGGATAAGATATGGACAAGATAGATAATTATTTATCAAATGCAAAAAAAGATTAGTATATAACACAGCAAGTACCTAACTACATCCGTTGTATATAATTCTGCAGCCTTTTCAAGTCCTTGTTCACTTACACTAAGTCGCTTGAATCTGTCAATTTTAGTTCTTAGTGAACGCCTCAACCCTACATGTTTTGTGTTACCAGCATGAATGGCGATGAGACGCTTATATTCTGACGCTCCAAGATTGCCTGATTTTTGTTGATCACTCTCTTCATCATCACTATCACTCTGATTTTCAGAAGAAAAGTTAAAAAAAAATTGAGTATACTAGCAAGTTTAACTATTAAAATAATAAAAACAATATATGTTTCTTCATTTAACCTTGTCATCAGCTTCCGGTTCGTCGTCAGTTGAGTCTTTGTCCTTTGGTGAGGATGTTTCTCCGTCCTTGTTATTGTTTGATCCAAGGTACTCTTTTGGCGGTTTCGTTGAGAGTATAATTTTATGCTTTAAGGCTTCAGGTGAAGGAAATTCATCCAAGCAGTCTGACTCGCGGCAATATAGCATTTCTCCGAAAATTTGTTTCACCATCTAGAAATAAATTAAGTTGTTATACGAGTTAATAATAACTGAAGAAATTCCATATTGGTGAATTAAAATTTGTTCTGGAATATAGTTTATAAAGGTTAAAATTAAATTTCACCTCTGCCACTTTAGCTTGAAGGTCTGGTGTAAGGTGATCCTCTAGCGTAATTATGACGGGGTAGGGAGATTTAACAAAAGCGTGCTCTTTAATAGACTTCAAGCATTTGACGAGAGGTACTGGAGTCGTTAGTGTCCTGAACATTAATTCAAACTTTACATGTCTTTAACATCATAAATCGAGAAGTATGTATTCCACAGCATATATAGGCTTTTCAATCTACAAAAAGATTGAGATGTTCAAAAAAGGGAGAAAAACAATTTTTTTCAATGTATATGTTACATTTTATTGATATTTCCAGAGCCGACCATGAGTGGCCCCAGATGATGGACGACTGTGATGTTCTAGGACTCACAGGTCACGGGAGCCACTAAAAACGCTCGCCTTTCTAATAATTAAATAATATAGCGAAAAAAGATGCTTACGAAGATGGATAGTGACATGATTGGAATCTTCAAAGTTCATTTCTATGGCAATGTTTATCAGAGAACGATTAACAACAAGTAATACGGAAACCTGAGAATATCAAAAGGAGCTTACCATACCTTCCATGAAGTACGTGCACATTATCCTTAGTGGAGTTTGGCCATAAATCGAGCTCTATTCCCCTCACACCATTTTCCAGGGCTTTTATGATTGGGATTTCACTACAGTCGCTGCTCAACTGATTTCCAGTCAAGTAGGAATTGTGACCTGTATATATGAAATAATGTTGCAACGGAGCTGTCATATCGTGGTGTACCTGGAATTAATACAAATTGTCAAGGAAAATTTAATTGTTTCTTTAAAAAGTCATCTGTATCTTTTCCATCAATTGGATTCATGATCATATATTTATATATATATGTATCTTTTCCATCAATTGGATTCATGATCATATATTTATATATATATGTATCTTTTCCATCAATTGGATTCATGATTATACATATATATATATATATATTTTATTTTTTTGGTGTTGTACTTACAACTATAAGGCGAACGAATATAAGACATAAGCTTTGACATAAATCAAAAGGTTAATAGAATTAAGGCTGAAAATGAAAAACAATAATTAACCATATATATTTATCTGAACCGCAGAAGGAGAGATGTTAAGCATTGCAAACTCCGTTATTCTTCATTAGTAGCAGAGGCATTTGCTGGTAGACAAGTTGTTTCTTAATCGCAGTCTAAATGATCAGTTGTTTCATATGCACATCAATTAATCATAATTGAAATTATTCAATATACATCTAGATATAGATTATTGTGCATCTTTACCATAAATTTCAAAGTAATCCAGCAATTAAAATTCTGCTTCAATGTTCATGTGAAAAATAGATTCACATGGGCGCCCTTTTACTATAATGTACCAAATTACTATGGCTTACATACTTCCATATAGATGACACCATAAAATAGATAAAAATAGAGTATAAGATTTTTCAAGTTGCCTTTTCATTTAAAGCATTTCAAGAAACTACATTTTGTGATTAGACTAATGATATCTGTAGACCAACAACTCTCATATAATCACAATTATCCTTATGGTGTGACCCACATCGAACTGTTGTGATTGTCCTCATACCTCCACATTTCCCACCTAGAGATGACTCTTAAACATAATATATATTACAACGCCATTTTTTACTCTAATGCAGATACCTGGGTCAAGATGAATAATTGAGTCATTGATATACAAGATAAAATATTTGGGCTCGTCTTCTCGGATTGAACTGAGCAAATACTTATGAGCTTGATATATCACTACAAAAAAATAAGAGATTAATGACAAGGAAATTGTTGTCACTATTGACATTAAATGATACACCTTTAATGACAACTCAGCGACAACAATTATAATTGTCACTCTATTGTGTTGTCACAATCTATACTATATATAATTGGAGAGGGGTGAAAGTTGGACTGACTAGTAGTTTTGGTGTGATACCAATTACCTTCTTAATTTTAGCAAATGTCAATGTCTTTTCTATTTTTTTTTTCTTCTCTCTTCTTTTTTTATCTCTTTATTTCACTCTCTCACATATTTTAACATTACATATTTTAACATTGACAATTCAAATTTTATCACTAATACAGGTCATCATTAGATCATTTGGGCTGAATTATACCTTTATTGGATTAAATTATAATGATATTAGATGATGCCTAAGCCAAAGAAGCTATTAAAGCTATTAAGATTTCTTGTCATCAGTCATTAGCTTTAAAAATACTATTATCATTAGAGTTTGAAAGGAGGAGAGAAATAACATTTCTTAATATTTGATATGTTATTTCCTATATATCGATTCTATTCTCTTGCAGGTTGAAATTCTGGGTGATATTTGGTGGGAACCGGGAGTCTAATTCCCAGTGAATATCCACCACACCGTGTTAAAATATGTATAGGGTCCACCAATATATATATATTTTATCATCTCGTAACACTTTGTGTGGTGGATATTAGAGTTGGACTCCGGTACCTACCAAGTATCATCCCGAAATTCCCTAGAAAAACCACGGAGTAGACTTTAAATACTTATGGAGCAAAACTTGCCCACTTCATATTCTAACTTAAATTCATACACCTTAGAATTAATCAGACAGGAATATAATAAACTCTCTCTCTCAAATCATGCCTTGGTCACATCGAACAATACCCAAAATAATAATAATAATAATAATAATAATAATAATAATAATAATAAAAAAGAGATGAAGAAATGGAGAATTATATTAGACCTGATTATTGAGGGGGCCATTGAGATGATCTTGGAAAAGGAAATAAAAGAAGTCTTCAAGGGTGAGGCCGAGGCGCTTGTCGGAGGAGTGGCGGTGGTGGAATACATTTTGCATGATCACATCCACGTCAGCGGCGGTGCATCCATCCTCACCCTGGTGTTCAACCAGGAATCTCAACACCTGATCCGCCCTCATGTGCGTCCCCCCCTCCGCGTACAGCCGGAACGCCTCCCTCACGTCCGGCGGCGCCTCCGCCTCGCTGATCTTGAACTTCCGATTAAAGCATCCAAACATCTTGTAATAGTTGTAGCTTCCCATTTCAAATTAACCTTCTCCTTCTCTCCTCTCTCTCTCTCTCTCTCTCTACTTTTCGATCATATATATATATATATATATATATTACACGAAGACTTTGTGGTTTTGTGTGGGTGTGTGTGTGTATATATATATATATATATATATGTATAGATGTTTTTATAACTGTTACGCGTCTCGGGTGATGTTTTATGGATGGGTTGAATAGTTCTTTCTTGGAAGCGTTGTTAATTGCATCGATGGATCCATGAATTGTTTGTGCAGGAAAGGTAGATTTGATTAAAAAAAAAAACTACAAAAAGAAAAAAGAAACAAAAAGGAATAATTAGAAAAAGAAAGTTTATGAAGAGAAGACTTAGTGGGCAATGAATCGATGAGGAAGAAAACTACATTTAAGGAGACATTGAGGGTGGTCCGTTTATTGGTTGATAGATACAAGATTACCATTTATTTAAGTATTAATATTTAGGGATTAATGCAAAAAAAATTATGTGTTAATGCGAAATTGCAAAAAAAATAATTGTATTAACAAAATAGGCTAAAAATCACCATATGTTTTTAAAAAGTCTGCAAACAGTGAATTTTTGGGGGAAAAAATAGCGTGTTTTTCATGTTTTTCACCTTTAATGACATTTTTTTGTCATTTATACACTCTCCAAACAAAGAAGCATGTCATTAAAGGTGAAAAATATGAAAAACACGCTTTTTTTTTTTTCAGAAATCCACTGTTAGCAAATTTTTTATGAACACATGATGATTTTTAGCCTATTTCGTTAACACAAGTGTTCCAAAAATCCACTGTTTACAGATTTTTTAAGAACACATGGTGGTTTTTAGCCTATTTCGTTAAAACAGGTGTTTTTTTGCAATTTCACATTAACACATGGATTTTTTTTGCATTAATCCCTAATATTTATATATTAGGGTGAATTCCATACTCAACCCCTCACTTTAATACTAATTACATAAAACCCCATTAATTTTGGTAAATTACAATAAGACACTCTTTTGTGGTCTATTTATAAGGGTTAAAATTGTAAGAAATTTTAAATATATAGGGATGTAATATAATCTATACTTTTTTATAAAGCATGAACCCCATAGAGTTTGAATTTGGTTTGCCAACTTTTTGGTATGGCAAAACTCATGGATCATATTTTGTAATAACTCTATAATATATTGGGTGCAATGCGCCACTTTAGATTATAATGTGTTTCACCATTAGATTATAGATGTGGTAAGTGGTTCTATTATATTACCGGATATATTACACCCGACACAATTCAAACTTATCTAATATTTTCCACCCCATAATTTCTCACGTGAACAGCCCACTAAGTCGACACACACGGGATCCTCTATTGCAAAATGGTGTTGCATCTCCTATTGCATTCATTCTATGCATGACAAGTGTATAAATCTTTTCCTTAAATATATAAGTGATTTGAATTTTGTACACTTGTCATATATAAAAGTAAATACAATAGGAGATGTAACACCATTTGCAATAGAGGATCCGGATTGAAGTCGACAACTATTCTGTAACTTCTATCACTATACAACCAACCCATCAATGAATTAATTCTCAAATACAGAAGAATAACAGAACTTTAAAGAATGAGTGATTTTCGTTACAATCTATCATCTTCTGCCATACTTAAAAATTCTTGGTTTATAAAAACTCAAGTTGTTGAAGGATCTCAATTTCATAATCTTGAAAGGACCTGTTGTCGTAAAGGGATCGGTTGTCGTAAAGGATATTCTATATCATAAAAGTTTCGAAGAATGGAACTCAAGCTCGGCCTTTTCCAGCAAAAGCTCAATGCAATTTCTTGCTCTTCTGCAAACATACATACTGGACAAAACGTGCACGTATGCAGAGAGAAATCAGAATAAAAATGATATTCCTGTTGTAGAATTTAGAGATAACATATCCAGCAATTGCAGGGTAATTTACGGAAACTTTTCGAAGAAGTGAAACGTGGAAGCATAGAGGTGGTAGGTTGATGTATGATACTTTCTGTCGTTTCCCAGTATCATTCCGGAAAGATTTAGAAAGTAACTTGGTTACATATTGTAAAATTTAGGTGTAAATTTCAGTTTGTTCAATATATTTCGGTTCTATATATTTAAGTATGAATCAAAGAATTCATATAAATTTTTTAACTCTCATGGATGTATACACATGCATTCCATTCCATAGCCATGGCACAAGAATATTGGTCCTCTTAGGCTACGAATTTGCAGGCATCAATCTGCACGTAAAAACTTTCATTGCTCTCAACTTCAAAAATGAAATGTATATGAGAAACAAAAGTTAAAGCGAGAGGAAAATGTGTCAAATCGTTCTCTATGCCCTTCACAATTTTTAATTAGCATAAGAGTAAACAATGAAATAAACATTGTCAATGCGTCATCTTTATATAGAAGTAGATAAAATTGAGCTACAAAGATATCGGCCTAATTTACTTACTGTTAAATAGGAAGTGAATGTGTAATTCCTGATCATATTGTCAATGCGTCCACCAATAATGTTTGCCAAGAGAATAGAAATGCCGTCAGTCGACACCATTTCTCCCGTCCACGCCGATATCATAATATGGTAAGAAATTATCATGAGAGTAGGAGATACATTAGATATGAGTTGCCTTCCCCAAGGACATGCACGTACTGTGGGGCCAAACTATTTCATGGAGGAACATCTCAACTTAATTTGTTGTGGAAATGGATCTATAGCATTAGATCAGGTGCCAGCCCCTATTGAATTACGTCAACTATTTACAGCACAAAATGCTGAAGGAAGGCATTTCAGGCAGTTTATTCGAGCATATAATCATGTGTTCTCATTCACATCCATGGGTGTGCATATTGATGAGGATGTAGCTTATGGTGGCCAAGGGATATATTCATTTCGTGCTCAGTGTTCCATATATCATCGGATCGGAAGCCTTCTTCCAGTTCCAAATCATAGGCCTAGATATCTACAGGTGTGGATAGTAGATACAGAGCACAAAGTAGATAACCGTCTCTTAGAAAATGAAGAGTTGAATCAAAATTTATTGATAAAACTACAAAGAATTCTTGATGCACGCAATCCATTTGTTCGTGTATTCAGACAACTTGGTCAGCGTTCTGATATACCTCAATGCAAACTTATAATCAAACAACAAGCACCTGGTCAACATCATTATAGTCTTCCCACGACATCTCAAGTTGCTGCAATTATTGTTGATACTGAAGGAATTGAAAACTTGAACAATAGGGATATTATCATCCAAGTTGTGGATGGACAACTTATAAATATCCAAGATATTATTGGTTACTATGACCCTTTCCAGTCTCCTCTACTTTTGCCTTATGGTACATACGGTTGGGACATAAATACACGAACTATTGCTGGAAGACGTTTGACATGTCAGGAATTTTGTGCATATATTTTTCAGGTATGTGCAAAAGATTTACTTATCTAAACTCTACAATCAATATAACCATGTTTTCAATTTAAGTTTTTGCAAAAGAATTTGACTAGGTAAGATATATAACTATTTCATTAACTTAAATTATATATATATGTGTGTGTGTGTGTGTGTGTGTGTTTTTCCAGATTCGAGAAAACGATCCTTCACTACTACTTCTAGGAGGTCGATTGTTGCAACAGTTTGTGGTTGACAATTATGTAAAAATTGAAACACATAAACTTAGATGGGCTCGCCAACATCAGCATACTATTCGCTCTGAACTTTATCAAGGTCTCCAAGATTGTTTTGATGATGGTGAAAATAATGCAGGTACATCAATATACCATTATTTTTTAGAACTATTATGTGAATTATAATTCAGCTTTTAAGAAATTGTGTATCTTTAGGAAATGTTGGTCACAGAACAGTACTTCCATCATCTTTTATTGGAAGTCCACGAGATATGTATCAACGTTACCAAGATGCTATGGCTCTGGTTCAAACATATGGCAAGCCAGATTTGATGCTTACAATGACATGCAATCCGAATTGGATTGAGATAAAAAATGAATTGAAGATGGGGCAAACGCCACAAGATCGTCCAGACCTGATAACACGGGTTTTCAATGCAAAGTTTGAGCAATTTAAGAAAGATATAGTGGACAGGGGAGTTTTAGGCAAAGTTCGTGCTTATACCTATGTAATTGAATACCAAAAAAGAGGACTACCACATGGCCATCTAATAGTCATTTTGGACAGTCCTGACAAGTTGCGCACACCAGATGACTTTGATCGAGTTGTACGAGCTGAAATTCCTTCAAAAGAAGAAAAGCCTGCACTATATGAAGCAGTTCTAAAGCATATGATTCATGACCCATGTGGCGCTCACAATCCCAAGTGTTCATGCATGAAAGAGGGTGAGTGCCAAAAAAACTTTCCAAAGCCATTCACACCATTTACTTTACGAGGAAATGATTCATATCCACTATATCGAAGACGTGAAGGTCCCCCAGTCCACTAAACAACACTTCAGGCATAATGGTAGACAATGGATGGGTTGTTCCTTACAACCCCTGGTTTTTTTTTTTTTGAAATATGATTGTCATATCAATGTCGAGGTTTGTGGAGGCATCAAAGGGGTCAAGTACATATACAAGTACATCCATAAAGGTTCAGATCGAGCAGCTTTTGAGTTGCGAAATGGACAAAATGTTGATGAGATCCAACAATTTGTAGATGGAAGGTGGATTTCAGCACCCGAGGTATTCTGGAGGATCTTTGGGTTCATTATGAGTAGAATGTATCCTTTAGTAGTAAGATTGCAAATACATCTACCAAATCAGCAGTCTATTACTTTTAACAATCGGAAGAGTATATGTGATATATTGGAAGATGAACAAAATGCAAAAACTATGCTTACTGAATTTTTCAAAATGAATTGTGATCCTCAATTGGCTGGGAAGTATTTGTATCAAGAATTTTCACATCATTTTAGATGGATTCAATCTCAAAGAAAATGGGTCCCACGTACAAGTAACAATAAAGTAATTGGAAGGATATATATTGTATCACCTTCTGAAGGTGAAAGATTTTATCTATGTGTCCTTCTAAATCATGTGAGAAGACCAAGATCCTTTAAAGAGTTGTTGACTGTAAATGGAATAACATATTCTACATTTAAAGAGGCTGCACAAAGACGAGGTTTTCTTCAAGAAGATGATTATGTTCGCCAATGCCTACAAGAAGCCTGTTCTGTAAGAATGTCGTCTTCCTTAAGAAGATTGTTCGTGTCAATATTAGTTGTTTGTCAACCAAATGGGGTTCGTCAGTTGTGGAATGAATTTTATCCTTACATGGTTGAAGATTATGCGAGATCCAACTCGGCAAATAGTTCTTATACAACGAATAAGTTGTTGCTTGCATTAAGAAGATTATTGCATTCGTATAGGAAGAAGCTTTCTGATTTTGATTTGCCATCTCTTAGTGAGGACTTTGTCAGCAACTCACTTGTTCCTAGGATAATTGAGAATGAGTTGTCTGTCCAAATTCCAGAAGAAGATCTAAGATATGCAGAAATGTTGAATTACCACTAAAAAATCGCATTTAATGCTATCATGACAACAATTTTGCAAAATCAATCTGCAATCTTTTTCATAGATGGACCTGGGGGATCTGGGAAGACTTTATTATATAGTGTTTTGTTAGCTCATTTGAGAAATAATGGTCATATTGCAATTGCATCAGCGACGTCAGGAATAGTAGCAACTTTATTGCCAGGTGGAAGAACTGCACATTCACGTTTCAAGATTCCACTAAAGCCAAGATCTGGAAGTGACTGTAAACTTGACAAACAAAGTGATTTGGCGGAATTGATTAGACGAGCTACAACAATAATATGGGATGAAGCCCCAATGGCAAATCGTTATGTGTTCAAGGCTGTAGAAAGAACTTTTCAAGATATAATGGGAAATAATTTGCCATTTGGAGGTAAAATTATGATTATGGGTGGAGATTTTAGACAGGTGTTGCCTGTCGTAAAAGGAGGCTCATTTGGTGAGTAGATAGCAGCGAGCATTTCAAAGTCAACATTTTGGCCTGGTGGAAAGATCATACATCTTCAACAAAACATGTGGTCCCAACAAGATGTTGAATTCTGTCAATTTCTAATGAGAATAGGTAACGGGACACAACATGCAATTAATGGTGATTTTGTAGAATTGCCTCAATCGATGGTCATACCATGGGAAGGTGAGCAATCACTTTATTACTTAATTGACTCTATTTTCCCGAACATGATTGATCATGCGAATGACGCGAATTACATGGTGGGAAGAGCCATAATTACACCTAGAAATGTTGATGTAGACAAGATCAATGAGATGTTAATTGGAATATTTCCTAGTGAAGAGAGAGTGTACACATCTTGGGACTCAGTAGATGGTGACAACCACCACCTCTACTCAGAATAGTTCTTAAACTCTCTTAGTCCAAGTGGTATGCCACCTCACAAGATTGTTTTGAAAAGAGGTGCTCCTATAATGCTTCTAAGAAATGTCACGCCTGAACTTGGACTTTGCAATGGTACTCGGCTAATATGTCGTAATCTCGCTAGAAACTTTATTGATGCTGAAATAATGACAGGACCACATATAGGTACACGATACTTTTTACATCGTGTGCCTCTAAAAAGTGAAGAGAACTATGGCTTACCGTTTGTCTTGACACGTGCACAATTTCCAATAAGACTAAGTTTTGCTCTTACAATAAATAAATCTCAAGGTCAGACGATTCCCAATGTTGGAATATTTTTAAGGAATCATGTGTCAGTCATGGACAACTATACATAGCACTTTCTAGAGTAGTTTCACAACAATCCACAAAAGTTTTGGTTAAAAATGAAAAACAGGAGCATCGATTGGGTGTGTATACAAGGAATGTAGTGTATAAAGAGGTTTTGTTACCGTCAAACAGATGGTAAGCCATAAAAATTGTTAAACTTTATTCATTTAGTTCATTACTTTGTAAATATTAAAATTTAAAGCATTTTCAAAAAACTGAAGGCTGATTTATGTTACCACTTGGTTTTTGCAGACAAACATATATCTCTTACAAAGATTTTTCTTCCTGCTTCTGCTACTTGCATTCAAGAATTGGACGAACTGATGGAAGCATGGTATATGCGGAAAGAATTTTGACAACAAAATTACTACATACATACAACTTAGTAGAATAGTTCTAAATTAAAGACTTATGTGATTGTTGTTGCCTAAATAAAAATTGATGCAGCCTTCCAAGATGCAAATATTGAGTCCAGGTTGGAAAACAATTGTGGGGATAAACGGAAAGGATTTGGAAAGACGGATCTTTCGAGTATTAAGGAAACAAAGGTAAGCTTATGTTGTTTAATTTATAGTTTTCATTTCTAAGTACTATTCACAACTTTAAATATGACATCTATTTTTACAGGGAAGAGCACCTAGGTTTGATAGAAGAATAGGACTTCACAAAGGTACAAAAGTCTAAATCTATCAATAATATTCAAATGTGTTTATTGTGACAAATCTATTACCTTAAACATATTTTTTCTAATTTAATTGACAGAAAAATATAACAAAACGAAGAAATACAGATGAGAATACTTTCTTTAGGTATGGTATTTATCTCTCAAATTATATATAATATTTGAAATATTGTATATTTCGGTAAATATTTCTCATGTTTTTTCATTCTCATTATTAGGAAAAAAGTGCGACATGCTGATAATGTCTACATAGACGTGGTACAAAACATCTTATAAAAAAAATTCTTATTATTTACAAAATTTATATTCATTACATTTTAATTCTTATTTTCATTTTAGTATTTCAAGCATCGTTATCAAAAGTGGCTTGCAGACGTCAAAGAATACAAGTGTGATTGCAAAGAAGCTATGAGGTGATTCTTTTGAATTAATATTTAACATCCGTTATATTAAAATAAGAAAATTTATATATGTCATTTAACCTCCAAACAAATACAAATGCAGGTCCGTGACACGAGTTTGTTGTGCTAATTTGTAATTATTCTGCCTAATTTAGGTTGCAATTGAAGTGGTAAATATTTTTCAATATTCACTTTGTTTGAATATAACATTGTAAATACTAATTTTTTTTTCAAATGTACGTTTATGCTGGATTATATGTCATTTCTACTTTATTTTGCAATCTCATGTTTTTTTACACCAAAATTTCAACGCTCTTCTTTACTAATTTTACACCAATACCGTATTTATACATATGCATTTATTGTATTCAATTATTCATTGCACACACATCGAATGTGCACCGGCCGCTAGTTATAATAATGCCTTAACAGCAGAGGGATTTATGTAATTTTAAAAGGATTTAGATAACTAACGCTAAAGTGAATGGGTCTATTGGTAATTTTCTTTGTTCATTAATATCAAACGCATCCGGGCCGGGTGCAGATCCTTTACTTTGGATTGTTCGTTTGTTCCGTTACTATTGCTAATATTAATTAAGTATTTTATCTACGTATTTTAATATTCCTTTCCTGTTAATTCCTCGTTTGCCATGTCCACAAGCCTTTCCCGCCATTTTTTTCTTTTTGCTTTTCCTTTTCTCAAAAGAGCTTTTCACTTCTCTTTAGTGATTAATTCTGAGTTAATAATTAATAAATGCACGTGGTAATACTTTATTATTTGTTTTATTACAAAATTAGTTATATACTTATATATATGGTAGATTTTACATCAATATTTATATATAATATAATAAAATACAACCTTTGAGGCCATCCAAATAAGTGCATACGTGAATAATCTAATTGAACTCAATTTTGTCCTATAAGCAAAATTGAACATATATATATATATATATATATATATGTCAATCTTTATCTAAATCCATCATATCTTTTTGGATAAAGCAAGAATAACTAATTGATTTTAAGAAAAAGCATGTGTGTTTACTTGTAAACAAATGCTAGAAAAATACAAATTCAAATTTCAAATACAATACAAAACGTCTTGACCATTCATAATAGTCAACTATGCATGTAATCTAATATGTTATGTGGTGGACAAACTTCACCAAAATGCTAGAATTGAAAATGACAAACGAACAAGAGATAATATCGAGACGACAATGAACTCTCTATCCTTAATGCTAAATTGTCCCGCATAGGTGGTACGGGTTACTGCAACAAGCGTCCCAAGATACAACCATAATCGTTCTGAATTTGAACCACTTCAAATTTCAGAACCTTTCAAATGTTCACTACTTAGAATTCTTGAGAGGAAAGAAAGAATGCTTTGTGAGAGGTGTGATATTCCATCAGCTGGAGGATCCTATTTAAAGACATAGAAATCAGACTAAAATAAATACGAGCATTGATTAGCCTTTAAGACAGACCTGTAACAGCAGAACGTTTCTGTTGATGACGTTCGTACATCAAAAATTCACGTTCGAACGTCAACCTGTAATCGTAGAATAACGCTTCTACTGATGACGTTTAAACGTCCAAGAAGGCACGTTCAAACGTCAGGTCTTCTAGAAGGTTAAATTAAATCTGAATAAGAACGTGGTCAGCATTTTATTCAAGCTTATTTTTATTTATAAATGATTTTCTATTGTTGGATTTTCGAATTTGTGGAATTAATTTTGTCCCAAAAATTAATCTCTTAGAAGCCCAAGCCCACGACCAACAGACCTCGAACCCTGACCCGGCCCGTGCCCGTGTCTGGTTCCACCAGACCCCTGGGCTGGCAAGGGCCCATGGAAGGCCCAATAGCTAGGCTCCCCCCATCCACAAAATTGCTTCACTCTAAAGGGGCAACCCCATATCTCAAGGTAATTGTATATAAACCATTACAAACCTTGATCCATCTCCTGTGTGGGATAAACCCACTTCAAACATCCAACTTTGACACCTAATTTTTCATTTGTTTTAAATCTGATTTGAGAAATTCGAAGCGCTAAACTCATCTAATCATTACTTAGATTAATATTATCCAATAATATTTTGTATCCCGGATGCTTGTAGTGTTCGAATTTCTTATGCAAAAGAGGTGTTACACACTTTTTGCAAATCCACAAATGCATTGTTGGTCCCATGTGGCATGCGAAAGGGTCTGGAAGGGGGGGGGGCAGTTGAATAGACCCTGAAGTCTTTTTCGACTTCAAAAATATTCGTATTAAGATTTGTTGGACGCTTGAAAAGTAGGCGCTTGACTAAGCGTCTATTAAAGACTGTTTCTAGAAAGTTAACTTAAACTTCAAGATTTGAATACTATAACCAAATAGGTTTAAGTGTTCAATTCTTTGATCAGTGTTAGCACGGCGGAATGATTTTAGAGTCTTCTCTTTTGAAGGCTTTAGCGTCACAGAAAGTATTTTTAGATGCTTAGCGTTTGATTTAGTCAAATAGCCACTTAACTGGTTTACTTTTCTTTTCAAGATAAAAGGTAGAGTATAGATTTAGACGATGTGTGAAAATAATAAGCAATAAAATAATAAGTAAATGAGACACGAGAATTGTAAGGTTCACTGGGTTTGTGTAATCCCAGCTACGTCCTTCTACTCCTTTCCACACAGGATGAATTCACTAAAAATGAATCACGAAGCTTCACACAGACAACTTCTACACAATAGCAAATTGATGAAGGCTTGATCTCGAGTTCCCTGATCACACAGATTTCAACTCGGCTAAGATCTACTTCTGACAATGCTTCTCTCACTCAAAAATAATGCTTTGTCTTCAACAACTTCGTCACACAAATGGAAGAGGTTGATGGGTTTTTATCACGGTTTTGTTTGATTTGAAAAGTTCAAACACTTTGGTAATGTCTCTTTGAAAGGTTAGGTTCATCTATGAAGAAGTAAGAGATATTGATTTGGCTGTAGAAATGTTTAAGCTCAACAAAATTTTGGCTATGGAGGATTTGAGCTTTAATAGTTGGATATAGATTTCAACAGCGTAAGTGAATAATTCTCAGTATTTAGGTTTGAGCTGCGATTATCTATTTATAGACTTTTCTCGGGATTTGTCCGTTGGACACAAGCAGGGGCGTGAGAAGCACGAGGCGCGTGACTTAGTCTTGTCCTGACATCTCTGAAAATTCTGCTGAACAGAGTGGGTAGCAGACCTACTTTGAGTTGACAGCCAATGGGGAAGGCACATTCGTACCGTCAATAGTCCTTATCACATTTAATGCTCTTATCAAGCATCTAATGCATTTGAATTTATTTCCCGTTGGAAATAAATGTTCGTTGATTGCATTTAATAAGATATTGACTTCGGATTAACTTCAGGTGACGACAAGCGCTTAAAAACAAAAGTCATCCTGAATTGATTCATAATCGATTGACAACAGCTTAATGAATCTCTCATCTTCAAAGTCTTCAGACGCTGATCTTCGATTTCACCTTGATAGACTCACCTAGAATTCTATCTTAGCTCAAGCGCTAGATACTAGTCTAAAGCTATAAAGATAAAATGCCTTAACTAAAAAATTACAACTTGATAACTTTAAACGCTTATACATATTCTATCAAAAGATAAACTTACGTATCCTTGAGGTCTAACATGAAACCTATTTTGTCATTATCAAAACATCTAACATGAAATTTCCTAACATGCATGATCTCAAGAGTTCAGTTAATAATTTATCACATTAGAAGAGGTAGCTTTTGGCTTTGAACCTTTCTTAGTGAAATATAGTCGGATTTACAAGGCTATCCAATGAACATGATGTCTTGAATTGGTCAGTCGTTCGTGTAAACCAAGACAACGATATCACATGATATACTTTCAGTACAGTTAGTTCTCACTGTTGGATCCATTTTAGCCTTGGCACCCTCGCTTGGATTCATAAGTGTTTCCTCAGTTTGAAGCGGCCTACACCTCACACTTATATAAGCGATCTCCTATTTAAGAGTATACTACCATACTCCACTTCATTCAGATGACAGTATAGGAACCATTAAAAGTCAAACTTAGCCTTTGCTACAATTTGTAGGATGCATTTTTTTATCCTAGGCAATGGGTTTGGAGTTAGACTCCTAAGTGCCTCACATAATTTTTACAACTTTGTTGTCCTATTGAACTAAGATCTTGGGATCTCCAGTCAACATAATTGTGTTACCGCTATGTCCATTTATAGTCTTTAATCTCATTTCTCTTTATATGCAGTGTATTTGATCTCTAGGCATTCCTTTCATCAAAGGATCAACAATATTGTCCTTTAATTTCACATAAATCAATCAACATAAAGGAAAAGATAAACTTAAGCTATACATGAGTCATAGCTTATGCAACAAGATAGAGCTCATATCACGACTTATTTAAATTACAACAATTAATTAGTCATACAATTTATAAGTTTTGAAATTCGAAATGTTAATTCCAAGAACATCAAAATCAGATTTTAGTTCAAATTATTGTGATTCCAAATAACAAAATTTCAGATTGCTAAATTCCAAATCTTTGTTCCAAACAAATCGGATCTTTCGAACTCTCTCGATTTTCCAATGCCCCAAACTGATTCCAAAACCATTACAAAAAAATCAAAACTCGAGCTCGAGATTTTTTGGGTCATCAAATCGAGTTATAATCAAACAAGCGCATTTGATCCATTGTTACTCACAAAATTTGAAGCTCAATTGATCTGTGAAGTTTGTTGGTTAAAAATGAATAATTTGATTGTGATAAAATGGATATGCAAAATCTGAATCGAGGCGAGAGTTGAACTCTCTATCCTTAACACAATATTGCCCCGCTATAGCCCTGCTATTGGTGGTACGGGTTCCTGCAATTTGTGTCCCAAGATACAACGATTTTTCTCGGGATTGAACCACTTCAAAACCGAGACCCACGAACGAAACCCTGTTTCGAACTCTCAATAATAACATAATTCAACTCTTGATTTCATTATTCCCGGAATAACAAAACTCAAAGAATGAATATGAATGAAGAGGAATTGTTATTCGCTCTTAAGAAAATGAATACCCAAGGGGGTTTATATAGGGATAAAGAGGGGCATAAGAGTCATTAAACTCACTTTAATGACTCACATGTGATATGATCAATGACTCACATGTGATGTGATCAATGACTCATATAAAATCATTAATGACTCACATGTAATGACCAAACAGATTTTGACTGTCATAAAAACGACCAATCACATGTGTGTTAAAATACAGCTCGTACGATCGTGGCCATCGATCGTAATGGGTAGTATCTTTAATTCCTCCTCGTTTTACACGGTTGGATCAGAAGAAATTCACGGTAAACCCACAGATTTCAAACCACAACTTCAACATTTAATTTCTCATTCATCCAAACTCGGATTAGAGAAATTCGAAATGCACACGTGTTATTCGAATTTGTTACCGTAAGTACGTCACTCGTACTTTATTTGCATCTGATTTCCAACAGTTTTTACCCCCACCCAAGGTCTTATGCATGCCTTCTGGCTCTTTAAATATTAATCTTTTCTTCGTCACTTATGATTTGGCAATGACATTATTTTCCTTATCAATCGATATCAAATTAAATAATGGAGTTACGACTTTTGAACTACTATTTTCGATATGCTACAACGAGATGATAAATACAGTTGTTGCAGTAGTTATCACCAAAACGAGAGTAACTTCCACGACGAAGGAACAAAACTAAATAATGTATGCAAATTGCACGCCATTGCCGAGTAGTGCGCGAGGTTTACAGCCCGAGTATTTTGCAAATTGAGGCCGCCGTGTTCTTTCTTGGGATAGAGGGTTTCCCACAAGACCAAGTGCGCTCGATGGTGATATGCCCCAAATAAAGTTGTGGTTCTCCTTGTCAATCTCGTTATAAATACCCACCAGGATCATAGAGGTTCGCATGTAATAATTGAGAATAGTGGATGTTACCGCCTTACCTAAAGTAATTACACGCTCCGCGAGGGGAAGTTGATTTCGTTTCCACCCCTTGAGCCGATTCTTGACTTTAGAAAGTATAATCTTTTTTTCCGAATTCTAGAGTGGTGAAGAGGCGAGCCCAAGTATTTCCAAGATCATTCGTAATAGTAAGTTGAGCATGAGAAGCCGCTCTCCTTGGGCAACATGCTTGGGGGTGTTCCTAGAGTAAAAAATGCGAGACTTATCCTTGTTGATCCTGTTTCCCGACATACCGCAATAAACATCTAGAGTGCGGTGAATGTTATCGATTTGCCTCGTGGAGACTTCCCTAAATAGGATCGAATCATTCGCGAACATAAGATGTGAAATATGAGGCCTTGACGAGATGTCGGGAAAGGCCTCCAACGTACTCCCTAGACTGAGTGATTGATAAGTATACCTAGCTTCTTGTACAAAAAACGAATAAGTAGGGCGAGAGAGGGTCGCCCGGTCTTAGCCCTCTCTTTGGTTTTGAATCACTCGGTTTGCTCTCCATTCCAAGTAAGGTGAACTTTGTCGAGGAGGTACAATCTAAAATGAGTCGGGTCCAAGTCTTGGGGAGGCCCATCTCGCGTTGCACATCCTCTAAAAATTTCCAATATTTGTGATCATACGTTTTTGCAAAATCGATTTTAGAAATAAAATATCCCTTGGCTCCCTTAATTGTTCCCAAATTATGTATAGCTTCTTGGGTTATAATGATGTTATCTATTGTTTGTATACCATTAGCCGATTACTATCTGATCATTAAATTACTAAATAATTATGATTAATTAACTAATTAGACATCACATAATACTGATGAATTTGTCACGAATGAGAAAATATAAATTGACATGGATCATGAGTAAAATTAAATTTTGGACAATTAATGAGGTTAAATATGTAAAAATAAATTTTAAAATAAAGAAATAATGCTAGAAGCTCCTAAAAGTATTCTGGAGCAGCTTCCAACTTTTGCTTGAAGTTAGCTATTTTAAAACAAGCAGATTCTTATTTTTAGTCAAAAGCTCAAAATTGATATTTTTTAGTGTTTGCAAACACTTTTCAAGTATGTTGTGAACTGTAAAGTGATAATTTTAGAGTTTGCAAACACTCCTCATATATGTTATAATATACTTATGTGGTAATTAATGTGGTTAACCACTTCCATATAAATTACTATGCTAAATAATACCTCAACCAATATCTTAACATAGATTTTCCACGAAGGTAATGGAAAGCATTCATTGCTCTTATAATTAATTAATTCTTAATTGATGTGTTCACATATCTTTTCTTTTCCTTCTTGTTTTCTCGTTATCTTTATTAAACAATATATTATCATATAGTTATGCTTTTTATCACTCGGCTTTGAATACATATTCCCCTTAATTTTATTATGACTAGAAAACAAAATCCATTAAGTGAAGTAACTTTTTTTAATTAATCAAGTCGATACAAATGTGTGACTAGAAAGTTGTGGAAATCTATTTTCTACTAATTGTTTTTATTAATAATAAAATGTACATAAGTATATATTAAACTTTAAGCTCACTCATATTTTATTTTCAAATGATACTCTACTCGTTGAGAATTTTGTGCTATTTTTACTCTAGATATAAAATTATCCTTTTTTTCCTGTCATCTATCTTCTCCTCTCTTTCCTGCTTGTCAACCATTTGTTCTACCAATAATTTGATAAAAGAGACTAAATTATTTTGAAAATAGAACCAATGACATAATATTTGAAAGAAAATATGTTTATAATACGACATATATAATTTAGTTTCACCAACTATATTAGGCCTTCATTGACAAAACTACAACTTGATTACTTCAATATTATTCCTCATTCAATATCACTTCGAAAGTCTTGATAAATTAAACATGCGTAATACGTAGCACAAATACTGAATGAGAAGAGGTCAAGGTCAACGCATAGTATTATTAGTGTATTAATAATTAATAATACTGTGGAATAAAAAAAATTCTTTTTTATCATTTGTTATTCAAACGATCAATTACTTTATAACATCAAGACATCAAATCATAAGTTCAATTAAGCAATAATCACAAAATAAAAACAGAAAACAAACCGGTAGGAAAATTAATACTCTAGTATTAGATAAATACTCAAACGTTTTAGAAGTAGATAAATACCCAGCCACCCCTTTCCTCTGCATGCTAAATAATGCGTTGGATGATAAAAAAACGAACCCATCAAATGACATCATAAAAGAATGAATAATGATGCAGCATTCACAATTAAAATTTTCTCGAAATATAGTTCCAAACCTAAAAGAAAATATCCTCTAGGTTCATCTTTGAACTCCCATGTAAAAATCTTATGGTTTGAGTATGTTAATATAATTCAAACATTTTCTATAAATATAAACTAAGAAAAACTTTATACACTTTTATTACAAATTACAAGAAGACTAATTTAGAGAATGTTTGGCTAAGCTTATAAGCTCTTTAAAACATCTTATAAGATGTTTCAGATTTATAAGCTATTACAAAGTGTTTGGCAAATTTTTTGGTGAAACAGTTTATAAGAGGTTAAAATAAGTTGTTAGGAGCTTATAAACTCTTAAAAAATAAGTAAGGGAACCCCAACTTATTTTTTAAGATTTTATAAACTGGAAAGCTTATAAGTTCCAATAACATCTTATAAGCTACAAAAACATCTTATAAGCACCAAGAGCTTGTAAGCTGTTTAAATTAAGCTTATCCAAACACTCTTAGAACTATTCAAGTTCATAAAAAAAAATTGAAGTGTATTAATACTTAGCATAATGATTATTAGACCAAAGGGATTTCACGGTTAATATACAATAATTTTCTTTTTAAAAGTTTAGAATTATATTTCTAGAAATTTTTAGTTGTGGATGCTTCATTTTCTATTCTTGTATGATGTCCTTTGATGATATTTTGATAATTCTTCATCCTCCAAACATTATCTAGTGAAAGTTAACCCTTTAACAATTAAGAATGGAGGGTATTTTTATTTTTAACTAGTAAATATAATTAAAAAAATGCAAGAAATGAGGTCCATGACAGTATATCTAAAGTGAGGATGTAGATCTCAAATACTTATAATTCAAGGGAGGCCGATGCAATTATCCCATTTGGTTTCCAACTATTAGAGGAATGCTTTCTTTCCTAGTTAACCCTTTTCAAAAGATTTTACAAAATGGTAAATCACTTAAATGGGGCTATGGCTAGACTGGTAAAGTCAGGTTCCAGCAGTAATTGAGGGCAATGATTGGGAAGTTCCGACCCATTTCATGAATGACAAATTAATTACCTCTACCCCAAAAGTTTCAAGACATGCTACACTATATTGCGCATTAAAATTGATATTAAAATCCAATTAATATCCTTATGATGTTTCTAACACTCAACTTCCTGCCTTAATTTTTCTCCCAAACCTCAGCTCTTACCCCATTTTACAGCCGTAAACAAACAGACGAGACATTCTCCCACTATAAAATAACTCTGTTTTGTCTACTTTATATGAAGCCATATTTCTGGGAGGTTCCCTTTGCCTGGAAAACGAAATAAGTATAAAATTTAAATTTCAGCCAATAGACCAGAAAGGCCCGATTACTACGATTACGCAACAGTATCAACCTCAAAGCATTCCTTCTCTCTTAGCAGCAGAACCTATTGGTAAAATAGAATATAAATCCAGGCAGGCATTAATATTTTCAATGGGACTCACTTCAATTATGCCTTTGAATTCTCTCCATTATGTCGAAACCATATTTACACGGTGGTATGGTCACATGGTCTTGGAGTTGTTATCATGTCAATGCACATATAAGAGAATCAATACGAGAGTACCCATACTGGTGACCAACCCGTCCAAAACAAAGCTTCGAAAAACTTTCTACTTCATTGAGGCGCAAGTGCTGTGATGCAGTACCCTAACCTTTACAGAAGCGTTGTTTGGGTACGTCTTTCAACTACTCAATCCAATAGAGCTCGACATTCGACCCCATAAACTAGTAATGAATCAGCTAGTTCTCATATCAAGAAAAATAATACCCTTTGTTCTGATATGAAGTCAACCATCAGCAGCAGCAGCATATGAAGATGAGGATGCTCTACTGAAACCACCACCAACTAACCATTTTCAATAAGATAGCAGCTCAACAGCAAGATAATATGCATTGCAGAACCAATTGTATTATTTAAGTGAAACAGTTGCCAAAAGATTATGAATAGTGGTCAACTTTCCACAAGACGACATATATTGTACTCAAATGGACCAGGTTGGCACAATCTTCGAACATAAAACTCCACCCACAGGGTACCAAGATTGCATTAGACGGTGCAAGTTATTAGACGCTTGGATCTGAAATTTACAAAAAGATACAACATCAACCAAAAGAACTAGAGATATAAATTGGCAATGTGACTCCTAATGCCATCAGCCAAGGCAGGTTTCAGGTACATGATAAACCATGCCTTCCCACCCGTAAAGACCAGAGCATTATGAACAGCCCAGTTTTCTGTTTTGAAGGCCCTTGAAATTTTATCATGAGCTTATGTGTAAATAGTTGAGACATATAGTTATTGTCAAAAGGCTGGCATATACTCGTCAATCTCATTAAACTCAAACGATCAGTGCAAACTAAGTTCACACCAAGCCCAAGCAAACTGCCCTTCTGGACGTTCAATTAAAAATTTAGCAACTTTACGCAAAGGGAAATTACCTTTTAGCACCAGATGTGACATGGGTAGTGGCTTGATTCACAAGGAAGAAACGTAACTCAAAATCTTCTTCTTTTCCCTCTAGAGACATCACTGAATCCATCGTCATGCCAGACCCGTCCACCAGGTCTGTAATTTCCATCCTGTTGCTCTTCAATATTTCTAATCCGCCTTGATGGAACCAAAGGTTGATGCTTTACACGCCCATCAAACTCCCTTTCTCGCCCATCAAACTCCCTTTCTCGCATATTACTTCTTTCAACAAACTCTGTATCTACATCTGGACAGAATCTGTAAGGTCTGGGGCCACCATCATCCGAATGAAAGGGGAAATTATCACCATCACTGTTATAACTCGGTCGAAATGAACGAACAGGTCTCTGTCTCTCAATGAACTTTCTTCGGTCATCAATGCTTCCATCACCACGAAATTTATTGGTAAGTGGTGGCCCATCGACGTATTCATCACCATCTCCCAACTCTCGGAGATATGCATCTCCTCTCCTAAGACTTGCTGGTAAAACTCGTGCAGGCGAGCTTCTCCTATTGAAGTTAACAGGCCTAGGATGAAAATGCTCTCTCCCAGAATCTATATCCCGTAAGTCATTTGGATGCCGTGAAACAAAGGATGGAGAACCACCACGCCTTCTAGAAACCGTCATTTCATCACGAAAACAAGCACGCTCGGGAGATCTCATCCTTCCCATTCTATACTGATTTAATTCTGGAAGCCCATTGGGAGATCTCCTCCGAGGACCCGGTGACCGTGTTCTGGATCTAATAGGAGATTTTGATCGAATTCGAGGATAACCCTTTCTTTGCATTGTAGAAAAATTCCTGTTCCCACGTACCTGCTGACCATCATCAACTTCTTCATATATAGCTTGTGGACGTGCATAAACAGGATCAATCATATCATCAGGTAAATGCCGTACAAACTTGTCACCGTGCTGAAATCCAACCAAGTTAGAACTATCTTCAACATCGCATCGACTTGGACTAATATTTCTAGGAATTCTGCGAAGCATTTGATTGCCCCTATTAACGGGACCATCTCTATCTCCAGGAGATAGCCTCCTAAAGGATGTACGGCGTGACAGAGGAAATTCATCATTCATTATTGGCTTTCTTCTATTACCACCAAAACTAGTACCATCATAGCCATTGCATTCACGGTCAACATCAGAAATGGAAGAAGTATGTTTATGTCTGACAGGCCGATAATCAGATTGGCCAGTATAAGTTTCAGAAGCAAATTCACGGTTAGAGTCCCATTCTCTATGTGAGGAGCCAAACCGGCCAGATCCCCTCCCTCTTCCACGAGTAAAACTCGGTCTTGAGTTCCTAAATGAATTATCATGTTCTCTATCTTTCGCGTATTTGTTTAAACCACCAGTATGGACTTCATCTCTGGAGAGAAAGAAAAGAGGAAACAAATTATGAAGTACACGTCAAGAAATGACAGAGATTTACAACAGACTATAAAACAGAATTAAATCGTAAAATATTCACCTATACCCTCGTGGTTGTATCTCTCCATCAGGACCAGAGCATCTTTCTTTTCCACTTCTTGATGCCAACCACCTGTTTGGAACAGGTTTTGTCTTGCAAGGAGTTGTCACAACAGAGGCACGACTTAAGTTTATGATGCGGCTTTTATTGCCTACATTATTGGAATCTTTAGCAGCAGCATTGCCGCCATTTACAGATGCTTCCACATTATTTGAGTTTAAATCATGCTTTTCTGAACAGATTTCCTTAACCACTTTATCAGTTGCCTCATCACCTAATTGAGGCCCTATGCCATGGCTTCCATTAGTTGGTGTGTCACTAGAGACCTCTTCATTCGGACCTTCTTCAACATCTTCTATTCCTGATAGATCAAGCTGTTTCTCTGGAGTAACGACACTAATGCATCTCTTCTCATCAACTCCTACTTCGAAAACATCTGATAATTTTTTAAAAGAGTTATCTTCACTGTGAGGCTCATAACCAATCATGGCACTCTCTTCAACTGTGTCATCATGATTTCCGCTTACAGGAGCTTTTTCACTAAATTCAGAAGCTTTGGCATCTTGGTCACCTAAATGAACACAAGGCTGCAAATTTCTAGAATCACACTCACGTTCTACATTCTCGGTCGTCTTTCCCTTATCAACGTGATCTTCTCCAGATGAAGGTTGTAGAGGCTCTCTAATCTCACCATCCTCATATTCATCTTCCTTATGAGAGATCTTTTCTCCTACATCCATGCAAGTATCAACATCACAATTTTCATGAGATTTGAAATCAGATCCACAAAAATCGTCTTCAATGATTTCAGCTGATATGCTTATCTTTTCCTCATCATTTGCAGCTCTCTCTTTGTATCCACATAATTCAAGAGTATGCTCAGCAGGCTGACCAATTTCGCATTTATCAGGATTTTTGACATTCGAATTTTCGACATTGCATTGCTTTAATGGTTTGCTTTCCTGGCTGACATGTTTAGAAACCATATCAGTCAGCCCATCAGGTATATCATTGTGGTCATGTACTTCTTCACTATGAAAAGAATGTTCAGATCGATTTGATAAATCTCCACTTACGGTTAATTCCGAACAAGTAGACAACTTTGAACGAAATGAATTCTGAGGCATTGAGAGCACTGACAGAGTCGAAGAAGAAGCACAGCTCTCTTGATGCTGCATTACACTTCCAACAGATTGAGGAAGAACCAGTTCAGATTTTATTGATCTAGGGTCAAATAATTTATCAGGGCTCACAGATGATGGCAAAAGAGTTTCCCGGCTGAGGTTCTCAACAAATTCCCTTTTCACGGAACTAAACTTTGATAATCCCATGTTACTGCTGCTACTCCTACTACCTATGCTACTATCATGTTTTGAATTCTCATCAACAGGTTCTGATTTCACAGTCCTAGCACTAGCAATATTCAAATTCATAGCTGATAGCTGTACCTGTTGCAAATTTAAGTTTGGACCAACACTCGTTAGTTTATTTGATAAAGCAGAACTCTCCCGGCTGAAATCCAATTCCCTATATGGCATACCAAGCCTAAGACCAACAGAATCATCGGTCTTGCCTTGCTGAAATGTTAGCACTGATGCATTAGAAGAATTGGTTCTATGCTCATCTAAAATATTCTTTCCTTTATTCAAGGACAGATCAACTGTTCCAGCTGTAGTCATTACATCGTCAATACTATTGGTCTTGCTAGATCGACCAATATCAACAACCCTGTGAGCAAATGCATCACCATCGGTGGAACTCTCCCATGCATCCATAGTTGTGTTCAAATCCCAGTTTGATCGATTAGAACATGCTACACTGCTGACATTGTTCATGGCGTTCTCGTGCAGAATCGGCTTTTCTTTGCTCAAAGACAAACTCAACAAGGAAGGATCTAATTTGTCAGACTTAAGGCCAATACATTCACTATTTTGTTGTTCCAAAGCAGGAGGAACAAGTGGTTTTTGAGGTCCTATTGACAATTCTATATTCATTGCACCGGCAGAAAGTTCAGGTCGACAGGTACTTTCAGATTGTCCACTGGGAATTTCCTGTTTCACATTCATTATAAGAGAAGCCACACTTCTCCCCCGCGCTTCTGACTCGGTAGATTTTTCATTCAACAAGATATCTACTTTATTCTTCAACTCATCTTTAGGATCTAAGCTAACACTGGGTTTCGCTTCCTGAGCATCTTTAGGACCTAAGCTAACACTGGGTTTCGCTTCCTGAGGCTCGGATTCAAAAGGGTCCACATTAGCTTGCGCCAATATGATATTTTTAGGAGTAACCTCGTCTTTTCCTACAATTGAAGCAGAGATCTTGCTCACATCAGAATTACAAGAATCTGTAATGCTAGAAGCACAAACGGATGGCTGTTCTTCATCCGGGATGTTCGATTCTCGTTTCTTGTCATCAGAGTTGCACTGTTTCTCTTCTTGGGGAGGAGATTCCGGCTGGATAATCGGAAACCTCCTTTTCTTAATAGGAATTGCACTGGAAAAATTAATAGACTGCCTCGGCCTGGAAACAGCCCCAGGCTGCTGAAAAACACGAAATTCGATCAACAAAATTTCATATGCAAGGATGTAAAAGCACAAGAACAATTTTAAAGTCAGATGAAAACAAACCTCTTCACTTCCTGGAATTGGCATGAGTTCAAAAAACAGTAATAACCCTGCAAAACAATGAGAAAAATAGATCAAAAGATGGATATAACTACTCTACTAAATATAAGCTCATCTAAATGAAAAGCTTTTAATACTCTCTCAAAATTGTCAAATAAAGACTCCTCTAACTAGACTCCTGTACAAAAACATCACCAATTTATTAGGTTTATAGCTATAGCAACAAAACTTTCAACTAAAATAGAAAAAAAAATTAACAAAAGGAAGCGACAAGCATCTATAACTCCTCACGGAACAGATAAATAAATAAACAGCACAAAATTGGAAAAAAAATAATCAGAAATTGGCCTCAAACAAGCAATTTTTTTCAACTTTCTGCAATAACACCTAATTTAAACCCAACTATAAAAAGGAAACTTGTCAACAAAAATATAAAAAATAAAAGAAATCAACAAATTAAGACGAAACAAAAGAATAATAGCCGCCGGAGCATCTGTCGGTGATTGATTCACTTATGAAACAAATACAAAATTTAATCCAAAAAAAATAAAATGAAACAAATAAAACCACACTTAAATCTTTGGATGAACCGCATGATAACAAATCAAATCAAAATTAACTAATTGATTTACCTAGAGAAAAATTGAACAGAATCAGAGAGAAAAATTGATTGGGGGCAAAGGAGAGAGAAGTATTTGAGGTGTGAAAACGAAAATTGGAGGAAAGAAGGATGTGAAATGTGAAGGTGGTTTCCAAGTAATTGCTTTTGGAATAAATAAATAGTGACAATAGAACAGCGATAATGCTTTATATATATATATAGATATATACATGTGTGTGTGTATATGAGAACGATAATTGATGATTCTGATTGGTGACGAATTAGGGTTTGTGTGCCATTTCGGTCAACAAATTATTTGTGGGATCACATTAAATCCACAATCAAATATAATAATTATTAGTACCCGAATAATAATTGTATAAGGAAATGTTATTTTTCATAAATTAAAATTATGCGAGTCGAGATTTTCTATTTTATTTTTTTATTAATTTATATTTTCTTTATTAATTTAATTTTTTTTAATGAGATGGTTATATCATTACAATAATAATCTACATATCTGATGTAATCGAACTTATAACCTCTAATTCATGGAGTCTTCTCACTCTTACTACTAGGCCAAAAAGCACTAGTCATTTATTAAGTTTATTTCTTACTTCATTTCGAAGGAACAACATAGATTGAGAAGCAATATTTTTGAATTAATTTAGGCTCTGTTTGTTTGCTAGGAAATGGAATCCATATTGCAAATCAAATAACGGGTAATCAAACTTCCAGGGATTTGAGATAATAGTGTTTGGTTGTGTCTGAAAAATTGATATATTTAGTTCATACAAATCTTGCAAGAAATGAAATTCACATTTGAAAACTTTCATTAAATCTGCTTCATTTTTTAATGGAGTTATTTGTATATGTTGTGTCATCCAAGTTTGTGAAGTATTTATATTAAAAAACTTTAAAAAATTTTAATATACTAACTATAATATGTTACTCATTGTTAATATTTAAATCTAGCTATTAAAATAATAAATTAGTTTCACTATGATACGTCAAAACAATTAATGAAATGGTGTGAAGTACAAATAGTATAATATTATTAAAATATATATATGTTATGTAAAAATAAATAAAAATATATGATTTTAGTTACATATTATACTTATATGTATAGATGTATACATAATATAAAAATGTATGATTCTATTTAGATATACTCATATATATAAATGTATATACACATACGTAATATATATATACACACACACACAAATACATATAAATTGTATACATATTGATTTATATAATATATTTCCTTAATTTCATGAAATATAATATTTATATATAAAAATAATATTTATATATATAAATAATATTTTTCCTAATATAATATGAATAGTAAAAGTGTCTTGCAAGTTATAATTTAAGATTCCCTCGAAAAAGGGAATAAGAAAGCCTCGAAAATTTAAGGATTTGACTCCTTATTTTGGGGTGCATGATTCCTTGTTTAGAGGAATCGATATGTTTCCCAGAATTAAAGCAATTTTACCAAATATATTAATCTGATGATAGGCAATTAGATTCCCAATTTAGATTACTTTTCCTGACAAACAAATGGAGCTTAAGGGTTTGAACAAACAAATAATGTATGTTATGACGAATATATAAAATGATTAAATGTAACGGAAATTGGGCTCATACTTGGGGGCTTTTGAAACTTGGGGTCTAGTAATGACCTTCATCATCAAATTTATATAATGATAGATCCCCACATTCATATCTATACATGTGTGGTGGAGATCAATAGACTAGATCTCGGGAGCCACTATATATCAGCCCAGAAATTGGAATGACCATAGGAAACTTACTTTAGCCTAGGGGTATCACCTTCCACCTATGATGCATGGACACGGACACGACACGGGACACGGATACGTGAATTTTTTTAAAAATTAGTACATAGACACGGCTAATATATGAATGTTCATGTGTATTTTTTATTTTTTCTCAATAGCTGGACAAGGACACGGTGCATGTCCGACACTGCACGGGATGATTTTTCGGAGTGTTCATGCATCATAGGCTTTCACTTTTATGTGGGAGGTTTTGGATTCAATTCCACCCCTTTCGTTTAGAATTAAAAAAAAATATATGGGCAATGTAATCAAGACTTTCCCATGAGCACTTATCGTTGTATTCAATTAGAGGACTTCTCTTCCAAAATTGGACCATAGAACTCATGTTTGGTTCAAAGAAATTGGTAGGAAAAAGAGAAAAAATACAAAAAAATTGTTTTTGTTTTCTCACCCTTTTCCTCACCAAATGCTGAGAAGGGGGTATTTTTCTTTTCTCACCCTTTAGCTCAAATTAGTATTAGATTTTCTCTCATATTTTATTTTTCTTTTCATTTTCTCTAGTAACCAAATAATAAAAAATGACTTTACTTGTATTTTATTTTTTTTCCTACCATTTCTTCAACCCAATAGAGTGTAAAATTTAATTGGGAATGGGTTGGGAAGTTGCTTCAGGATTTTTTTTTTTTTTTAAAGGAGCGATTACAATATCATAATATATCGGTTGTAAGGGAATCTATTACAAGTAAGTATCATTAACAATTACTATCATAAGCTATAAACTATTACAAACTAACTACCAAATAAGTAGAGAAAATACCCACATATATCAGTGGGAGTCGAACTCACAATCTCTTAATTATGGGGTTTCAACCTTAACCAACTAGGCTAGACATCATTGACAAGTTGCTTCAGGAATTAGAGAGTTAAGATTGATTGGGGGAGGGAAAAGGAGAGAGACGTACTTGAGGTGTGAAAACGAAGATTCGAGGAAAGAAGGATGTGAATGTGAAGGTGGTTTCCAAGAAATTGCTCTTGGAATAAATAAATAGTGACAAAAGAACAGCCATAATGTTTTTTTCTTCTTCTTCTTTCTATATGAGAACTTTAATTGATGATTGTGATTGATGACGAATTAGGGTTTGTGTGCCATTTCGGTCAACAAATTATTGTGGGATCACATTATATTCACCATCACATATAATAATTATTAGTACCCGAATAATAAATGTACAGAGAAATATTATGTTCCCTAAATTAAAATTATACGAATCCAGATTTTCTATTTTATTTTATGGAAATTGATATTCGCACTTTTCTATTTGATATTCACACTCCATCTAATTTTATATTTTTATTCTTTTACCAATATACCATTTTAGTTACTAAACAATACTTGACTTAATTTATTTGACGAACAAATAAGCATTTCCATTATTATTTGGAATTCAAGTATTAAAAACGTGAATGACTTTTTCTGAAAATAATAATAAAACTTGTAAAATATTATTAATTAAAAAAATTACAACTTAGAGACGGCAACATCCAAGTTGTTTTCATCACTTTCTTTATTATTTTTTATTTTGGAAAATTCATGAAATGGTGCCGTTTTCATGAATTTTATATTTGTATCGTAAATAAAACGGTGTTGTTTTAACAAATTCTGAAAAAATAAAAAAGATTCATGACAAATGAGCCCTTATCATGAACTTTCCAAAACAATAAAATAAAAGAAAAGAGATGAAAACGGCTTGAATGGTATCGTTTTCAAGGTGTAAAAAATTTTAAATTTATATATTTTAAAAACTTTTCTTTAATTTTATTTCAATAAAAAAGCTATTCACATTTTTAAAACTAAAATTCCAAATAGTGATGGAAAGGATATTTGTCCATCAAATAAATTAAGTCAAGTATTATTTAATAAATAAAATGGTATATTGGTAAAGGAACAAAAATATAAAGTTAGGTGGAGTCTGATTATCAAAAAGAGGAGTGCGAATATCAGTTCTCTATTTTTTATTAATTTATATTTCCTTTATTTAGTTTCTTTTTTTTTTTAATGAGACGGCTATATCATTACAATAATAATTCACACATTTGATAGAATCGAACTCATAACATCCAATTCATAGAGTCTCACTCTTACCACTAACCCAAAACATGACTAATTGTTTATTAAGTTTATTTCTTACTTCATTTCGAAGGAACAACATAGATTGAGAAACAATATTTCGTATTTAGGGTTTGAACAAACAAATAATTTAAGTTATGACAAATATATAAAATGATTAAATGTAACTAATACTTGGGGGCATTTGAAACTTGGGTCTCGAAATGACCTTCATCATCACATGAATATGATGATAGATCCCCATCTTTAAATTTATATATGTGGGGTGGAATTCAATTAGAGGACTTCTCTTTCAAAATTGGACCCTAACAATCTGTTTGGTTCAAGAAAATTGATGGGGTGGGGTGGGGAATTATTTTCCTTTTCCAACCATTTCCTCACCAAATGGTGAGAAAGGGGTATTCGCTCAAACTAGTATTAGATTTTCTCTCCTATTTTATTTTTCTTTTCATTTTCTCTAGTAACCAAACAATGAAAAATGATTTTCCTTGTGTTTTTTTTCCTTTCCCTACCAATTTTTTTGAACCAAACAGAGTGTAAAGTTTAATTGGGAATGGGATGGGAATTGTTGCTTCAAAAAATGAATTTTGTAAATCTATCAAGATAGTTCCCTTACAAGTTCCCACTTAAAAAATACTAGTAAATGCTGCATACTCGTTGCGTCTGCAAAATAGAAAAAAAATTTAAAAAAATATTTTAGTTAAAGTCAATTTGATAATTATTTTTTGTGCTAAAATCAAATAAATAAAACATAAAGAAGATAGTGGGAAAAAAATGTATGGGAGAGAAAAAAAATAAACGTGATATATAAAGATAATATGAGAGAAAATAGGAGGGAGAATAAAATTTAGAGGGGAAATGGAAGTTATTTGGGATACTTGTCAAGTTTTGAGTGGATAAAAGCTTCACTAAAATTTGACAGCCCAAAATAGTTACACTAGACTTCTCCCCTTTTATATAATACTAGTAAATGCCGCACACTCGTTTGCGTGCTCAAAAATAAAAAAAAAATAAAAAAATTATTTTAGTTATAATTATTTTTTGTACCAAAGTCAAATAAATAAAACATAAAGAAGATAGTGGAAAAAGAATATGGGAGAGAAAAGGAAAATAAGCATGATATATAAAGAGAGTATTTGCAAACTCTACTGCTTTTAGAGAAGTGTTTTTCAGTGAAAAATAAGCAGAATTACTTGAGAAGCAGAAGTAGGTAGTGTTTGCAAACTCAAGCAGAAAGTAGAAAAAAGTTGCAGGGAGTGTTTGCAAATAAAAGTAATTACTAATTAGCTTTTTAGCAAAAAGTACAATATTGCCCCTAAAATAAAATAAAAATCATTCTTTCTTCACGTTATGTTCCTACTATTCTTTTTAACAAAATACCCCTAAAAGCGTATGTTTATGCTTTTACAAGTGTCCGTAACGTGCTCACCTTCAATTTTTTTTTCTTTTGTCTTTCTTTTTAAGTTTTTCTAGACCTCATTGGCTTGCAATAAGCATTTGAACAAGTATTATAAACATAAAAATAATTGACTCTTGATTGATATTTTTTCTTGGAACAACATAACACACAAACAAAAAGTAGCAACTCCGACTTCATAAATTAACCAACAGTCGCAAGTTTAAGCAAATTGTGGACTGCAACACTTAAATCAACTCCTAATGTGAAAGTATAGAAATAAATTGCAGTCATTATCCGCTAATCTTATAATCGAGTCGTTTGGATCTAAACTCCATCTAATTCAATGTTTGCAAACGTAAATATCCATAATATTACATGAAGAGAAATGTAAAATGTAATTTTAAATTGAGAAGAATGACAAATAAATCACAACAAAAAATAATAATACAAACCTGGGAGTAAAATTCTTGTCTTCTGCTCTGTTAATTTGCCAAGTTACTCGCTCTGTATTTCCGCTGTATTTCCAATATATAAGTCTAGGTTGGGAGTTTTTAGATTTTTTAGGGCTCTTGGTGCTGATATATCTCTTGATTTCAGTAATATCCAAACTACTAAAATATAATTAACAAGCAAGAGTAGGAATCCTAGAGGAAAGGGTGAATGATTTTACGTTAATTTATGTTCCTTGAAGGTTTTTTTTTAATTGCTTAGTTCTTTTTTAAATTCTGATGTGTTGATATGGGAATATGAAAATATTTTCAAGGATTAAATAGTCATAAAAAATTTAATTTAATTGCAGGAAATTAAAAAGCACCTAGAAGCCCCCCCCCCCCCCCCCACCCAGCTTGGAACTTTTGGCCTTTGAGAGCTTCATTTTAGAGAATCAGAAGCAAAAGTTGGATTTCAAACACTATAAAATTGCTTATTTTTAACTAAAAGCTCAAAATTATTATGAATAATTATTTGTGGATGTCTATTCATCTCCCAATTTGTTCGCTACTCAACTTTAATCATTACTTGTGGTGTCTATTCATCTCTCAATTTATTGGCCACTCAACTTTTATTAATATAGTTTACTCTTATTATAATGTAATAAACCTTTCAGATTCTTGTTTTGTGCCTATAAATAGGCTATACCATTATATTATAATGACACACACAAGAATATCAATAAAAGAGTTCTCTACTTAATTCTCTCATTTTATTCTCTCAATTTCATAATATTTGAGTTTATTTCATAACACGTTATCAGCACGATCAGTCTCAAGGTATTAATCATTTTGAAATTTGGCCAAAGATATACATGGGGTACTCAACGTATGATGTAAAATCCATTGAGAGATTTTCGTGAGTTATTATGAGTTTGTAAAGAAAATTGATGGACTTTGTAAAGAAAATTGATGGACAAGATTTTTAAAACAAAGCAAGAAGAAAAGGTAAAGAAAAGGTACGTATATTTCAATATTTAACAAAAATAGAAATATGCAATAATTCTCTTGATGTTTGGAAAGAAGACATATGTATATGTGCATATATTTGATTAGTATTATTCTTTTGAATAATCCTATCATGTTGAAAATATTTTAAGAAGTTGAATGATTGTTATGTTATTCATTTTATACTTTGATAATAGTATTATATTGATGAATCTTGAAAAAAACTTGACTTTGTGACTCTTGATATTACGAGGAAAAATTATTTTTCTTGGGTGTTAGATGTTGAAATTCATCTTGATGCAAATAACTATACTTCATTCCCTGAAGTGAATGTGTTGAGCAATATATAAATTCATATATGCAAATAACTATACTCCATTCCCTAAAGTGAATGTGTTGAGCAATATATAATTATTTTAATCATGAGTCTCGTCCAACTAGTTCTGCTACATTCCCTGAAGTGAAAGTAGCATCACATAACTATTTTAATCATTAAAGAAATCATGGACGTGGACGTGGTCGTGGATATGGTTATGGAAATCGTGGTGGTTATTCAAACAATACATCTTTCCACCAGAAGTGGAAAAATAATGAAGAGAAAAATGAAGGTGGCCAAAATAGCTAATCTGTAGAAAATTTATGTTATCGTTGTGGTGGTAAAGTTCATTGGTCTTGTACCTATCGTACACCAAAGCATCTTGTTGACCTTTACCAAGAATCGCTGAAAGGTAAAGAAAAGAAGATAGAAACAAATTTTGCTTTTAAAGAAGGTGATTCTGATCATGGCCATTTTGATGACACTCATTTAGATGTTGCTGATTTCTTTGATGATTCTAATGAAAAAAATTGATCACTTGATTGGAGATTGAAATGTTCAAAAATAAATTTGTTAAATTTTAATTCTAGTACTTTATAAATAAATATTTAAGTATGTTGTTTTCTTTTTAAGAATGAATTTATTCATAAGATTATCATTTCTTATTAAATAATATTGTTTGATATTGATTTATTTCTTTTTATGTTTCAATAAAGAATGAGTATTTACTCGATCAGCAACATCAATAATGAAAATATATGTCTCGCTGATAGTACAACAACTCACACCATCCTCAAAAATTAAAAATACTTCTCTTATTTAGTAATGCAAGAAGCCAATGTTAATACTATATCGGGTAGTGCAAAATTAATTGAAGGCTCCGGCAAAGCTAATATATTGTTACCCGGAGGAACACAATTTTATATTGACGAAGCCTTATATTCTACTAAGTCTTAAAGAAATTTACTAAGCTTCAAAGATATCTGCCGAAATGGATATCATATTGAGACAACAAGTGATGGCAATATTGAATATCTATACATCACTAATACAATATCTGGTAACAAATGTATATTGGAAAAGTTGCCAGCATTGTCTTCCGGTTTGTACTACACGCATATATCTACTATTGAAACATATGTTATCGTAAACCAGAAGTTAACAAATCAAAATAAGTTTGTTGTTTGGCATGACTGGTTGGGCCATCCCGGATCAATTATGATGCGAAAGATAATTGAGAATTCATGTGGTAATCCATTGAAGAGCCAGCAGATTCTTCAATCGAATGATTTCTCATGTGCTGCTTGTTCACAGGAAAGTTGATTATTCGACCATCAACAACAAAAGTAGGAAATGAATCTCTTACGTTTTTGGAACGTATTCAAGGTGATATTTGTGGACCAATACACCCGTCGTGTGGACCATTTAGATATTTTATGGTTTTAATTGATGCATCAACAAGGTGGTCACATGTATCTTTGTTATCAACTCGCAACCTGGCGTTTGCGAGATTGCTTGCTCAATTGATTAGAATACGAGCACATTTTCCTGATTATCCAATTAAGAAGATACGCCTTGATAATGCGGGTGAATTTACTTCCAAAAACGTTCAATGACTATTGTATGTCTATTGGAATTGATGTTGAACATCCTGTAGCACATGTTCATACACGAAACGGTCTAGCAGAATCGTTTATTAAGCGTCTGCAGTTAATTGCAAGACCTTTACTTATGAGATCAAAACTTCCTATTTCTTGTTGGGGACATGCTATTTTGCATGCAGCAGCACTTATTCGCATAAGGCCAACACGTTATCATAAGTTCTCCCCATTACACTTGGTTTTTGGTCAGGAACCAAATATTTCCCATCTAAGAATTTTTGGATGTGCGGTATATGTTCCAATTGCTCCACCACAAAGCACTAAGATGGGATTCGAGTCTCAATCGATAATAAAGTATCTAGAGCCATTGACTGGAGATTTATTTACGGCTCGATTTGCTGATTGTCATTTTGATGAATCATATTTTCCAACATTAGGGGGAGAAAATAAACAGCTGGAAAAGAAAATTAGTTGGAATGAATTATCTTTATCTCATCTTGATCCTCGAACAAAACAAAGTGAACTGGAAGTTCAAAAGATAATTCACTTGCAAGGTTTAGCTAACCAACTGTCAGACGCATTTACTGACCTAAAAAAAGGTGACTAAGTCATATGTACCAGCTGTTAATGCTCCAGTAAGAATTGTTGTCCTTGAAGGTCAAAGTAATGAGTCTACTGCACGCCTGAAGCGTGGTAGACCTATCGGTTCCAAAGATAGTCATCCTCGAAAAAGAAAAGGAGCTAAGAATCAAGATGGTCTAATCGAGGATAAAATAACTCCAAAAGAGTCCCCAGTCATAACTAATATTTCGGTTCCAGAAGAACCTTAGGTATCTGAAAATTGTGAAAATAATGAGATCTCAATCGATTATGTTATGAACGGGAAACAATGGAATCGAAATGAAGTCAACGTTGATGATAAATTTGCATATAATGTAGCGCTAAATATGATGAATGATAATGAGGATCAAAAACCAAAGTCTGTTAATGAATGTCGACAAAGAAATGATTGGCCAAAATGGAAAGACGCAATGAGGGCAGAGTTAAACTCGCTTGAACCAACGAAAAGTTTTTGGACCTGTAGTCCGTACACCTGAAGATGTAAAAGTTTTTGGACCTGTAGTCCGTACACCTGAAGATGTAAAAGTTTTTGGATCTGTAGTCCGTACACCTGAAGATGTAAAAGTTTTGGACCTGTAGTCCGTACACCTGAAGATGTAAAACCAGTAGGATACAAATGGATATTTGTGCGAAAACGAAATGAGAAAAATGAAATTGTAAGATATAAGGCACGTCTTGTTGCCCAAGGGTTTTCGCAACGACCTGACATAGATTATGAGGAGACTTATTCTCCTGTGGTGGATGCAACTACTTTTCGTTATATAATAAATCTGGCAGTGCATGAAAAACTTGATTTGCGTCTAATGGATGTTATTACAGCCTATTTGTATGGCTCGCTTGATAATGACATATATATGAAAATCCCTGAAGGATTTAATATGCCTGAAGCATATAAATCAAGTTCTCGAGAACATTATTCAATTAAATTAAGTAAGTCATTGTATGGACTGAAACAATCTCGACGAATGTGGTATAATCGTCTCAGTGAATATTTGTTGAAGGAAGGATATAAGAATGATCAAATTTGTCCTTGTATTTTCATCTGGAAATGAGTTTGTTATAATTACAGTTTATGTTGACGATTTAAATATCGTTGGAACTCCTGAAAAGATTTCAAAAACTGTTAATTGCTTAAAAAAAGAATTTGAGATGAAAGATCTTGGAAGAACAAATTTTGCCTTGGGTTGCGAATTGAATATTTAAAGAATGAAATTTTTGTATATCAAGACGCTTATATATCAAAGGTGCTAAAACGATTCTATATGGATAAATCACATCCATTGAGCACCCCGATGGTCGTAAGGTCACTAGATGTGAACAAAGATCCTTTTCGACCTCGAGAAAATGATGAAGAACTACTTGGTCCTGAAGTACCATATCTAAGTGCAATCGGTGCACTAATGTATCTTGCTTGTCACACTCGACCTGATATAGCATTCGCTGTTAATCTATTAGCAAGATATAGTTCTTCTCCTACACGAAGGCATTGGAATGGGGTTAAACAGGTACTCCGCTACCTTAGAGGAACAATCGATATGGGCTTGTTTTATTCAAATGTACCCAAGTCCGAATTGGTCGGATATGCAGATGCTGGATATATGTCTGATCCTCATAATGGTCGTTCACAAACGGGCTATTTATTTACATGTGGTGGCATAGCCATTTCATGGCGATCTATGAAACAAACTATATCGGCCACACCATCTAATCATGCAGAAATCTTGGCTATTCACGAGACAAGTCGAGAATGTGTTTGGTTAAGATCCATGATTCAACACATTCGAGGGACTTGTGGTTTATCTTCTGGAAAAATGATCCCGACGATCTTATATGAAGATAATTCCGCATGTATTGCACAATTGAAAGAAGGGTACATTAAAGGAGATAGAACAAAACATATTTCACCAAAGTTCTTTTTCACTCATGATCTTCAGAAGAATGGTGATATTAATGTTCAACAAATCTGTTCCAGTGATAATCTTGCTGATTTGTTCACTAAGGCACTTCCCACAGCAACATTTGAAAAACTAGTCTACAATATTGGAGTACGTAGACTTAAAGATCTTGACTGATATTGTCATGAGGGGGAGGTAATACGCGCTGCACTCTTTTTCCCTTAACCTAGGTTTTTCCCACTGGGTTTTCCTGGTAAGATTTTTAATGAGGTAGCATCTGATTGCGTATTGATATGTACTCTTTTTCCTTCACTAGGTTTTTGTCCCATTGGGTTTTTCCTAATAAGGTTTTAACGAGACATATTTTTAATAGATAGACATCCAAGGGGGAGTATTATGAATAATTATTTGTGATGTCTATTCATCTCCCAATTTGTTGGCCACTCAACTTTAATCATTACTTATGGTGTCTGTTCATCTCTCAATTTGTTGGCCACTCAACTTTAATTAATATAGTTTACTCTTATTATAATGTAATAAACCTTTCAGATTCTTGTTTTGTGCCTATAAATAGGCTATACCATTGTATTATAATGACACACACAAGAATATCAATAAAAGAGTTCTCTACTTAATTCTCTCATTTTATTCTCTCAATTTCATAATATTTGAGTTTATTTCATAACAAAAATCACTTTTGTTTAGAGTTTGCAAACACTCCCAAAGATACTATGAGAGAAAATAGGAGAGAGAATAAATTTTAGAGGGGAAATGATAGTAATTTGGGATATTTGTCAAATTTTGGGTGGATGAAGGCTTCACCAAAATTTGACAGCCCAAAATAGTTATTGTGGGCCTCTCCCACTTTATATAATAGTATAGATAATATAATATGATATATATTATATATAGTATAGATTAGTCAAAAACACACGCATTGATAGTTACATTAATAAATATTAGTCAAAAACACACTCAATGCATGTGTAAAAAAGTTATAATTGATAAGAAGATTTTTTAACATTGTTAATTAAATTTACATAAAAGGCAACAAAATAAAAGAAAAATAGAAATGTGAAATAAATTGACAGAGATTAAAAATAAAAAAATATAGAAAAATTTCTTATGTCAAGTTTTATGGACCATGTGATTGTCATTAATCTACCTTTCTAAAATTTTTAAGGTGACATTATATCATTTACATGGTGTGTGTATAATACTTGATTTATAAATAAAATTGTTATGGCTTTAACAAAACCGCATGACAGTCCAAAACAATTTTCTTAGGGTGCCTTTAATCATATAGAAGATTGAATAGTATAGATATAGAGAGTTAGTGCTCAAACTTTCAAGGAATCACTCTCTCATCAGGATCTCTGAAAGAAAATTTATATCCTCTTATTTCTTTTAGTTTTTAGGAACTGTTATCTTAAAAACTCCAAGTTTAAATTTTATATAAAATTACAATATTGCCCATTGAATGAGAAACATTATGAACTTTACAATTGAGTTCCAAGAATATTTTTATGCATCAAAATAAATTACTTTATTTTAACTTTACTATTTTATTACATATTAAATAATAAACACATAAGTTAAAAAATTGAATAGTTGTAAAATTTTAATGAAATCCTAAAACAAAAGTCTATCAAATAAAAATTAAGAATCTCAACAATACAATGCATGTAGGGTGAGTTTGGTCCAACTTTTGCATAATTGATTATCGCATAATAGATTATGGCAAAATCTGGAAGTTTCAACTTTTCCAAAAAATGGTTTTGTAACACAAAAATGTCCAAAATAAATTATATGAAAGGGGGCCAAACAGTTATCAAATTAGCATTTGAACCACAAACACTTATTTTAGCTTTTCAACTGCTCTGCCAAACGCACCTGTAGTATGTTGTATTCGAAAATGATACAAAATCAATCTTGAAATGAAAATTGCTTCATTTTGATTGTATATAAACACAAAATTTCAAGTTTGTAATGCTTGTTATAGTAGTCAGTTTACTACAATACTAGCCATATATAAGTGCTCAAATAAGTTGCACCAAAAAAGATAAAATAAATTGTTAGAAGTATCTATAATTTCTCAACTTGTACATAAAAAGATAAAGCACATTTTGAATAGAAAAATAATTGAAAATTTCATAGTATCGTCAACATATGCACTCACATAATCGACAATTTAAGAAACGTATATATGGACAACAACAACAACAACAACAACAATAATAATAATAATAATAATTATTATTATTATTATTATTCTTTTGTACTATAGTGTTCATGTTTTGAATTTGCAATTTTTTGTTCGCACACTTGCTTACAAAGATAAATAAAAGTGAAGCTCCAATATTAATCCCATATTTTTTACAATACAAAATAAGTATTTCTAAATTTCTCGTCTGAAAAAAATCCAGCGATTAAGTTCGATAGTTTTTAAACTAATTACTCTTGACAGGTAACAATTAATTCTTCTTCTAAAGTTGACAATGTGTCAACCTTTTTTATTATTTTTTACTAATTGCTGTTTAATTTGTTGTTTGGTCTTTGACATGTGCATCATTACTTTTACAAATACTATACCAATATTCAATACTATCATTTTTATTTTTATCATAAATTTTTGAGTAAAATAAAATGTCTATGTTTCTATTAAAACCAAAATAAAATACCCCCAATCTAGCAAGCAAATTAGTTTGCGATCCGTCATTTTAATTTTCTTTTTAATTTAAGACCCAATTTGACAAATACAATTATATTTATTTAATGATTAATGATTGTTTTTTCTCTTTCGAAGTGAGCCAAACATATAACCAATATAAATTCACCATCAGTTTTAGTTTGGGATATACTATTTTTTTCGTAATAAAGATGGATGCAATCTGGAGTTGATATTGGAGTTCCAAAAATTACCATTAGAGCCACTATTCACTGTTTTTCTAAAAAGAAATTGCAATGGATAGTGAAAAAACCTCTATAGTAGATTTGGACTGCTAATATTATTTCCCAAATAAAATCGTAGATTAAATCCTCAATGTATCAGTTATCTATACTACTTATAATTGAATAACACCCAATGTTGGACTGACAATTTTTTGGTATGATATGGCTATTTTTTTCTCTTTTTCATCCGGGTAATTTTATGGTAGATTGAGAGTATTGCTCTCGATTTATTTTTCACCAAAAAAACACTTGGGGTAAGTTAGTTTACGCATGATAGATGAGTATGAGAATCAACCCACTCATTTTAAATGTGTAAGATAAAATGGATCTAAATCAATATTTCCGATCCACATTAGAATTTTCCTTTTCATCCTAATTATGGCATGGACTTATTCCATACTTTATCGGAATATGTAGCCAACTTTTTTCTCCTTAGTTTTAATTATTTTTTTCTCTCCCTCCTTCCTAATCTCTATCAGCATCATGTAAGGGTAATTATTGGGGCAATTCTATGCTGGATCGAGAGTCTCGATCCAGAATTTATCATTGAATTCCCTAATAGGGGGGACATTTACTAAATTACCCCCGAATTTAATGGTGAATTCTGGACCGAGATTCAGCATAGAATTTCACATAATTATTGTCTTTCTATCACTGTTCATTTTGTTTAATTTTGGAGTTTAGTTCTTCATTTCTATAGCAAGGTCTTTTTTGTTTTTAATGTTGTCAAGTTTCTCCTTTTATCAAGTTCTTTAATGATCTTCAATTATGAGAAAAAAAAAGTTCTGTAATGCTTTTCACTTTCTAATATTTTTGTTATTTTATGCAGAAGCTTCTTCTATGGAGCCGATTTTCAGAGAGAAATTTTGATAGATTTTAAAAAGTGGAAAACAAGTCGAGAAGAGAAGATGCATTAAACAGTAAAAATATGATTGAGTAAACGATTTGCGAGTCTTTCTTTTTTCTTTTTCAATTTTGCTTCAAATATTTGAATCGTATATAATTTTGTTTGTACACTATCGAGTGTGCATTACTTGCTAATATTCAATAATTGTTTGACATAGTATACTGTAGGATAATTCTATAGTGCAGCGAAAGTATTACTCTAAAGTGTACTATTGTGTATATCTTTTTCATATAATTGTGTGTGGAGACCACACACAGTACACCTCAATATATGAAAGAGATAAACACAAAAAGTGTTATTTTCGATTCACCATAGAAAAATCCGTATACTGTGTATGTCTTTATGATTCTTTTTTTTTTTGATAAATATGTTTTTATGATTCAACTTAGACTAATATTTTTACATTAATTAAAGTTCCCCCACTTGCTTTTTCTTGTAATGGTTCATCTTGACTTGACTTTAGCATTTAAGATGGGGCACGCTTCCATTATTATTTTATTGTCTGGGCAGGTGGCACTTGGCAGGGTTGTCTTTCTATTCCTTTTCCAAACTGAGCGTCAAAAAATGCAAGAGCGTGTTGAATAAGGCATTTGACATTTCTTATTTATTAGAGAAAATTACTAAAATCCATAATTTTTAATATTTAAAAAAATCATAAAAATAATTTTCAATCTTAAAAATTTATTTTACAAGCTTTTCTTTCAAAAAAATCTGAAACTTAAAGGCTATGTTTGGTTATATTTTCATGTTATGTTTGGTCCAAAATTCTCATCAAACCATGTTTGGTTCACAAAATATTTGGTAAAAAATATACTACTTTTTTTGTAAAAAAAACATAATAATTATTTTCCATTTTTTTACAACTACTTTGTCCCTACACTCCTCTCTATATGTTCTCTCTCTTATCTCACAAAAAACACACTCAAAAACCAACTCTCAAAATAAAATCAAACATAATTTCATCAAACACGCATATGTTCCCATAAATTTCTCACCAAAATACCATAGAAAAACATAACCAAACATAGCCAAAATATTCTAAACTCATTTCGTTCCGAAACATTTGTCTTCTCTTTTTTGCCTCTTGCAATTATGTCCTTTCATAAAACAGAGCTCAACACCGTATTTTGTTATGTGTTTCTTGAAAATTGTAGAGTTATTACTTTAATAATATAATTGTTGTATCTTTAAAAACTTTTGTCACATTCCATATGCATCAAGCGCTTGAAAAACAAGGACCGTAACTCTTGCCTCGATAAGTTCACTTCAAGAACACCGTCCTAAACTATTTTTCTGCGATAGACTTGTATAGACGGAAAGTTCATGTAGGTTGTGGGCTACAAATGATATGAAAATTTCTTATTAGATGCGTTAATGATAACAATTAGAATCTAAATTAGACCCATTTAATTTCATTAGAAATTTTGTATAGACTTTGAGCTTTAGATTTGCACAAGACTTTTATTTATTTTTATTCTAAATTAATAGGCTAAATATCTTAAATTGCGCATCTGATAGAACTCTAAGTGAGTTTGTCATAAGTCAAATCTGAAGTACAAGCATCTGAAGTTTGAATGAAAATGAAAATCTCTAAATACCTATCATAACATCTGAAGTACAAGCATCTGAAGTTTGAATGAAAATGAAAATCTCTAAATACCTATCATAGCATCAAGGTACTCCAAGCATACAAAAAATTAATACGTTCTGACATAAAATTAACCGCCTCACAAGAAATAAACTCATTCTCATATATTCATTCAGACGAGAAGCATACAATACCTTTTTCAAATAAAAACAATTATTTTTATTTTTATTTTCACATTTTTAATTATAAGGACACACCACTTCACCAAATCGCACACACCTTTCGCTCACCTCTCCATTTTGAAAAGATAGTGCTTCCCGAGGCGATGGTTGTGATATGTCGAAATAAAACATATGGTCTCGCCCTCCACAACCTTATGGACATATTGAGACTCATTTTCAGTATTTTTGGTATTCTTCTTTTCATCCAATTTTTGCCATTTCCACTTATAAATACATTTAAGTGATACAACTTTATCTATTATTTTATTTATATATACTACTTTCATATTTTTGAATCACTTAACCGATGTGTTTAACTAAAATACGTCTAAATTTTCTTATAAAACAAAAACTCACCCAAAACATTTCTCACAAAAAATAATTTATCTCACAAGAAAAAAACATATCACATCATGCCTAATTTTGATACTTTTGTTAATAAAAAAACTCATCCAAACACACTTTTATCATCATGTCTCTAGCTCCTAAATTTTATACAAATTTCAATAATATAAATAGTCATTATCAATAACATCAAAAAAGAATAAAACTTGTAAATAACTATTCTGGAAATCATACATCCCAGTATCGCACAATTGCGCGGTGGAGCTTTAAACTAGTGTATGTATGTATATATATATACACACACATACACACATTATATAAGCACCAAAAATAAATAAATATATATATAAACATTATATAGTTGTTTGTTTTTTCTATTATCTTCTAAATATATATATATATAAACATTATATAGTTGTTTGTTTTTTCTATTATCTTCTAAATTAATTGCTTTATTTAATAAATTGACATACAATATTTCAAAATACGTTTAATGCTTGAACGAATCTTATATGATATTTTGTTTGTCAAGTCCAAGAACATATGTGGAACCCAGTGAAGCAATAATTGCGCCATATTTATTGCTTGATTTGATGTGTAGTGTTTGTTCTTTTACCCACATCTCTTTCCTCTTTCTTTTTGTAGAGGTTGAGCTGAACTTGACTTTTCCCCAGCTCCTTTTTTTTTTTAAAATTAAAAAAAAACATTAAATTGGATTGACTCCGACTTTCTATTAGGGCTAAGACATGCTTTCGAGGACCATAAATCTGTTATATTGGTACTTACAAATCATCCAATAACGCAATCTTTACTTCGGCAAAGGAAAGTGAACAAGCAACTTTGTGAGAAGAACTTACTTGTCCTTATTAACTGAACCATGCTGTCACTTTTCCCCAACTTCATTATTTACATTTTTATTCTTTAGTAGTTGCCACGCCATCCCCACCACATTATGGAATCACGTGTCCACATGTTCGTTCTCACATATTTATGGAAAATATTTACATATATCGGGTCTTGGTCTCACTTGTATATTTTATGGATGTGATTAATTCATATTATTTATTTTATTTTTTTGAATTAAAAAATAAAATAAGTGATGTGGATTAAATACATCCACAAGATGCACGAGTAAGGCCCAAGATCCGATTTATACAATTTTTTTTTCCATATTTATCAAAGTAATTTATTATATGGTAATCCTATCACAAATCCAATGGTCAAATATATATTTTGTATTTATCCTTTTTTTTATAAATGTGTATAAAGACAATATATAATATATTTTATTGTATAAAAGAGACGAGTACTTGACCACTAATTTTAGTGTAACATAAATTTATACTTGGAGTAGGCCAAATATCCCCATTCCCCATTGCACTTTCCAATTTAGGGATCTTTCATTCTTCAAAGTTTTAGCTTGGACTTCCTAATTGAAAATGGAAGTTTTGATTGGTGGATGTATGTTAGAAATTCTCCCAATTTCGAGTTTGTCCGAGACTTTATGAGTTTTCACTTTTCACCAATTGAGTGAGGCACGTGGTTTTGTCAAGAAATTGAAGAAAGATTTCGCAAACAAACAATTTTGTGAAATTTTCTATGAAATAACTTACAACCAAACACGTGGTGATGTGAGTTCAATATCATAGCTCATTAGTGGTTAATTTGTTTCAAATCAATCAACAACATAAAATGCTTTAAAATGATTTACAGATGAAACAACCTCTACGACAAATATTTTTATATCTTTTCTAAAAAATCAATTTGTTGATCCAAAGTGATATACAAATAGGGTTTAACAGGAGTGGTTGAATAGCCCCTTGAAATTTTATGCACTTCAAAAAAATTTGTATTTGTTATGAATAATTCATTAAGTGGATGTCCATACAACTCCAATACATAATTTAGTGGATTCACCTACAACTCCAATATCTCATTTAGTGGATTAACCTACAATTCCATTACCTCATTTTGTAATCAATATTTGATCTTGTTTTGTGCATATAAATAGGCTTTGCCATTGTATTGAGAAATACACCAAAATCAAAGAAAGAATTCTCTTCTTAATTCTCTAGTCTCTCTACTTTAGAATATTTGTATATATTTCATAATATTTGGGGTTATAACACGTTATCAGCACGATTCGTCTCAAGTTGTTAGTCATTATCTTTTCGGATTGGCATTGAGGTAGAAGCAAAAGCACCTGCAGAGGAAGAGAACTAGGTGGGAAAATTATCTCATCTATTTGTTTGCATCCATTAACATCATACATATATTTACTTTACAAAACCATTATGAATGATCATCATAAAATAATTTTTATATTAAGTTTTCATGTTTAATGGCACATAAGGAAATTTAGTCTTTACTTCTAGGTTTTCTTTGACTTCCGTGAGTAGTCATCAAGGTGTGTGCATATAGAATAGATACATGATGAAATATTCCAAACTTTATAGTATCACATGTTCTAACAAATCAAGCAGATTATACTGACATCTTCACGCATTATATGTCTTATTATTATAGTTAATTGATTCATTATCTAACTTTTCTTATACTTTGATGATAGTGTTATAATGACGAATCTTGCAAAACTTGATTTTGTGGCTCTTGACATTACGGGGAAGAATTATTTATCTTGGGTGTTAGATGCTGAAATTCATTTAGATGCAAATGGTCTTGGAGAAATAATTAAAGAAGGAAATAAAGCATCTAATCAAGAAAAGGCCAAAGCTATGATTTTCCTTCGTCACCACCTTCGTGAGAGCTTAAAAAATGAGTATCTTACTATAAAAGATCCACTTGTTCTTTGGAATAATTTGAAAGAAAGATATGACCACCAAAAAACTGTTATTCTTCCAAAAGCTCGTTATGATTGGATGCATTTACGATTGCAAGATTTCAAAACCGTAAGTGAGTATAACTCTGCAACGTTTAGAATCAGTTCTCAATTGAAATTGTGTGGAGAAAAAATCAACGATGAGGATATGTTAGAAAAAACATTCTCCACTTTTCATGCATCCAATGTGCTCCTGCAGCAGCAATATCGTGAAAAAGGTTTTCAAAAATATTCTGGACTGATTTCTTGCCTACTTGTGGCTGAACAAAACAATGAGCTTTTGATGAAAAATCACGAGTCTCGTCCAACTGGTTCTGTTCCATTCCCTGAAGTGAATGTAACAACCAATAACCATTTTAGTAATGAACCAAATCGTGGTCGTGGTCGTGGTCGTGGCCATGGCCGTGGTAGAGGCCGTGGTATTGGACATGGACGTGGACGTGGTCGTGGATATGGTTTTGGAAATCGTGGTGGTTATTCAAAGAACACATCTTTCCACCAGAAGTGGAAAAATAATGAAGAGAAAAATGAAGGTGGCCAAAATAGCAAATCTTTGGAAAATTTATGCTATCGTTGTGGTGGTAAAGGTCATTGGTCTCGTACCTGTCGTACACCAAAACATTTTGTTGACCTTTACCAAGAATCGTTAAAAGGTAAAGGAAAGAAGATAGAAACAAATTTTGTTTTTGAAGAAATCGATTCTGATCGTGGCCATTTTGATGACACTCATTTAGATGTTGCTGATTTCTTTGCTGATCCTGATGGAAAAATTAATCACTTGAGTGGAGATGGAAGTGTTCAAAAATAAATTTGTTAATTTTTAATTCTAGTACTTTATAAATAAATATTTAAGCATGTTGTTTTCCTATTTATTCATATGATTGTCGTTTCTTATATTAAATAATATTATTTGGTATTGATTTATTTCTTTTTATGTTTCAATAAAGAATGAGTATTTACTCGATCAGCAACAACATCAATAATGAAGATATGTGTCTCGCTGATAGTGCCACAACTCACACCATTCTCAAGAATAAAAAATACTTCTCTTATTTAGTAATCAAGAAGCCAATGTTAGTACTATATCGAGTAGTGCAAAATTAATTGAAGGCTCCGGCAGAGCTAATATATTGTTACCCGGAGGAACACAATTTTATATTGATGAAGCCTTATATTCTACTAAGTCTCAAAGAAATTTACTAAGCTTCAAAGATATCCGCCGAAATGGATATCATATTGAGACAACAAGTGATGGCAATATTGAGTATCTTTACATCACTAATACAATATCTGGTAACAAATGTATATTGGAAAAGTTGCCAGCATTGTCTTCCGGTTTGTACTACGCGCATATATCTACTATTGAAACACATGTTATCGTAAACCAGAAGTTTACAAATCAAAATAAGTTTGTTATTTGGCATGACCGGTTGGGCCATCCCGGATCAATTATGATGCGAAATATAATTGAGAATTCATGTGGTCATCCATTGAAGAGCCAGTAGATTCTTCAATCGAATGAGTTCTCATGTGCTGCTTGTTCACAAGGAAAGTTGATTATTCGACCATCAACAACAAAAGTAGGAAGTGAATCTCTTACGTTTTTGGAACGTATTCAAGGTGATATTTGTGGACCAATACACCCGTCGTGTGGACCATTTAGATATTTTATGGTTTTAATTGATGCATCAACAAGGTGGTCACATGTATCTTTGCTATCAACTCGCAACCTGGCGTTTGCGAGATTGCTTGCTCAATTGATTAGACTACGAGCACATTTTTCTGATTATCCAATTAAGAAGATACGCCTTGATAATGCGGGTGAATTTACTTCCAAAACGTTCAATGACTATTGTATGTCTATTGGAATTGATGTTGAACATCCTGTAGCACATGTTCATACACAAAACGGTCTAGCAGAATCGTTTATTAAGCGTCTGCAGTTAATTGCAAGACCTTTACTTATGAGATCAAAACTTCCTATTTCTTGTTGGGGAGATGCTATTTTGCATGCAGCAGCACTTATTCGCATAAGGCCAACGAGTTATCATAAGTTCTCCCCATTACACTTGGTTTTTGGTCAGGAACCAAATATTTCCCATCTAAGAATTTTTGGATGTGCGGTATATGTTCCAATTGCTCCACCACAACGCACTAAGATAGGTCCTCAAAGGAAATTGGGAATATATGTTGGATTTGAGTCTCCATCGATAATAAAGTATCTAGAGCCATTGACTGGAGATTTATTTACGGCTCGATTTGCTGATTGTCATTTTGATGAATCAGATTTCCCAACATTAGGGGGAGAAAATAAGCAACTGGAAAAGAAAATTAGTTGGAATGAATTATCTTTATCTCATCTTGATCCTCGAACAAAACAAAGTGAACTGGAAGTTCAAAAGATAATTCACTTGCAAGGTTTAGCTAACCAACTGCTAGACGCATTTACTGACCTAAAAAAAGTGACTAAGTCACATGTACCAGCTGTTAATGCTCCAGTAAGAATTGTTGTCCCTGAAGGTCAAAGTAATGAGTCTACTGCACGCCTGAAGCGTGGTAGACCTATCGGTTCCAAAGATAGTCATCCTCGAAAAAGAAAAGGAGCTAGGAATCAAGATGGTCTAATCGAGGATAAAATAACTCCAGAAGAGTCCCTAGTCATAACGAATATTTCGGTTCCAGAAGAACCTCAGGTACCTGAAAATTGTGAAAATAATGAGATCTCAATCGATTATGTTATGAACGGGAAACGATGGAATCGAAATGAAGTCAACGTTGATGATAAATTTTCATATAATGTAGCGCTAAATATGATGAATGATAATGAGGATCAAGAACCAAAGTCTGTTAATGAATGTCGACAAAGAAATGATTGGCCAAAATGGAAAGACGCAATGGGGGCAGAGTTAAACTCGCTTGAAAAATGAAAAGTTTTTGGACCTGTAGTCCGTACACCTGAAGATGTAAAGCCAGTAGGATACAAATGGGTATTTGTGCGAAAACGAAATGAGAAAAATGAAATTGTAAGATATAAGGCACGTCTTGTTGCCCAAGGGTTTTCGCAACGACCTGACATAGATTATGAGGAGACTTATTCTCCTGTGGTGGATGCAACTACTTTTCGTTATATAATAAGTCTGGCAATGCATGAAAAACTTGATTTGCGTCTAATGGATGTTATTACAGCCTATTTGTATGGCTCGCTTGATAATGATATATATATATATATATATGAAAATCCCTGAAGGAGTTAATATACCTGAAGCATATAAATCAAGTTCTCGAGAACATTATTCAATTAAATTAAGTAAGTCATTGTATGGACTGAAACAATCTGGACGAATGTGGTATAATCGTCTCAGTGAATATTTGTTGAAGGAAGGATATAAGAATGATCAAATTTGTCCTTGTATTTTCATGAAAAGATCTGGAAATGAGTTTGTTATAATTACAGTTTATGTTGACGATTTAAATATCGTTGGAACTCCTAAAGAGATTTCAAAAACTGTTAATTGCTTAAAGAAAGAATTTGAGATGAAAGATCTTGGAAGAACAAAATTTTGCCTTGGGTTGCAAATTGAATATTTAAAGAACGAAATTTTTGTATATCAAGACGCTTATATATCAAAGGTGCTAAAACGATTCTATATGGATAAATCACATCCATTGAGCAACCCGATGGTCGTAAGGTCACTAGATGTGAACAAAGATCCTTTTCGACCTCAAGAAAGTGATGAAGAACTACTTGGTCCTGAAGTACCATATCTAAGTGCAATCGGTGCACTAATGTATCTTGCTTGTCATACTCTACCTGATATAGCATTCGCTGTTAATCTATTAGCAAGATATAGTTCTTCTCCTACACGAAGACATTGGAACGGAGTTAAACAGGTACTCCGCTACCTTAGACAAACACTCGATATGGGTTTGTTTTATTTCAATGTACCCAAGTCCGAATTGGTTGGATATGCAGATGCTGGATATATGTCTGATCCTCATAATGGTCGTTCACAAACGGGCTATTTATTTACATGTGGTGGCACAGCCATTTCATGGCGATCTATGAAACAAACTATATCGGCCACATCACCTAATCATGCAGAAATCTTGGCTATTCATGAGGCAAGTCGAGAATGTGTTTGGTTAAGATCCATGATTCAACACATTCGAGGGACTTGTGGTTTATCTTCTGGAAAAATGATCCGCGATCTTATATGAAGATAATTCCGCATGTATCACACAATTGAAAGAAGGGTACATTAAAGGAGATAGAACAAAACATATTTCATCAAAGTTCTTTTTCACTCATGATCTTCAGAAGAATGGTGATATTAATGTTCAACAAATCCGTTCCAGTGATAATCTTGCTGATTTGTTCACCAAGGCACTTCCCACAGCAACGTTTGAAAAACTAGTCTACAATATTGGAGTACGTAGACTTAAAGATCTTGACTGATATTGTCATGAGGGGGAGATAATACGCGCCGCACTCTTTTTCCCTTAACCAAGGTTTTTCCCACTGGGTTTTCCTGGTAAGGTTTTTAATGAGGCAGCATCTGATTGCGTATTAAAAGAATTATGTACTCTTTTTCCTTCACTAGGTTTTTATCCCACAGGGTTTTTCCTAGTAAGGTTTTAACGAGACATATTCTTAAGTGATGGACATCCAAGGGGGAGTGTTATGAATAATTCATTAAGTGGATGTCCATACAACTCCAATACATAATTTAGTGGATTCACCTACAACTCCAATATCTCATTTAGTGGATTTACCTACAATTCCATTACCTCATTTTGTAATCAATATTTGATCTTGTTTTGTGCCTATAAATAGGCATTGCCATTGTATTGAGAAATACACCAAAATCAAAGAAAGAATTCTTTTCTTAATTCTCTAGTCTCTCTACTTTAGAATATTTGTATATATTTCATAATATTTGGGTTATAACAGTATTCAAGTTTTATCAACAATTAAAATACTCTTGAAGTTGAATGTCAACTAAAACTGTTTTATAAAGAAAAAAAATATTGGAGAAAGTTGCACTTTTGGTCCCACAATTTATCTGCATGTGCACTGTTAGTCCCAAGGTTTACGGGACTTGCACATTTGGTCCCACAAGATGAAAAATTGTTGCACTTTTGGTCCCCCTCCGTCTATTTTAGACGGAAATGAACGCGAGCAATTCACGTCGCCGTTAGTAAGCGTACAAGTCCAGTACAGTATTTGAGACCAAAAGTGCTCACCTACATATATTGTGGAACGAAAAGAGCAATTTTTTCTTTTAATTAAATAATAATTTTTCTTTATTTTTGGCTCATTTTCTCCCTTTTTTGTGCATTTTTGGATTTCGACTAAAACATATAAATCATAGATTTTCAAATAAATTTTGTAACCCCACAAGAATGGGCTCATTTCGATACCCGGGTCAAGAAGTAGGACAAAGCAAAAAAGCAATATTAGAGCAATTTTTTTAAGAAAATAATGACTTTTTCTTTGTTTCCGGCTCATTATTCTCCATTTTCTCGTGCATTTTTGAATTTCGACTTGAACATATTGTAAATTTTCATAAAAGCTTTGTAACCCACAAGAATGGACTCATTTCGATGCTCAAATGAAGGAATATGATAAGCAAAAAAGCAATATTTGAGAGATTTTTTTTTAGGAAAATAATGATTTTTTATTTATTTTAGGTTCATTTTTCTCCCTTTCTCGTGCATTTTTGAGTATCGACTTGAATATATAAATTATAGATTTTTAAATAAATTTTGTAACCGCACAAGAATGAGCTCATTTCGATACCCGGGTAAAGAAATAGGACAAAGCAAAAAAGCAATATTAAAACAATTCTTTTAAGAAAATAATGATTTTTTCTTTATTTTCAGCTCATTTTTCTCCCTTTCTCATGCATTTTTGGGTTTCGACTTGAACATATAAATTATAGATTTTCAAATAAATTTTGTAACCGCACAAGAATGAGCTCATTTTGATACCCGGGGTAAAGAAAAAGGACAAAGCGAAAAAGCAATATTAAAGCAATTTTTTTAAGAAAATAATGATTTTTTCTTTATTTTCGACTCATTTTTCTCTCTTTCTCGTGCATTTTTGGGTTTCAACTTGAACATATAAATTATAGATTTTCATAAAATCTTTATAACCGCACAATAATGGACTCATTTCGATATCCAGGTGAAAGAAGACGACAAGCAAAAAAGTAACATTTGAGCAATTTTTTCCTTAAAAAAATTGCTAATATTGCTTTTTTGCTTTGTGTCCATTCTTGTGAGGTTTCAAAGTTTATTTGAAAATCTATAATTTATATGTTCAAGTCGAAACTCAAAATTGCACTAGAAAGGGAGAAAAATGAGCCGAAAATAAAGAAAAAAGTTATTATTTTCTTAAAAAAATTGTTTTTTTGCTTTGTCCTATTTCTTGACCCGGGTATCGAAATGAGCCCATTCTTGTGAGGTTACAAATTTTATTTAAAAATTTATAATTATATGTTTAAGTCAAAACGCAAAAATGCACAAGAAAGAGAGAAAAATGAGCCGAAAACAAAATAATAATAATAATTTTCTTAAAAAAATTGCTCTAATATTGCTTTTTTGTTTTGTCCTATTTTTTTACCCGGGTATCGAAATGAGCTCATTCTTGTGCGGTTACAAAATTTATTGGAAAATTTATAATTTATATGTTCAAGTCGAAGCCCAAAAATGCACGAAAAAGGGAGAAAAATGAGTCGAAAATAAAGAAAGAATTATTTTTTTTAAAAAAAGATTGCTCTAATATTGCTTTTTTGCTTTGTCCTATTTATTGACCCGGGTACCAAAATGAGCCAATTCTTGTGGGGTTACAAAATTTATTTGAAAATTTATAATTTATGTGGTCAAGTCGAAACCCAAAAATGTACGAGAAAGGGAGAAAAATGAGCCTAAAATAAAGAAAAAATCATTATTTTCTTAAAAAAATTGCTCTAATATTGCTTTTTTACTTTGTCCTATTTCTTTACTCGGATATTGAAATGAGCTCATTCTTCTGCGGTTACAAAATTTATTTGAAAATCTATAATTTATATGTTCAAGTCGAAACCCAAAAATGCACAAGAAAGGGAGAAAAATGAGCCGAAATAAAGGAAAAAATCAGTATTTTCCTAAAAATAATTGCTCAAATATTGCTTTTTTGCTTTGTCCTATTTCTTGACCCGGGTATCGAAATGAGCCCATTCTTGTGGGGATACAAAATTTATTTGAAAATCTACAATTTATATGTTCAAGTTGAAACTAAAAAACGCACAAAAAAGGGAGAAAAATGAGCCCAAAAAAAAGTATTATTTAATTAAAAGAGAAAATTGCACTTTTGGTCCCACAATATATCTAAGTGAGCACTTTTGGTCCCAAATACTGTACGGGACGTGTACGCGCATTAACGGCGACGTGAGGTGCACGCACTCAATTCTGTCTAAAATAAATGGAGAGGACCAAAAGTGCAACAATTTTTCATCATATGGGACCAAATGTGCAAGTCCCGTAAACCTTGGGACTAACAGTGCACATGCAGATAAATTGTGGGACCAAAAGTGCAATTTTCTCAAAAAATTGCTTTCAGTTTTGAACGCTTGAGCAAACTAGGCTTTCACGGCTTCCAAATTTAAATGCTCTAGTCTTTCATGGTTTCCAAATTTAAATGCTTTAAAATCCAAAATAAAAACATTCTAATAAAAAAATTGTTTGGGCTGATATTCTTTGCCCATAATGCTACTCAAGCTGAAGTTTAGGGTCTTAAAGATGTTGCTGTTTGGGCTGATATTCTTCAAATTGTTCGTTGCTTGTTTGAAAGTGATTCTGAAGGGGTGGTGAAGATGGCTATTTGCCCCCTCGATTATGCTAATTGGCACTCAAAAGTCCTCGTTCGCTCCATTCACGATCTTCGTCAGAAGTGGCTTAAATGGTCTTTCAAGTTTGCTCGTCACCAAGCTAATGCGACTGCCCACACTTTGGCGCAGTGGGCTTTTCACTTGAACTGGAACGGTTCTTTTTGTTTCTCGCATTTAAATTTTATTTCTTCAAATTGTATTATTGGCCGCGAACCTCCTGTGGCCTAAAACTTGGTTTGGATTATTCGGATTTTGATTTATGAAAGTTTTTCTACTAAAAAATAAATAAAAACTTTGAATAATTAAAGAATAGTTCGATACTATAAATATGTCATTCATGTAGTTTTCAGTTGTTCAATTGAGTTCCGAAATTCATCTTAAAAGAAGTTAGAACCTTTTCTTTTATACGTAAAAAAAGCTAGAATTTGATATCAAATAGTAACAATTTATAACTAACTAATAACTATTATAATCAGCTAGCAACTATTATAAAAGTAGATAAATGTCCACACGTGAGAGTCAAACACAAGACCTCTCAACTTCGCTAAGAGCTAGGCTTCATCATCTAAAAGTTAATATTTTATATGCAGTGAATTGAGTTCAATCAACTATTTAACTTATCATATTGGTCGAAATGAATTCAAACAACCTTTTAACCTAGGTTAATTACACTATCATGTTTATTTAATTAATGCAATTACAGTTTAGGTCATTTATTTTAGACACATAACAAACACCTGCTCCTTATAAATAAACCTTATAATTGACTCTTCCATTAGAACAATAATGAAATTTGCTGATGTCATAAAAAATATAGATTTCCTGTTTTGTCCTTGTCTTGAATATTGATCATCAACTTCTTTTGATCAAAATATCCTGAAGGGACCGATGAACGTTTTATTACAAGAGAGAGTTGTTTGTCATAAATCCAAATTAAGTTGGTTGAGTTTTAATTACCAAACTACCTCTAAGGAAATAAATGTAATTATTCAAATTAAAAAGAATATAAATTATATATTCCAATTTTTAAATATATGATTTTGTAACATCTTAATAATGAAGTCAAAAAAATGAATACAAATTAATCAAATTAAAAAGAAAATAAATTATACATTTCAACTTTTAAATATATGATTTGTAACATCTTAATAATGAAGTCGAAAAAATGAATACCGACTTTATGTTCAATTTACAAAGCAATATTATAACCCCCATTGAACCCAAGCCCAAAACCTCCTGCCGACTGTGTTCAAATGTTTTTCTTTCTTTTTCACAAAATGTATGTAAGACTTATTTTTGGTAGAGTGTGAGCAATTATTCCGTCATTTTAAAATTTCCATTTTTGGCTAATTCATATTTTATTTTGTTAAAATGAGAGAAATTGTTATTTGTAAGCGTATAGTTTTATAATAAGGTGTGGGCATTGTTATTTGTCCAAATTAAGTGGATTGAATTATAATTATAAAACAATTTTTTTTCTGAAACGAGGATAAATTGTCATTTGTCACTTTCCATCACGTTTACTAATAGACATTAGTCACAAGGGGGTTGAATGTAAAATTTTAGTACAAGAGAGGGTGTTTATTATTTGCCTAAAATAAACGAGGTGGCTCATAATTTCACTAAATTAGGACAATAGTTATTGTAATTAACCCTTTATCATACTAGATCTTTCGACAAGTTTGATTTATTTTTCAACTCTATTAATTCATCGTTTTCTTCTTCCTCATATTCATTTTCCTCGCTTCAAATTTTACCCTGAAAAAGAGGAAAATCAGGAAAAAAAAAAAGAAGAGAAAATGTTCCTACATTACTTTTGCATCAAATACATTAGAAATTCTTATTCAATTAAATGAGACATAAAATACCAAGATTGACAAATATTATAAAGAATTTTAGACGTGTGACTTTTACTCCTCATTGAACTCTTTTTTTTTTTTTTTTTTTAAGATTTTTCATGTTAATGTTTTTGATTAGTTTCTTCATTTGTGCAATTCATCCACTCAATCATGGGTCAAAAGAAAGCCCTGAATAACAAAGGAATCAGTTTGCTATGGCGCCATTTCACAAGAGTTTCACCAAAAGCAAATGCAGTATTTACCCAACTCGTCCCCAACAACCTCCAAGTTCTATCCCTACTTTCTTTCTGGAATTTCACTTACAGTCATTTCCATTTCTGAGCATCAGCAAAAAAACATACTAGCAAGGTTATTTACCTTAATCCAAACACATCCCCACCATAACATAGTGATACGGTCGAATATTCATAGAACATTAGTCATATCATAATACCAACGAGCAGAAACCGGAAAGAAGCTCGTATGTTGTAATGAGGAGGCTGCAAACGGTATTGATTAGGGAGGGGGACAGTTGGATGAAAGGTCTCTCAACTGTTCAATTCAACAGAACTCAAATTTTGATTCGACAAACTAGTAATGCATCATTACCATCATCAGCTAGTTGTATCCGGCAAAAAATAGATCAAACAATGTCAACGTCGTCTGAAGATGATGATGTTCTACTGAAACATCCACCAAACCAAATACTAACCATATTCAGTAAATCCAACAACTGAATCATTGTAATAAGAGCATTCCACAAACAGAACATATTTACTGTCAAGTAAACACAGCAAGAAGAGAAGCACTACAGCACTACTGATTCTGTATCATTTCCACTAGATGGGATTATATAGAGAAGGATCAACATAGAACATTATCCGGACAGAAACTCCATCTGATGGGACAAAGATTTAATTGGATACAGCATCAACCAAAAAAACCTGAGATATAACTCCTGATGCTGCTGTAGCCCAAGGCAAGTTTTAGGCCAACAACCAGCATAATGAAAGAGTCAGTTACTACTATATCAAAGACCAGTTGACCCCATTCTGTTTACAAATGAGCTTATGTTGCAACCTGTAGAGACAATTATATGGTTATAGCCCTTTCTGTTTCTCGTTCCCAAGTAACGTATTGCTGACAGTGCATAAATGCGCATGAACCTTTTTTACTTTAGAAAACACACAATCATCAAACACTATCGTCCCCAGACTTTGCACTAATATAGCAAGCACTATTCCCCCCAGCGTGTAGCTGCAGATACATTGATTCATAAGATGGGCATCTATCAACAGCAATGAGCATTATCGCTTATAATGAACTACTAAATGGAGTTGCTGACACCGTTACAATTTCTGAGTGTTCTTCAATTACGATCAACATGAAAACTGAGCATAGTAGTTTTAAATATGCAGACAACACCATCCGGAAAGTCCATGAAACACACTTATCACTCCACCATTCAGGCGAGGGATATTACCTCTTTGCACCAGATGCCGCGCTATCAAGATTTGAAACAGCAGTGTCTAGGTTCAAAGCGAACCAAGTTGAAATCTTCATTTTATTGGCTCTAGAGACATCAGATGAATCCATTATCATGCCGAGTAACATATATAACATACCACTGTGTTACGGTCAAAATGCTAAGCACTTCCTTGCATTCTATCAATAGCAAAAACAAACCCGCATTTTACGAAATACTGCACAAAACCCCTTCTTGTCAAAATCAACTTATGTTTGACATACAAAAGCCTAAAGTGAAGAGTCTGGGAGTTTTTCTATGTTAACATTTGTGTTAAAGGATTATTTTGAATCTCCAATTTTAATTAAAAATAATCATTAAATTAGGATTGAGTTGTTTTATTTATTGATTGAACACAGGATTTTAATAGCGATTGAGACCTCACACAGGGGGTCTTATGCAATAAACCCTCGTCATGCCACACCACATACCGGCTCCGTAGTTTCCATCCTGCTCTTCACTATTTATAATATGCCTTGATAGAACCAAAGTCTCATGCTATATGCGCCATCAAACTCCCTTTCTCGCAATTAAATATCTGGGTTCTTCAATATTTCTTGTTTGTTCTTTGAATCGTTTTCTCCAGAAGCAAGTTTCTTTAAGGGAAAGAGATGCTGGACCGAATATCCAAAATCATATTCTCTTAAGAAGAATAGAACGCCAAAATTAATGGACTGCTGATGTTGTCTTTGCTGCACAACCAGAGACCTTTTCTTTAACAGAAAATAGCCTGGATAAATTGATAGACTACTGCTGTTGTACCTGTTGCTGCCCTGAAAGTGCCCCAGGCTGGTGCGGCTGTAGATGACAATTAACTTGATCAACAAAATATCAAATGCAAAAACATTAAGAACTAAGAATGATATAAAGTCAAGAGTAAAAACCTATATACTTCCTGAAATTGGCACGAGGCAAAAAACAGAATACCCCTGCAAAACAGCAGCTACTCAATCAGAAGATAGACCAAAAAATAAAAAGACTACTTTTAAAAAAAGATTAGCATAAGTATAAGATCATCTAAAGGGAAATGCTATTTGATACTCTCAAGTTCTGGAATCACTCCAAGTGATCACCCCTAGTAAATCTTCGATTTAGCCTAGAAACAGCATCCATAAATTTATAGGGTTCTGAGAAACAAACTTTTCAACTTTAAAAAAAAAAAAAAGGCAAAAGGAAAACAACATGACTCACATCTATAACTCCTTTCATGCGATAGAAATAAACACCGGAAAACTTTTATCCAGTGAAAGAACAAATCAAATTACCATTGGGATCTGCCAATTCATCAGAAAAATTTCTCCAAAAAACACCGATTAGCCAGCACTGCCAACCTCAAAGTACTATCCCTACTTCCCTTCTTTCTTCGTAGCAGAATAAGGGAATTTAAAGCCAATTAATCACTCATAGTTATCTCCGTTACTGCAGATCAGATTGGCTGTGCAACAACAAAAAGTAGCTCAATCAATATGTTCTCTTTACTAGCAAGGTCATTTACCTTCATGTAAACATATATACGGTCTCTATATATCCAGTCACATAGTGATATGGTAAATACTTATTCATATCCATAACATCAATGGACAGATACCAGAAGAACTTTGTAATGCAAAATAAAGCGAGCAAAGGTAACTAATTCCAGTTTTCCATTAAGTTCAACCAAACTCCCTGTCAAGATGTTAAGCCAAAACCTTAGAAAACTTCACGCAGAGAGAATTACCCGTTTGCACTACATGCTGCCCTGTCCAGATTTTAAATAGCAGTTGCTTGGTTCACATGGAAGCAACTCAAAATCTTCTTTTCACTCTAGAGACATCAGTGGATCCATCATCATGCCAGACCCGTTCACCAGGTCTATAATTTCCATCCTGCTCCTTTTTAATAGATCCAATTCGAATTATGCCTCTATCAATCTCCATTTCTCGCACTTTACTTCTTTCAATAAACTTTGCATCTGCATCTGGACAGAATCTGTAAGGTCTGGGGCCATCATTCAGATGAAAGCGGAAGTTGTCACCATCACCGTTATAACTTGGTCGAAATGATCTAAGTGGTCTTTGTCTCTCAATGAACTTTCTTCTCTTGTCAACGCTTCCATCGCCATGAAGCTCATGAAACCTATTGGATTGAAATGTCCCGCCGGTGTACTCATCACCATCTCCCATCTCTCGAGAATTTGATGCATCTGCTCTCCTATCACTTCTTGGAAAAATTCGTGCAGGAGAGCTTCTCTTATTGAAATTAGCAGACTTGGGATGAATATGCTCCCATCCAGAATCTACATCCCTTGAGCCTTTAGGATACCTTGCAACTAAGGAAGGAGATCCACGCCTTCTAGCAACCATTTCATCACAAAAACAAGCATTTTCAGGAGATCTCATCCTTCCCATACTATACAGAGCTCGAGATCGATGCTGATTTAGTACCGGAAGCCTATCGGGAAATCTCCTTGGAGAAGATGACCATGGACCAGGTGACCATGTCCAGGATCTAATAGGAGATTTTGATCGAATTCGAGGATAACCCCCTCCTTGCATTGTAGAGAAGTTCTTGTTCCCTCGTACCAGCCGACCGTCAAGTTCGTCATATGTAGCTTGTGGATGAGTGTAAATAGGATCAATGATATCATACGATAAATGCCGCATAAACTTGTCACCATGCCGATATTCTACGTTGCATCGACCTGGACTAATATTCCTAGGAATTCTGCGAAGCATTTGGACGCCCCTAGTCACAGGACCATCTCTATCTCCGGGTGATAACCTCCTAAATGATGAACGACGTAATGGAGGAAATTCATCATTCATTGCCTTCCTTGTACTTCTACCAGTGGCAGTACCATCTGATGCAATATCATAGCCATTGCATTCAAGTTCAACATCAGGAACAGAAGAAGCATGTTTATGTCGAACAACCTGATAATCAGATGGGCAATTATAAGTTTCATAAGCAAAGTCGTGAGCGGAGCCATGTTCATTATGTATGGAGCCAAAGCGGCCAGATACCCTCCCCCTTCCATGTGTAAAACTCAGTCTTGAGTTCCTGAATGACTGGTCATGGACCTTATCTTTTGCAAATCTGTTTGAACCACCAGTATGGACTTTATCTCTGGAAGATAAGAGACAGAGAACAGAAATATAAACTTACGAAATTAAAAAATATAACAGCCAAAGGCCAAAATGAAAAAACCAATGCACCTATCTCCTTGTGGTTGTTTCTCGCCATGAAAATCAGAGTACTTTGCTTTCCCACTTTGTGATGCCATTAGTCTGTCCGGAATAGATTTTGTTTCGCAAGGTTGTTTCACGACAGAAGCATGGCGTAAATTTATGATACGGCGCTTATTGCCTATGTTGTTGGAATCTATAGCAGCATCATTGCCATGTACAGATGATTCCACCATAGTCGAGGTCGAATTATTCTTTCCCAAACATGTTTCTTTAAAAACCATATTGATAGACTCATAGCCTAGTTCAATCCCTATCCCATTGCTTCCATTAGTTGGTCCACTGATGACTTCTTTTCCAGGGCCCTCTCTAACATCTTTAGTTCTTGACAGATCAAGCTGTTTCTCTGGAGTGAGACTGACAGATCTCTTCTCATCAACCCCTACTTCTAACACTTCATCTGATAAATTATGCAAAGAGTTATCTTTACCAATAGGCTCATGATTTTCCATGAGAGCATCTTCTCTATTAAAATCAGATACATTGACATTTTGGTCGTCCGAATGAACAGAAGGCTGCATATTTCTAGAATGACATTCAAGTTCTAAGTTCTCGGTCTTCTTTCCCTCAAAAAGATTTTCTCGGGCTGAATGCTGTAGAGGCTCTACAATCTCACATTTTTCATTTTGTTTATCCCAGATATTTTCTCCATCATCCATGGAAGTATCAAAAGCGTGATTTTCATGAGATTCACTATCAGATCTAAAAATATCATCTTCAATGATTTCGCCTGATATGCTTATCTTTTCGTCATCATCTGCAGTTACCTCTCCGTATCCACATAATTCAAGAGTATGCTCATCAATATCTGAATTCCAGACCTTGCATGCCCTTAATTGTTTGTCGTCCTGGCTGACAGTTGTAGAAACCATAGTATCAGTTGACCCCTTAATTATATCATCATTCTGTCCATGTACTTCTTTACTATGAAAAGAGTGTTCGGATTGATTTGATAGATCTTCACTTATTGTTAACTCTGAAGAAGCTGACAACGTACATGAATTCTGAGGCATCAAAGGCAGTGGCTGAGCGGAAGAAGATGCGCAGCGATCTTGATGTTGCATTAACCTTCCAACAGATTGAGCTAATGTAGCATCTACAGATTTGCACACTTCCTGACTATCATCCTGAACTAGTTCAGGTTTTAGTGATATATGGTCAACTAGTTTTTCTGAGCTAATAGATGACAATAATACAGTTTCCAGGCTGTAGTTCTCGACAAGTTCTCTTCTCGTGGGACTAAACTTCAATGAGCCCATAGAGCTGCTACTACTACCACCAATTGTATAGTCACAATTCGAATTCTCATCTACAGGTTCTGATTTCACGATCCTACAACTTGCAATACTCACATTCATATCTGATAGCTGTACCCGCTGCAAATCTAAGTTAGCACCAACAATTTTAGAGACTAATTTATCTGATGTAGCAGAATGCTTTCCTCGGGAATCAAAATCCATACATGGCATTACTAGCCTAAGACCAAAGCAATCATCAGTCTTACACTGTTGACTAAGTTGTAGAGATGTATTAGCAGAATCCGATCTGTAGTCATCCAAAATACGTGTTTCCTTATTCAAACAGGGACCAACTGAACCCGCTGTAGTCAAAGAAGACTTCACATCATGAGTATTGTTGGTTTTGCTGAACCAGCCAATATCAATAAAATTGTGACCAAATGCATCTTTATTGGTGGAAACCTCGTTTACATCCATAGTTGTGTTCAAATCCAAGTTTGATCGTTTAGCACAAAACCCATCACTGACATTATTGATGGTACTATCTTTTTTGTCATGCAAAACAAGCTTTTCTTCGCTTAGAGCCAAACTCAAGAAGGAAGAATCTGATTTGTCAGACATATGACGAATTCCACTCTTTTGTTGGTCCAAAGCACGAACACGTGGTTCTTTTGGTCCTAAGGAAAATTCAACATTGATTGCATCCGCAGAAGATTCAAGTTCACTAACAATTTCCTGATTTACATTCTTTAAATGACAACCCAAACGGCTTCCAGGAACTTCTGCATCTGCAGATTTTTCATTCGATAAGAGATCATCTATAGGACCTAAACTAACACCGGGTTTTGCTTCTTGAGGATTGGGAGCAAAGATATCCACAATAGCATGTGCGGATTTGATATTTGTAAGAGTAACATTTTCCTTTTCAATAATAGACACAGAATTCTTGCTTACAACAGAATTTCCAGGAGAATCCATACCTCTAGCAGCGCGATAAGGTAGCTCGTCATCTGCAATGTTAATTTCTTGTTTTTCCTTTGAATCATCATTGTCCTCAGAACTACAAGGCTCCTCCTCATGGGAGGAAGATGCCGGCCCGATAACCAAAAATCCTCTTTTCTTAACAGGAACAGCATTGGAAAAATCAATAAACTGTTGCTGTTGTACCTGATGCATAATCAGAGATCGCCTTTTCTTGAGAGGAATAGAACTGTAAAAATTCATCGACTGCTGTTGCCCAGAAGGCTGCAGATTAACCAAATTCAATCAATTAAATCTGAAATAAAAAAAAGGAATAAATAAATTGAAGCGCACCAACAACAATTTAAAGTCAGATGAATAACCTAACCTCTTCATTTCCTGGAATTGGCATGGATCAGAAACAGAAGAAAGAAAAAAACCCTGCAGATAACAGGTAATCAATCAGAAAAATTGATCGATAAATAAAACAATACCTTCAGAGAGTAGCACGAGTATATAAAGTTATTATATATGAGATCAGATTCCAATGAAATCCTGTAATCTAAAATTTGGGCGAGAAATAAAAATCAGAGGTTTATATTCATTCAGAACAACAAATACATCAATTTAAGAACGAAATAAAGACCACAAAATTGAAACATTCATAAAATAATGAATCCTGTGAAAGAACAAAAATGAAGACGATCAAAAGAGAGAATAAAAACGCAGATCGAGACCTAATTAACGGTGATAATAAAATCAAATCTTTGGATGCACAGCTTAAGATATTACCTAGAAAAATGTGAACGGACGAATCGAAGGAAGGAAGAGGGTAGAGGAAGAAAAGAGTAAAGAATGGAGAAAACAAGGAACGAGGAAAACACGACGACACGTTTATTTAAAAAAATTATTAAACATTTATTTAATGTGTTAAAATTTTTATTAGAATATTTGAATTGGTCATATATCAAAAACTTATTAAATTTATGATATTGCCATATTTTGGGTATAGCATTTAAATTTCAAAAACACCCTCTTAAATCCTTGAAAAAAACCAACAGGGTTGCCCCGAGTGGTAAGCAACTTGATTCCGCTTAAACAAGGTCTCGGGTTCGATTCCTTGTGTACGCAGTTACCTTCGTTGGGAGACTCACCCACCAGGCCAGGTGTGCGACTCGGGTCGACCAACAGATTAGTCCGGCAATGCTCGGGATACTGTGGTAGGCAACCAAAAAAAAAAAAAAAATCCTTGAAAATGCTTAAAAAGCAAGGATCCGCTTGTTTTGTTTGGGTTGGGTGCGCCAAATTTGTATATGATATCATATTTTTTAAAAAATAAATAAATTAGTCATTAGTGTATTGACCACCAAAATTAATATTCAATTACCTAATTTATATAAAAATGTTTGGATGTAGACTAAAATTTCACAATTCAAGGTTTTTTTTTCCTTTCCAAAATCCACTTTAATAATTCTCTCAATAATTCTCTGTTTGAGCCTACCACAAATTTCTATGAATCACTTAAACATTTGAAATGTAAACACATATGTATAAAGATTGCAAATTTGCATAACAAGTTTGAGCATCAACAAATCTCAGATTGTTTTATTTCAACATTCTAATTAATCTCACTCCTTGTTAGGTGTATAGTTGAATGTGAATGTTAAGAATAGCACCTTTTTCCTTTTATATCTTGGTGTAGCACTTTATGTGTTATTAGTTTAGCGTTTTTTATTCTTTGCAATAAGCGTTTTTAGTTATTGTCTACACTGAGTATAAGATGGTTTAGTTTAGTTCTTCTTCTTCATTAAGTCGGAACATAATTTTCCATTCTCTGTAATTCTCTCTCAGTTTCAATAAAATTTTTCCTTTTCATTCCTTTATCTGATTCTTACAGTGAAAAACCAACAGGAACTACATAACAAACAAAATAAATGCATATCCCGACATGAACAAACAGAGATTGAGCTTAGTCCCACTTTCTTCACTTTATATTAAATTGTTATTTTTCAAAAAAGATTACAGCGGGTCCGGGACGGTTCCGGGTCCAACCCGGAACCGATCCGAAACTGCTAGGAACCATATAACTTGGAACAGGATCCGGATCCGGAACCGTTTAGAGCTAAGAGAACCGGAACCGTCGGTGTGGTTCAGGGTCCAACCCGAATCCATTGTCATCCCTAGTTTCATGTCACTTAATTTTTTTTTTTTGAAGAATTATGTCACTTAATTGGTGGTACCCAACTGTACATGTGAACCATTGAATATGTATATGATACTATCATAAAGTAAAATAATAATATCATCATATATCATTCAACGGTTTACAACTTGTTAGGTGCATACCTATTTGGGTGATATGATATCAACTATAAATATCCAATTTATGACTGAATATGAGTTACATAATCATTCTACAAATTCTTTCCAGTATTTATTGGTAGCATAGCGACTATATACTTCTTTTCTAGATTCTAAGTAAACACTTGAGTTACGTTGGACTTGACCATATCGTAAGCAGGGACGGATCCATGAATAAATGGTTGGAGGGCAGAATTACCATTCAATTTTTTTAATGATATTTATAAGTATATACCTTAATATGTTTTAGTTTTATTAGACAAATGAAGTAACAATTATCATGTACAAGAGAAAATGAATTTCACCATTATTAAACCAACTTAGAATACATATACCAAATAATAATCTGTCAATCAGAAAAATATCAATTAGTATAAGCCAATTAGTACTCAAAAATTTAAAATCTAATAGATGGTTTAATTAAAAATATGACACAGTTAACTTCAAATACCAACATTTATCATATAATTTCAAATTATTCTTCAAGAAATTATAAAACAATAAACATTAATGCTAATATTATCACTTCATACATATCTTGTTGTGGATAAACTTTAAATAGTTGAATGACTCTCGACTTTTTCTCGTATGTAAATTTATTGATGTCTTGTATATTTTCCTTCTGAACAATCTTTTTAGTAGGTTTTAGAAAAATTATTTATTAATTTTAATCCTAATCTTTTTAGTAGGTTTTAGAAAATTTATTTATTAATTCTAATCCATGATAGGGTTTATAATTATGTGCAAACATTGGTGTTATCTAAAAAACTGTTCTGAGTAATTTCCTACACCAATATAAGTTATAATGCCGCTTAAGCCATGATAGGGTTTATAATTAGGATCAATTGACCCCAACAAAGGTGGTAAGTAGTATCTAATGTATGCCTATCATTCGGACTTTATGAGTTTATAACTTCGCTATGGGTCGAGGAGAGAATTTGCTTGTACGGCCTCGTATATGCAAATAATGACGATTTGATCCTGAATGAGATTGAGTTCGAGAATCAACTCAAACTTGTTTTTAGTAAAAATCAGTCCCCAATTCATGAAAGAGACCGGCTTGAGCATTAATTAAAGCCTTCTAATTTGCAATTAGCGCCATAGCCCGTAAGGCTTGTATGAGTGTATTAGTGGAATATTTGTAGGGGCCAAAGCCCATGATAGATAGTAGGTTAGTTTTATTTGATATAGGTTACATAAGCCCATATGTTTAGTTAAGGAAGGGAAAACATTTAAGAAGATAATCTTTTGAATTTATAAGTATAATCTTTAGGTCATTTATAACATAATCCTAGATTATAATAACATTACAAGATATTCTCTTTGAGTATTTTGTGAAAAACAATGAATGAGAATTCTTGCTCTATTTTTCTTATACGCATCAATAAGTATTTACATGCGTAGGATTAATACATTATGCAGTATATTATATAAGTGTATCATCACCATCAACATCGTTTAATTATAAATAGATAAATAATATATATATACACATATGTATATATATCACATAATTATTGCATGTGATATAATCTGTAGATTAATATATATATTATATACATATATGTGTGTATAGATACTAATAATACACAAAGTCTATCTAAAACATATATTTATATACATGTGTATACATTTTCCTATCTATATACTTAAAATTTATTACGTTTACACACACACATATACATAGTTTACAACATATAAGTATATTAACATTTATTCACTTATATATAGAAAGTAAATATAGATACAACTATTTTTAGTAGATGAGGAGCACAATCCAGGATTTTCTAAATAAATAATACAATTTTTAATATTATTTATATAAATAATACCCAAAAAAAATAATCCAGATCTAGCATGGTGCGCCATTGGTAATGGCACACCCATTTTTCCTTTTTATTTTTATTTTGCTGGATTTATTTTTATGTGAGGGTGCGCCATTGTGAATGGCGTACCCGGTACAGATTTAATTTTTTTTTCCTCTCTCTCTCTCTTCTTTTTCTCTCTCCCTCTCTCTCTTCTTTCTCCCTACATCCCAACTTTCTGCATTTCTCCATCTATCTTCTCCCTCTGCTGCCTCTCTTCCTCTGCTTCACCCCCAATTTGTTCTCTCATTTCAAACATTTTATCCCTAAATTTCAAAGTAATTTTTCTATTTTATGTTATTATTTTGTTGAATATATTTTTGAGTTAGTTAATTATTTTAAGTTAGAGTTTATGGTTTAAATGTAAATAAATAATTTCTGTCAATTTAAACCCTAGTTTTCAATTTTAATTTTGAATTAAATCATGACCTAAATTAGTGTAAATGTTAGTTTCTAAGTTTATGGTTTAATATATTGTTATATTATTCTAAGTTTAGATGTAAATTATTTTAGGTATAATATTAGCGTAAACGTTTAGGTTATGAACTTTGATTTAATTTTGTAGTTTTTATTTTGTATTTAAATTTTTTATTTTTTGTATAATTTTGGACCCCAATTTCGAATGTAGGTGTTTTTAGGTTTGAATTCATAACTTAATTTGAATTTAGTGTTTAGGTTATGAACTTTAATTTAATTTTGTAGTTTTTATTTTGGACTTAGATTTTTTATTTTTTGTATAATTTTGGACCCTAATTTCGAATGCAGGTGTTTTTAGAGTTTGAACTTTGATATAATATGTTAAGGTACAATTTATAATTTTGAGGTGTAATATCGAATTTAGTATTTATGAGTGATATTTTTAGGTTTTTTAAATGTGTTTGAATATTCGAACTATAAATTAATAATTTATATTTTGTAGAAATGTCGAGGCAGAACGTAATTGACGTTTGTATATTTTTGGATGGACAAATAATTGAAGATTTGAACTATATGCTGAGCTATAGCATTCTAGCAAGAGCTTATATGAGAATACCCCGTTCGATCAAATTTGTTGAATTGTTGAATAAGGTATGTGCGAGTAGAGGAATTAATCCAAATCAATTCTAGTTGAAAGTATCTTCGAAATACTCATTTGAAGATAGAAATTTGCTTAGGCAGAGAGCAATAGAGGTAAAAAATGATGATGATTTGTTTTTTTTCTTGGATCCTTATACTGGTGTTAGTACAATGGATCTTTATATTAAAAAAGAGCCAATACAATCTCAGGGTTGATACACATCGCTGTTAACACAAGTAACGTCGTATCAGCCAAACCAATTCTTACCATTTTGTAAACAACCAATATTACCGAATTTAAATGTCGGTAGTTATCTGAATCAAGATGTGTATGCAGGTAATCTTTTATTTTTATATTTACTATGTACCATCATATTTTTTTAATAAAAGCTATAATTGTCTAACTTTTTTTATAATAAATTTTATTTGTATCATTTTCTTATAGTTTTTCTTTGTTATGATTGTCTTTTTAGGATGTTTTACATCGGGTAATGCGTTTGGAGGTGGTGAAAATGTACCAAATTTTCCTTTGGCGACTCATGGTTCAGGGAGTTATTCAAATTCGAATGTAGATGGAGGTAATAATGAATAGTCTACACGTTTGCGAAATTTTTTAGTCCTATTTATCTTATTCTTTATCATTTGCATTCTATCCTCATGTATTATGACGAATCTTATTTTGATTTTAATTTTTTTGTACATGTAGGCCTGTCTACACACATTCATCATGAGTTTGGGCATTTTGAGGAAGCCAAGTACAGTGTTTATTTTTCTCATCATGGAGGGGCAAGTAGTTCAATACTACCTCAAAACGATCAGTGTGAGGGTGACAACGACAATGCTCATTCATGTTCTCTTCGTGGGCATTCAGACTCGAACTTTGATGAACAACTCTACAACGATCCGACATATGATGAAAATGTTGAGGAAGTTGTTCCTCCAACAGGGAATCAACCACGACTTCATCATGTGCTCCCATTCTAGTCCATATCATATGAAGAATTACAAGGAGACTCATTAGATCGACCAAGTCAAGCAAGGGATATGACTTATGATTATCAAATAGGCAATCTTGGTTTGGGCTTGACATTTGAAAACAAAGAAAGCTTGCAAAGAGCAGTGAAAGACTAACACATAACACATGAAAAACGAGAGTTTATGGTGAAAATCAGTAACCTGACAACTTATGTTGTTGTATGCAAACACAAAGGCGAAAGAGAAAAGTGCAATTATAGACTTCGAGCTCATTTTAGCAAGAAAACACATTTTTGGGAGATATTGAAGTATACAGGGCCACATAGATGTATGTACGAAATTGTGCTAAAAAACCACCATAATTTGGATATGAATCTAATTGCCAACGAACTTCTTAGACAAGTTCACATAGGTCCGTCAATTAAGATCGCACGAATAGTAGGGAGTGAAGAAGAGAGAAAGGGTGGAGAAAAAAAGAAGAGAGAGGAAGAAGATAGAAAGAGAAAGGAAAAAAAAATAAAAAATTAAATTTGGGTATGCCATTGTGAATGACGCATCCTCACGTAAATTAAAATTTTATTTTTTATTTTGCAGCAAAATAAAAAAAAAGGAAAAGTGGGTGTGCCATTGCCACTGGCTCACCGTGCTAGATTTGGATTTTCTTTTGGATATTATTTATATAAATAATATTAAAAATTATATTATTTATTTGAAAAATCCGCACAATCCATGATATTATGGCGGCTAAGGAGGTAATTATTATTTTCATCCAATTAATCCCACTTAAATGGAATTTTCTTTTTAATGGTTGGATAAGGAATGAGTTTTCTTATTTTTAGTGAGAATAAAATCTTAATCTCAATTCTTTTTAACATACCAAATAAGAAGTGATATTAAAAAAGTTGAAAAATTCCTCTTCTAGAATATTCATCATTCCCACGCACTATACTTGTCATTGTAATATATAGGGTTAAATGCATAAAACTCTGTGTTAAAGAAATAGCTTCATCACCCACTGTGTTATTAAATTTTTTTGCATGTTTTTCAAGTTTAATCCAAATAATATTAGAAATGAGCGTGCTTTTCATGTTTGTTACCTTTATACACATACTCATTTAACATTTATACACTCTCCATACAACATAAAAGGTAAATAGTGTTATTTCACTCAAAAAAACACAAATATTTTCTAATATCCTTTTAACAAAATTTGGATCTCGTGTGGACTTTTTGATAACATAAGTGATGATTAGACTATTTCATTAATACATAAATCTTTTTACATTTTCGATATAATACAGAGAAGTTTCATGCATTTAACCCAAATATATATCATGTAGTGGAATATTAATAAATAATTTATTACAACCACAACAATAGCTGTCAATATCATTAATAAAAATTAGGTAGTAAAACGTCAAACTCACATTAATAGACTCAGACAAATACCCAATGGTTCGATGAAATTCGTTGAAACAAAGCCACATTAATCAGGCACACAGTGTGTTTAGAAACAGCAAATTGATGGTTTAATTTATCCTTGTACCAAAACTGTGTTATGCTATATAAGTGTGTGTATATATATATATATATATATATATAATATAAGCATCATTCCACCTCTTTGTTAATAGTCCACCAGGCCTCGAAACTTCGAGTGTGTTATTCTGTTATATTAGAATTACCTTACAATGCTTGTCTCAGATTAAATATCAATTTTCGTACTTGGGGTAATGTTACTATTAGTCCCTTAAATTTACGTTTAGAATCACTTTGCTCCCTCAACTTCTAATTACATCGATTAAGTCCCTGAATTTAATAATTTATTTCAATGTAGTCCCTCATCTCAATTTTCGATCTATTTTGGCCGGAAAGTTGGTCAGGTGACACGTACATGACTAACTTAAAGGGCACATATTTCGTAATTAATTTAACGTGACATGTGTGTGGCATGTGACCAACTTTCTGACCAAAACTGACCAGAAATTGGCCTGAGGGGACCATATTGAAACAAATTGTTGAGTTGAGGGACTCAATCGTTGCGATTAGAAGTTGAGGGACTAAAGTGATTCTAAATATAAAGTTGAGGGACTAATAGTGGCATTATTCCTTTCCGTACTTGTAATGTCTTCTAGAATATACACAAAGAATATCAATTTTGTAAAACGAAAGTAGTGTTTTCGCAAAATATTATCTCAATTAAAGTAGCGATTTTATTGAGTCAAATCTGAACAATTAGTTAAATGTTTAATATGAAAAACGTTCATTCTTCGACATTTGTCTTATATTATCCAATTGGTGAAGTAAGATTCCAAGACGACAAGATCTTGTATTTGGGCTCTACCAGAATATATGTGTTGAGTCTATTTTGATAAGTGATATTAGTTCAATAGTTAGTGATTGCAATTATTGTTGACTAGTCGCGGTGACACACTCAATACGTGTACTTAATTATTTAATAATAATAAATATATTATTTTATAATAAACATTTCTCAATATCAAATATGTTACTTGAAATTTTGTGAGCATACATTATACGTATAATTTTATGTCAATTATTATAAGCAATAGAAATTAGTAAAAGAAAAAAAAAGAAAAAAATATATATGGAGAGAATCAAGGCTAAAAACAGAAAGAGAGAGATGAGAGGGGAAACAATGTGTAGTAGAGAAAATAAAAGGCGTGGAGAAAATTAACTTTTACATTTGTTAAAATTTTAATGGGTGCACAATGCCATATCAAGAAAATGAGCAGACTAAAAGTGGTTACTCTAAGACCTTCTCCCTTTATTAATAATGTAGAGTATTAATACATCTGGTGTAATATATATATAAACATTTCCGAAAACAAATCACATTTTCAACCTTTCCTTAAAACTTCATTGATGTTAATAGGTATCATATCACCCAAATAGGTATGCACCTAACAAGTTTTGTGAGTCCTTGTGAGTATCGCGGTTCTGATCCCTAAGCGGGTCCATGCGGGTATTGCGGTTGCGGTTCCTAGCGATTCCGGTTCCTTCATTATGCAGTTCCGGTTCCAACCGCTTAGACTATGCGGTTCCGATTCCGGATTCCCGAGAACTGATCCGGAACTGCCCCGTTGCCATCCCTACAAAATAAACCAAATATATCCATGTCAAATGAAAAATTAATTAGTGAAGAAACATATAATGGAGCTCCAAATTTGAGTCAAGTTTGCATAAGGCGCGAATCAGCTTAATAATGTCTAAAAGTGTCTTTTGTCACTAATGTAGACATAGATGCAGAGGTCACAATTCAACGGATGTGCTGATATACAAAGCAAATATAATTTTTTATATAGCTTTTCTTTGAAACTACAAAAGCATATTTATTTTTAAGTTAACGGAAACTAAAATATAGTGAATTTCGAAATTCTTTAGTTTTCTATGAAACTCTCTTTCTTTCTTTATTTTTCTGCAAAATCTTTTAATTTCCAACGAGATTTTCACTTTTCCTAATTTTTTCTCTTTATTTATAATTACCTACATATAAATTCTTATTATTAATAAATTGTATGCAGATTCCTCAAGATTGAGCATGTAAATTGAATCTGCGGTTTTGGGGCTTCCACAAGATTCGAAGCTTTCATAGGTTATTCATAATGGGGATTGGTGTTGGCCAAGAACGCCCTCAACAAAGCTCACGAAGATATGTTCTAATATGCCGCTTATCCACTATGGCTCTAATGATTCGGTAAGTTGGAAAGGTGGGCGGAACGGTAAGTTTAAAACAACATCGGCGCGTGTGTTATTGTGTGATCGGGCCTCTCCGAAGGCTTAGTTTAATCTTCTCTGAGGTCCAAGTAAAATCTCCAAACATAACTTTATCTTATGGTTAGCTATTCGGCAACATCTAGCTACTAGAGATAAACCTTGGATTGGGGTAACAAGTTCTTTATGTTTATTATGCAATTCGAATTTGACGGAATCTCATGATCATCTATCCTTTGCTTGTACCTTTTCACAAAGTTGTCTTTCAATTCTTAAGCAACAAGTTAACTTTGATTGGCAAGGGGCTTATTGGAAGCTTGGAGTGCAGCGTGCATCTTCTGAATGGCGAGGGAAACATTTGGTCAATGTGGCGTATCGTATGCTACTTGCTTCCTTAATATACATGCTATGGAAGGAAAGAAATTCCCGCTTGTTTAATGGAAATTCGGATTCCCCAGAGTCTGACATATCAGGCTATGCAAATTATAAAAATCATCTTGTGTCCCTTAAGTTAAAAGAGTCGCTTCAATCGATAGTTTTTGGTCGAATTTGGAGGATAGCATGGTAGTTTGTTTGAGAAAAGGTTTGATAGTTTGTTGGATGCCTTTGTTTGGGCCTCCGGTTGTGTTTGTTTGGTACAAGGTGGTCTAAAAGGTGTAATCTTAATCATTATGAAGCCTTTTGTGGCCTTTTGCACTCGAACCTCCAAGTCCTACGGGATGCTCAACACCTAATGCCTTGAACCATCTGGTTTGGGAGCCATTGACCCAAAATTCGTTAAAAGGGTGCAAAAGAAAGCATAATAGAATGACACTGGCGTTTAGGATGCTCTTTGGAACCCTGATGATCAGATGTAAGTTCATCTTGTGTGTTTGTTCATTTGTTGTGTGCTATTAGCTTGTTTGTGGCAAGGCAATCCCTTGTGCATTTTTTTGTATATAAACCTTTTCTTTTAATGCAGTTGATTTTTCAAAAAAAAAAAAACAAAAAAAAAACCTTGACTCTAAGACCACTAAAAGGCTAAGGTATCTCATTCATCGCAGTCGAAGCAGCGGAAACAAATAATTAAAATTAATTATAAGCACGCAGCGCGATGAGCAAGTTACATGGTACCATTGAATTACAAAAAACCATTCTATAGGGGTTTTAAAACCATTATACCTCGGTAGATTTACATTATAATAAATCTATACCACGGTCGAATCAAACTACCTAATGAACAGGAATTGATGGTGGATTTCAGCTTTGAGCGATCCCCTTCCTCTTCCTTAGCAAAACCGCCGCCCCTCTGCTCTCGTTTTTCTCCGAATAGATCACAATGCTCCAAACGTAGCACATTTAAGATAGTATCCACACCTTAAATACTTTGATCTTCTTACTATGATTTTAGTTCTAGCTTTAATCACAATAATTTTTGGCTTATGCAAAAATGGGCATGAGAAAATATATCTAGGCTCTAATGCAAAGAATTAGTTAAAAGAGAGAGAGAAAATAAAACATAATTATTCAACATTGAGAGGCATCCACCTCTTGCCTACTTAAGAAGGGGTCCTCCTTGTTTTGCTAGGGTTGGGCTCTCAGTCCAACCCCTTTCCTAATCCAAATCCATTTAATTCCTACAAAAGTAATTAATTAATTTGGACTTTCTTATTATTTAATTATTCCACCAAAGGTCTAATTAAATAATTAAGACTTAATTAATAATTAATTTATCTACTTTAGATAACTAATTCTTAGCTATTAATATATAAATTTATTCACATAGGACATATTAATTAATTAAAATCTCCTAATATTTTTTTCATGAAATTAATTAAACCAATTTATTAATTCCATTTCAATTAGTTTTACTAAAGAATTAATCTAACCCGTCAAGGACTAATTTCCATAAGTGAGAATCATACTCAAGTATTTTGTGTGACCCCTTAGGTTCACTAGCAAGCTAGCAACGAGATGTTTCCCATAGGCTTAATTATTTGTCAGTTAAATAAATAATTAAGGTCTTGAATTTATTTCATTGGTCAGACTCTCATCGATCGCGATTCGATGTCAAACAACGTCATCACGAAAACTCAGATGCTAGTGATTGTGTGATGAACCTATCCAAATTACGATCTTCGCCTGAGCCAACTCCTTCCATCATTTTCAAGATCAAAGTCTAGAGTTTGAGTTCAGTCGAAACTCTACTAACTTAGATAGCTATGACTGCGTTGTGACTATAGCGACCTTCATCGTCTAAGCTAGGATCACCAATCCTTCTTAGTGACTTCGATACTCTAGTCAGATATTTTTCACTTCTCATCTACGTCTAACAACTACATAGAACATATCTGGTATCCTACCATTGATGGATCCTCTGTTGATGTCATCTGCTTCGTCATGTAGCAAGACTACACAAAATGTTAATTTGTCTCATGATTCTCTTGAAATCTAGAATAAGTCAAAATATAGTATGTTGTACGCATTGCAACCATGACATCTCAGAAGAATTAATCTCACACTACGTAGCCTTAGGTTCGACATAGAACCAACATGGAATTTTGTGGGGTGTTCAGTCTTGTACCTCCAAGTACATACCCTCTATGCATACATTGATGAGCAATCAATGCCAATGAAATAAGGCACTCTCTCTACTAGAATATTTGCATGAGCAAGCCTTGATGAGACTATGATTTATTTTTTTCTCATGTCCCTATGGCTTGGAACTAAGTTTAGGATCACAACCTTAGAGAATGTTTCACAATCACCACCGCGTGTGCACGACCATTGCCATAGCTATTCCTTGATCCTCGGGACTCTATCAATTACGATGTAGAAATATGGATAAATGAAATGCCAAAAGATATTATTGATATATAAAATAAGACTGTTCAAATAGTATCTTCAGATTTGGTAGCGGCATTAAATGGCTAGCCGAACACCTAACTCTAACCAACTACAATTCTAGGTTCCTTCCTCAATCTCAAATCTATCAAACGGCGGCCAGAGAACCGAAGAAAGGAAACCCTTTTGAGAATCTAAGGGACTTGGTTATACGAGGAAATTTTTGATGGGTTATCACCTGAGGTAGAGTGAAAGCAAGTTTATAACTGAGATTTCCAAATCTTGTTTGCCCTGTCGCTAAGAACAATGCAGAGGCATGTGTCTCGACCTTTGAGAATTTTGTTAAGGCGCACCTCGTTACTAGTTTTCAGACGCTTAATTGAGCAGAGCTCCAATATTCAACAACTTTCAGATCATTGAAGGCTTCATACATGATTTCAACCTACGTAAAAGGGTTGAAGATTCAAAAAGAGAAGACATTCATTGAGATAAATTAATTTTAGATTTCAGATATTTATGTAGAAGAATTCAATAGCTTTTTAAATTTTCATCAAGACAGAAGTTAATAATCATGACATTTTTCATGCTACTATGGGTAAGAGTTTTTAAACAACGATCATGCCATGCCCTGAATGTTTTGGCATCTATTCAAAACACAAAAGGGCCGAATAATCGCACCTCTCTTTTTGCTATAATATTGGGATTTTCAGCTATAATAAACAATATTGTCAATCTGGGAAAAACGTGGAAACTAAATTCTACGATATAAAATAAGAATAGTCATTTTCGGCAATCAGAAAATTAATACTTATGGTTTATTGAAATGTGACGAGGGAGAGGGGTCTGGATTGCGTGTTATTAGATTAGTTATCATTACACCGCTCCGCTGGGATAAATTTTCAAAAAACCATAAAATTTAAGCCATTTTGAATGGACGTATTTAATAAATATTTATTGAATTATATTTTGAGCATAGTATACCACGCGATGAACCCCTAGTGTGTGTGTATATATAATATGCAAGAGAAAATTTAATACTAAATTTTTGGAGTTTGGGATAGAGTGGGAAAGTTTGTGGATAAGGTAAAGACAAAAGCAAAGGAAGGTGACGCAAAGATTTCTAGAAATTGGAGAAGGTGTACAAGGAAGGACCTACATGTTCGGGTAATCTCTCTCCGTGTGTGTAGCGTGTACGTGGAAATGAATATATTAAAGGTAATCTCTCTAACATTTATGACCTATCTTAAATAATTGATAATTGATATTCTCAAATTAAGCTTGTTTTTAAATTAGACAATTACATAGTATTACACAATTACTACCGCTTTTTATTTTCAGACAAAGGATAAGTCGCATCCGACCTCTTTTTTTATTATTTATTAAATTACAAAATGACATCCATTTGTTTTTGCTATAGTTATTTAAAGCAATATAATTAGATATACCTATGCATACATGAATATTCAGATATAGCTCTTTTTTTTTTTTTTGTTTGGTCGAGCTAGAACCTAAATATCTTGGCAAATTCAGTTTGAGCTCGACTTAAATACAAGACTATATGAATAAGACACCTCTTGCTTAAGCGATCAGTAACCTCCTTCTCATACCAACCTTTTTTGATATTTAGGTATAATTCTATTCTCATATATATAGAATATAAACAATCGTGATTGAATTAGTGGGAGTTTGGTCGATACATTGGACATGCCGTGCAACTAGAACGACCACGTAACTGGATTCAAGAACTTATTTACATCTTAATTAATCTTCTAACTATAAAATTAATGTGAGAAGTCGCGGAAAAGATGAAGTCTTTGCTAGTTTTTGGTCAAAAATATTAGAATAAAATTTAGAAGCTAGTGATATAGACTAGAGATTATTTTAATTACGTGTTTCGTTGAATAGAATAATTTGATAAGTCTGAAAATCTAAGCTTAGGTGAAGCACTTCTTGATGAAAATTCATGGAAAAGATGGGTTTAAATAAGTTTTTTAACAAGTCTAGCTTCTGAAGGCTTTTAATTTAAAAATTTTCTTGATGTGTCAGTGAACATAAAAAAAGAACTGTATTGACATAGAGCTGGGATTTTATACCAGTTTAATAAATTTGAAATGGCCAAACTTTTTCCCAGGAGTTCTTTCTAGGGGAAACGTAGAAATTCAATGAATTTTAGGGTAGAAGAATCTATATTATATAAATGTCACTGAACCAGATAAAAATGTAGATAACTGATCGAAAATTATTCTGATTCTTCCTCTGTATCTAAAATTAGATACAACCATTCGTTACATATTTTTTATTACATATTATTTCAATGAAATACTTTATATGATAATATGAGAAAATTGATAGCATAGCGTGTAAATTAATGAGAAAGTAATTGCTAGAAATGAAAAGGTTGTAATAACGTTAGAAAAAAAATATAATAAAGACGGAGTGTAACGTGGCTCGATTAATGAGACCTACGTCCATGAGAAAATAAAGTTGTTCTTCCCTTATTCATTTTTCAAGGCATGTATTTATACAAATTGATGTCACTCTAGTCTCTCTCTCTAGTTTTTCTCTCTCTATATTTTCCTCTCTACTTCTTCCTGTTTTCCGATGGAAAACTCACCTCCCTCCTCCAATCTGGAGGAGGAGGATCCCACCAATCGTAGCTCTAAGAAGTTTAGAACAAAGGAGTCCTATCCGGATATTTTGGAAGAAGATACAAATCCTAAAATCTCTTACATGCAAAAACTTATGGGTCAAAGAGACAGAAAGCCTCATTTGAAATTCGAAGAGCTTGCTATGCCACATATTGAAAATGCTAAGATTCTGCCACCCTCAGATGATAGGCCTTTCTCTAGAATCGTACTGGATGATGTCTTTGTCAAGGAAGCTAGAGACCCCTGGCTTGACTCTATTATCCTCAAGATTGAAGGTAGACCCATACACTTCAATATCCTGTCAGCAAGAATTGAGGCAATGTGGAAGCTTGGAGGAGACTTTGAGTTGGTAGATTTGGGTCATAACTGCTATATTTCGAAACTTGACAACCAAAAAAAGGTGGAGGAAATACTCACCGGGGGCCCATGGATGATCTTTAGCAACTACTTAAGTGTTCGGAAATGGTACCCTTCCTTCAGGGCGTCTACAGACAAGTCGACCACTGTTATTACTTGGGTAAGGGTGCCGGAACTTCCAGTTGAGTACCTAAGGGCGGATGTGATATATTTAATTGCGAAAAGCCTTGGTACACCTATTAAGATTGACCACAACACCCATACTGCCGCTAGAGGGAGGTTTGCACGATTCTGTGTCCAAATCAATCTTGATACTCCACTACAAAGTAAGGTGGGGATCAATGACCAAGAGTACAACCTCTCCTATGAAAATCTTCCAACTATATGTTATGAATGTGGAAGAGTTGGTCATCGATCGTTGGAATGTCCAAAGGTTAATCGTGAAGATAAGGTTGCGAAGGCAGACCATGATAAATCCGGTGAAATTCCAACAGCTCCGGTGAAGGATAACAATACCCAGCAAAATGAGGGTTTGTATGGGAAATGGATGCAGGTTACTAGGGTTAGACCTAAGGTTCCAGTCAACAAAAAAGAACAAAATCAAACAAAAAACAAGAAAGGTGAGTTGTCAACTATCAACCCTTTTAATACACTACTGGAAGATAGTGACATTAACCAGCAAGGTCACACCACTGCTGCTGCGCAAGACAAGATGCATGAAGATTGGGGAAATCAAAATCCTAGAAAAAGAAACCTTGTCTTTGAGAAAAATGAGAAAGATGGGACTACAAATAACCTTAAAAGGAATAACTCCAAATCACGTGGACGCAGGGGTCAAACGGCTAAGAATCTGGTGGGCACGAATAACAATAAGCAAGAAGATTCATCGGCCAAGAACCCCAAAAACTTTAAATGTTTTGAATTTGGAAGCACTAGTAAAGACCCATTTGGCAGCATATTAAGCAAAACACCTGTTTTGTCTACACCTTCCAACTCTGAAAACCCTAAACCTTCTTCACCTTCCAACTCCGAAAACCCTAAACATTCTATTAACCTAAACACCAAAGCCACTGAGATTGTTCTACCTTCCTCTGATGGAACAGAACCAAGAAGAAGAGCTAGGGATATTCCCAAGGACGGGATTCACCACCCAAAGGGAGGAGATGGATCAACCGTATCACATCTCTATTACCCTTCTGATGATGAGATGTGTGAAAGTGATACGCGTAAACCCACTGTTGCATCAAGTTTGGGTCCAGAGTAATTTTACCCACCAGATAGGAGACCCGGTCAGGAGCTTCATGATGGAAATGTTGGTGAGCAACGAGGAAATGGACAGACAACAGAACCTTGCCATGAGGTTGCTGGACCAACTGAGCATGATTCGGAGATGGGGGAGAACCAGTAACCTCATTACGCTGTGCGACATCTTAATCTCCCCGATGAAGATTTTAACGTGGAACTGCCAGGGGCGGGAAATAGTACCTTTAGATGGAACTTCCGTGAGATTATTAATACTCATCATCCTGATGTAGTCTATCTAATAGAAACTAAGGTCTCGGAGGATCGTGCTGCTGTATTATCCACCAGATTAGGGTTTACTAATGTGTGTCGTGCGCCCACGGTGGGACGGGCTGGAGGTATTTGGCTGTTATGGAATAGCCAGGATATCCATGTGCAAATTATTTCGTGTTCTGAATAGGCTATCCATGCCCTTGTTGGACCACGGGCGGGTAATGGGTGGCTTTGTTCCGGGGTGTATGCGAACCCGAGGGCTAGAATACGTGAGGACCTTTGGATAAATTTGGAGGCTATAAGTCAACGATACTCTACTCCGTGGCTCGTAACTGGCGATTTTAATGGAATTGTAAGCACCAACGAGAGAAGGGGTGGTTCAGCTCCTAACCCTAATCGCTTGTCCCGGTTTAATGATATGATCAATGAGTGCAATATCATTGACTTGGGGTTTCAAGGGCCTAAATATACATGGCGTAGAACCTGTGAGGGCCGAATCACTATTCGAGAAAGACTAGACCAATCTCTTGCAAATGAGGCTTGGCGTACTCTCTAGCCGGAAGGAACGGTTCTTCATTTACCTAGAACTCATTCGGATCACCATCCGATTCTCACATGTTGTCTCGGAATCCCATCCCCACCGCCAAAAGATCGTCCGTTTCGCTTTGAATTGGCTTGGACAACTCACCCTTCGTGTAATGATGTTATTAAGGACGCTTGGAGTAGTTCTTTCTCGGTGGAAGAAGTGGTTGCCAAACTACCGGCTATTATGCGCTCATGGAATAAGAAGACATTTGGAAACATCTTTGCTCGCAAACGTGAAATTTTGGCTCGGATTGCGGGAATCCGAAGGAAACTTGCTGATTGTGAGAACAACTATCTCCAAAATCTTGAGAAGGAGCTTCTTGGTGAATTTAATAATATCATTCGGCAAGAGGAGATGCATTGGAACCAAAAGTCGAGGGTTAAGTGGTTGTCCCATGGTGATGGTAATACAAAATTTTTCCATGCCACGACCATTGTGAGACGAAGAAGGAACAAGGTGGACACTTTGAAGATTGGTGAAGTTTGGGAAACTGACAATGAAAGGATTAAATGCCATGTGATTGAGTATTTCTCCTCCCTTTTCTCCTCGGCGGATATGGTTGGCAGATTTAAGCTCCCCCAGAACTCAAGACAACGGCATCTCTCATCGGAGCAACAATTTGAACTTGGAAGGATTCCAACCAGGGAGGAAATCCATGAAATTGTTAAAACGATGAGCATCCATAAGGCCTCGGCTTCGGACGGATGTCATGCATTCGTGTATCAAAAGTATTGGGACCATGTCGATGATTCGGTGTGCAACTTCGTCAATGTGGCCTTCTATAATGGGTGGTTTAACGAAGGAGTTGGAGATTCGTTTATATGCCTTATTCCGAAAGAGCAATCACCTGCCTCTATCAGTAAGTTTCGTCCAATTGCCCTATGTAACGTGCTATATAAGATTGTGACCAAAACTATCGTTTCGAGACTTAAGCCGTTTATGTCGGAGTTGGTATCCCCGCTTCAAAGCAGCTTCATACCGGGGAGAGGTACGCATGACAATATTCTTATTATTCAAGAACTCCTCCATAGTCTTCGTAAATCCAAATGCAAGAAGGGGGGTATGGTGATCAAATTTGATCTTGAAAAGGCATACGATAAAGTGAATTGGAATTTTCTTGAAGAGACTTTGGGGTTTTTTGGGCTGCCTCCTAAGCTTGTGAAACTTATCATGTTTTGTGTTAAGTGTGTTAAACCTCGTGTACTGGAACGGTGAACCTCTTGCTCCTATTTCGCCAACGTGTGGACTTAGGCAAGGAGACCCATTATCTCCCTACCTATTTGTTCTTTGCGTTGAGAGGTTAGCTTACACTATTGACCAAGCTGTGGATGAGGGATTGTGGAATCCGATCTCGGCCAGCCGTGGAGGACCGAAGTTCTCGCACTTATTCTTTGCGGATGACTTACTCTTTATAGCTAAAGCCACGAAGGAGAATGCAATCACTATCGAGAAATTGATGAGCGAGTTTTGTGGAACCCGGGTCTTAAGATCAACAATAACAAATCAAAAGTTTTCTTTTCTAATAATACAAGGAGTGGTATGAAGAGAGGAATTGCCAGGCAACTTGGAATCGGTAGCACTAACAATTTGGGAAAATACTTGGGGGTGCCACTAGTCCACACGAGAGCTTCAAAATGTTTGTACGAGGATCTTATCGATAGAGTACAATCCCGACTTTCGACTTGGAAAGCTTGGCTGCTTAACTTTGCGGGTAGATGCACACTCATTTAGTCAGTGACTACGGCCATACCCTCCCATATCATGCAAACTACTTGGCTTCCAACTTCCATTTGCGACAAGTTAGATAAGATGAATCGGACCTTCTTATGGGCGACGGATGGAAATGCTCGAAAAATCCATTCGGTTAGATGGGATAAAGTTATAAAGCCGAAAGATAAGGGTGGGCTCGAGATTAGGGAAGCTCGTAGGATTAATGCCTCTTTCCTTGCCAAGATTGGTTGGCGTCTTATCAATAGGGAGGATTGTCTTTGGAAAGATGTCTTTTGGAAAAAATACATGAAAAGAGAGGACTTGCTTGATTGTTCGATCAATGTTTGCTCCTTCCCACAATGGAAGGGTATTGTGCGTAGTACCAAAATGGTTGAGGAATATATCCGGTGGTGCATTGGTAGAGGAGATACAATCTCCTTTTGGTTTGATAGGTGGAGTGGCAAGGATTATATTTGCGACCTCTTAGAGTCGCCCATATTAGAGGAGGAAATCTAACTTCGAGTAGAAGATGTGTTGGACTTTAATCGAAAGTGGAACTTGGAGAAGATTCAACCACCAAATCCCACTCATGTTGTGGAACGAATTTGTAAAACTCCTGTCCCCTTGGAATGTTTGGGAAAAGATACTCGTATCTGGTGTGCTTCGGCTAATGGTAAATTCTCATGCAAAAGTGCCTACGCATGTATGGGGAAGGAGGAGGCTGTGATTGAGCCGTGTGATTGGAAATGGATTTGGAAAGGAAAATTCCCACTGAAGTTCAAACACTTTATTTGGCTATTTCAAAACAAAGGAATCACAATAGCATCCCTCCTTTCGATAGGCACATTACGGACTCGGACACTTGTACGCGATGCCATAACGGGACAGAAAGTGCTATGCATGCACTCCGAGATTGCACTCTTTCGAAGAATGTGTGGGAGTTTGTGGTCCAACCATCTCAGTTCCGCAATTTCCTATCCACATTATGGGAACAATGGATTAAAAGCAACCTTTGCTCTAATCTTGAAAACACTCTCCTGCCCGACACACCTTAGCGTTGTGTCTTTCTGGCAACCATGTGGAGTCTTTGGAAGGCACAAAATAACTTCATTTTCACAGGTACTAACAACAATCCCAAAGAAATTCTCTTTGAAGCAAATAAGCTAGCTCTTGATCTCTACCTGGCCTTCCCCGAGTCACTGCAGAAACCGGGGATTGGGAGAGGAGTTTTAAAATGGATTAAACCGCCGTCGGGTTGGTGGAAGCTTAACACGGATGGTAGCTTTATGGGAAGCACTAAGTGTGCGGCTACGGGTGGAATTGTCCGTAATGAATTTGGCGATTGGAGGTGTGGATTTAGTTGCAAATTGGGAGACTTCACTATCACCGAAGCTGAATTATTAGCACTAAGGGACGGACTATTATTGGTCTGGGAATGCAGACTGGAACGCATTATTGTCAAGGTTGATTCGGAGGTGGTTTGGAAGCTTGTCAAGAAAGGAAATATCTCTTCACACCCGCTGGGCAGCATTGTTTTGGACTGTAGAAGCCTCCTCAACAAACCCTGGACGTGTGAATTTCACCATATCAAGAGAGAACGGAATATGTGCGCTGATGCTCTTGCTAAATTGGGTCAAGACGTAGCATAGGGAATGCATGTTTGGGAGTCTCCACTTGAGGATCTTCATTTAATCTTAGTTGAGGACATGAAGTCTTGTTAGTTTGTTTTGTAGTTTGTTTTTGTAATTCTCTTATCCACCAAAAAAAAAAAATTTATACAAATTGATGGTCTTGGCTAAATAAAGTAGCTTGATAAAAGCTAGCATTCTTCTCTAATTACATATGATTGCAGTTGGAATAAAGTTAATTTCTTTCATTTTCTACACATGGCAGCTGCAGCTATTCAGGATCAAGCCCAATCAGCTTGATATCTCAATCTACTATGGTAATTTCCCAATTAATTTGATTTTGTCTTCATCCTTGCTCCTTATAGATTTGACCCTCTTTCGCAGGACTAACTTCAGGCCCAATCGGGCTATTCTTGTGCAGGCTATGGTCCGACTCTTTATAAGAATTTTAGCCCACTAAGTCTTAAATTTGTCAAATTGACCTAATGACAAATTTTCACATACGAATACGATCGCTAAAAAAATAAAACTCGTGATTGTATAACTAACCATACATGTTAGGAAAACTGTTAGAATTATTTATTTTCAAAAGACATTATATAATTCTTAGTTAATCAAAAATACTAAAATTAGCCGTTAAGGTTAAATTACTTTAAATTAGCCGTTAAGTTTAAATTACTTTTAAATTAGCCGTTGGAAGGCTGTTGTTAAGGATGAAGAGATGATTGTGTCTCTTGGGAAGAGTCACTTAATCTTAACAACAATAGCCTCTCCAACAACCATTTCTTTTCTAATTTTCTACTCACCGGTTGAAAGTGTGACATATATATATATATATATATATATATAATTATTATTGCTCTTTAATTTTTGACAGAAACAATACAAACATTCCTTGTTTTTCCCTAACTTCACATTCTGCTAAAAGACCCCTCTTAATTTTCTTTAAATTTTCTTCCATTTCATAATTCACAAAAAGGTGATAGGTATATCTATTCATAGAGTGCAGTCTATAGAATAGAAATTTGTGTTTGGGCTTGTATCCTGGGAACAATTCTATTTCCCGAGAAGCATCTGCATAGTAGGGAAATTGTTGTTCTTAAGACAGTATCTTAAGTGATACGCATAGCCCGTTTCATTTTTCTTAATTGCAGATTTTTCATTCTTGATCATTTGAGGGAGTTTCCCCAACAATTTTAAGAACAACAAATTCTCAAGATGACCACTCCGTGATGATCAAGATGCCTTCACAAGAAGTTGAACGGTTGGAGCAATTTGATGGCCCGAGTTTAACCGTTGGTTACAACGTATCCACTTTCTACTCACCATGCAAAAAGTTGCGTATGTGATTCAAAGGTCATATCCACAAACCGGCATGAAGGATGGTTCATACTCTCAAGAGCAAATTAAATGGTTGGAAGACAATTATGTATGTAGAGGGTTGATTCTTGGAGCAATGTCCAACGGTCTTTTCGATGTGTTTTGGCATCACTCGACGGCGTAACAATTATGGACAGCACTTCTTGCAAGAAATACAATGGAAGATGCGGGCCATAGAGCGTATTTAATTAACAAGTATGTGGAATTTAAAATGGTGGATGATAAACCAATTATGGAGCAAGTTCAAGAAATGGTTTGAATTGCTCAAGAAATTGCGGCGATTAGAGAACCAATGACCGAAAATTTTCAAGTTTCTACTATCATTGGTAAGTTGCCAACTTCATGAAAAGACTATCGTAAAATGTTAAAACACAAGATGAGTAGCAAGCTCGAGTGCGTGACAAAATTGAGGAAGATAAAAATTGGGTAAGCGGTTCCAATTTTAATAAAGTGCATGTTGTTGATATATCTACTCCTAGCAATAATGTTTATGATTGTTCTAAGATGGCTTTCAAGAAAAAGAAAAATGCTCATTTCAAATCTGGTAATAAATTTAAGAAAGGAAATTTTTCTAACCAAAGTTTTAAAAAGAGTCGTCCTTGTTTTGTTTGTGGGAAAACTAACCATAAGGCTGCACAATGTCGTTTTCGAAAAGGACAAAAGGTAAATAATGAAAGTCATAATGTTGAAGAGGAGAAAATTATCGCCATGAAGGATGGTGGGTGGATTCAGGGGCTACATGCCATGTCACACCACATAAAAATGTCTTCAAGACTTATAAAAAAGTGGAGGATGATAATAAGCTTTTCATGGGAAATTCTGCAACAAGCAAAATAGTAAGTTGCGGTACCGTTGATTTGGATATGTCTTCGGGAAAAACTCTTACATTGAGAAATGTGCTTCATGTACCAGGCATAAGAAAGAGTCTTATTTCAGTTTTCTTGCTAAGCCGTCATGGAATTAAAGTTGTATTTGAGACCGATAAAATGATCCTAACAAAAAATGGGACCTTTATCGGTAAAGGTTATGCTAAGGACAAGATGTATCTTTTGAGCACTATTAATGAAAATATTATGCATTCTTCTTATGTTTGTGACTTGAATAATATTTGGCATTATTGATTAGGACATATTAGTAATAAAGTAATTAGTCGAATGACTCAACATAATTTAATTTCGAAGCATAATATTAATGACTCCATAAAGTGTGAATTTTGTGCTCAAGCAAAATTAACTAGAAAGCCTTTTAAAACTGTTAATAGAAAATCTAGTATATTAATACACACCGATATTTGTGATAATAAAGAAATTGAAACTAGAGGGGGTAAAAGATATTTTGTAACTTTTATAGATGATTATTCTAAGCTTACCTATGTTTACTTACTTAGATCTAAACGTGAAGTATTTGATGCATTTAAAGTGTACAAATCACAAGTAGAAAATCAATTAGGTGAAAAAAATAAAAATATTAAGAAGTGATAGGGGAGGTGAATATTCTTCAAATGAGTTTGTTAAATATTGTGAAGAAAATGGCATTGTACATCAAACTAGTGCACCTAGAACCCCTCAGCAAAATGGTGTGGCAGAACGTAAAAATAGAACTTTATTAGATATGGTTAATACTATGTTGTTAAATTCACATTTGCCAACTAATCTTTGGGGTGAAGCTTTATTATCTGCTAATTATATTAATAATAGAATATTACATAAAGGGTTTGATAAAACTCATGAATTATGGAAAAATAGGTCTCCTAACTTAGAATATTTAAAGCAAGGGGTGTGGCCTAGCGGTCACAATGCCTTTGGCTGTGAGAATCCACCCAAGTTCAAACCCCAGGTGATGCTTGGTAAGGGGAGTTTTCTCCCCTATCCTGCCCTGGGAGGTGGTTTCAAAACCCAGGTGATGCTTGGTCTGGGGAGTTTACTCCTCCGTCCTGCCCTGGGGGCCCCTGCGCTTATCGAGCTCGTCGCCTATGGGTTACCTAGGGCGGCTTACCTCCATACGTGGTTTGCGGGCTATTGCGTATGGACAGGTTTGCTCTGTTGGGTGACCGGCGGAGATTTACCCTGGGATTTCCAAAAAAAACTTAGAATATTTAAGAATATGGGGATGTCTTGCTTATGCTTTAGATACTTCTTTTAGTAGAAATAAAATTGGCCCTAAAGGAATTAAATCGACTTTTATTGGTTATGCTAGTAATAGTAAAACGTATAGATTCTTAGATTTAAAGAATAATATTGCTTTTGAGACTGTCTCAGCTGAATTTTTTGAAGACAAAACAATTAAAGATGCCAACTCGTTTGAGATAGATAAAGGATTGACTGATTCACTTTTACAAAATAAAAATAATGACGAGTTTCTCATTAAGGATTTAGAGGAAGAAAGTCATGATAATAATACGTCTCTTGATAATATTGAATCTAGTGAACCAAGTTTAAGAAGAAGTTTAAGAAGAAGTAAAAGAAAGTGGATAAAAAAAGATTTTGGACCTGGAATGTTTACATATAATGTAGAAAACCCTGGAGACTTTAAAGAAGCCATGTCTCTACCCGATGCTAATATTTGGAAAGTAGCCATGGATGATGAAATTAAGTCAATAATAGATAAAAATACTTGGACTCTAACAAGTTTGCCTCCTAATACCAAGACATTGGGTAGTAAATGGGTATTGAAAAAGAAAGTAAGAACTGATGGTTCAGTCAATAAGTATAAGGCTAGATTCGTAGTAAAAGGTTTTAAACAAATAGAAGGAGTAGATTATTTTGAGACGTTTTCTCCTATTACGAAGTTGACTTCCATTAGAATTATGTTTGCAATAGCCTCAATATATAATTTAGAGGTACATCAAATGGATGTCAAAACAGCTTTTTTAAATGGAGACTTAGATGAAGAGATATATATTGAACAACCTGAAGGATATGTAGTAAAAGGGTCCGAGGATAAAGTATGAAAACTTAATAAATCTTTATATGAAATTAAACAAGCTCCGAGACAATGGAATAAGAAATTTAGAGACGAAATTAAGAAGTTTGGCTTTAAAAGTAATAAAGTTGATGATTGTGTTTTTACTAAAGGAGATGCGAATTCATGTGTAGCAATTACTCTTTATGTTGATGATTTATTAATATTTTCTTCAAGTATAGAGTTGATCAATGAAACGAAGAATTATATTGCTCATGTTTTTGAGGTGAAAGATATGGGGCTTGTTGATGTGATTTTGGGTATAAAGGTTACTAGAGACAATGGTAAAATTATTTTGTCACAATACCATTACGTCGAAAAAATATTGAAAAAATTTAATAGATATGATTGCAATGCTAGTAATACACCCTTAGATCCTCGTCATAAACTTGTTCCTAATGATGGTGAATCTGTTGCACAAGTGGAATATGCAAAAATTATAAGAAGTTTAATGTATTTGATGAACTGCACAAGGCCGGATATAGCCTTTGCGGTTGGAAAACTTAGTAAGTTCACGCACAATCCTAATTATGAGCATTGGCAAGAAATAGATAGACTTTTAAGATACTTGAAATGCACAATTAATTATTCTTTGCAATATTGTGGAATTGGTACTTCTTTGGAATGTTATAGTGATGCAGATTGGGCTTCTGGAAAGGTTGACTCGAAGTCAACTGGTGGATGGTTGTTTACACTCGGTGGCGGTGCGGTGGCTTGGTCATCAAAGAAACAGACCTGCATCGCCATGTCCTCGATGGAATCTGAGTATGTGACTATGTCACTTGCGGGTAAGGATATAGTTTGGATGAGAAGATTCCTAAGGCATATACCGTTCATCGAAGGGCCTATTAAACCCATTACTATGTATTGTGATAATAAAACAGCTATCCACTTGGCGAAAAATAAGAGATTCAAAAGTAAGTCTAAACACATTTCTAGACAATATCACTATATACGAAAGCTAGTGAAGAAAGAAAAAGTTGTGCTGGAATATTTGCCGACTAATGACATGCTAGCGGATCCACTTACTAAAGCGCTTTCTGGAGAAAATTTTTTTAAGACCTCGAGGGAAATGGGATTAATACCAATGTAAGTAGGGATAGCCAAAGTTGTAGCCTACTTTAATTACGATATTTGTATAATATCTTTTTTAAAAGTTCAAGGGAACTTTAACTTTAGGTGAATCCATTGGCAATGAAACTTGGATACTTTTCGAGTACATCAATTATATTATGTGATAAATCCTATTTCTATGAGTTGATGTACTGTAATCTTTCACAAAATTTGGAGGGTTGGACATGATGTCTTTAGCATGCTTATAGACTTATTTAAGTTGGAGTGAGTGAAAGTACTCTTTATAAGCTTGCCTACGTGAGTGTAGGATGTCAGGGTCGCATCCGATGGATTTTCTGGTGAAATCTGAAAACGCTCATTAGCGCAGGATTAGCACATGACCTTTAACGTGCGGCTTTTGTGTCACCATCACCCAAATATGGTGGAACTAAAATATTTCAGACAACTCTTTGACAAGATCAAGGTTTAATCCTCTTAATCAAAGAATCTGATTTATTTAGTTCAATCTTTAGGTTCAAGGGTACTCCACCTATTGATTACACCATACTTTATTGTGGATTAAAGTGTTTGTGTTTTTCGTTTTTCCATTTATTTTGAAAATGCTGAGGGATTGTTAGAATTATTTATTTTCAAAATACATTATATAATTCTTAATTAATCAAAAATATTAAAATTAGCAGTTAAGTTTAAATTACTTTTAAATTAGCCGTTGGAAGGCTGCTATTAAGGATGAAGAGATGATTGTGCCTCTTGGGAAGAGTCACTTAATCTTAATAGCAATAACCTCCCCAACAACCATTTCTTTTCTAATTTTCTACTCACCGGTTGAAAGTGTGATATATATATATATATAATTATTGCTCTCTAATTTTTGACAGAAACAGTACAAACATTCCTTGTTTTTCCCTAACTTCACATTCTGCCGAAAGACCCGTCATAATCCACAAAAAAGGTGATAGGTATATCTATTCATAGAGTGCAGTCTATAGAATAGAAATTTGTGTTTGAGCTTGTATCTTGGGAACAATTCTATTTCCCGAGAAGCATCTGCAGAGTGGAAAAATTGTTGTTTTTAAGACAGTATCTTAAGTAATACGCATAGTCCGTTTCATTTTTCTTAATTGCAGATTTTTTGTTCTTGATCATTTGAGGGAGTTTCCCCAACAAAAACAAACTTTGAATGCACACCAACTCTCCAGAAAAAGTTTGACTTATGCATTTGAAAGACAAATTTGAATTGAAAATTGACTTCACATCAATGTGACTTTTCACGTAAGAATACATATTTGTTTTTTTGTTTTTTTGATTAAAAAAATATATATTTGTTTGTGCGTGTGTTTTCTTATATTTTGATATCGGGATATTATGATAAAAGCAATGACGCAAGCCGGTTGATTTCAACAAAAACTAAATATAAGATATTGATCAGTCTTTTGAACTAATTGTAGCATAAATTACAGGGAAAATTACTAAGCTCCATAAGATAAATTTTGTTATCCAATAAATCCAGAATAATAGTTTTCAAATTCCACGAACTTTTTTATTTAAAAAAATCCCACATTTTTTTAAAATTTTAGACGAAGGGGATACCTTGACTCGACAAATTCGGGTAGATAGTTTTTAAATCATGGGCACAAAGACCCTATAAGACTCCAAATAAAAAGAGAAAAGTCACAATTTGTGACAGCCTGAATCACTCTCAGGACCTCCCACATGAGAGTGACACTAGACTAACAAGCCTTGGGTAAAAATCCCACATTTTGGATTAATAATTTTATGCACTTATTGCTCTTAGCCTTCTAGATTAAAAAAAATATGCTTTTGTATAGACATTATTTTTTTTAGAACTTTCATATTGATTATTGATAATAGTTATGGTTTAATTTCAAAATTTTAGATTTTTTAATCTTTTTTAAAATTTATGAAGGGTCTTTTAGATAATTACCATGTTAAATTCGAATATAAATTATATAAATTATTTAATATTATGAGATAAAATTTATATAATGCAATTTATCAATTTGAAACATCCTAAACAAAAGAATTTCGCTAAAAAAATAATTGGTCAATTCTTACGTATGAAATGATGGGTAATTTAGTCCAAAAACTTGTTAATTTTTAATTTTTTTTAAATGAAAAGTTTATAGAATGACTTTTTTAGATTGTAAAATATTTTTATAATTTTTTTTGGATATTAAAATTCATTTTAAGGAAGTTTTAGTAATTTTTTCTTAAATTATAATTGCATGACATATTTACACTATAACACTTGACCACGTTCACAAGTCATCAAGAAATTAAAATTTTGAGACTTAATTTTGTTCAACTCAAGTATAAAGAGCTCATACATTTATCGAATTCAATTTAACAACTGAAATTTATCTCTGTTCGCATTTACTTTTGTTCAACTCAAGTATAAACAAATTAATCAATAAAATTCATTGTAAGAATATAAAACATTAATAACAATTTACCAAGTGACACATTATTAAAATATAATATGATAAGTTAATGAAAAAATAAATTTATTTGACAATAATACTTTCACAAATTTTATAGTGACAAAGTATGTTATTATTGACATTTAGCTATACAAAAATTATGTAATATTGTCACAATAAAAATTTGTGTACATGTATAAATGTATAGTTACGATTTAATGACAATAAAAATTAACACAATAACACATTATATTCTTGTTGTCATTAACTTTTCAAATGTGTAACTAATTTGTCAATAACTCAATAGTGACAACTGACAACTAAAAACAATATCCCTATCATTGATAACTTTGTAATGTAATTGATGCAATCTATCAAAGTAATTATTACTTAATACATACAAACTGGAGACAACTTAAATTTTTTTTTTTAAGTTTTGTCAATTTATTTATTTTATTTTTTGGTAGTGGCTTCACATAAGCCCGACTCAATGAATAACCCTAAGAATTCATGATGTAAATATTTTATGATTAAGCGAGATATTAACTTATGATTCATTTTGTGTGATTGGTCCACGAATGTTGAAAATTCTAAATAAGTAGCTTTTGAATTTTGATATACTTCCTTTTTTTTGACGAGGCTTGTCTTAGTGGTAGCGGTAAGATTAAGATCTCATAAATTAGATATGTCATGCGTTATTTCTCTACTTATACAGTAATTTATTGATTCTAGTTTATAATAGTACTAATTAATAATACTTAATATAATACATGACGTAATGATATATCCGTTCCATTAAAAAAACTATATATTCTTTTTTTCTAAAGTTTTGGTCAATGTGAAAATAGAATCAGTTAAGAGGCTGTTTGGCTAAGTTTATCCAAAACATCTTATAAGCTTCTACATTTTATAAAATGTTTTAGGAGTTTATAAGATATTATATCTTATAATAAAATGTTTTTTAAAAAATGGGGGTGCGTTATTTTTTTAAAAACAGTTTATAAGATCCAAACATCTTATTTTTTAGTTTTATAAGTTGTTTTTTTTTAAAAATTACCAAACAATTATAAGATATTCAGAGGAGCTTATAAGATTAGCAAACACCCTCTAAAAATAAGTGAGAACTTCTAGAAGTTAATTAAAAAGGAGGAAGTTGAAATACTCCCGCCGCATTTGTTTCTCTATTCTTTTACTAAATTTCAGCTAAATGAGTGGACAAGTAACCTTCAAAAACCCACCCTAATATATTCAGGGGTACAATGGAAATTAAATTATATTTTAAGAATTTCATAATGACCAAACTTTAATAGCCAAATCAATGGATAATTAACCTCCATGGAATCTGCCCCTCATTCAAACTTTCAATTAATTATAGAATAATTAACTATAATTTAAGTATTTAACATATGGAGTTAGGTGATTAAAAAGATTGGGTGGGACAAAATGGAGCATGTGCTCACACTGTCACACATGGTCACCTCGGGTCGGTTCCACCATACCCGCTTCATTAACCATAATCAATTATATATATATATATATATATATATATATATATATATATATCATATCCTTAATAACATGGGGTATTAATCTTTCTCAAGTGCCTTTACACATGACAATGATGTGTACTTAGGATAATTCTATCAAATATATTTTTTCTCCCTATTCTACACATAGAAGTTTACAACAAGTAGGTTCATGAATATAATTTGAGCTCGATAAGACTAAATTTAAGTTAAAATATTTTGTGTTTTTATATTAGAATTTGCTGAAAATTCATCGAGAATCGTTCAACTTATTGACTTTGAGTATATATATCAACTCTCAATTTGTGGCACATTTTTCGCCCTTCCGCTTAATTCCCATAAAATCTGATATACAATATGGTTTGAAATGTTTGTGTAAACGTAGAAAAATATGGGATTCTGAAATATGAATTTGGTCATTTCATAGAAATGGAAACTCTTAACAATTTAAGATTGTAATACAATGTTTCAATCATTGAGCAATTTTGCTATTTCTTAATCATGTATGTCTTGTGCCACAAGAATGAAATTCTTGAATTAATGTATTCTAAGTTCGGACAGGTAAAATTGTTGGTAGGAGAAATGGTGAAGACCAATGTACACAAGAAAACCAAAATTCAATATAGTTAAGACTTAAGAATTCATGTTAGTAGGCGTTTTAGTAAAATAAGTTGTAAATAATAGAACAAACATATATTGTCAAGCAATAATAGAAACTATCAATAATACCATGCCACATGTATTCTATCACTAAAATATGATATCATCTAATTACACCATCTAGTTGATTTTTTTTTTTCATTTGGTAACTTACTCGTTCTATTGATCGATCTCGTCTAACTCATATCATGCAAGTGAGCATGTATTCAATTGATTCTTGTATGTATTGTTTGGATGATATATAATAATACATGTAATTATTTCACTTTGTAATACTGTAATACATACGTCGAATAACTTATAATCCAATTTGATACATATCTATTTAGACGACATAAACTAAAACAAAACGACTACAACTACTTCGAATTGAATAGAAAGTTGAACCCTAATTGATGGAAAAATCGTATTTTCCCATAAAAGTTGAACTCTCACTCACACAATAATTTTATTCAAATACCACGTTATTTTTATTGAACATCACGTGTCATTCATGCATGAATACTCCATAAAAAATTGGGATAAAATGTGGACTAACGTAACATATGAGTTTGACCGTTAAAATTTGGACGAGAAATTCCAATTAAGACTAAATACAAGACATTTTGAAAGTTCTAAAACTAAATATGAAAAACTCATAATGAATGAGATCAAAATAGAAATACAATAAAATTGTGGGACTAAAATTCTGATTTCCACCTAAATTGATTTATGTTACAACTTACAATAACGTTAAAATTTTGGAATGGACTAAATGAGCCCCCCTTGGAGGCATAATTTGTGTTAAATAATCTCATAATACGCCAATATAATTTTCTAATTAATATTTAACCAAAATACATTCACCCCCCACCACAAAATAAGCTATCATTAAATACCAACCATACACTTGATTCCGGTTAAGAAGTTTATTAGGTAATGCAGTTAAAGTCCCACATAACACAAGATTATTCTTCTTTCCAAACAGAGAATCCTATTGAGTCATTGACAGAGAGATACATACGTATAGACCATATCTATGTGTGTGTATATATATATATATATATAGATACAGAATAAGCCACCCCTATTTGACCAATACATTTCGCGTGTAAATTTCAGTCAAAATCTTCCAATATTCGCCCTCAATTTTGCCTTTGCATTTCCCCCAACCTCCTTCGTCTCCCCTTCTTCTCTTTCAAACCATTATATTTTTTTTATCTTCACACATAAACACGCTCAAATTAAACACACACACAATATCTATAGCTAATTCTGTATCACATAGCGAGATGGGATTTTGTAAAGAAGAGAAAACGGTAAAGAGAGTAGTGGTATTTAGAGTTCCAAGATGGATCAAAACCCTGTTTTTCTTGATCACCATGTTAGTCTCTCTGCTCTTATTCTCCGCCCCAATTCTTCTAATCATCGCCGACGCCGTCCTCCCCTCCGCCCTCTTGTCCGCTGCCCTCTCGCCGTCGTCGTTAACACTCCGAACCTTTTCGTCACATCTCAATAACTATGATTTCCGCTACTCCCTCATCGATATCCCCCTCATCTCCATAATCCGCTCCGCCATCATATTATGTAAGTCGACAGACAGCGTGCGACGCTTTCTCTACTTTATTAGAAGTTTGTAAATTATTACCAGCTACCATTTGTTTATTGATATTTATATTCATGATGTAACTGATACATGTAATCGGAAAAAAAAAAGGGAACAGAGACTTGATTCGTAATTTAGCTTGTTATATATAATAAATTCCAATCAATATATATTAATTCATGTATATGTATTTTGTGCAGGTGTTTATAGTTTTTGCGACGGGCCGAAGCTGTCGAGGGGGCCGTACTTGACGATCGCGACGGTGTGCTCGGCTGCGTCGGTGGTGTTCGTATCATTGAAGGCTTCGTATGTGTTTATGATTAGTAATAGTAGCTATAATAATAAAGAGTACTCGAAAGATGGATATGTGAAAGGGATGGAGATTGCGCTGTTCATATGTTCGTGGGTTTTAGCGATTGGTCACGTGGTGGTGGCGTACAGGACGAGTTGTAGGGAGAGGAGAAAGCTTCTGGTTTACAAAATTGATATTGAAGCTGTAAGTAATTTTCATTTCATTTCCCCTTTCTTTCTCACCTAAGCTAAACTTTGGTCATAGGGGCTTTTAGTCTTTTTACCTGCTGAGTTCTAGAACTCAATTATTATATACATATATATTAAATATCACCATTTCAAAGAAGGGAGGCTAATCCCAAAATTAATTCGTCAACATGTTAAGCACATTAATCTTTTAACTTGAGCGAATTGTTGGTACATGTCTTAAATATAACAATTTACAATTAGCTAACTATACCTTTAGCTAACTACTCTATGATATATAACTGATTGTAAATTGTTATATTTAATATTATGACATGTACCATGTAACAATTTACAATATACAATCTACTAATCAGTTAGATTTTAACATTATGATTGATTGATTGTAGCAATTTAATACCTAAATTGTTACAATCGTAGTACTTCTTAATTGATTATACTAGAAGTTAGTTGATCAGTTAGATTTAACATTATGACTGATGAGCGGACTACTATTACAATCAAGAACCATTATGAAATTAGAGAAAAAATCAACACATTAGGGTGAGTTGACCTCTGTATATTTTAGATTTTGAGGCCTTAGTTTCACGTTTAGATGTAGACTTTGTGGGCTGTATTGAAATATTAAATGATTTTCACCTCTCACAATTTGAACATTTAAATGAGTAGATCATTCATGAAAAATATATATAAATTCAATAGTGGGGGAGATTTTTTCGTTGGTCTTTGCTTGGTTTGTTTTATTGGGTTTATAGTGACGCTTGCATTATGATTTAATGTATGTGAGATTTTTTTTTTTTTTTTTGATAAAAAAAAATAATGTATGTGAGATTTTATTAGTGATGCAAGTTGTGGGTGATTGTGGGACCCACTACCTCGCTGTACAAAGATGACAAAGAGTTGAAGTGGGCGTTGATCATGGGGTACCATTCCCACATCTCAACTTGGGAGAAATGTGACCCTTTTAAATAAATGGAAATTCTAGTCGAAAATGAAATTTGATTCGATGGAATTCAAATCAATTACATTTATATAATTTGCATCGTCAATAATCTCTTGATCTAATCATAAGATTGATACCTTGTGATTTAAAGGTGGCAGGTTTGGTCCACCAAATTTATGTGTTATTTCTCTATTTATATATCAGTTTATTAATAAGTCTATGTGTTTGTGTAGTAGTATTATCTTAAATGACGAAATTGAACATTCAAAAATTGTGGGTCGAAAGAGAACTTTGACTTAAAAATTACTAAGGTAATTAAATTTGGATGGATAATTAATTGTTGCCCCCATAAAATCCCACTCTATAATAAACTTCATTTCAACTTTTTTACTCTGCAAACTGATATATGTACATATATATTTTATTAAATGAAGCATTCATGTTGACGTACATAATTAATAAACAAAGCAAATTTCTTTTGTCTTAGACCAAGTCTTATTAACCTTTTTCTCACATGGCTGCAGGTCTCCGCATGCAAGAATGGATTTCCCAGATATCAGAAAATACTTCAACAATCAAGAACTAAATAATTCCAAAAATTCAAATACTATTAATCGACCGAGTCCAATTTTCCAGGTTTCAGGTACTCACTAAGAATCTTTATTTATATATATATATAATCTGTTTGTTAGTGAACTTAATTAAGTTAATTGTACCCCATGTGCAGCTGCTGCTTTTTGTACTAAACTAGTTTAATTTTCATAATTATTTTTTTTGGCATAATTTTAACTAATCCAACTGCCCTGCTTTATACAGGTTCATCCAAAGGAGATCTGTTGCCTGAAAGGTCAAAGGAACTTAAAGAGTTGCACAATATACGTAGTACACTAGGAGTAGATACGGCATTTTTGTATAAATGTATACGTATACATGTGTAGTGTATTGGTACTTGTCTCGATACGGGAGTACGTGGCTTGTAAATATATAGAATTATTTGAGTGTCCAAGAACTGCTGCTGGTGTTTGTTGTGAGATTATGCTACCGCAGGGTTCATTTTAACAATTAATTTCAATTGTACTTTTAAAAGTATGATAATGGCGTGAGGAAATTCTACTTTTTATTTATTTTTTGTCATATGTAAATAAAATTAAACTTCCCACTGATGATAACCAATATCAGAGTAATTTGTATTTCGCCGAAAAATAATGCAAATACTAAATCTACTTTTAAATTACAAAATGTCTTGCTGAAATTGCATTTCTATTTTGTTTTTACCATGTGTAAATAAAATGAAACTTTCAAGTTTCAACAGATAATTTTTATCAGACAAATTTGTATTTAGCATAACATAATGCAAATACTAAGTGTTAAATTTGAGCTCTCAGCATTCACCAATATAATGGCAGGAGTGGCTAAAATTTCTTTTTTGGGTAAATAAAAGTTAAAGTAGGGTCGTTTTCGGTCACCTACTAGGGCCAGGACATGATTTCGAGACGATATGTCGCTTACAGAGATACTTATAAATCGCCCAATAGTGCAGCACTCACGTCGGTAGAGAAAATCGACACACAACCTTTTGAGGGGGGAAGTGGGCCGTTCTTACCAACTGAGCCAACTTATGTTAGCCGAGTGGCTAAAATTTCAAAAGTACAAATGTTATATTTTGAATATTGAAAGCTACTGGTAATCTATAAAATTGTTGCAATGAAAAAGTTACAAAATCAAGAGGTTTCTTTTTAGGCAAAATTGCCAAATTGGCCTAATTTACTTAAGACTCTTGTTTGCCCTCGTTCACACTCGATTAGTTAATGTGTTATTGTAACTTTTAATTATTCAGTGTAACAAAAAATAATATTAGTTATAATATGTAAAATGACAATATCAAAGTTATCATTGGATATATATAATTAGTGATAATAATGTTTGCTTTCTCACTTTTTAGTGACAAGAATCATTTTTAAGTTGTCACTATTGTAGTAACACATGTTTAGTGACTACTCAGTGACAACACATATATAGTGACAATTATATTTGTTGTCAACACCTATTCAGTGATAAATTAGTGACAACACACATGGTGACAATCATCTTTGTTATCACAAAGTTACCACTTTCGCTAAAACAATAGTGACAAAGTTCCTTGTTACTAATTAATATGAGAAATAATTAATATACTACTAAATTTTTAAAAATTATTTTGTGATAAAACATAAATTCTTGTCATTAAAAATACTTAATTATTGACAACTTTATACTTTATCAATGTCACATGGCATCTTGTCATTAATATATACTTTTTTTTGCGACGGCCGATTTCTACCAAGTACTAGCTCAAATTTGAACCATAACCCAATTAGTGTTATTTGAGAACAAGTTGGCGTATGAGAAGAAGATATGTACTTATACATTCAATGTATCATGTATTTGGATGGACAATTTTATATAAAATTAGGGGGAAATAGTTCTAGAGTCTCTCCCGGCATTTTCCCCAAATTTCATTTCTAACTAGTTCCCATAATTTTGTCCCAAATTGTTCACCCAACTACAATTTATTGAATACATATATATTTCGAAAGAATATATATTCTTTTTATGGACGTTAATTTCGGCACAAATAATGTCAATTATTCAGAGTTCATATTTGAGTAAAATTGATAGAAACTAGAAACATACATACGAAATCAAATTGGCTGATTAAGTGTGAATGAGACTAAAACAGGACTAAGAGTAAGTAAAATGAATGATTTGGCATTTTTTTTCCATTTCTTTTTAATAATTAGACCAACGTAGAAGAATTGAGTCGAGTTGAGATAAAATATTGTTCAAGATCACTTCGAATCACAATTAAGCTTGAATTGTATTTGGACTTGGTTTCATTATTGAATGAGTTGAAGTTCAATAAACTTTTCTCATAGTTGGATCGCAAGGTTGAGTAACTTGATACTTTTATACATACTTTATTTAATTTTTAAATTGATTCCAGTTAACTTGAAGTCTTATCAAACCAAGCCGAGCTCAAATAAGGATTGGCCCAACTATAGCATAATTTATTATGAATGTTGTGATTCTAGTAAAATTAATTATGACAAAAATTTGAATTATTAACTTTGCTTATAAAACAAGATTTTCCAATGCAAAAGAGCCCTACCGGAGTTGTGCAAAATGGCCCCAACATTAGTATGAATTATACTTATGGTCTAAATGCAGATTTTAATTTCTCAATCTTCAGCAGAGTGGGATTCTAATAATATTATATATTAGGATCCAACTATTTATTAACTTCATCTTGTGTTTTTTATAAACCAAAGACCTAAAAGTAGATTGTTATTCTATGTGCTGGTTAGTTGTAGTAAAGATAATTAAATAACAAAAATGTTAATTCTCTGTCCCCGTAGAAACAAAGGATAATTACACTGACCTTCTATAATGATTGAGCTAATTACAACCCATTCCCCTCAGCTATGTGTAATTACAAACACCTTCCATGCCATCAAGAAATCATCCAAAACCCTAACAGAATTAATAAAATGACATTTTTTTCCTTGCCCTAAACCATTCCAATAATTTTAAACTTCATTGTTCATTTAAATCAAATATTGTCTTTATTAGCAACTACAAATTTGTTACAATTAGAACCCATTTTATTCATTTTATAGTTGATCCAGCTAAATAGTCAACTCATAGAGTGAATTCAATGCAAGGTTAAAATCAGATTTATGATTTTTTTTGACGGTAACGTCAAAGTTTTTCATTAGAAAAGTGCACTGATGGGGAAGTTGTAAGATGGAGGTTGACTGTAGGGGAGGTCTTTGTAATTATGCATAATTGAGCGGAGGAGACTATAGTTAGCTCATTTTGGGGAGTTCAATGTGATTATCCTAAAAACAACGAATGAGATTGAGAGACTGAATTCTTGGTCCAAACCATCAATCTTCCACTTGTATATACAAAAAATATATGCAAGGCTGTGTATATATTAGATACCTTGAAAAAGAAGAGAATCTAAACCATAATTAACGAAAAGTGGGCAGTTGCCAACCAGCAGCTATCAGAAATATTGTACCCACCTTCAACATCACAGGTCATTATAATTTTACAGATCATACATATTCTAAAGATAGTGCCCTAAAACAGGTAAGAGATACATTTATATTTTCATATCTATTTGTCCATGACAAAGATCATACAATAAGGTCCCCATCAAAAGTGGGTCATAAATGACAACAATGCACACAATTATCAAATAATTCTGAGGATATAGCAATGAAATATATTGTTAAGAAATTAAGCAAGAGATAGGATCACACATGCACACTCAAACACAATATTTAAGCGGTCGTTATAAAGGGTATATGTATCCATTAAACAATGGATAGTTAATATTTCACTATTTAGCAGTTTTTTTTTTAATTCAAGAGGGAGGGATACCTACATATCTAGTCCTATAAACCCGGCTTGATAGTTATAATCTTGAGCCATAAAGACTTCATCTAGCTCCATAAAGAAGGGAAGAGCCACAACTTGTGGCAGTTTGGATTCGAACCCATGACCTCTCACATAATGTGAGAGGTGGATACCACTAGACCAATAGGTCTTGGGTACTATTTAGCAGTTATGGAGAGAATAACTAATATGATTTTTCCAAACCTTAAATTTTTTTATTTATATATATATACACACACACACATATATGCGTAGGATCGAGCACCTATAGATTGCTAAAGACTATAATCGTAGAGATCTACAACGGCCATGTGTCTGTTGTGTCCACGAACAAATTGAGTCTCATATTGCAACTTATGGGCTAATTGCATTTTTCGTCCTGTATCTTTTTTACTTTGGTCCTGTTTTTTTTCGATTTGTAAAATCGTCCAGTAACTATCCAACTTTTGGTAATTTTAGCCTGATTTTGACCAGAGCTAACCAATTTGGTCGGAATTTGCCACGTGTGATGCTTACTGGACAAAATTGATGTGGCGGCATGCATGTCATGTCATCAATTTTGTCCCAATCAGCATCCATTGGCGGGAAAATTGGAAAATTCTCTAATTTTTGTCCATGTTAGCACCACATGTCCGACACGTGGCAAATTCCGGCCAAATTGGTCGACTCCAGTCAGAATCGAACTAAAATTGTCAAAAGTTGGATAGATGTCAGACGATTTTGCAAAAAAAAAAAAAAAAAAGGACCAAAATCCAAAAAAGAAAAGGTTAACGGACGAAAAATGCAATTAGCCCTGCAACTTTTTATTGTATCTCCAATTGCAATATACTAATAAGTAGACACGTGTCTGAGAATTAATTTTATAGTCAACTAAATAGGAACTAGGAAGAGATCAAACATATTTTACTTGTTATTACCCTGTAATAACATGATGTAATACGAAATTGCAATGAAAGATTTCATTTGGTCCACAAGGGTCACTAATCCCAGTTCGAATATTTTATTACAAACGTTGTTTCAATCTCCTATTGCACTTCACATATGAATGACATGTGTATAAAATATTTTCTTGATATAAATTTAATATGCATTATATACACTTGTCAAATATGCATGATATGTAATACGAGATGCAATATTATTTTACAATAGAAGATCTCGTGTGGATTAATCCCACATAGGCTGGCTAAAGAATGGGACTTTAATTTGAAGTCCAGGAGAGCAACCAATTGTCTCTTGCGTTCGGTGGTATGAATGGATGACAATATGTATTTGGTCATATTCCTTTTTTTTCCAAGGAAATGCATAACAACTCAGTTTCTTAAATTGTTTTTTTTTTAAATCTTATTCCTTTTAATAAATTGGTAGAGTAGTTTGTTTAAGTGTATATTTTATGTCTTAAATTATGATGTTGAAGAGTGTTTTTGTTTTGGAGAAAGTAGGGAAAATGCTCAAACTTGCTAGAGTTGGGAATGCTTACGAAAACTTTTGGATAAGTGAAAATAAACTGGAAATGGATGTTTCTTGAGCTAGCTACCTCTTATAATAAATTAATTCATTTCCCTCTCCTCGAAAGATTGAAAATGATTTTCTAATATACAAAACTAGAAGTAAGCAATGGATAATTTATGTGTATGTGTAACTATTAACTCATATGGCTTGAGAGACTTATAAGCCTCAATTTTCTTTTTCCTAGTGAGGCAAATTTTAAGGATAAGTTCGTATGGCTCCGACCAAAGCGAACATTCCAGTATCTCGCACGCGCAAGGGCGTCCGATGTTCGAGAATGCAAGTGCATATCACATCATATTGACGCTATTCGCGGGAACAAGACCATATGCCCTACCGCAATCCCCTTATGAGAGGGGCTTATGATGTGTATGTGTAACTACCATCCCACATTGGATGTATGTAGATGATAGAGTTGAGAGGATTATACAAACTCGCCCCTCCGACCAAAACGGACAATACCTTACGTAAGAGCGTCCGATTTTCGAGAAGGAAAGTGCATGTTGGGGAAAATTGCATTTTCCGTCCCTAAGTTTGTCCCATTTTATTTTAGTCTCATTTATTACAATTTTTTCATATTTAGTCCTATAACTTTTAAAATATCTCATATTAGTCCCTATTGAAATTTTCATCCAAGTTTAACGGTTTCCGCTAGTTCATATTTTGACTTTTTGTTTTTTTGAAGAATTTATGCATAATACACTCATACACGAATTATATTCAATATTACGAAATATTCAATATTACATGTTACGCACACACAAAATCCTGCTAGTTAATATTTTTACCTTTTTTTTTAAAGAATTTATGCGTAATACACTCATACACGAACTGTATTCAATATTACAAAATATTCAATATTACATGTCACGCCCACACAAAATCCCATAGTCTTGCCGCTCTTAAATTCAGCAAGCTTTTATCCCTAAAGTGCACTCCGATCTCCTAAGCACGAAATATGAATTTCTTATATGGTTTGGTTTCCACTTTTCACTATTAATTCTTGGTGGGACAAAAAATCTTTTCGATTTTACCAGCCTATGAAATCTTTATCTTAATTTGTAGCTACCCCCCTGCCTTTCGGTGGGATGGATGGAAGTTTGAGGGTACAATTTAGTTAGTATAAACCTTCCACGTACCAATAATAACAAATCAATGTCTAAATCAAAGTAATTATATTAACTTAGACAAGATCATTAGATGGCTATATATAATATCTGATAATACACCAACTAGAAAATGATGTATGTATGTGTCATTTTTCTTGTGAATGGAGGAAAGGATGGGCTCGTAAAATTCAGGTAGGTTAATAGTTTTACCCCTATCTGATAATACACCAACTAGAAAATGATGTACGTATGTGTCATTTTTCTTGTGAATGGAGGAAAGGAAAGGATGGGCTTAATCATCCTTAAACCCTTTAATATATTCATTTCCACGTACACGCTACACACACGGAGAGAGATTACCCGAACACGAACAACATGTAGGTCCTTCCTTGGACATCTTCTCCATTTTCTAGAACAATTCTGGCGTCACCTTCCTTTAATTTGCTTTTGTCTCTGCTTAGCTACATCAAACTTTCCGACTCTATCCCAAACTCCAAAAATTTTGTATTATATATATATATACACACACACATGGATGGACGTAATGTACGATCTTTAGATATATCCATGCCATGTCAAGCGAACATAAAACTTGTGTAAAACCTTATGATACACGGTTAGGGATACAAAGATACGGATACGACTCGACACGAATATGAAATATTTTAAAATTTTAAAATTTTAGAATATGATATGTTGATGATTCATTTTTATGTAAAATGCATATTTTAAAATAAATATGGTTCAATAGATTCATTAACATAAACAAAATTGTCTAATTCCGTAATTTTTTTTGTTATTTGTTTAGCTCTTAAATGGGAAAATTATTTTTTTAGTCTGTTAACTTAGCCTCCTTTGCGTTTTACCCCGTTAACTTGACACCTTACAAAATTAGTCTGTTATCTTGACACTTTTTTTAATTTTGGTCCTTTCCACTGATTTGGGGATAAATTGCAAATGGAGGGAAAATTGGGGGGAGAAATTCGTTAAAAATTGAAAAAATTCATTAAAAAATTTAAAAAAATAAAAAAAAAATCATTAAAAATTATGAAAGTTCATTAGAAAAATTTAAAAAATTGAAAAAATTTAAAGAAAAAATTCATTAAATATTGTCGGGTAAAATTATTTTAATGAATTTTTTCGAATTTTTTCTTTAAATGAAATTTAAAGAAAAATAATTTTCTCCAACAATATTTAATGAGTTTTTTCTTTAAAGGTTTTCAGATTTTTTTGAAAAAATTGAAATCCGAAAAAATTGAAATCTGAAAAAAATCCGATTTTTTTTTTCGAATTTCAATTTTTTCAATTTGCAGTGATTTTTTTCAATTTTTTGATGAATTTTTTCGGTTTTTTAAAATTTTTAATGAATTTTATGAACTTTTTCAAACTTTTTAATGAATTTCTCCCCCAATTTCCCCCCAAATCATCAATTCCCCCCCCCCCCTCCCCTCCCCTCCCCTCCCCTCCCCAATTTTCCCTCCATTTGCAATTTATCCCCAAATTAAGATGCAATTTGTCCCCAAATCAGCGGAAATGACCAAAATTTAAAAAAGTGCCAAGATAACTGACTAATTTTGTAAGGTGTCAAGTTAACCGACTAAAACGCAAAGGAGGCCAAGTTAGCGGACTATAAAAATAATTTTCCCGCTCTTAAATTATAATTTTTAACAAAATATAAAAAACATAATCTCTTTTCCTAGTTTGTCCAAAAAATATTGTATAATATTAAATGAATACTGTATCTGATGTCAAAAGTGTGTCGGATCGGATAATTCATATTTTGTACCGGATACGATCCAAAATCTTCCTTTTTATTTTCAGATACTTCAAACACATAATTATTTTTAGGAGTATCCATCGTGCATCAAAGGTAAAACCCTATGGTCAGGGACGGAGCTAGGAATTTGAATGAAGGGGGGGGGGGGGGCGAGATTGTTGTGATATAGGTGTACTTTTTTTTTGGCAGATAGTTGAAATCCAAATATCAAAAATTTTATAAGGTAAAAAAATAATTTTTTAAAATTGATTGGGGGGGGGGGGCGACCCAACCCTCCAGCCCCCCGGCTCCACCCTGCCTATGGTCCTAAATGAAGTAATCATGATTTGCAAGTTGCAACTGCTCCAAATTTAAGTCAAGTTTGACATGAGGCATAAATCAGTTGCTTAATATATAATGTCTCTAGAATTTGTCTTCGACCCTAGTGTAGCCATAAATGCAGAGGTGACAATTCAACAAAGGGCTGGTAAACAAATTAATACAAGTGATCTACTTAATATGCATGCAGATGAATTAATTAACTGGGAGTACATAACAACAAACTTCCCTAATTTACAAACTTGCGGGTGTGAATTAATTGTCAACGTAATCCATATGGTTTACTTACCTGAGAAGAAAGAAAACACCAAGGTTGAGTTTGATCCGGAGGTTGCATTATTGGCTACGGAATAAAAAAATTTCAATTTTTGTTGAAATGTAATTTTTTCAACATAAAAGGCCAATTTATATATAATAAAACACAATTCTTGAGTCTATCCATGGAAATGCACAAGTGGATAGCCTAATTGATTTTAATTGTACCACATAAGTAATTATTACATATTTTTTCAATTTAATATAGATAAATTAATGTAGTTAAATTTATAATAGTTAAATTTTAAAATTCAAATAAGTCAGTTACCAACATAATTTGAATTCGAATAATTATCTATTTCTTTTTTATTTATTGTTAATGATAGTTCTCAATCATTTATTTTCTATAAAAATATTGTACTAATTTTAACAATCACGTATTATACTTGAAAAATTAAATTATATGATTTAATATTCATATATAAAGATTTTCTTATAATCGCCAAACTTGAATCAAATTATAAATAAATAGATTATATCATAATAGATTTTGTTATTATTAATTTTTAAATAATTCCGTGCCTTGGCAAGGGTTACAACGTAACTAGTTTCAATTGATATATATAAAGAGAGACCAAAAATTCGTTAGAATCGAGTTTAGAAACAAATCTTAAATTCTCAGCCGCATGGCCCAACGAAAGGTAAGAAAATAGCCATATGGTGTTTGACGAAATAATTCATTTGTGCTTAATGTTTTCGACACTCAATATGAGCGGTGTGGTCAGGAAAAATATAAATATTTAATATTTATTTTTTACACACATTTTTTCCAATGCAATTAAAATCTTTTTTCTTAAGATAATCAAATTTTTGGACATAACATAGTACAAAATATAAACATTGTAACAAAAAGTTGCTTGTGAACGAAAAAGGGGAAGCAATCATACTTTAAGATAATATAAAATTCAAAAATACAAACCACAGCTAAATAAACATAGTGCTAACCTATTTATTAGATATAATTTTGGATATTCTAAATTGTGATCGACGTTTCTTCATTACATCGAACTCGTCAATAATCAAGTCGATATTGAAAGCTTGAACAAATTCTTTTTCAATATAAATTAATAATGAACTACGTCAAAACATCAACTTCGATCTTATTACGCAATCTCGTCTTGGCAATTTTTATACTTGATGATGCATGCTCTGTTGTTGCAGTAGAAACCAAAAGAGTCAAAATAAGCTGAATCAGTCTGTCTACCAGATAGTAATTTATTATCTTCCCTGTCTTTGACAATATTTGACCAAATGCCACCAAAACATGAAACAACTATACCCCACTATATTGAACTTTCTATTTACAAATTACTAATAAATATCCACTCCTCAGCAAGGCAATACTCGCCACTCTCTTAAACCCATCAAATACATTATACATATATAACTACGCATATAAACACAACACGTAATTTGATATCTTCTATCTTCTTCTTTTTTTGCTATATATATATATATATATATATCTTCTATTTATTTTTAATTTCTCTCTTCTCAAGAATTTTCAAATTATTCTTAGATGCCCATCATGTATTTGTTGAAATCCTAAACCAAATAATTTTTTTTTGAACAAAGCTTAGAGATATAAAGAGAAAAATTCAAATTCCAAAGATGTATCCAAATAATACTATACATTCTTGAACTTTGAGATGAGAAAATTATAGTACACTTTCACCACCCATGACATACTAAGAATAGATTAAAAGCCGTGAAAACACACTCTCTGAGGGAAATAAAATAAAAAAAAGTCAATGACATATTAAGAATATTTGAGTAATAGAGAGGGTAGTTTTGTAATTTTTGAAGGGGTGAAATTGTATATTTCAAAAATTGTATGCCGGAAAGTTAAAAAGTTAAAAATTTGAGATGGGCGGGGGCCACACCCCCCTCCCCCGCCCCCACCGTCCCTGGGTGTGTGGCACCTGCACCCTTCAACTTTAATGAGAAAATTATTTTTTCATCCTACATATTTTTTTATATTTGAAATTTCACCTCCACTCTAAAAATATCAACATTTGTCTTTTTTAGTTTTTTGTATTCGCCCCACGAACCTAAATAACTAGCTCCGTCACTGCATATGAGATCATTTACTCAGACATTTATGCTTTATCAATAGACGAGACTTAAAAACTCAAACTTCTAAAATTCATCAAGTGGCATATAAGATGACATGTTGGGATGTAACAGAAATCACACTCTCGTAAAACCTTTTTCCAATTTCTACCGTTCAACTTACGTGTTATTGTCACAAGACTATACTTCTGTTTGATATAGCAAATATGCGTCTTTAGACCAATTAAGCTCGTAGCCTCATATACATAAATTCTACGAGGCGGCCGATCGTAGTATACAAATTTGGGTATATTTGTGTACGAATTTCAAACATACTCATATTTGGAATTACGTTTAGCTTAATTGGATTAAACCCAAATGTAATCTATAATTGGAATTGCAATACATTCGGTTCATAAGTGAGGTCTCTCTGAGTTATTCGACCCATAGAATCATCCTAAACCACTATTATTATAATAAATTGTAGCCATTTAAATAATAAATAAAAACTTGGACTTTTGTTTTCCTCGAATTAGCTGCCCTACTACTTTACCTTATATTCAATGGAACCGTTGCACAATATCCAAACATATTAAATTCACGAAAATTGTTAAGCAATTGGTATTCCATTGAACGCACGAATTTTTTACTAGTCTGCATGAAAACAACATTGAGTCTTGAAAGGCTAGCTGAATTCTTCGGACAAAGCACCAATCCTCCACTTGTATATACAAAAAATATATGCAAGGCTGTGTATATATATGATTGATAAGATAGCTTGAAAAAGAAGAGAATCTAAATTACCATAATAAACGAAAAGTGGGCACAGTTGCCAACCAGCAGCTATGAGAAACATTGTACCCACCTTCAACTTCACAGCTCATTACAAGTTTTACAGATCATATATATCTAAAGATAGTGCCCTAAAACAG